>OX344862.2:0-1246979 GCA_947037095.2 Nycteola revayana
GAAAGAAAGAAAGAAAGAAAATACATTTATTTACGGCACATACAAGGAAATAACAAATGGATTAACAGTAGGTATTACAAGTATATGCACCATAAATGGGAACTGGCTTCAGCATTAAGCTACATCAATAATCTGAAAGATCATTGCGCAGCGCTGGTATTCTAGCCAGCCCCAGTTTTGACGCCACGCATGCCAAACGTCAAATAAATACATATAAAATATAAAAATCGGCAATAATGTTCAATATTATATTCTAATTTTAATTGCAGAGCCAAATAAATAAATAAACAAATTTCATCAGTTTTAGATTTTTTGTTATACAGATTACCAACAAAAAGAATAAACCAAAAAATAAAATAAAAATAAAAATAAAAAAACAATTAACTAAATGATGATAACGGCGAATTAATTTAAAAACAACATAAAATTTATAATCAATAAAATTAAGAATAAAACAATGGTAATAATAAGAATAATTGAACAAATTAATATAATTATCCAAGAGTATTAAGATTTCGGCCGGGAGTCGAACACATCCTAACGTTCCAATGCTAAATGGGTAAAAAATTATTATTTTAGTCTGTGCACCCCGGCCACTCGAAGAAGCGTCCTTACGCACGGCGGTAATTCAAAGATTCAAACAAAATAACAAAATGTCTCCACGACAAACTATGTCACGCAATGTACAAACTTTCTAATTGTTTTGAATTAATAAAAGAATACTTGTATAAAACGATTTTGAAGTGTAATTTAATAATAAATAGTTGTGAGTAATGTGTGTTTGTTCCGAATTGGAGTGTATATTTGTATAAACATCGTGTATTGTACATTATGTGGTGAATCTATCTACAGTTCTAAAGTTCCTGCTATACCAAGTGTCTAGTCCCTCGCCGCAAGACTAGACTAGAAGTAAATAAAAGCATACTGCCACCTTCCTAGTCCATAGAGACATAATTCCAGGTAAGTTTGACTATCTATGCAGTTTTTTGTTGAGAAAGTAGGTATAATTTCAACTTATCCTGGAATGCTTTTGTTGATTTTAGGTTTCTCAAAGGAGGTGGCAATAAAACGTTCCAAATATGGCTTGCGGCAAATGTGAAACATCCCCGGAATGCAGATGTACGATGGCGAGGCGTTACCAAGAGGTAAGCTGAGGCTCTGGTATTATGCTCGTTATAATATCGAGCCCAACTTAACTTCCGATGCAGATATGTAGGTTTTTGGGATAATATTACACCAAACAACATGGTAGCAAAGTGCAGCTTCCTCCTTGCTGTCATCTTCATAAGATTTCCATTATTGAGGTATGGAGTTATGTGAGACCTTGGCGGGATGTTAAAACAAAAACGGGCACAGGCATTTTGAACTCTTTGAATAACCTTTTCAGTTCTGGCTAGTAAACAAGCGCCATATACAGAGTCTGCATAATTGAGTTTGGACAGAATAAGAGACTCACACAGCATGAGTCGTATGTCCTCACTGAGGTAGGGGCGAATTCGGTATAAAATCTTCAAGCGGTAGAAGCAGTTTCTAACCGCCTCCATGATATGGGATTCAAAGGTGAGCTGTCCATCAAATATTACTCCCAAATTACGGGCCTCTGCTACTTGTTCTACGGGACTGCCCACTATTTGGATATTACCGGCCAGAGATCCGACGCTTAGCAAGGTCTTCTTTGAACCCATCAAAAGGAATTTGGACTTGTTTGGGTTGAGAACAAGACAATTTCTATAAGCCCAGTCTGACACACCATTCAGATCATAATTTATTTTATTTACAGCCTCCGTACTGTGTCCTGGTTTAAATGGAAGATACAATTGAAGATCGTCAGCATACAAGTGATATCTACAGTTGACAATGCGCTTGGTGATATCAGAGCTGTACAAAATAAAAAAAAAGTTTGGTAAGAAGCTGTGATGAATCACACCGGCGCTAGACCACCAAACAGTGATCATCACTTTTCTAGGGGCAAGTTTTCGTTTAGGGCATTGTTTAGGTGCTGAACCAGGATCCAACCAACTTGCTGAGCGCTTGCGGTTATTAAACAGAATCCATTTTTCATCGCAGGTAACAATGCGGTTTAAAATTCCTTCATTTGTGTGTCTGTTGAGCAGTGCAAGGCACGTCTCGACGCGTACTTCGCGCTGGCGATCATTGAGTTCGTGTGGCACCCATTTGTCAAGCTTTTTTACCTTGCCAATTTGACGCAAATGGACCAATATTGTTTTGACGCTAACGTCGAAAGCTGCTGCTAATTCAGCCGTAGATTGTGTATCATCAGCTTCCACAATCGCCTTTAATTCGTCATTGTCGACCAAAGTCTTCGGACGACCGCGAGGTTCATTTTTCAGGTCGAAATTTCCAGAACGGAAGCGAGCAAACCAATAACAGGTGGTGCGTTGGTTTGTAGTGTTAGCTCCGTAAACGTCGTTGATGTTGCGTGCCGCTTGTGCCATTCCATAATTACTCGAATTTTTAACGTATCCATGATGACGAAAAAGATTGAAATGCGATGAAAATGTAACACTAATCAATAAACAAATTACTACTTTTCGAAAAAAAATTCCATGTTTTTAAAATAAAATTAATTTGAAATTAGAATTCTTATCCAAACAAAAATTATTTTGATTTGAAATGGCCAGTACTGCAGAACGGCAATTTCATAGCTAAAGACCTAATATTATTATAAGATAACTGATAATATTTCATAAATACATGTACTATGTGAGTCAGCAGAAAGTGGACGCAAGTTAATGTTCATTCGAAACGTTCTGAAATTTCACAACAAATATAAATATCTGAAACAATCTCTAAACTTAGCGCTGAAATCTTGACATGTCACGGTTTTTATTTAATTAAATTTACAAAGGTTAACGTACCAATGTGAATTTACGTTCAATTCATTTATGTTTAATTAATTTCAATACAGGTACGTTAGTATGTTAATAAGTAAATAAATTTAGTCGTGTACGACTGCTCACACCTACTCACCTCTTGTAGGTACCTATTATTTGGTGTTTTTAGGGTTCCGTAGCCAAATGGCAAAAAACGGAACCCTTATAGATTCGTCATGTCTGTCTGTCTGTCTGTCCGTCCGTATGTCACAGCAACTTTTTTCCGAAACTATTAGAACTATAATGTTGAAACTTGGCAAGTAGATGTATTTTGTGAACCGCATTAAGATTTTCACACAAAAATAGAAAAAAAAAACAATAAATTTTGGGGTTCCCCATACATAGAACTGAAACTCAAAAAATTTTTTTTCATCGAACCCATACGTGTGGGCTGTCTATGAATTGGTCTTCAAAAATGATGTTGAGGTTTCTAATGTAATTTTTTTCTAAACTGAATATTTTGCGCGAGAGACACTTCCAAAGTGGTAAAATGTGTGTCCCCCCCCCTGTCACTTCTAAAATAAGAGAATGATAAATCTAAAAAAAATATATGATGTACATTACCATGTAAACTTCCACCGAAAATTGGTTTGAACGAGATCTTGTAAGTAGTTTTTTTTTAATACGTCAAAAATCGTAAACCGCAATTTAGCTTTCATTCAATCAACTCGAATATAAAAATATAAAATAACATTTCATTTCACTTCATCAACATACGCTTTTTTATTTATTCTTGATATCAAAAATAGGTACGCACTTGTAACTGAAACGGAACCCTTCGTGCGCGAGTCCGACTCGCACTTGGCCGGTTTTTTTTTAAATTCAGTCAGTTGCTTTTTGTATTGGACCAATGAAACTTTAAAGCTGTTTAAATACTTAGTCTTGCCATATATATTGTTACAACGAATTTTTTTTCTATTGTACGTAACATTTATTACTTTAACAGTGTGTTAGTTTAATACATTAATAGTAATCATTAAAATATATATAAAGGTTATTCGAAGTGGTGTCCAGTCCTTTAAACGTTGAGGCCAGTTAGTTATCAATTTAAGAACGCAATCTTTCCATGGGAAAGTTCTTTACTGCCAATCGATATGGATTGTTTTAGGGACTCCAAATTATCATGGCGTTTAGAGCAACCATACTCTCTAAAACTGACCATAAATAATAATCCAGTTGATTAAGATCGGGACTAGATGACGGCCAGTCTTCAGCTCTGATGAAGACCGGAACGTTCGTTTGAGAATTAACCAAGATTGAGTGGATCGAGCTTTATGACCCGGCGCTGAGTCTTGCTGAAAGGGCCATTCTTGGTTATTGGACATGGTGTTGTTAAGGGGCTTAGCTACTATCTCAAGAATGGTATCTTGATACACTTGTGCCGATGTTTTAATAACTTTTTCACTAAAGTATGGCTCAGTCACTTCTTCATAGCTAACACTCCGCCAAACCATCACTGTATTCGGATAATGCCCACGTTGTACTCTGTTGACTAATTGGGAAGCTTCTTTAGAGCTTTGAGGATAAACACGGTCATTTTGTTTGATAAAATATTGCTCGATTGTAAAACAAATCTCATCCGTAAATAAAAATTTTCTGTGACCTCCTTTTGCGTACCGCTTAAGTAGTTGTTTCGATTTTACCACCCTATTCTTTTTTAAATTATCTGTTAAGAAATTACCAGTGCGTCTCTTAAAATTTCTCCTTTAAATTATCTTAACTGACAATTTAAAGACATAAGTAATCTTTTAACACACGCGACATGGTTCTCTTCTTCTTCATCTCCCAAAATAAAAATCTTTTGCTTTCGGACAGGATTTCTTCCAATTCTTTCCCTTACTGCTTTGATCGCCTTTTTTGAACGAACACTACGTGAATGGCCAGATCTCTTTCTGTCACAAACAGAGGAGGGTTCATTGTATGTACCTATCAATAGCCCGGTACACAAACATTTGACTAATACCCGCTTGGTATTAGTCAAATGTTTGTGGACCGGGCTATTGTGTACCGGGCTAACGCCTAGTGAGGCACTATGGTGCAGGCGAGGGGCGAATGGCTTAATAGCTTTCATTTTTAGTTATTTAGAAGTAGCAACGCATTTTATGTAAAGGATCCTCTATAATATATCTACACTAATAGAGTTACTGTTACTTATTTTTCTTCAGGGCCACAACCTCCACCGCATGAATCGACCCGAAGTTAGATGTTTTGATGCATTTCAAGTGGTAGAGCGACATGTAGGCTGCTTAAGATAAAAAGTTGGCCTCGTGAACTGTTGGCGCGATTTATCGCTGCTTGCGGTCCGCTCGGAGCTTATCGACGAACATACATATTAGTGCGACACCATTACGTAATAAATAACTAATAAGTTAATTAGCAACAAATGAATATTCGATGCTTTTTGTGTAGAAACGTTGAATATTTATTTGTTCGTCGTGCCAAAACATAGATAATCAAAATCTCGACTGCATTAGAAATGTGATGTTCATAGTTCGTTTTGAATAATTTCTATCTAAATAACAAATAAAAATTCGGCGACTCGGTTTTGACAAACAAATCAACTACAAAATGCAAATTTCTTGAATAGGGCGCGGCCGGTTACCTCGTTTTCCGTTTTTACAAACGTCTTCGACGACGCGAATATTGATGCGTTACTCATATGAACTAAACGTTGTAAACATTAATGCGGCTGGTAGAAATACCAATATTTTCGCCAATGCAACGAGAATCGCGAATAAGATCGTGGAGAGAACGTCGAGCGCTCCTCGTAGGTATAAGAGACATATTATCAACGGCGGCAATCAACAGTCCGCCCGCGCTCGGAATATAATTCGGTATTCAAACGAAATATTAAAAGTTATTTAAAGTCGGTATATTTTTGTAATGTTTACAACAACAGTGTCACCGTATAGAGCGGAGAGAGGGGGCGCGGCACGGGACACGTGGGGTGTGCTTCAGGTTTCAGCGCGAGGATCGATGAGCTCAGAGCACCACGCCATTTATTTAAATGTAGTCTTAATTTATAATTACTCGTAAGCGGAGGGCGAGGTGGTTGGCGCGCTGAGAATGTACTGACCGTTTCGTGGCATGTTGTCGCGAGCGAGAACGCGGGCAGCGAGCGTGCAGCACAGGGCGACGTCGCGCGGCTACTGAGCCGCACTGAGCGCCCGCTGCGCACTCGCCACCGCGCTCGCCGCACGCGCCGCACGCGCCGAAAGCTCGCGGTACGACAACAACAGCAGCCCGCGCGCTTCGCCGCTGTCGACACCTTGACCGACCTTGACTTTATTATTTCTATTTTACGACTTACTATTGTTTGGATTCGATAATATCATTCAAAGCTTTATTCTACGGTAACGAAATAATGACTCCTCCATAATTAAATCTTGACAAATGAATATATATCGAGAGCCACTAGGCATACAACAGTAGACTAAGCATCAGATAATCTTGCACTCTAATCCTTTGAGGAAAAAAACTGTTGAACGGTAGGTATAATTTGAACATTAATAACGATTTTTTTGGAGAGGTAATAAGAGCCCGCTCTGTCGAGCTATTTGGCAGATGGTAATCAGGTCCGGTTACTTACTTATTTTGATTATGCGCAATCATAAGTAGTTATGATTACTAATCATAAGCAAGGCGGTATTTAAGGGAGGGCAACCAGGGCAACTGCCCCGGGGCCTCCACAATAGAGATTAAAATTCTGACAAGTGACAAGTAAACTCAATAACTTTTCTTTTATTAATGTTTTCGGTATTGTATCTTTACATACAGTAGGTACTTTGTAGAATCATGATTAACGTAATAGTTCTTAAATATTGTAATAACGGTTATTCATCTGTATTTGTTCACTTAAATTAGACCTACATACTTCTAGAAAAGTAGGTACCTACATACTTCAAATTTTCTACACATTTAGAGGGAAACTAATTTGTGGCTAGGGGTCCTCTTCTCCTTAGTTGCCCGGGGCCTCCGGACTTCTAAATCCGGGCCTGTTCATAAGTACCATGTCGTGTCGTTGTTGCAGGTAGGGCTGCCAGGTCATCAAACCTATAACATTCGGGACAGAACTTCCAGACTGGCCGGACATTAGGATATAAACCCATTATTGAGCTAAGAGGTTATAAATTATAGGAACACGAATGCAAAATGACTTTTTCGATCTATTAATAATAATATGTTGTTGATGTAACATTATTTTTGTGTAGATAGATAATAATTATCATACCGATGCATAACCTTTGTGACACTGCAAGTGCAAGGTAAATGTTTGATGTTGTCGAACGTAGTTATTGGGTAAGTGGTAACTCGTATTGACACAACTGGCCAGATGTGTACGTACTCAATATCTACACAATCGGCAGGTTGTGGTACCGGCAGTGTAAGTTAGTGTGTGTTTTAATTAATTTATATTGTAATTTCAAACAATTACTGGTAATAAAATTCAAATAACCTTTTTCATATAGACACGTTTCATTATCATCATCATCTTCAGCCCATATAACGTCCACTAATGAACATGGGCCTCTTCCCGAGGGAGGATATTTGCCCGTTCCTTGATATACGGTTACTATGGATGATGTTATAATAATCGGGACCAACGGCTTAACGTGCTTTCTGAGGCACGGGGGGTACTCCCTCAACCAAACAAATCTTAGAAATTACCCAAAGATTTATCTGTACGGCGCGGCGTGGGGATCGAACCCTCCGAGATTTAAAGCGAGCCAAATACCGCTACACTACGGAGGGTGTCACGTCACATAAAGACACGTTTGCTACATAGGTATTTATAAAATATTTTCTAATTGAGCCACCAATTTTTTTTTAAACCACCTGTTCTGGATATGGTAATAACCTTTTAAATATAATTAATATTTCATATGTAAAAAGTAGGTATATAAGTTTCAACAATATACCTTGAAACTTATATACTTACAGAAAGATGTCTAACATTACCTATTACTATTAAGAAGTTTTTTATAAAAGCGTATGTAAAGCCCATGTAGGAACACATGATACATTTATACGAGACGGGTAGTATGTGTACCTTCAACAAGATTATGCGTATTTGTCGTTGTAATGAGTTGTAGTCTCATTTTGTTCATAAATTTATAAACTTTCTTATTAATATACAGACGGTTTTCGGTTATAATTCACAATATTTATTATAATGTGAAGCGACTGTAAGGGTTTCTGTCACCTAGAATTTCTTTGTAGGAACTCGCGGATTAGGATAGTGATTGAAACCATAATCGGCAGATTGTGGTGAATAAGGTACTCATAGAAAGGTAGTTGCCACTACTGGCGCCAAGCCCTTTATGCCTAATTAAACAAATCGGAGCTTATGTATTAAACGAAAGTTCCTATTTGTTAAATAAGGCGTAGAAAATATAATGCCATCAAAAACATACTTGTAAAAAAACCCAAGTCTCGTAACGCAGTTCATTTACCGTAAAACGTTGTGAGATCTATGTAATACCAAGTCGATTAATTTATTCAGTCCCTAGTTAAGGGACCTGCTGCCTTAAGCTATTACGTAATTATCTCACCTTACAGAATCTTATAATGACCATATCAAAATTCTAAACTTTAAAGTTATAAATAGTTGCTTCGAGAAAAGATAGGTACGGCCGTGCAGCTTTTTTTTTTTTTTTTTTTTTTCTCACTCATTTTGGGTTGGCACTAGCGTGCCCCCAGATAAATTTAGGATTTCTAAACTATTTATATTTGAACAGAGGCAGACAAATGTTTATTGTACAATAAAATCTATAAAATGATTCGGATTAGGTAAATGTCAGGCCATTTTGGTAGGCAGCGCATATCACCTTAGGAGTGTTGATACCCAAAGTATACCTATAATTTCAACAACACTGTAATTTTGCTTTCACATAATTTAAAAGACTTGGGCCTGTATGTTGATGAAAGTCTTAACTGGGAAAAGCAAGTATGTGCTGTAAGCCAAAATGTTACCGCGACACTACGATCTCTATAGATTTCAACATTTTCTGCCATCTAGTACTAAACAGCTTCTTGTCCAATCCAATCCAAAAAATCCAATGTCCAATGTTCTTATGCAGATGTTTGTCGTCCAGACCTATCTCAAGACCTGAATAAATTGGATCGACTCCTCAATAATGGAATTCGCTTAATTTTTGCGATCATATCTCCTCGTACCGCTCTCAGATTAAATGGCTCCAGAGAAGATCGCTAAGATCTCTCTGTTTACTTTTTTCAGTCATTAATGATCCAAGCACCCCTTTCTATCTGAAAACGTACTTCCAAGTACTAGACTCCTCTCACGACCTGCGTTCTGCTGATAATTTAATTCTAACAGTCCCCCACCCCTCCATTGCTCTAGGTTTCTTGCAAATTATTTTTCTGTCTCTGTAACACTGGAACGCGCTACCTCTTGATATTAGAAAATCCCCTAATAAGTTTATATTTAAACGCAAAGTTCGTGAACACTATCTTCGAACATTACAGAAATAAATTTCGTCTGTTCCAAATAGATTTCTTATTTAGTATTGTATTAATGTAATATGTAATAAAAAAACATTTTCTTGTAACTGCGTTGTTTTATTTAATGTATCTAAGTGATAAAGAATAAAAATAAGTAGGTACTTTTTGACAACCGCCTGTAGAATAATAATATAAAAATTTATCTCTGTAGAGGAATGTGGTTTAAAAAAATAAAAATAAATTTCTTCTTATTTCAGACTTGTGTACACTACAGCTGTCGATATTGTTTGTTTAAGTGCGGTAGCATCCTCATAGAAAGAGATCTGTGGAGATTTTATTCTTGATTACAAAACAAGAAATTTATTACATATTGTGTATTTAACTTTCAGAAACAAAAACTAAAATGCGATTGAAGTGATATTTCTACTTACGTTGAGCAAGTGCTGCGTGCCATGCTAATCGTACGGAGGACGCGTTCATTAGTCGATGATCGCCGGAAGCAGCGGCTTCCGACCGCCGCCGCCGCCGAGTCATCGGCAACACGGGCTCATCTACCAGACTACATGTAACGTGTACTGTATAATATAACTACCTAAACTTGGCCCACGCCCCAGACATTTTGTAGAGAAGCAAAGAGAACTAAAATATATTCTTATTTTCCTACGCCGATAGATCTTTAAAATTGTTGTTGTTTTTTGTAATTAATTGATAAATTTGAACGCTTCTCTAGAAATAGGTTGTAAAACGTGTATTTCTAGTTGCAATCAAGCAATAATCATATAGCATATAATAATATATAGTGCACACAGGTATGTTAGATTTTCTTTAGTAAGTAGGTAAATATATTACAAATAGGTGACACCTATTAATATTTATTATAAACATTGTGTTGCTTAACAATTTAGTTCGACGTTCAATGAAGCAGCGATGTGGAGTGTTGTAATCCCTCGCTCGAAGCTAAGCAGGAGGTTGAGGACGACAATTCGTTTACACTCCATTGTTATTTCAATTAAGTACCTAGCAAAGTATAAAATATAGGCCGAGGTGGGAGCCATTAGGTTTTTTCGCTATTCAAATCAGTTTAGATCCGTCAAGAACAAGAAATGAATAGTGTAACGCCACTACTATTCAGCACCGTAGCGTGGGTCACACAATTAAATACATAGATGTCCCGGGCGGTTGCAGCCCTACGTGGGTGCACAGCTGTTGGACATCCCGTTCCCGAGGGAGTCTTGTCACCTTCCAAACTCACATGCTTTAATTATTGATAATAAAAGTATAGATAACGTGTATGTACTCCATTAGTATAAATTATCACATCCAAATATATTTTAATTTTTTTGTTGGACTGATTTAAATGAAATTTTGCTAGGTGGACTTTACATCCCCGGTCAACATTTTAAAATGACAAAATTTATATTTGTACACCTACCTACACGTTAAAAATATTTATCGAATGAATAACAAACACAACGCGGACAAAGTCGCGGGCATCGGCTAGTATTAGTAATATACCTAGCTATATAATAAGTAGTGTTTCTCCACAGTAAACAATTGTCTGATAAAGCTAATTATTCATTAGAAGAATGGGGCGCTCACAAACAGATAAAACATCAGATGCATAACAAACATGTACATGTGGCAAAAGAGATAGGTGTACACTTAGTGAAACGCATTTATATGTACACGTTTATGAGAAGAGTTTACTATTATGTGCATTTGTATACAGCTAGCAGAGAACTCTTCAACCATAAAGAATGACCGGCTGCCGTAGTGACATAAACACATTTATTTGCATTTTTGAGACTGACAGTGTAAATCTATCTGTTTTGTTGACTGTACCTAAGCATACCCAAGCAGCAAAAACTAGTTGTATAAAAGTCCATAGAACGTTTTGTAAAAAACTGTTTTTGGCCCTATAAAAAACCTAAAAAAGAGTTATTTCTTCGAAAGTGGCGCAGTTATATCTCTGTTTAGTGTCAAAACGATCTTGTTAGCAGTGTCACACATCACAAATCAGTCCTATACAATAGTGATGTAATGGCTACTATAGAACCTTTTATAGTACTTTTTCATACTAAACTAGAGTTTATGTTTCCTATACTTCACCATTCATTCTTTTATCATTCGTGACATGGTGCAATGCCAAAATTTAATAAAAAAAAAACAAAAGGATACCTAGTACAATCAATTTGAGGTGAGTAAGATTTTATTTTGTTATTATGATATTCGTCTAATAAGGTAAAAATGATGTACGAACGCAATTTTACTGATAAACTATGGCTAGGTTTACCATGAATTTTAAGTACCCCTTCGAATTATTGAGTTTTTACTAAAATATTTATCAATTAATGTGACTTCAAGTTTCTAAGGACCCTTATAGTACATGTTGTGACAATGTTTTCACTATCATCATGGGTTCAGAGTGATTTTGGGGATCCGTGTGAGCATAACTAAATAATACACCATGATTTTTTTTGGTTATGTTTCTGAAGCACTGATTCTACGCATGAAAAAAGCTTTCTTTATAAATTTAAAGGGTTAACGGCTTAAACTGTGTTAATCATGTGGCCAATTTTTTCTTCGGGAAAGTTGATTAGTTTTATTAAGTATATGGTTGTACGGGTAGGTAAATAATGTCGTAACACTTACAGTTTTTGTTTGTTCACATTTAATTTGGATAAACACCGTACAAAGACCACATATGTAATTACAGTAGAAAACGCAGTTGGTAGGCACAGAATAAACAGGAACAGAATAAATGGGTACAATACAAACACACAAAGAAGCAGGAAATAAAGGAGAAATAACAAAGCGAGTGGTTTTAGCCATGCAAATAGAATAGCAGCAAAATTCGTGCTCTTCGCGTGAAGGTAATGACAGCTCTGACAGGTGAGCCGGCGCGGCGTTAGCGTCGCGGATGCGCCGCGGTGTACTGGTCGATAAATTACATCGACACTTGTCGATACGAGTCGGATCGATCGACTTACTGGAAAGTTATAAAATAAAACATATTATAAGATATATTAAATATTTGTAGGTGTATATTACGTGTAGCCTGTAAATGTTTAATATAAATAAATGTATATAATATTAAGGTAGCCTACACCACCCCCCTCCAGAGACCGTCATGGGCGATAAAAAGTGTTAAATTTTACTCGACGACCAGAACGGGTAACATAATTATCTGGAGTTTGCGGAATTGGTGTCTCATTTATATTAGGTGACAGTATGAACGCGGGTTTGATGCGATCGATAGAAACAGTCACTTCTTTGTTATTATGGAGTATTTTAAAAACTTTATCACCCCTAACGAGAACTTTATGAGGCCCAGAATAAGATGGTGTAAGGGAGCTCCGCAACGCATCTTCACGGAGAAAGATGTGCTCACACGTTTCTAGTTCCTTAAATATAAAGACGCCAGGTTTGCAGTGGCGAGAGGCAGGAACTGGTCGCAGTTCTTTGGCAACGCTTCTCAGCCTAGTTGTAAACTCGGAAACATCCGTGGTACCACTTACCAATGGTTCAAAGAATTCACCAGGAAGCTGTAGTGGTTCACCGTAAACCAATTCTGCCGAAGAACTTTGAAGGTCTTCCTTGAAAGCTGTCCTAATGCCCAGCAAAACCCATGGTAATGATTCTGTCCACTTATAGTTTTCGTGGCATACTATAGCGGCTTTGAGGTGGCGATGAAACCGCTCGACCAAGCCGTTACAGGCGGGGTGGTATGCTGTAGTTCTCCTATGTACAAAACCGGTTATCTTGGATAGACATTGAAACAGGGCTGATTCAAACTGTCGACCCCTGTCTGTGTCTGTGTTGGGCAGCCAAATCGAGATATCCAGCATGATAGTAAAGCTTTAGCTACCGTTTCTGCTGTGATATCTGCAATTGGCACTGCTTCCGGCCAACGGGTAAAACGGTCAATGGCTGTCAAGCAATACTTATATCCCTCAGATACCGGAAGAGGCCCAATCAGATCAATGTGTATCTGCTTAAATCGTTATTTATTTAAAGTAACCAACAACGAAAGAGTTTAAAAAAATAACTTTATTCTTCCAGCGTTACAACTAATACAGTAATTAAATTAATATAATAAAATATTCATCTTATATACTAACTTATTGCTAACGTAGTATATCGTATAACGTGGTCGGATATGACGCACGTCCTAGATTATTATAAGTGCTGAATGGGCTATGGAATAGTCTAGAAAGAATCGTTTCACAATAAACTAAATACTTATTTGCTGACAAAGCTAATATGTGTAGATTGGGTTCCTTAACTCCTCCCTCCCCAAGAGAGAAATTATCCGAAGGTGTCGCAGACGGTTTCGGAGAATTTTGACAAAAACTTATTAACTGAAATTTATATGTTATGAAAATGACTATTACTATTATAATAATGATATACACAAAAATGGTCCATATACTAATTTCTATTGTCACAATTTGAGTTGTATCGTCTATTTCACTAAATTTTGCACTTTGCAACACTTCTTTCACATCACTAAAGTCCACATTTCTTAGATCCACTTTTTTTGACGTTCTCTGGATGTGCTGTTGTAGCTCTGGCATCTGAATTAATGGTAGTTGAAGACTGAAAACTGTAGCGTTTGTGGTAGCAGTAACGATGACATCACCTGTTTGTGTCTCACATTGTTGACCAGGTGTCACGATGTAAGTTCCAAGAACAGTGTACTTCAGAATTTCTGTATTACAATTCTCAGTGATGATGAGATTCTCTTCTGAGTAAACCAACCATTGATTATTGGTTACTTTTTGAATTTTGGTTTTTTCTATTTCGATTTGATTCTGTATGCAGCTTTTGTAATTGTTCTTCAGCAACATTATTTGTTCAATGCAGGTCTCAGTTGGATACTGGACAACATTGGTTTCAGAGCAAAGAAATTTGTCATTTTCAATCTTGACACATGGGCTTACTACGGGCATGTATTTCAATCTATTCACCATCATGTAAGGGTATTTGGGTATAATAGTGAAGGTATTTGGAGAGTGAAATATAGGAATGGGTATAACCTTGTAGTAATTATATGTTTCGTTATCTATTAGGGGAACTTCTAAAACAAAAACTAACTTGTTGTTATTTATATATGATTTAAGTATAATATTACGTTCTAATTTTATTAGATTACCTTTATTTACTGGGTATATTGTTCTAGCATGTTTGGCGATTACTTCTAACGTATTATATAACTCTGTACTATTTATAATGGATTGGTGTAATGTATTTAATTTGCTAAAGGCTATGGCCGTCTCAATCTCTTGTATGTTTTCATAACAAGTTCGAAAGTTACTTAAAATTTGATACATAGTATTTAATACTTGGAAAAGTTTGTTAAACCTAAGTTCATGTTCAACTAATTTTTCCATTTCATCAGTATGTAAACCCAAGTTTTTAATATTTTGATTTATTATTTCAGAGTCGTTTACTAATTTATCAAAAGCCTTTTTCATTGATGATATTTTACGTTCGACTACATGCTCCTTATTCTGTAACCTTTGAATTTCACTATCATATTAAATTGCATCATCTTCATCTAAATTACCAGAAATAGCTTTTACGAATGAGCCTAATGGATTAAACAAAGCTCGTTTATTTCTATAATGAAAAGGTAAAATGTGAAAAAATCTATCCTTAGTTAGTTTAGCTAAATATTCTATTTGATTTTCTATTCCTACGGTATCATTCCATAATCTATTTTCTATAATTTAAATTTTTAAATTACTAAAATCCCGAATATTATCATTTATTTGTAAACCTACTGATTCTAAATCTACAGTTTTGTATATAGTCCAGTAACTATTCTTCTTCACTGCTACTTTCATCTTTAGCGACGCTATCCCCGGGTTCTGACCGAGGTTTTGAAGGTCCAGTGTGCATGCCGCCGTCACAAGTACCAGAAGTACTAGGCACGACCTGTGGAGGACGTTTTACATTTTTTATCGCTACTCTTGTTGTCCTTTTCTTTAATTCAACGGGCACTATATTACGTTCAACTTCACCAATTACTTTCGCCTTTTCAAATCGCGGTTTTTCTTTAGCCTTCCTCACTCTAGTATCTTTCATATATATACTATCGCCTGTCTTAAGGGTTGGTGTTGCTTCACCACCTTTTTTGTTTACTACTTTTATTTTATCGGATTCTAATTTTTCTGTTACTAATACATAAAGTATTTTAAGACGTTTTCTATGATCTAACAATAGTTTCTGGGTTAAATTCTTTTCTCTATCTATGCTAAATACACTATCTGAATAAGTGTGACCAAATACTAATTCAAAAGGCGTAAAATCTGTTGCTGAGTGTATGGTATTGTTATAGGCCATAATAGCATAAGTCATAACGGATGCTGCATCTAAATCACTGTTATCATATTTAGCTAAACGATAAATCTCAATAATAGTGGAATGAAACCTCTTTACTACTGCCATTGAGCTGGGAAATGAAATGAAAACGTTTATTGATAATGTAGACGAATCGATCGTACTTATTATAAGTCAAATACAATGATACAAATATAAAAAGAGAAAAAAAAAAAAAATCTTTACTAATTCATTAGTATACATTTCAACAGTCATGTTATTAAATATAATTTAAATCTACCAATGTGGCATGTGATAGTCGCGTACTATAAATATAATCAGAATCAACCAGCGTGGGCTGGGATTCGGTCAGAAGCATAGAACGCGTCGCGAGCCTCGCCTTGCAAGGACGACCGGACCCTATCCTAGCTTCCTACGAGTCTTTCTCTATCTACCTACGTTGTGACACCCGGAGAAGAAAGACTATAAGAAACTCCGAGATCATTCTTTTGTCATCTTTTAAAGTCTTTGATTAATCATTTGTACATCTTTTAAAAACATTTTAGTATCTAGGTTAGTGATCCCCATACATCGATATGTAGGTACTCGCAGCAGGATATTGTGACGGAAACCATGAAACCTTTAAGTAAGTATCGAGTATAGGGAGCGCTCCTCCAGATTTACATTTCTTTTTTTTTTACAATTGGAACATACCTACAGTCTGATCAGTTGTCTTACATATAGATTAACAATTACTAATTTATAAATTACATAGAATAGACTTTTAATTTAGTTGCAAATTCGGTGTGATAGCTAAAAGGTGCCAGTCTGCCGCAATGTAACCGATGGACTCATCCGCCAAACATCTCCATCCTCCATGTATTCTTTGATATTGTAATAACCGCGAGTCATAAGGACCTTTTTAACATATTTTTTGAATTTATGATCCGGCAAAGCTATTACATTTAGAGGAAGTTTATTATAGAATCTTATACAATTTCCAAGAAACGATTTACTTGTCTTAGATACTCTGTAAAAAGGTGTAATGAGCTTATCTTTGTTTCTAGTATTAAAATTATGTACGTCCTTCCTCTTGCTGAATTTATTCATATTTTTACGGGCGTAAACTATATTTTGGTATATATATAATTGGATTTTGGAGATTGGGATTATTTGGAGTCCCTATATGAAATTCGATTTTATATAAACTCATCATTTCTTTAATCAATGCGTTATTGAAGTCTGTACCGGAATCACAATTAATTTTCCTAGGCAATCCATACATGCTAAAATACTTAATTAACGCTCTAACTATTTCCGGTGTACTTCTATTTGGTACCTCTATGGCTTGTGCTAGCTTACTAAACGCATCAACCACAGTTAAATAGTATTTGCTTTCTATATATAATAAATCCATAAAAGCTTCCTGAAAAGGACTATCCTGCGTTTGTGTTAACTGAATGTGGGGTTTAATGGGTTTTCTTTCATATTTCATTCGTTTACATGTTTCACAAGCGTTTATGATTGCCGTAACTGTTTCTTTCATATTTGCCCACCAATAATATCTTTTAAGTTTAGCTAGGGTTTCTTTAATACCTCTATGACACGTTTTCCATCGTGATATTTCAAGATAACTTCTTTTCGATCTTCTTCAGATTCTGTCAAATTTACTACTCTTTCTGTACACTCTGTTAACTTAACTGAATCCTTTTTAAATAACTTAATTACCATATTTGAAAAAGATTTCCTAAAGGCTAGATGTTCGAAATGTATAAAATATTTATGTTTTGGATCTATATATTCTTTCAAAAAGTCTTTAACTAAATTATCATTATTGAGCGGTAAGTGAACTTCGAGAATTTTTTGTTTATTATTAGAAATCTGGGGGCACGGCAGTGCCATCCCAAGTGGAGTAAGAAAAAAAAAAAAAAAAAAAAAGGTGCACGGCCGTACCTATCTTTTCTCGAAGCAACTCAGCCGATTTTCGACCCCCTATAACTTCGTTGTGGATAAAGATAGGAGCCTGAATTTTCAGTAACTAAACAAGCTTTGTAAAACTACAGTATATTTCAAATTTCATTCAATTTGAACCAGTACTTTACGAATTATAACTAGTCAAAGTTTGGTATTTTCGGTAATTTTGTCACTCGCTCACTGCTGACTGACCGATCATCAAAATGTTTAGGCACTTCTAGCAGACGTAGAAGCTTCAAATTTTGAGTATTAGGAGAGTTTAGTGTAAAACTCATGGGAAAATTCCAACATTTTGCAATTTCGGTCCAGTTGTTCAGTTTCATCAACTGCATTAATAACTTTGTTATTTCTTATAAATGTATAGGATTACAAAGTTACATTTGCAGTCAGTGAATCAGTGTACATGAATATGTTTGATTTAATGGAGGAATAGGTGTAGATAAGGACCTAGATGGAATTATGTTGAAAGGTGGTGTCTAAGTGGTTAGGTTAGTTGTTTCAGAGACCTGGTTTTCTGCGTTCGATTCCCACCCGGGACAATTATTCGTCTGAAATTCAAACAGTTGTACTGAGTCAGAGGGTGCTTTGTTTTCGTGAATCTATTGAGCGGTGAGACCTTCGCGACACAGGGATTAATTTAACAAGTAATAAAAAAAAAAAAAACAATGGATTGTAAAAGTAAGATAGTACATAAGTTGTGCTATGAACGATAGGATACTAACAATCATAACAGCGTCTGATGGAGGTGGCTTGCCCGCTTGAGTCATGTCTCAGCAGGAGGCTGCGGTCCCTTGAGAAGTAGGGACCCCGTGTAATCTGGGCGTCCCTGAAACTGGTTATTTGGGCGCAGGAGAGCCCGCAACACCAATTGAGTCGCGGACGTTGCCAGAGGGTATCCCAGATAGGCAACAGTACCTGGGCCCCTCACCAATTGTGGTTGGAGGAGTAACCAGGGGTTTTACTCTCATGTTATGATTAGCATTCCACTGCTATGAAGAGGGCGAGTCCCACATACCCTACTGCCCGTGCCGGAACACCGCAGTGGCGGAGGAGATGCGTAACTTTCTTGCATTCCCCTGGACAAACTTACACCACGGCTTTCACGCTTCCCGTTCGAAACACAGAAAGACGGTCACTTTCTTCCAAGCAACTAACAAATCTTACTGTGATATCGAAGGTATACACACAAACCACGTTTTATTAATCTGACACAAACTATATTTATATAATCATTTTATCAAATATTTTTATACACAGTTTGATGTTAACTAGGTAGCTTTAAATTTACTTATGTACATATTAGCTTGTTCCCTAGTGCGGGAGCTGTCTTAAAAAAAGCCAGAATCGGTCATGTATTATGTAGTTGTGCCAAAATTCCATCAAGAACAGTTCATCAATTTCTTAATTTTAAAAACCTTTGACAGTGAGGCCGTGAGTGCCATACATAAGTTCATGTTAATCCTCTGTTAAGCTTGATGTTGTAGTTTTCGATTAGGTACATTGACAATATTTATAACCAATGAGAGATAACAATTTTTCATACGGATTAATTTTAAATGACGTTTGACGAGTGCGACGAATATCAATAAAGCATAAAAAAGTATACGACGCATCTGTTCTTGTTTCATATGGTGAGTGTTGCCATGCCAGCTAGGTACGTGGATATTCATATGTGCGTAAGTTAAGTTATTTTGTAAATAAGGGCACAGAGTTACTAGTCTGGATGGTTTACATCAAATTCAAGTCTACTTTGGAACTATTAAAGCGCAGGAATAATCCATTTGTGAATACAATAGACTAAAACCGGCCAAGTGCGAGTCGGACTCGCGTACTAATAGTTCCGTACCATTTTCAAGTGCCTACCTGTTGCCGTTATAGATATCGAGCAAAAAAGGCCAAAAAATAGTTGTTGTATGGGAGCCCCCCCTTAATACTTATTTTATGTTTAGTTTGTTATTATAGCAACAGAAATACATAATTTGTGAATTTTTCAACTGTTTAGGTATCGCGGATCTTGAGATAGAGCCTGGTGATAGACAGACAGACAGCTAAGTCTTAGTAATAGGGTCCCGTTTTTACCCTTTGGGTACGGAACCCAAGCATTTAATGTCTAGACATGCTTAATAATGTTGCATCAAAGATATCGAGAAAAACCCATACAGAAATGAAGTGGGCTTTGAGAAAAACTGTAGCTGAAGTTCAAGAAGTAGTACCGGTAAAGAAAAAGAGGAACACAACCTACAAAAATTGGAAAGCTCATCATCAAGTGACAGAGTGGTAAAATCCATTGTTGGTATTTTAAAAAATAATGTAAATTATAAAGCAAAGGAAAAAAGTACAACTATCTACAAAAAGAAATGAGATGCCATCAAAAACATACTTGTAAAAAAACCCAAGTCTCGTAACGCAGTTCTTTTACCGTAAAACGTTGTGAGATCTATGTAATACCAAGTCGGTAAATTTATTCAGTCTCTACTTAAGGGACCTTCTATCTTAAGCTATTACGTAATTATCTCACCTTACAGAATCTTATTTTGACCTTATCAAAGTTCAAAACTTTTATGTTATGAATATTAGATGCCATCAAAAACATACTTGTAAAAAAACCCAAGTCTCCTAACGCAGTTCTTTTACCGTAAAACGTCGGAGATCTATGTAATACCAAGTCGGTTAATTTATTCAGTCCCTACTTAAGGGACCTTCTATCTTAAGCTATTACGTAATTATCTCACCTTACAGAATCTGGGGGCACGGCAGTGACCCCCCAAGTCGAGTAAGAAAAAAAAAAAAAAAAAAAAAAAAGCTGCACGGCCGTACCTATCTTTTCTCGAAGCAACTCAGCCGATTTTCGACCCCCTATAACTTCGTTGTGGATAAAGATAGGAGCCTGAATTTTCAGTAACTAAACAAGCTTTGTAAAACTACAGTATATTTCAAATTTCATTCAATTTGAACCAGTACTTTACGAATTATAACTAGTCAAAGTTTGGTATTTTCGGTAATTTTATCACTCGCTCACTACTGACTGACCGATCATCAAAATGTTTAGGCACTTCTAGCAGACGTAGAAGCTTCAAATTTTGAGTATTAGGAGAGTTTAGTGTAAAACTCATGGGAAAATTCCAACATTTTGCAATTTCGGTCCAGTTGTTCAGTTTCATCAACTGCATTAATAACTTTGTTATTTCTTATAAATGTATAGGATTACAAAGTTACATTTGCAGTCAGTGAATCAGTGTACATGAATATGTTTGATTTAATGGAGGAATAGGTGTAGATAGGGACCTAGATGTAATTATGTTGAAAGGTGGTGTCTAAGTGGTTAGGTAAGTTGTTTCAGAGACCTGGTTTTCTGCGTTCGATTCCCACCCGGGACAATTATTCGTCTGAAATTCAAACAGTTGTACTGAGTCAGGGGGTGCTATGTTTTCGTGAATCTATTGAGCGGTGAGACCTTCGCGACAGAGGGATTAATTTAACAAGTAATAAAAAAAAAAAAAAACAATGGATTGTAAAAGTAAGATAGTACATAAGTTGTGCTATGAACGATAGGATACTAACAATCATAACAGCGTCTGATGGAGGTGGCTTGCCCGCTTGAGTCATGTCTCAGCAGGAGGCTGCGGTCCCTTGAGAAGTAGGGACCCCGTGTAATCTGGGCGTCCCTGAAACTGGTTATTTGGGCGCAGGAGAGCCCGCAACACCAATTGAGTCGCGGACGTTGCCAGAGGGTATCCCAGATAGGCAACAGTACCTGGGCCCCTCACCAATTGTGGTTGGAGGAGTAACCAGGGGTTTTACTCTCATGTTATGATTAGCATTCCACTGCTATGAAGAGGGCGAGTCCCACATACCCTACTGCCCGTGCCGGAACACCGCAGTGGCGGAGGAGATGCGTAACTTTCTTGCATTCCCCTGGACAAACTTACACCACGGCTTTCACGCTTCCCGTTCGAAACACAGAAAGACGGTCACTTTCTTCCAAGCAACTAACAAATCTTACTGTGATATCGAAGGTATACTGACACAAACTATATTTATATAATCATTTTATCAAATATTTTTATACACAGTTTGATGTTAACTAGGTAGCTTTAAATTTACTTATGTACATATTAGCTTGTTCCCTAGTGCGGGAGCTGTCTTAAAAAAAGGCCATAATCGGACATGTATTATGTAGTGGTACCAAAATTCCATCAAAAACAGTTCATCAATTTCGTAATTTTAAAAACCTTTGACAGGCTGGAGGCCAGGAGGCCGTGAGTGCCATACATAAGTTCATATTAATCCTCTGTTAAGCTTGATGTTGTAGTTTTCGATTAGGTACATTGACAATATTTATAACCAATGAGAGATAACAATTTTACCTAAGGATTAATTTTAAATGACGTTTGACGAGTGCGACGAATATCAATAAAGCAAAAAAAAAAGTATACGACGCAACTGTTCTTGTTTCATATGGTGAGTGTTGCCATGCCAGCTAGGTACGTGGGTATTCATATGTGCGTAAGTTAAGATATTTTGTAAATAAAGGCACAGAGTTACTAGTCTGGACGGTTTACATCTAATTTAAGTCTACTTTGGAACTATTAAAGTGCAGGAATCCTCCATTTGTGAATACAATAGACTAAAACCGGCCAAGTGCTAGTCGGACTCGCCTACTAAGGGTTCCGTACCATTTTCAAGTGCCTACCTGTTGCCGTTATAGATATCGAGCAAAAAAGGCCAAAAAAAAGTTAGTTGTATGGGAGCCCCCTCAAATATTTATTTTATGTTTAGTTTGTTATTATAGCAACAGATATACATAATTTGTGAATATTTCAACTGTTTAGGTATCACGGCTCTTGAGATACAGCCTGGTGACAGACAGACAGACAGCTAAGTCTTAGTAATAGGGTCCCGTTTCTAACCCTTCGGGTACGGAATCCAAGCATTTAATGTCTAGACATGCTTAATATTGTTGCATCAAAGCTATCGAGAAAACCCCATAGAGACATGGAGTGGGTTTTGAGAAAAACTGTAGCTGAAGTTCAAGAAGTAGTACCGGTAAAGAAAAAGAGGAACACAACCTACAAAAATTGGAAAGCTCATAAGACACTGACAGAGTGGTAAGATCCATTGTTAATATTTTGAAAAATAATGTAAATTGTAAAGCAAAGGAAAAAAGTACAACTATCTACAAAAAGAAATGAGATGCCATCAAAAACATACTTGTAAAAAAACCCAAGTCTCGTAACACAGTTCATTTACCGTAAAACGTTGTGAGATCTATGTAATACCAAGTCGGTTAATTTATTCAGTCCCTGCTTAAGGGACCTTCTGTCTTAAGCTATTACGTAATTATCTCACCTTACAGAATCTTATTTTGACATATCAAAGTTCAAAACATTTATGTTATGAATATTATATTGACTTGGCCATCGCAATAAACACTTGTGAGATAGGTACATTATAATTTTATCCGATGGCCAAGTTAATCTATTATTTAAAACTTTAAAGTTTTGAACTTGGATAAGGCCATTATAAGATTCTGTAAGGTGAGAGAATTACGTAATAGCTTAAGACAGAAGGTCCCTTAAGCAGGGACTGAATAAATTAACCGACTTGGTATTACATAGATCTCACAACGTTTTACGGTAAATGAACTGTGTTACGAGACTTGGGTTTTTTTACAAGTATGTTTTTGATGGCATATCTTTTACGAGTAATTTATTTTTGAGCCATGAATGCACTAAAATCTGTTTCGCTTTAGTATCGATAGCTTCGTTTAAAATAGGAATACCTTCGTGTTCTCTATTTGAAACCGAATTGGCTGTAATTCCATCATCAGAATCCGAAAGTTCTATCATTTCTATTGGAGTTTCATCATCTTCCAATTCATTTTCCATTATTTTTTGTATTCGTGCCTGCCTATCTCCTACATTTACAAATATTGAATCTAAATCGTCGTCAATTGCATTAATTTTAATCCTAGATAAAGCATCTGCATTAGTGTTTTGAGGCCCTTTCTTATATTTGACATCATAATCATACTCTTCTAATCTAAGTCGCCAACGCGTGAGCTTACTATTGGGTTCTTTTAATGCATACAGCCATGCTAAGGGTCTATGGTCTGTAAATATAGTAAATTTATTACCATATAAATACGGTCTGAAGTGTTTAACTGCCCATATTATGGCTAGCAATTCTTTCTCGATAGTGCTATATTTAACTTCTGTGTCACTCAAAGTCCTACTAGCATATGCTACAGGCTTATCCGAACCTGCTGTTCCTTGTGACAGTACAGCCCCGATTGCAAAATTGGATGCATCGGTAGTTAAAATAAAAGTTTTACTAAAGTCAGGGAATTGTAACAAGGGTGCATTTGTTAAAAGCTTTTTACATGTCTCAAAACATTCTTTATATTCCTCATTAATAATAATTTTACGACCTTTCTTTAAACAAGCTGTTAATGGTCTAGTTATTTTAGCAAAATCTTTTATGAATTTCCTGTAATAGCCGATAAGTCCTAAAAAACTTTTAATTTGTGTAACTGTTTCTGGAATGGGATACCTAAGAACTGCATCTATCTTATCATTATTTGGTTTCAGACCCTCACTCGTAATAGTATGCCCTAAGTACAGTACTTCCTTCCTAAGGAAATGTGATTTGTCTAATTGTACCTTTAAATTTGTTTGACGAAAACGGTCAAAAACTGCTCGAAGCTTCGCTATATGTTCCGGCAAGCTTTTTGAAAAAATGATGACGTCATCGAGATATACGAGGCAATGTAAGCCTTGCAGACCTTGTAAGACATTATCCATCGCTCGCTGAAAAGTTGCAGGTGCTGTTTTTAGACCAAATGGCATTCTGTTAAATTCGTAATGCCCTGAAGGTGTACTAAACGCGGTTTTCGCTCTATCGTGCTCTTGTACCTCTATTTGATGGTACCCGCTAGCTAAATCGAGGGTTGTGAAGTAGGTACTCTTACCTAACATGTCAAATAAGTCATTAATGTTGGGTAAGGGGTATTTGTCATCAACTGTAATTTCATTTAGCCGTCTATAGTCTACCACCATCCCCCATTTTTGTTGGCCGGATGCATCTATCTTTTTTGGCACCAAATGTACGGGAGCACTCCAGGGAGAATGCGATTCCTGGATAATATTATCCCTTAACATTTTTTCAACCTGACTCCTAATTTCCTTTGTTTGAATAGGAGGTAACCTGTGTGCTTTAATGTTTATTGGGTCTTCATTCTTAGTTCTTATACAATGCTTAACCTGATTTGTGAAGGTTAATGGAATATTTTCACAGTAAAAGATGTCTCTGTATTCCCTACAAAGTCCCTCAATTAACCTACGTTCTTCTATATTCATGTGGTTTAACTGTAATTTCTCTTAGTTATTTGTAAGTAGTTCATCTATATCTATATTACTTTCTGTATAATTAACACTAATCGATGGGCTCTGTATATAAGGTTCGACTTTAAAAGGTCCTGTAACCACTAAATTTCTATTTTGATCACTGTAATTCTGAATAACCGTTGTTGCATAACCTTTAACACACGTAACTAATGCAGCGGGCATTCGAATCCCTTCTGTAAACTGCTTAAAATCTAACAGAGCTTCCCCGTCCAATAAGTTAACCGGAAGTCTTACCCTAAGTTCACTACGAGGGGGTAAATTGTATACCTCTCTCATAGGCGGTGAATATATTATAGGAATATCAGTATTTTTTAAATGTAATACCTGATTTTCCATATTAATCTTTGCCTGTAATTGTTTAAGCAAATTGCTCCCTATTAACCCATCATACCTATCGTCAACACTATAAACATAAAACTTATGGAACTCCTGGCTACGAAAAGTAACCGGTAATGGAATAAACGCTGTTTCACTATGAACACTCGATGCATGAGTGCTAACAACTTCGAAAGGTTCATACTGTAACCGATTTTTGAAATATTTATTCGCTATATACGGGCTTATAAAAGACCTTACACTCCCCGTGTCTATCATAAAAACTGCTTTTAATTCTGGTATAACTATATGTGGTATATTTAAACGTTTATTACAGTTTATTTTTATTCGTTCCCTGGTGTAGAGGCCGTTATGCAAAAATTTTCCGTCCCGGCATCTTCGGAGGGAAATTCCTGGCACTCATTGTTCATAATACTTGTATTCTGTTCGTTGTTACTATAATTGTTTATATAATTAACACGTCGCGAACTCGCAGTACGCATGGTGACATCAGTATTCGAACCCGACGCCGATGCTTGCGTTACAAAAGGTGACATGCGCGGTGCATGTGTCGCGAACTGTTGACTCGATTGCGCAATCGGTAACGGTGACCTAGTTAACTGCGGTGACGAATTATTGTTATATCCACGATTAAAATTATATTGATTATTATTTTGTTGTTTAAAATTCCTAAACTGATGCGAATTGTTTGGCGTAAACGTGCTGTTTGTGGCGTTATTCGGTACATGTGTACTCGATATGTTGTGAGAATCGTTCTTATGGCCATTATAGTTAGACACGTTTTGCTTATTGAAATTAGAAAAAGTTTGACCACTAAAATTAGACAAATTAGGCCTGTTAGTTCTATTAAAATTACGTCTATCGTTTGTTTTAGAATCATAGACAGTCTGAAAGTTCTGTTCTTCTAAAACGATTTTTAACGCATCCTCTAAAGTTGTAACGTCGCGCAAACGGACTAATCGTACTAGGAATGGTGGTAAATTGAACAAGAAAACATTCATTGCCCTGTTACTATAAATTATTTGCTTTGCCTTACGTAAAGAATCATCAATGATAGTTTCCGATATTTTAGCAAATTAAACACTTCTCATATGCTGTAATCTATGACAAAAGTCTAAATAACTTTCGCCCTTATTTATTCTACAAGATTCTAGCTCCATTGCTAAACAATCCTCTGTGCGCGGGTCGCCGAAATGTTGGTTTAACAACTTCTTCAGCTCATCCCACGTATCTATAGAGTCTCTTTCGCCTACCAAACTGGCTGCTTCTCCTGATAACCTACTTGTTACTACGTGAAATAAATATTCATTTTGAGCTACGCTTCCTTGGAATGTAGACAAAATGTATTCACATTTTTTGATAAATAAAGGTAATGTTCTAGCGTCGCCACTGAATACAGGTATGATTTTAACCATTTCCTGTGGGACACGGTTTATGCTTTCCATTGTATAAAAGTTAAAAAAAAACACTGACAAAGAGGGAGAAAAAAAAATCACACAAATATGCTACTAAAATGTTACTACACTAACTATCAATACAACTAAAATGTATGCAAATATTATAACGGCGTTGTCCAATCCCTAATAATACACATACATAGACTTATTACAAGGTTAGGATGCAAGGAAGAACTGATAGGAAGGTGAAAAGATTTACTCACAATTCCGCAGCTATCTTCATGATCCCTGAACTACTGCTTGGCTGTGGCTGGTTCTCTCTCGTACTTGCAGGGCTTCTTAATAAATTTATTTGTTCGATGATCTCCGCCAAACCGTTGAAACGGACGTCAAAATGAACTTGTAGATTTTGATACTTGGTCCAGAACGACTGCAGAGATCCTGTCCTCAGCGCCAATTAAGTAACCAACAACGAAAGAGTTTAAAAAAATAACTTTATTCTTCCAGCGTTACAACTAATACAGTAATTAAATTAATATAATAAAATATTCATCTTATATACTAACTTATTGCTAACGTAGTACATATATCGTATAACGTGGTTGGATATGACGCACGTCCTAGATTATTATAAGTGCTGAATGGGCTATGGAATAGTCTAGAAAGAATCGTTTCACAATAAACTAAATACTTATTTGCTGACAAAGCTAATATGTGTAGATTGGGTTCCTTAACTCGCGCGGGGTAAATTGTAGGTACCAAGGGGAGTAGTCACATGACGAGTAACTTTAGCCCTTTGGCACGGTAAGCAAGCGCGCGCCCATTCCCTACAATCTTTTCGGATTCCTGGCCAGACGAATCGCTCGGCAATCAATTTGACTGAAGCGTTAGCGCCAGGGTGACTTAAAGAGTGCATGCTATCGAAAGTCTGTTTTCGAAGAATTCTGGGAACATAAGGCCTGGAAGTCGGAGTACTGACGTCGCAGTACAATGGAATTTGACTTCCAGGGACGTGAAGTTTCTGTAGTTGTAAGGAAGAAGTACCAGATAGAAGCTTTTCGAGTTCGGGGTCCGAGGTTTGACTTAAGGCTAATCGTTCTAGACTTATAGGTTCTCCCAGTTCTTCAATACGAGATAAAGTGTCGGCAACAATGTTATCTTTACCAGATATGTGCCTGATATCTGTCGTGAACTGAGAGATAAAGTCTAAATACCTAAACTGTCTTGGCGAGCAGTTGTTTATCCTTTCACTGAAAGCAAAACTGATCGGCTTGTGATCAGTGTAGATTATGAAATGCCTTGCCTCTAACATGTGCCTGAAATATTTTATAGCTTCGTAAATGGCAAGTAATTCCCTATCGTAAGGGGAATATTTGATTTGAGAAGAACTTAACTTTCTCGAAAAGAAGGCTAACGGTTGCCAAGCACCATACTTCTGCTGTTGAAGTACTCCGCCTATAGACGTGTCAGACGCATCTGTAACTAAGGCAAGTTTTGCAGAGCAATCAGGATGAGCCAATAAAACAGCGTTTGACAAACTCTGCTTGCAGGCTTCGAAAGCAGCTAGGGTCTCTCCAGAGAGACTTATTGGCTGCGTTCCTTTTACTGATCCTGTTAATAAGGCGTGCAGTGGAGCTTGGATCTGAGCTGCCTGGGGAAGAAATCTCCTATAAAAATTGATCATCCCCAAGAAGCATCTTAGCTGACGCACATTCGTTGGAGCTGGAAAATCTTTGAGTACCTGTATTTTGGAGTCCAGAGGTCGGGTACCGCTCTCTGAAATGAGATATCCTAAAAATTTTACCTCGGTTACTCCGAGTACGCATTTAGAGGTATTTAACAAGATGCCACAATTGTTCAGTCGATGGAAAAGTTGGCGTAAGTGGTCCTCGTGCTCAGTTTCACTCCTAGAAAAAATTAAAAAATCGTCGAGGTACGTATATACAAAATCGAGTCCCATGGTAACTTCGTCGACGAAGCGCTGGAACGTCTGTCCCGCGTTACGCAGCCCAAAGGACATGAATGGGAACTCGTACATGCCAAACGGAGTTGTTATCGCAGTCTTAGGAATGTCGTCCGCACTGACCGGTATTTGATTATAAGCTTTCTCCAGATCTAAAGTGCTGAATATTTTGCAACTGGCAATACTGTGCGTAAAATCGTGGATATGCTTGATCGGATATCTGTCAGGTACGGTACGTGCATTCAACTTACGTAATCCCCGCACGGACGCCAACCGTTGTTTTTCTTCGGCGCCAAGTGCAAGGGAGACGACCAAGGGCTTTCCGACGGTCTAGCAGTGCCGTTAGCTAGCATGGACTGGAACTCATTTTGCGCAATTTTAAGTTTGTCTGGAGCTAATCGACGAGGGGGAGATGAGACTGGAGGGCCTGGTGTCGTTCGAATGTGATGAACTGTGTTGTGAGGTATAGTGTGATGTCTACCAGCGGGTCGAGTGATCTCAGGAAACTCGTTAAGAATTTTATGATATCGCGTTTCACCAGTCACGACTTTGATGGAGGATACGTTTTTACAATTAGCCAAAGTGGCAATAGCATTGAGTGAAGTTAAATTATCAATTAAACGCTTTTTGCGGCAATCTACTATAAGGTTGTAAAAATTTAAAAAATCAACTCCAATAATAGGCTTTGTTACGTCAGCTACTACAAAACGCCAAGGAAATTTTCTACGCAAGCCTAAGTCTAAGTCCAAATTAACATAACCGTATGTAGCAATACTCGAACCATTAGCAGCACACAACTTATAACTAGTTTGAGAACGACGATCACGAAAAGCTGACCGAGGGAAAACGCAGAGGTCGCTACCCGTATCGACGAGAAACTGTGTCTTCGACTGTCGATCAGCGATGAACAGGCGACCAGTTGATGAAGGGCAGTGATCGGCCACCATTATCGACCGCCCGTGAAGTTTTCCGCCTTGTAGTCGCAGGGGCGAATGCATTTGTTGGCGTTTTTCCCGAACTTATTGTGATACCAACAAACCGGGTACTTCCTGTAGTTGGAATCAGACCTCTTATCTCTTGACGAAGTATTTGGTCGATCTCGTGAACGGGAACGTGGTCTGCTGGTTCGGGTCGAGAGATTTTGCACCTGTTTTCTTAACTCGGCAACTTCTCTAGTAAGGTCGCTTAGGAGAGATCCGGCATCATTTACCGCAGCAACCTTCGGTGATGATGAGGCAAGATCGTTGACCCTATCAGCCAAATCCGCGAGGTCTTCAAGTGAAGCAGTAGATGGTTGACCCGCAAGGACTGTCTGGACACCATGAGGAAGACGGCTTGTCCAAATCGTTTTCAGGAAGTCATCTGGTACATCACTTCCTGCAAGACTTTTCAGGTGGCGGTGAAATTGCGAGGGTTTGCGGTCCCCGAGTTCTTCATGCATCAGTAATGTAGCGGGGTATTGCACAGAACGTAGAATAATAAAATACGGAAAATATAAATAGGAAATGTATATTATAAGAAAACGGTAGTCATGACAGGATAGACAAAAAAAGGTCACATGGAAGATATTTTTTTTTTAAATATTACAAACTAATATATTTCTACCAAACCGTTAATAGTCAGCCAGATATAATTTACATTAAATTAAACCTATTTCAACACGCCCCCTTAAATTATATCTCGCACACGAACTAAAAACCCTTATATTTAGATAATGCCTAAATCCTCCATACAATAATAATGCTTTTCTTTAGGCAAAGGTTTGGTAAGTATATCTCCCAACATCATATCAGTAGAAATATACCGTAACACAATATTCTTATTATTTCTCAAAGTATCGCGCAGAAAATGATAAGTAATATCTATGTGCTTGCTGCGAGAATGGAAGACTGGATCCTTTGATAAAGCAATCGCTCCCTGATTATCCGCATGCAATACAATTTTGCCCAAATTTTCTAAACCGATTTCAGTAAGTAAACTATTTAAATAAATAGCTTCCTTCATACTTAATACTAAACTTACATACTCGGCTTCACATGTGGAAGTCGCAACGCATTTCTGTTTTTGCGATTTCCATGAAATGGCTGCACCAGCCAAAAGAAATGCGTGACCCGAGAAACTTTTTCTATCTATAGAACAATTTCCCCAATCACTATCCGAATATCCATTTATACTCTTACCGGTTTTCCTATAGACAAGGCCACGATCACGGGTCCACAAGAACGGACAAAAGGGATGGAACTCATCTTACCACGAATACATGTTTCGCAACAATTTAGCCTATTGATGTTCGTCATATCAATATTCGCATCTAAATTGCAATGTTTCATGAGTTTTACTAAATTTTTCGCATTGAGATGACCTAAACGCTCATGCCAAACCTGAATGTCAACATTGTCATTTGATATTGCAGAAGCTTGAGCACACTGTTCCTTTACACAATACATAATTTCCCTTACGATAAGCTACTAACTTTACGATACCTTTGCAATCAGTCACTAGAGCCCTATCATCCCTAAATGTGACCACATGCCCACTATCGGTCATTTTTGCAACTGAAATCAAGTTAGTTCGCAAATCAGGAACATATAATGTATCTGTAAGTTGAACTACACTTTTAGAGTCGTCATTACATGCGGAAAATCTAACCGTACCTTTACCTTGTACAACAGTGCTTTGATTAGTCGCCAAATTCAATTTTCCACAAGAAGGTAGTAATGTATTTCCAAAATATTTTGTATCGCTACACAAGTGACTTGTACAACCACTATCAATGATCCAGTTTCCATTCCCGCAGTTTGCAGCATGACATTCATCTGAAACACAGGAAAATGTTACAAAACTAGAATCAGAATAGGTCTCACTTGTTTCTAGCACACATTTCACTAACCCTTGTTTATTGAACTTTTTACACTCCGAAGCTATGTGACCTATTTTGTGACATTTGAAGCATTTTATAACATTCTGGCTTGATTCAGTTTCATTATCTCCAATCGTTTTGGTAAAATTAGATCTACGAGCATTCCGCTTTTTATAGTAGCCCTTATTCTCAGCTGTTAAAGCGTTTTCACCACCGGCATTTCTAGATTTGCTTTCATCGAGGATTTTAATCTTCAAAGACTCGGGGTCTGGAAATGTATCCCTTGACTCGATCGCACATCTGAAGTTCTCGAAACTTTGTGGCAAGCTGTAGAGCAGCATTATTGACACTAGATCGTCATGTATTTCTACACCCATGTCGTGCAGTTTATGCTTTGCATCAAAAAATTTGGATAAATGCTCCTGAACATCATCACCTTCGCTCATCTTGTGTATAGTGAGCTGCTTCAGTAAGGCAGCCTTTCTCACAGGTCCTTTTGAAGCATATGTGGACTCCAATTTTGTCCATACCTCTCGGGACGTCTTGCACCCTCTGACGTGCTGTAGTTCGCTCGGGCTTATAACTAAAATTAGTTCTGCCTTCGCCTTCGCGTCCTTAGACTCCCATAACGCCGCCTCTGCGACTGTGGCAGGCTTAGGTTTTCTACCGTCAAAATATTCCCATAAGTCGTTCTTTATTAAGATCGCCTCGGCCTGAATCTTCCATGATTCGAAATTATTCTTATCAAGTAACTCAATTCTTACCGTAGTCATGGTGTTACTCCTCGCAGGACCCACCTACAGAAGAACTTTGGCCGCGATCACAAGAACACAGAACACAAGTACTCTTTTCGTACTGTTTCTTCAATTCCGTATTTTTCTCATCTACTCCGACCTGGGCCCATAACCAGTGTAGCGGGGTATTGCACAGAACGTAGAATAATAAAATACGGAAAATATAAATAGGAAATGTATATTATAAGAAAACGGTAGTCATGACAGGATAGACAAAAAAAGGTCACATGGAAGATATTTTTTTTTTAAATATTACAAACTAATATATTTCTACCAAACCGTTAATAGTCAGCCAGATATAATTTACATTAAATTAAACCTATTTCAACAAGTAACTGCTGGATCTTCTTCTCCTTGGAAGCGCTGAGCCGTTTGGTTAACTCTGCTTTGAGTTTCTCATACTTGTTAGTAGCGGGCTGGTTGACTAGAATATCCTTTACTTCTCTGGCATAGGTATTATCTATGTGACCAATAACGTAATTAAATTTGGTTGCGTCATTGGTGATACCTGCTATTGCGAATTGTCCTTCGACTTGCGCAAACCAGATTTCGGGTTCTTCAGGCCAATAAGGTGGTACTCGAACGCCGACTTTGAACACTTGACTGGTATCCGATATCGACATCTGTGTCCCATCACTAGTGCCGGGTTGCAACAATGGCGGTGCCTGACCGCGTGGCTCCGATTCACTATCCTTTCCCATGTTCTTGAGTGGGGTCACCAGTATGGTTGTACGGGTAGGTAAATAATGTCGTAACACTTACAGTTTTTGTTTGTTCACATTTAATTTGGATAAACACCGTACAAAGACCACATATGTAATTACAGTAGAAAACGCAGTTGGTAGGCACAGAATAAACAGGAACAGAATAAATGAGTACAATACAAACACACACATAAGCAGGAAATAAAGGAGAAATAACAAAGCGAGTGGTTTTAGCCATGCAAATAGAATAGCAGCAAAATTCGTGCACTTCGCGTGAAGGTAATGACAGCTCTGACAGGTGAGCCGGCGCGGCGTTAGCGTCGCGGATGCGCCGCGGTGTACTGGTCGATAAATTACATCGACACTTGTCGATACGAGTCGGATCGATCGACTTACTGGAAAGTTATAAAATAAAACATATTATAAGATATATTAAATATTTGTAGGTGTATATTACGTGTAGCCTGTAAATGTTTAATATAAATAAATGTATATAATATTAAGGTAGCCTACAAGTATATAGAAATATAAAATGTATCTAGTCAACATTGTGTTTTTTTTTCAGAGTCATTGAAGATTAATGGAATGGAAGATTCTGAAATATTGTCACAATAATCGCTGGAGTCCTTATGTTCAATCAAAAGCTCATGATCTTTGCAAAATTCATTTTGTACGGAACCGTTTTCTATAATTGTGCCCTCAACTTGATTTTGGTTGCTATTACTGGTTAGATCGTTTGCTAATGATGATGGTGCTTTCTTATAACGTTTAATAACTTCTCTTCTATATGTTCCACTGCGTTTATATCTTTTACAATTCTTTAAATCCATTTTTGTCGATCGTTGAATCAAAATGTCTGAGTATTGTTCTAAAAGCATGATAAAAATTCTTTTTCAGGATATAATTGTCATTTAATAGCAACATTTGTCTACTTTTGTGTGACATTTTTGTATTATTAATGAGATAGATACCCTGTTATAATACTAACATATGTATTAAAGGAACTAAAGAAGACATTATACAACAAATCTGCTCTAAAAAAGTGTCTGTGTAATTGTCTTATCAGTGAAACTATAATAGGCATCTGAAAATGATTATATTACAGTTACATTACATAAGCGTAATCTCAAACTTGGCTACATCACAAAATCATTCAATTGTAGAGTTTTTTTGACTACTAACGTACTAAGTACTATAACAACGATCTGAGTATCCACAATACCACAATATCGCTCCATAGTTGAGTGTTCGTCACTGCTAAAACGAAAGTACTATAGCAGTTCGTTCGGAACCCTTATTGTGCAAATCAGATGAATAAAGGCTTCTGCGAAATTCTTTTTCAGGATATAATTGTCATTTAATAGCAACATTTGTCTACTTTTGTGTGACATTTTTGTATTATTAATGAGATAGATACCCTGTTATAATACTAACATATGTATTAAAGGAACTAAAGAAGACATTATACAACAAATCTGCTCTAAAAAAGTGTCTGTGTAATTGTCTTATCAGTGAAACTATAATAGGCATCTGAAAATGATTATATTACAGTTACATTACATAAGCGTAATCTCAAACTTGGCTACATCACAAAATCATTCAATTGTAGAGTTTTTTTGACTACTAACGTACTAAGTACTATAACAACGATCTGAGTATCCACAATACCACAATATCGCTCCATAGTTGAGTGTTCGTCACTGCTAAAACGAAAGTACTATAGCAGTTCGTTCGGAACCCTTATTGTGCAAATCAGATGAATAAAGGCTTCTGCGAACAATTTTATAGAGCAATATCGTTCTGTACTAGTTATATTAGATCTTACTATAGCACCTGACTATAACGGTTGTATAAAATGGCGTTGTAAACGTTAACAACGATTGTTTATATGTCATTTTAGCTCTATAAGCTTATAGAGCAATAATGTGTTATCGAACGCCTTTATACAATACGCTGTCACCGCTAAAACCTTAATAAAACGTTTACACAGCTTTTTAGAGGTATAACCTTTAGTTATAGGACTGTATTGCTGGTTGGGAAGTAATAGCTGGATTGTATTATTATACCTACGCACCTCCCAAGATTCCTATGGAAGCAGTGACGTCATGCAATGTATGATGAGCATACACTGCGATGTTGTTAAAAGCTCTGGCAAGGACTATACCTACGCAATAAAATGCTAAAACCAACAAGTTAAAACTACATCGCTCCGGAGGTTGACTTTAGTCATCGCCTCGCCTGGCACATCATTGGTGTCATCACTGTCCCACCACTGCAACTCCTGTGGGTACTCCTGTAGCCTTCAGTGGGTAATAAATTATGGGGCCTACACGTGAGCTGTTATTTTTCAGTAGAAAATAGGTATGGAATACGCGTCTAAAAGCATGGACATTCTGTTCGGACGCCACAAGTTCGATATAGTAGGTAAACAACCCCCGAGGAAACTCTCAAGCTATCCAACAAAAGGTTACGCTCCCGATGCTAAAGACTCTCCCAGATAATATGATAGGCGGATTGGTCATAATTGCAGTTGGAGGTTGAGCATTGACAATGGCAATGGTACTAATTTGAAAAAGTATAATTTACCGTGACCAGTATTTGGTATGCCTATTAGATTTTTCTATTCTGCCAAATAAAGTGATGTTTTTAAAATAGATATGTGTTCTCGTTCTCGACTGCGTGGGCTACGAAACTATTCATGGTTACCTACTTTTGTATAATATCAAAACATCAATTATAATTTACTAGCCATCCCGATTATTTTCTTAGTTACTTCTGTGTCTTTCAATGTTGTAGGTAATCATGTTCTCTGACCGTAGAACCATTTTTCAAATCGGTTCAGCAATTTTCGAGTGAAACAATATGCAGCGCCATCTACAGTAGCCGCACCAATTACAATGAAACTAGCATCATCGCGCAATACAAGTTTGCGCGCCAGTTCGACCCGGGCAGAGGCAGAGGACCACGGAGTGGGGACTCGCCCCGCAATGACCATCTTCATGTTCTGCGCAGGAACACCACCAACCGTTGCTCTACAAATTCTTCCTTTATCGTTAACATCATCGTTAAACGTTGCGTGGATCGTCGTGAATAGCCTTGATTATTCATTGAACAGTGCTAAATAAATTAAAACATTGATATCAGCAGCTTTTTTGTTTTTTTATTGAAATATATTACGAGTGTATGATACGAGTGTGGTAGGCATACCTACCTAGTAGTTTACGTAAAGATCACTTATCAGACTGACCGGAGGTCAACGACAACACTATCAAAACGGATTCGGTATGAATGACTCCTAATTATCAATTTAGCTACTGTCAACGAAAACGAAGCTTAAAATGGAATAAGGAATACCTACTCATCAGGTGAAATCTTGTTCCGTAATTATTTTATCCTGATTGCTTATTTTGCTTTGTTCATTAATTGCCGAAAACTTCGACTTAAGGTGAAACGTTAAACTTTAAGTATTTACCGGGTAATGTTTAAATTAATATTAACATTATTTATTTTTCGAATGTAAAACACAATAATTTTCTATTATCATCTTAAGGACAAAACTTGCAATAAGCCTTGCGAATATCTCCCGTCTGTTAGCACTGTATTCAATTCCTTGGTTTACGGCACCAATGAACTTTTAATTGATTGGAGCGGAATTAACGAGCGAAGACCCGTTATTGCTTTTTATATTTGCAAAATAAATAATCTATGAAGTAATATAACAGATAAAATGCAATTTTTCGTCATATTCTCCGTTATGTATACCTCAAGTGCGAACGTTGCACCTTAGGGTCTATGCACACCACGTGTTTTAAGCGCGCCGTCGACGCGCATTTTAGGAACGTAGTGTGCATAGGCCCTTAGAAGAACGATTCTGAATAGTTTAATTATTTCCGTATATTTTGTGACATGTGTAGGTACTAGCGCTCGGCACATTACTGGTCATTGTGCGTACAGACATGTACTTGTGTTGCTGCAGGATGTACTCGCAGAGCCACCACGAAACACCAGGCTATTGTAATTATTTCATTAATTGAGTTACCTACTATTAAGCCCTTGAACGCCAATTGCTAATGGAATTATATCGATATTTATCTCATTTAAGCAATATTTATTATTAGGTACCCGATGCACAACTCTGCGAAAATGTTCCATATTCGTCACACAATCACTCTATATCACATGGCATTCAAAGGAAAGTTTCTAGATTTTGATCGCGATTATTTAGCTACAGAGTTTGTAAAATAAGTAATTGAGTGATAGTATTTATATAATCTTAGCTACTATTCCTACAATAGATTTACCTTTATTGAGTACTTAAGAGGTAGAGGTAGCTCAGCCTGCTTTATTTTAAGTGATAGGTATACTTAGTTGAGTGATCCCTGAGATGAAATCTAGAAAGATTTTAGCACAGATGCCTGTGTTTTGGCAGAGCGGAGAGACACTCGGCCGATGTTACGGTGTGTCAGTACAGTGTGCCACCATCTTATTATACTAATAATATATCTAAGTGTAACTTAACTAGATGACCGACGACGACGTTATCTCATCTAAACAAGTAGCCGAGTGCACTCCGCTCCGCACACAAACAAATACGGCGGCATGCTTAGGCTTATTACTACAACATCTAATTATTTGATTGATTACAATTATTTGTTGTGGCCGCGTTATCTGTAACACAGATAACCCTTAACATTATATACATGAAAATAGTATCTAAAATAATCTAAATATATAAGTAACAATATCATTCAAGCAGTATAGGAACTGATAAAATGAATATAAATAAGCTGAAGTAACAATAATGTGTCGCTTGGCTGTCCCTGTGGCTATATTAACAATGACGTAATATAAGAATAATATAATTCTAATGTAAAAGAGCATGGGTGGAGCTAGTCAGTAGTCTGCGCAATACAAGTAGTATAGTTGGTGGTCGTCAAGGTGAGCCGCTGGTGCCCCCGGCGACGGCGCGGCGCGGCAGTGTGCTTGTCTGATTTCGGCGACATCTCCCCGCTCCTAAACTTCCTACTTTTCCTTCAATTTTAAGCTTCAAAACCTTCGCCTTATTCTTCATCAATTTTTAAACAAAAATAAACATGATATGTGGTAGCTCCTCAATCATTCAGAAAGAGTTTACTGCAGATATAGGTATCTGCAGTAAAACTCTTTCTGAATCATTACTGATGAGACTAAAAAGTAGATAGTATTACGATACTAACTACTTTTTAGTCTTTCTATTGTATTTACAATTGAATAATAAATAAAGGTTAGTGTATATTAAACCAAATTGTTAAAAGTAATATTAATAGGTAAAAATGATATTAGTAATGGCAAACAAAGAGTGTCCCGAGCGGTGGCGCGACGTCCTTGTACTTATATGTATTGTAATCTATACTAATCTATACTAATATTATAAAGCTGCAGAGTTTGTTTGTTTGTATGTTTGTTTGTTTGTTTGTTTGAACGCGCTAATCTCAGGAACTAATGGTCCGATTTCAAAAAATCTTTCAGTGTTGGATAGTCCATTTATCGAGGAAGGTTATAGGCTATATTTTATTTTCAAAAAAATTAGGGATCCGTAAGAAAATTGCAATTTTGTAACCCAAGGTGTAAAATCGAAATCCTGTTTATGCGATCGCTGCAAAAACTATTGACAATATAACAAAATGATATCCAACGGGTTTGTAGGTCTCATAAAGATCTACAAAAAAGTCCACGAGAGCACATATCTAACTATCATAGTTTAGTCACAATAACCGCTTTTATGTTCATGAAAAATATTAAATCGTCTGAAGAAAGAAACTACGTTAAATGTGTATCGTAATATTAATCCTTATCCAAATTAAGCATTATGTTATCAAGAAGTAAAATACTTTTTGTTTTATTCCAATCAGACATTTCGTTGAGAAATTATCACCAGTATAATAACGCAAAGAATTGGTACCTAATAATGAGTTATTTGCCATAGTAGATAAAGCTGAAGAAGAGTTTGTTTGGTTGAACGCGCTAATCTCAGCAACTACTGGTCCGATTAGAAAAATTATTTCAGTGTTAGATAGCCCATTTATCGAAGATCTATCGGCTATTAGCTATATTTTATTATAAAGTTCCTACGGGAACGGTAGTTACGCGGGTGAAACCGCGCGCGAGAAGCTAGTAATACATATAAGTGATCTGCTCAACAAATATATTATTATTAGTAAGAGCAGAGCCACCCATATGTTGTCTAAGTAACAACACATGGGTGCCTCTACTCTTTTACTCGGTATGAGAAGTCACCACGTGCACATTTGTTTTGGCCGCACGGAATGAGCCACTGAGCCTTGTAAGTAGGTACTGAGCCTTCAGGGCAGTCGCAGTAAGTTAACGAAATAACCTTTTTCAAATAATAAGTCTTTCCATCTGAGAATATGTATTGTATTTACAGTAGTAGGTATAGGTCTCGACTTCAAATATACATAGAAGCACGCACATTTATTACATATGAGTTATTGTAATAATATTTAGTACTTGCTAAGACATGATTAGTACTTACGACAGCAATAAAGTAGGTAAATATATCTACTTGCCTGATAGAATAAATTAGAATATTACGTGAATTACAATAAATGAATAAAATTAGTGATTGGCATTGGTGACTGTTGCCGCATTCATTTGAATCGTATTATAATATAGAAGTGAGTAAGTACGTACCTACCTATTGGGGGTCGCAGTATGGACCATGAGTCACCAATAGGGGATCAACCTGCAAAGTGTTACCACTAGAGGTGTGTAACTCTTTACTGAACCGACTCACTGTTCCGAAACATCTTAGTGTTTCGAAACATTGGAACGTCAGTAATGTTTTAAATGCATCATTTGGAACACTGAATCTGGAACACTACTTTGCGGACCGACCGGACCGTGAACGACGTCGCTTGCGAGTTGCGAGTGAGAGATTTGAGTGAGACGAAATGCTGAGCGGTGAGCGGGATACATATACGCTCGCTCGCTAGCTCTCGGACAGCGGCTCTTGATTCAATGCACGTAATAATAACCATTATGGTGCTTACATATCAAATCTATTAGGTTGTTTCTTGTATGAAATAGAAGATCAGGTATCATTTTACTTTGACAAAGCTTTTTGAATTGTAGTTTGCGCAAATTTAAACAAACACGATCAGTTGTTTTATGATATTGTTTGAATTGCATGTTTATTCAATTGCATCTTTTGAGCCGGTGCCGGTGTTCCAAATGTTCCAAATTAAACATATCAGTGTTCCGGAACAGTTTAGTGATTCAGATGCAAATGTTCCAATCGCAAAAATGATACACTTTGCGCGGGCCTAGTTACCACTTGATGCGCCACTAACACAATACATATATACATTCTCTACATATTTTAAGTTCATGTAAGTACCCACTTACCGAAACGTTTTGGTTTTAATTACTTATCAATTTTACTTTTAAGTTATTATAACGTGAAATAATAGCATAAATTGATGCGTCAATGTTGTGTATTCGGATGTCCGAATGAAGCGAGCCATGCATATTTTCATGATATTAAATATCTTCATAAATTACGTTCGGTTTCCGTTTTTTGTTCACGGACTTGTGGCGCCATCTTCGTGTTATTTTGTTCCCTCCACTCTCAACTAAGCAGACTGGGAACAGTTAGCTACAAGAGTAAGTACCTAAGCATACTATATATTATTGTATGAAGTTTACGATTTATGGTTGTAATACCTATAAATGATAGCTGCACTAGGTACAAATATGTATTAGGTACACATTTTTTTTTGTGTTTTGAATATTTAGTTTTCTAAATATTATTTAAACTAAACACACACTTATATAAAACTAAAAACATTTTTAAATATATTTTTTTTCTAATGACCGTGTCCCCTTGGGCCCGTGTCAGTAAAATGTACCAACATAATAATAATAATGAAAGTAAGTGAATAAATTATAACTAACACTTTAAAACACAAAAGAAATTAAAATATATAAGATTTCGGCCGGGAGTCTTAGCGTCTTAGCGTTCAATGGCAAATGGGTAAAAATTATTTTAGTCTGTGCACCCCGGTCACTTGAAGAAGCGTCCAGCTACGCTACGCACGGCGGGAATTCAAAATTTCAAGATGTCCACAACAAACTATGTCACGAAATGAACAATTTTTTTTTGGTTTTTGAATTATTAAAAAATACTTGTGTACAATGAATGCCTTGAGCACACCGGATGCGTATGCGTAGACGTAAGCGTAGACGTGCACGTACCGCTGAGTTGTAATATATGGAACCGTATGAGACAGGACACACCGCTTGCGTAACGTAGACGTGCGCGTAGACGTAATGCGTAGCCCTACGCAATGCAGCTCCCAAGGCACAAACTGACTGCGTGACCTACGCCGTACCTTACGCAGAGCAGAGCGGCAACGTTGCATGATGACGTTGTATTCAATGGCGCGCCTTATTGGACGTCACACCGAGCAGCAAAGGTACGTGCGTGTACACGCACGTACCTTTGCTGTGCGTAGCCCTACGCGCGTAACTTGCAGTCAGTTGTATTTTTTTACAAATATACTGGCACGTAGTGGTGTTTTGTATTGTTTTTATAATGAATAGAAAAACTTATTGAAATTGTGCGTATTTATGAATGTATCTACAATCCAAAAAGTAAATTCTACTAAAATGCATCATATAAATATACACTTGAGAGCAATAAAATCACACACGTTGACTTTTTGTTGTTAAAGCAGTTTTTTTCATGAATGTGAATACATATTAAAATAAATTTACACTATTTGAATGTTTACTTCAGTACCTTTCTAATGATATCAAATACAGTGTAAAAAAAGTACCCATAGGGAGTTTTAGGGCACAAAACCCAACATACGGATAAAATTACCCAATTTAGCTTAAGAAAGAATAAAAATAAAACTCAAAATGCTTGATCAAATTGTTTTTTAATAAGGTGTATTCCCTCCCCTAGCCTTGATTACAGCTCTTAATCGGTTTTTCATGGACCGTATTAATTTCACCATGAAATCTTGTGGTATGGCGTTCCACTCCTCTTCAATGGCAAGTTGAAGCTCTTGGAGGCGCGTAGGAGCAGGGCTTCTTGCTCGAACTCTTCTTTTTAGCTCATCCCAGACATGCTCAATCGGATTGAGATCAGGACTACGAGCTGGCCACTCCATCGCGGTGATTCCAACGTCTTCCATGTAGTCGCAAACTGTTCTAGCGACATGCGGTCTGGCGTTGTCGTGCATTAAGAGAAAATCTTCTCCCATAAGCCACGCAAGCGGCCTCACATGTTCTTCGAGCACTTCTTCGACGTATCGTGCAGCCGTCAAACTTCTCGATCTCGGGCCGGTATTCGCCGTAGTGATGAATACAATGTCAGTTTTAGTGTCCAACATTATGCCACCCCAAAACATACACGATCCACCTCCAAAAGCCACACGTTCGCTTATGCAGCATTGTGAAAATCGCTCTGATGACCTTCTGTAGACCCTAGAGCGTCCATCATGACCATGTAAAGTCATTCTGCACTCATCAGAGAACATAACAGCCCGCCATTGGTCATACGTCCAATTTAAATGTTCCCTAGCAAATTGTAGCCGGGCTTGTCGGTGAGCTGTTGTCAATTTGGGACCATTTGCTGGGCGATGTGAAGTCATTCCTGCTTCACCTAGTCTTCTTCGAACTGTCCACCGACTTATACTGACATTGCGAACTTCTCGAAGCTGTTGTCCCAGTTGAACCGCGTTCAGTTGCCGATTTCTCAAAGACCTTGTCACAAGAAAGCGGTCATCACGCTCTGATGTTGTGCGTCGCCGGCCAGATCCTGGTCGCCGAATGTAGCCACCGGTCTCTTGGAACCTCTGGTATACACGACGAACAGAGTAGCGGCTCAAATTTAGCCGTCGAGCAACTTCACTTTGGTTATGGCCTGCTTCGAGCAAGGCAATAACTTGAGCGGCTTCTGCGGGCGTGGTATCCATATGTTTCCAGTAAATCCGTATGCTTTCAGTAGAGATGTTATCACGTTGACCTTCGGTATGCAACTGATTAAAAATTCCAATAAACCGACCTTTTTATACCTGCGGCTAAGGGTGCAAGTAGTGACAACGCAAACGCGTGAATTTGGGGAATTCGGTGTACGGTCGGTTTTTGTAAGTTACGTAAAGGTCAATGATTTTAATTTTATGTTTTTGTAAAGCTAAGCTTGTATGCTTTAATTTTGTCTAATGATTTTTACTCAATATCTTTAGATTTTAGAAAACAATCAGTAATAAACCAAATTACAAGGGGTGTGCGATTTTATTGCTCTCAAGTGTATATATTCCGCAGGATTATTCTGGCACAATAGTATTAATATTGCTTCTTCCTCGTCATGTTAGACATCGTGCACAACACAACCTTCAAAAACAGAATAAAATATGGCTGCCGCAGCCGGGTACGCAATAGGCCATGTGCGTTGCGTACTCGGCTCGGATGCGTAAGCGTATGCGTAACCCGGTGTGACATCGGGTTACGCCGTAACTACGAGCGTGTCTACGGCGTGATTACGCCGTAGTAACGCTTACGCATCCGAGCCGAGTACGCAACGCACATGGCCTATTGCGTACCCGGCTGCGGCAGCCATATTTTATTCTGTTTTCGAAGGTTGTGTTGTGCACGATGTCTGACATGACGAGGAAGAAGCAATATTAATAATATTGTGCCAGAATAATCCTGCGGAATATATATATTTATACGATGCATTTTTGTAGAATTTACTTTTTGGATTGTAGATACATTCATAAAAACGCACAATTTCAATAAGTTTTTCTATTCATTATAAAAACAATACAAAACCCCACTACGTGCCAGTATATTTGTAAAAAAATACAACTGACTGCAAGTTACGCGCGTAGGGCTACGCACAGCAAAGGTACGTGCGTGTACACGCACGTACCTTTGCTGCTCGGTGTGACGTCCAATAAGGCGCGCCATTGAATACAACGTCATCATGCAACGTTGCCGCTCTGCTCTGCGTAAGGTACGGCGTAGGTCACGCAGTCAGTTTGTGCCTTGGGAGCTGCATTGCGTAGGGCTACGCATTACGTCTACGCGCACGTCTACGTTACGCAAGCGGTGTGTCCTGTCTCATACGGTTCCATACATTACAACTCAGCGGTACGTGCACGTCTACGCTTACGTCTACGCATACGCATCCGGTGTGCTCAAGGCATTATTCTGATTATTTCTGATGTGTTGTAATAATAATTTAGTTGTGAGTGTGATGTGTATTTGTTCCGAATTACAGTGTATATGTGTATGAATACGTGTAATGTTCATTGTGTTATGGTGAATTTATCTACAGTACGATGTGAACTTTGTAAAGTTATACAAAGTGTCTCGTGCTTCGCCGCAAGTCCTCGTAATTCCTGGTAAGTTTGAATATCTATGAAGGTTTTTGTTGAGAAAGGAGATATCACTTCAACTTATCCTGGAATGTTTCTCAAAGGAGGTGGCAATAAAGCGTTCCAAATATGGTTTGCGTCAAATGTGAAACATCCCGGAATGCAGATGTACGATGGCGAGCCGTAACCGAGAGGTAAGCTGAGGGTCTGGTATTATGCTCGTTATAATATCGCGCCCAACTTAACTTCCGATGCAGGTATGTAGTTTTGGGATAATATAACACCAAACAACAGGGTAGCAAAGTGCTGCTTCCTTCTTGCTGTCATTTTATGGAGTTACATGCATTTTGCAAATAAGACATAAAAAACAAAGAAACACTCAAAACAGACATAGAACAAGAAATGTCGGTACCTAAGCTTTTTGACAATTATTGAAAATCGCTGAGCGCACGCCCTCCAGCGGTGCGCGCTGGAACACTCGGTACAATTATATTTCTACCACTAAGTGACCTAGGTGGCGTTAGTGTCATGAGTACAGCGACACTACCAATAACCATGCTACTTTTGTACGAAAAGATTAAAGATTCCGTAACGTAAGTCCATATCCAGCGCCTGCGGTTTACATGTTCTCGCAGAAATACGTTTGCAGTAATGTTTCCACAAGAGTTATCTACTAAATATACCATAATACATATAATAACTTATATCGGTATTATTTACTAATATGGCATTCGAACACTGATCATGCACCTTATAGATGAATATTGAATAGTAATAAGAGTATACTAAGTTCGACAATATCTGCGTCAATCAGCAGCTTTCACCTGTTTATCGAGATGACAGTGACTCATAGTCAGCACACATCCATTGTTCGTATCATTTTATAATGTGAGTGATAGTTATTATCTTATTCAGACTACTCACTCAATATTTTTCATAGGTGAGCAACGTGAACTTTAGGAGAGAAAGGAAAACATGGCGTCCTTGATATTTCCCCCCTCGCCCTCCCGACCCTTAGCTTGCAAATAACTTTCCGATGCCCTCGTAGATCCGAAAACCGAGAGGTCCCCGAACTCAATTCCTTGACCACCCTGGGGCGAGGTCCTAGTCCCACAGGGGCTGCTCTTGCGAAGGTTAAACCATAATAAGGCTAGAAATCTGTTCGCCTTAATGCTCGGTAATGAAAATGAAAACGTTTATTGATAATGTAGACGAATCTATCGTACGAAATAAACGATTTTTATTCAGCACTTAGGTATTTACATACACTTGTACTTGTCAAGAAAATTAAAAATGCATATAACATTAATTATAAATAGGTAACATTTACTATTAAATTATGTTTAAATTTATTTCAGGTGTGCTAGAAGTCTGTCAGTCCTGTGTTAGTAAATAAGCTCTTAATATCAACGTTAATATCTATTTACTATATTTATTTCATTCAAACATTTTATGAATAAAAATAAAAAAAATATTAAAGCATATTTTAGAGTGCAATGACCGGTCAAGTGGCGAGATCAGACGTCCTCAGCCAAATTCCATTAAATTTAAGCGACACACGCCTGCGGGCACCCTTAAGGGGTAAGGACCACGAATCAGGGCGCCGCTGAAGCTAGAAGTAAAGAGAAATAAAGAGGACTTGATCACTGGCACGGACTACAGGCACTGGATCACACGACAGGGGCAGGGGTCAACGCGGTCCTCGGTCTGTCCGGCGAGGATCCTAGCCTAGCTAACCTGCAGGTTTCTCTAGCCACCTTAGTGGACGGCCCGGAGAAGAAACTCAGAAAGAAACTCCGGTTTATTCTTTTCCGTCTTCTTTTGTTCTTTATCTTTTTTTTTCTACACTTTTTGTATTAGATTGTAGTTCCGATCGTAAAGAACAAGACGGGAGAGATTGGTGATAAACAAAACTATAGACCCATTACCTTAGCCACTATAATGGCAAAAGTGCTTGATGGTGTGCTGGACAGTTATTTTGCTCAATATGTGATACTCGAGGATGCCCAATTTGGTTTCAATTTGGTTTCTGAGAGTGCAATTTTAGTTCTTAAGCACACCGTCAAGTATTATACTGACCGTAAAACGCCTGTCTATGCCGCCTTTTTGGACCTCTCTAAGGCATTTGACCTGGTCAATTATGACATGTTGTGGGCCAAACTTAGGAAAAATAGAGTGCCGGAGGGTATAACAGGGACTTTCGAGTACTGGTACAGACACCAGACTAATTTTGTAAGATGGGCAGATTCCATGTCAGATCCCTATCAACTGGAATGTGGAGTTGGGCAGGGGGGACTGAGCTCTCCCACATTGTTTAACATATATGTGAGGGAGCTGGTGCGTGAGCTCAACAACACCAGTGTAGGCTGCTCCATAGATGGTCATATAGTTAATAACATTAGTTGCGCCGATGACATGGTATTGTTGAGCCCATCGGTAAGTGCCCTGCGCAAGCTCCTAGAGATATGTGAGGCATATGCTGAAACACATGGATTGACATATGTATAACTTCAAAAAAAGTGAGTTATTAGTGTTTCGGGCGGGGCAAATTAATCCTTCATTTGTACCGCCTATGACACTGAATGGGGTGGCGCTGAGGCGAGTGTCTCAGTTTGTGTACCTAGGACATGTTGTTAACGAAAGCCTAACAGATGACCAAGATGTAGAACGGGAACGCAGGGGGCTCACGGTTCGCTGTAACATGCTGGCTCGCAGGTTTGCCAGATGTTCAAAAGAAGTCAAAATAACCGTATTTAGGGCCTACTGCCAATCATTTTATACCTACAGCCTGTGGGCCAATTGCACGCAGCGGGTCGTGAGCGCTCTGAGAGTTCAGTACAACAATGCCTTCAGGATGTTGATGGGACTGCCTCGTTATTTCAGTGCGTCAGCAATGTTTGCACAAGCACAAGTGGATGGGTACTATGCAATAATTAGGAAAAGAGCAGCATCGCTGATGCGAAGAGTGAGGGACAGTCCCAACAGCTACCTGAGGGTGGTTGCTGAGCACACTGAGAGTCCTATATGGAGGCATTGGATCCGCCTACTAAAAGGATAATTTTAATGTTAAGCTAGTTTGTTTTTTGTATTTTTGTGTATTACTAACTTAGTTCTTAAGTACCTGTGTATTACTAACACTCTATGGACTATCTTGGTCTGAAATAAATTATTGTTATTATTATATTGGTCATACAACAACTCAACCTTATTGACACGTAGTTGTAGCTCTGAAATATCACTACTTATTTTTGGTTTGTCATTCAACACATCCAAATAATTAATAAAAGCGGTTAAACGACCTTTAAAACTTCCTCGCTTTTTTATTAATTCCTTTTCCTCGGACATACTGGGAATCGGGTGAAGTCGACCTGGAATGTGTACAATTACAAATATAAATCTAAATTAAAACACAAATCAATGAAATATCAACCTACCAACTTCATTTCTAACAACAGATTTCTACAGTCGTTGTTATAAGTAATTATATTTCTATGATTTAACCACTATTGTACACATACTTAGGTAATTTATTTATAGGATAAGATTTGTTTATACTCGTTAACTTTATTATATCATAAGTTACAACCATTACTATTGTATTATTAACCATTAAATTAAGTACTTACCTACCTAACTATAAATAATTATTAACATGACTTGGCATATTTTAAACAAAATAATATGAATTTCTAACAAATCTACGCGAATACACTAGGATTAAACAAAATTGTGTATTATTTGGAACAATATATACATTACAAATAACTACTCAATACTCATAAAATTAACTACCTACTTGCACACACAGTTAACGTGAAAGTTTATAGCAATTATCGTTTTATAGCAATTGTATAATTAAAAAATGTAGTTAATAATATCTACTATACTGTAATATCATCATCATCAGCCCGTATAACGTCCACTGCTGAATATGGGCCTCCTCCCGAGGGAGGGCATTGCCATAGTCACCGCGCTTGGCAGGCGGGTTGGTGACCGCAGTATTATGTTGTAACACACAAGGTAACGCTGCTGCCCGTTCCTTCATATACGATTATTATAGATGATGTTATAACAATCGGGACCAACGGCTTAACGTGCTTTCCGAGGCACGGAGGGTAGAAATCTAAGAATTTACACAAAGATTTCTTGTCCGGTGTGTGAATCCAACCCACGAATACTGTAATAAGTACGTTTTAATTATTATACTCATTGTATAAAATACATACGACAAAACCTCACAATGCAAGCGGTACCTACTATCACTATAGGCATGTAATTAATTACAGGTAATTAAATGTACTAACCTTATAATAAGTCCTTATTAAGGCTAAATATTACCTGAGCGAGTGTTGGGTTATAACATTAATCCAAATATACTAAACACTTTAACAATCAATGTACTCGATCCAAACTCCACGCCGCGCGCCGCCGGCAGATAATTAATTCAAGATTAAAATATTACTTAAATATAAAGGCGAACATAAGGATCCCTGGTGCAGGTGCATCGTAATTAATATATACACGGATGGCTGCTAATAAAAATTATCAGGCGCTCCAACAGCTATCATTTTTCGAACTATCGTCGCAAAACGTTGTGAGATCTATGTAATAGGGATGGCGATTCTTTTCGATTCGAATCGTGACCTAATGAATCGATCCACAAAAAAATCGAGGCCAAAAAGATCGATTTCTGAAAAATCGATTTTTTCTTCAAGTTTTTGTTTATAATGTTAAATTAAATTATTTACTTTGTAAATAAATCTATTTTATTAAAAACATGACACATTATTATAATTTAACGATCTCTTATCAGTAAAATCAGGTGATTGGTTGATAAAAAATATTTTTATTACCATATCAAAAGATCAGATCAGGTATAAAATAAGACATTTATTTTTTTATGTATTGGTTTACAAAGTTAAGAAAATAGATAATGTAGCTTATAGTTCCCAATGCTTAATATCTAAACTTTTTAAAAACAACAGTCTGTCATAAAATCGAATGTCGATTTTTAAGGGTGAAATATCGATTCACTGAATCGATTCAGTACTACATATCGATTTAAAAAATCGATCTTTTTGGCTCCAAAAATCGATTCTTCGATTAATCGATCTCAGATCGCCATCCCTACTATGTAATACCAAGTCGGTTAATTTATTCAGTCCCTACTTAAGGGACCTTCTGTCTTAAGCTATTACGTAATTCTCTCACCTTACAGAATCTTATAATGGCCTTATCCAAGTTCAAAACTTTAAAGTTTTAAATAATAGATTAACTTGGCCATCGGATAAAATTAGAATGTACCTATCTCACAAGTGTTTATTGCGATGGCCAAGTCAATCTAATATTCATAACATAAATGTTTTGAACTTTGATAAGGTCAAAATAAGATTCTGTAAGGTGAGATAATTACGTAATAGCTTAAGACAGAAGGTCCCTTAAGTAGGGACTGAATAAATTAACCGACTTGGTATTACATAGATCTCACAACGTTTTACGGTAAATGAACTGTGTTACGAGACTTGGGTTTTTTTACAAGTATGTTTTTGATGGCATCTCATTTCTTTTTGTAGATAGTTGTACTTTTTTCCTTTGCTTTACAATTTACATTATTTTTTAAAATATTAACAATGGATCTTACCACTCTGTCAGTGTCTTATGAGCTTTCCAATTTTTGTAGGTTGTGTTCCTCTTTTTCTTTACCGGTACTAGGTACTTCTTGAACTTCAGCTACAGTTTTTCTCAAAACCCACTCCATGTCTCTATGGGGTTTTTTCGATAGCTTTGATGCAACAATATTAAGCATGTCTAGACATTAAATGCTTGGATTCCGTACCCGAAGGTTTGAAACGGGACCCTATTACTAAGACTTAGCTGTCTGTCTGTCTGTCACCAGGCGGTATCTCAAGAGCCGTGATACCTAAACAGTTGAAATATTCACAAATTATGTTTATCTGTTGCTATAATAACAAACTAAACATAAAATAAATATTTAGGGGGGCTCCCATACAACTAACTTTTTTTTTGGCCTTTTTTGCTCGATATCTATAACGGCAACAGGTAGGCACTTGAAAATGGTACGGAACCCTTAGTAGGCGAGTCCGACTTGCACTTGGCCGGTTTTAGTCTATTGTATTCACAAATGGAGGATTCCTGCACTTTAATAGTTCCAAAGTAGACTTAAATTAGATGTAAACCGTCCAGACTAGTAACACTAATACAAAAATGTCACACAAAAGTAGACAAATGTTGCCACATGATTAACACAGTTTAAGCAGTAAACCCTTTAAATTTATAAAGAAAGCTTTTTTCATGCGTAGAATCAGTGCTTCAGAAACATAACCAAAAAAAATCATGGTGTATTATTTAGTTATGCTCACACGGATCCCCAAAATCACTCTGAACCCATGATGATAGTGAAAACATTGTCACAACATGTACTATAAGGGTCCTTAGAAACTTGAAGTCACATTAATTGATAAATATTTTAGTAAAAACTCAATAATTCGAAGGGGTACTTAAAATTCATGGTAAACCTAACCCTAGTTTATCAGTAAAATTGCGTTCGTACATAATTTTTACCTTATTAGACGAATATCATAATAACAAAATAAAATCTTACTCACCTCAAATTGATTGTACTAGGTATCCTTTTGTTTTTTTTTATTAAATTTTGTCATTGCACCCTGTCACGAATGATAAAAGAATGAATAGTGAAGTATAGGAAACATAAACTCTAGTTTAGTATGAAAAAGTACTATAAAAGGTTCTATAGTAGCCATTACATCACTATTTTGAGACCTGCGTTACTGTTACATAAATTGTATAGGACTGATTTGTGATGTGTGACACTGCTAACAGATCGTTTTGACACTAAACAGAGATATAACTGCGCCGCTTTCGAAGAAATAACTCTTTTTTAGGTTTTTTATAGGGCCAAAAACAGTTTTTTACAAAACGTTCTATGGACTTTTATACAACTAGTTTTTGCTGCTTGGGATGGCAACACTCACCATATGAAACAAGAACAGTTGCGTCGTATACTTTTTTTTTTGCTTTATTGATATTCGTCGCACTCGTCAAACGTCATTTAAAATTAATCCTTAGGTAAAATTGTTATCTCTCATTGGTTATAAATATCGTCAATGTACCTAATCGAAAACTACAACATCAAGCTTAACAGAGGATTAACATGAACTTATGTATGGCACTCACGGCCTCACCGTCAAAGGTTTTTAAAATTAAGAAATTGATGAACTGTTTTTTTCATGGTAATTTAGTACAACTACATAATACATGTCCGATTCTGGCTTTTTTAAGACAGCTCCCGCACTAGGGAACAAGCTAATATGTACATAAGTAAATTTAAAGCTACCTAGTTAACATCAAACTGTGTATAAAAATATTTGATAAAATGATTATATAAATATAGTTTGTGTCAGGTAAATAAAACGTGGTTTGTGTGTATACCTGCGATATCACAGTAAGAATTGTTAGTTGCTTGGAATAAAGTGACGAACGGGAACGGGAAGCGTGGAAGCCGTGGTGTAAGTTTGTCCGGGGGAATGCAAGAATGTTACGCATCTCTTCCGCCACTGCGGTGTTCCCGCACGGGCAGTGGGGTATGTGGGACTCGCCCTCTTCATAACAGTGGAATGCTAATCATAACATGAGAGTAAAACCCTCGGTTACTCCTCCGACCACAATTGGTGAGGGGCCCAAGTACTGTTGCCTATCTGGGATACCCTATGGCAGCGTCCGCGACTCAATTGGTGTTGCGGGCTCTCATGCGCCCAATAACCAGTTTCAGGGACGCCCAGATTACACGGGGTCCCTACTTCTCAAGGGACCGCGGCCTCCTGCTGAGACATGGCTCAAGCGTGCAAGCCACCTCCATCGGACGCTGTTATAATTGTTAGTATTCTATCGTTCATAGCACAACTTATGTACTATCTTGCACTTTTCTTCAAACATTTTTTTTTTTCGTACGATTATTTTTAAAATTGTTAACTTAATTCCTGTGTCGCGAAGGTCTCACCGCTCAATAGATTCACGAAAACAAAGCACCCCCTAACTCAGTACAACTGTTTGAATTTCAGACGAATAATTGTCCCGGGTGGGAATCGAACGCAGAAAACCAGGTCTCTAAAGCAACTAACGTAACCACTAAGCCACCACCTTTCAACATAATTACATCTAGGTCCCTATCTGCACCTATTCCTCCATTAAATCAAACATATTCATGTACACTGTTTCACTGACTGCAAATGTAACTTTGTAATCCTATACATTTGTAATGAATAACAAAGTTATTAATGCAGTTGATGAAACTGAACAACTGGAACGAAATTGCAAAATGTTGGAATTTTCCCATGAGTTTTACACTAAACTCTCCTAGTACTCAAAATTTGAAGCTTCCACGTCTGCTAGAAGTGCTTAAACATTTTGATGATCGGTCAGTCAGGCAGTGAGCGAGTGACAAAATTACAGTAATATTTATAGTTAATTTTTTTAAAGGTATTTAGATTTAGATTTTTATTATATTTTATTTTATTTAAACAGATTATAAAACCCGTCCATGGGCTGAAAAATACACACTCAACTGAAACAGCTGGCGCTTCGGAAACGTTCTGCTCTTTCCGCTCAACGATGGCTGGCTTTTTTTTCCTAGCCTCTGGGAATAACAAACTTAAAGCACGAAAAAAGCCAGCCTTGTTCTTATTACCTAAAAATAAAGATTTTTTCCTTACTATAATTAAGCCTGGCGATACCGATTCCACCAACCAAATGACGCTAGATTTTTTTTGTGTGCTTTGGGGAGGTAGGCAAACCATTTGGCATAAAAAGTAATCCTGATCATATTACCATTTTTTTATTTATCTTCCCGCCCCATAACACATCCACCACGCGAATCCTGCCAGGTCGACGTTTTTATTCTTAGAATGCTCCAGGTGATGCTGATAAATAATTTTTATGAATGATCAAATTACCTGGCCGTTTCGGTCGTCAGCTCTCAGACGATATGTGTGATTGTTCTTAAACAACATTCAGATCCTATAAAAACGATTTATAATTATTTATAAGTGGTAGACTAATGTCGTCAATTAGTAATGTCGACTATACACAACTACATTAAAACTACCCACTAATTACCCACTAAGGCAGTTATAGGCAGTTTGATAGATAACTTGAACTAGAATGTTCTATAATAAACAACAATATGAGGAAAATATTAATCAATAAATAGGTATACATATTATTGTAGGAATAACTTAATATTACCGTTATTTGTCTAAAGTAGGTAACCTATGATTTTGTAGTTGCGTAAAAAAATATATTTACTGCATAATTATTGCAAAATTTGACACCGAAAACTATTTGTTGTTGCGCTTTCCAAATAGGTAATATATTGATTAAAATAGCCCGTGCGCCAGGGGTGGACAAAGATAGTGACGCTGTCCATCAGAGGTGGCTAAAGTAATTGTCGAATATTCCCAGTCGCTAGTAGACAAATTGGTGGTGGACACCGGGAATATACCCAGTCACCGCCGGCGGCGACTGGGAATTTTTATTCCCATTTGCCTCCGGTGGCAATCCCCGCGGGGCGACTGGGAATATTCAGTAAATGTTTATAAAAAGTTGTTCCTATGTCCACCTTGGTGGACAGTGTCAGAATTTTTCTAAATATGTTGCTCTATCTACCACTGGGGGACAGCGGAACATAATTTCATAATTTGTCTCTCTGTCCACCAGTGGTGGACAAATTGGTGGTGGACACCGGGAATATACCTTACGACAGTGACTTCTGAGACCTGGTGTTCTGGGTTCGATTCCCACCCGGGACAATTATTTGTGTGAACCACGAATACTTGTTCTGAGTCTGGGTGTACTTTGTGTCCGTGAATTATGTGTTTGTAAAGTCCCCCGCGAAACTGGGATTTATTTCCAGTCTTTAATTAAAAAAATACATGCTATCACGATAAAGTCTAGTAGCAGCGTCTCTTCGCATCTTTGATATAATTTAAATCTTGTCCGTGCCTTATCTGTTCCACGCCTGCTCTGCACCTGCACTACGTCTTCACCGTACGCCTTTTCTGTAAAATTCGCGCCTTAGATAGCCCATTTATCGAGAAAGGCTATAGGCCATATTTTACTAAGAAGTTGCCTCGGGATCGGGAGTTGTCCGGGTGAAACTGCGCGCGGGAAGCTCCCTAGTGTCATATAAGGGGTGACATAGTAAACATTCGGATTGAGTAGGTATGTCTAAATCATTGTGAGCAGGATCTAGTCCGGTCACTCTCGCTAGATATTCGAAGGTGCATGGTTACATACATAAATGCCCAACAAACTGAGAGTAATATTGTTTAAAACATAATTAAAAACAACATTTCGAGATTCCCCATCGGTCCGGTACATGGAAAAAAAAACTCAAATCGAATCGAATTCCGTTGGTGATAACTTCTTGTGGAGTTGAATTAATTGAAACGCCGATAGAAAAAATATGACTTATATTACAGCAACAGAGATGTAGATATATACGTGACGAGCTTATGCATACAATGAAGCTTAGTACATCATTTTCTATTGTTATATCGCAGAAACGGTGGCTTGTAGGAAAAAATATATAAATACCCTTTTACAGATAATTTTATGATCTACAATTGTTATCTGAAGTAATTTTTAGTTAAAATCGTTTTAAAGAAAATCGCGAAATACCCTTTACCTTTGACCTCGAGTATTTTTTTTCCATTTAGGTAGGTACCAGAACGTTGGGGTATTTTGAAATGTTGTTTATAATGAGGTTTTGAACAATTTACCCTCTTTCAGTATTTTTTGGTCTAATTTGATCGGACTAATCACTAACATTTCAATTTATCGATTGTGTTCACCAAATGCCTGCTATGTTGTATGTCGCTCAGTGGAGTGTAGGAGAGCTGTGCCCAGATACCTAGTGTCTCTGTGAATAACACCCTAGTTCCGCTTTTAGACAAACACAGACGTGTTGGCAACACTAGTTGAACTATATCAGTTATTTACACTGTAAAGGTATTAGAAAATGCTTATCTTTTGTTTTTATTTTAAGTAACTTGAAACAACTATTCAATTTATTCTTAGTTATTGGCGAAAATAATAGAGTGGTTGAGTATTTGTAGTGTTTACTGTGAATCGTATAAAAATACATAAAAATAAAACAAAATAAAGAGTTCCAGTGGGTCCCGATCCGGGTACACCTTTAACAATCACTTTTGTAACAAATGAGCCGGTCCTCCGTCCGCGGGGGGGGCTCAGGGCTTGTCCCTGAGCGGCAGGTCGGCGGGGTCGGTGAGGGGAGCGGGGCGCGCGGGGGGCGCCGTGAGCACCCAGCGGTGCAGCGCCGCCGCCAGCACCGCGCCGCCCAGCGGGCCCACCCAGTACACCTGCCGCAACACAACAACGAGCCGCCATTATACACTTGCTTCAATCACTAAGTATTTAACTTGTTAAGTCCTAATATTTTTTTTTAATTCAAATTCTTTTCAAAACGTACCGTCCCCTGCTGAACGTGGGCCACCGTCCGAACGAGGGTTTTTGCCATAGTCACCCACCACAACTGGCAGGCGGGTTGGTGACTGCGTTCAACAACCCGCCTGCCAGCTTTGGTGGGTACTATCATGTAATAACATGCTTAATACAACGAAGTAAGCAACCTTTGAGGAAGCAGCTGTGTCTCGGCTGATTGCGATCGCTAACGCAAATGTCACCCCGACATTCATTTCACTGTTTGTAATATCAATACCACGACACATACCTATGTACCTAGTTTAAGTTTTTATAAAATTCTGAAGGGATTTTATTTAGGTTAACATAAGATCTAGCCATACAAATAGAGCTGGATATTCTACCAGTAGAGTGGCAACATACGGAAAGTAGGCTTGTTCCGGTCGGCAAACAAGCATACGGCCCGGCTCATAAAACAAGCTTGAAATGGCCTGCCATATCACAAACTGATTAATTTTAAGATTTTGTCATGAAATAGGTAGTTATAATAATGTTTAATATAAGGCGAAGGCATAATAGCACATGAGTACGGCAGGATATGAGTACTTACCCAGTGGTAGGTCCAGTGTGACATCAGCAACGCGGGGCCGAAGCTGCGCGCCGGGTTCAGACTGGCGCCCGTCGCGGAACCCTGCGGACATATTGCTCAATGTACACTCGGTTCCAAAAATAACGGGTCAGTCACAAAAATTGAAATACCTCCAGAACTGTAAAAGTTAGATCAATGAAATAAAAAACAGAATAAAGACTTTTTAGTTACGCTTCTAATAGCATATTATTTAAACTGGTTGATGAAAAACTCTTCATTAGAAAAACAAAATGAAAAAAATGACTATTTTTAAAAACAATATTTTTGTTTCATGTCATTATGGACGCTTTCCATTTCTATTCTGTCACAAAAAAAAAATATTGTGAACGTCTTCCACGTGCATAATTATTATTCTGTGAGGTGAAGCATGGCAGTCACGCTAGAGGAATGTACCAGAATCCTAACTTTTTTGGAACTTGGGCGGAGCCAGCGTGAAACAGCCAGAAACATTGGTGTATCTTTGTCGACTGTTCAGCGGGTAGTCCAGCGGTACCAAGAGACCGGATCACACCTTAGAAGACCAGGAAATGGCAGACCAAGATGCACAACGGCCAGGGAAGACAGACAACTGGTGGCTACAATGCTCTGAAATCGTTTTCAAACTGCTGTTGGTCTAAAAACTCACTTTATTCGCTTTGGAGGTGGCAATTTAAGCGCTCAAACAGTAAGAAGACGTCTTGCTGAAGGAAATTTGAAACCATTGAGGCCCGCAAATGGCCCCAAACTGGAACGGGGACATCGAATTGCAAGACAGAGATACGTGCGCGAGCACCTAAACTGGACACTAGACGATTGGTCTAGGGTAATGTTCACGGACGAGTCTAAATTCATGCTTTATAAGCATGATGGTAGGCAGTTGGTGTACAGAAGACCAGGGGAGCGCTTCCATCAAGCGTGTGTGGAGGAATAAGTGGCGTACGGTGGAGGCTCCGTACAAGTTTGGGCTGGGATTTCTGCTGAGGCCCGCACCGAGCTGGTACTCATTCAAAATGGAACTCTAAATGCAGAGAGGTACGTGGAAGAGATCCTCAATGAACATGTAGGTCCTTTCATGGCCAGGATGGACCGGCATGGCATATTAATGCATGATAATGCGCGTCCCCATACTGCCAGAATTGTACATGACTACCTTGAAGAGGTCGGTATCGAACTCATGCAGTGGCCAGCGCGAAGCCCGGACTTAAACCCCATCGAGCACGCCTGGGACGAGCTTCAGAGATGCGTGAAAGGTCGAAACCCCTCACCAATCACGCTTCCCGAGCTCAAACAAGCACTGGTGGAGGAATGGGAAGGTATTCCTCAGCACCGGCTCCGAAATTTGGTGTACAGCATGCCTAATCGCCTGGAAGTTGTCAGAAGAGCTCGTGGAGGCAATAAAAAGTATTAAATGAAGTAAGTGATGAAAAACAGCAAAAAAACAATCATAAAAAAATTTAATCTTAAGAAAAATATAACTACTTTAGTTTTTTATTAATTTAGAGATTAATATTGTGGGTGCAAATAAGTTTTATTTTATTTTAAATCTGTATAATTAAATTCTCAATTAAACAGTCTTCGTTTCATTAGGATGGCATACGTAGTTCGGGAGATATTCGGGTTTATGTGACTGACCCGTTATTTTTGGAATCGAGTGTATATACGCTTAATTGTAACGGAATAGGCTGTTTTATAGCTGTTCTATGTGTGCTCGACGAAGACTGCAATCAAGTCTCGAGGACAAACACAAATGTACGGGAAATAGTCATGATTGTAATATATAATGCCATCAAAAACATACTTGTAAAAAAACCCAAGTCTCGTAACGCAGTTCTTTTACCGTAAAACGTTGTGAGATCTATGTAATACCAAGTCGGTTAATTTATTCAGTCCCTACTTAAGGGACCATCTATCTTAAGCTATTACGTAATTATCTCACCTTACAGAATCTTAATTTGACCTTATCAAAGTTCAAAACTTTAAAGTTTTAAATAATAGATTAACTTGGCCATCGGATATAATTAGAATGTATCTCACAAGTGTTTATTGCGATGGCCAAGTCAATCTAATATTCATAACATAAAAGTTTTGAACTTTGATAAGGTCAAATTAAGATTCTGTAAGGTGAGATAATTACGTAATAGCTTAAGATAGATGGTCCCTTAAGTAGGGACTGAATAAATTAACCGACTTGGTATTACATAGATCTCACAACGTTTTACGGTAAAAGAACTGCGTTACGAGACTTGGGTTTTTTTACAAGTATGTTTTTGATGGCATCTCATTTCTTTTTGTAGATAGTTGTACTTTTTTCCTTTGCTTTACAATTTACATTATTTTTTTAAATACCAACAATGGATTTTACCACTCTGTCACTTGGTGATGAGCTTTCCAATTTTTGTAGGTTGTGTTTCTCTTTTTCTTTACCGGTACTACTTCTTGAACTTCAGCTACAGTTTTTCTCAAAGCCCACTCCATTTCTCTATGGGTTTTTCTCGATATCTTTGATGCAACAATATTAAGCATGTCTAGACATTAAATGCTTGGGTGCCATACCCAAAGGGTAAAAACGGGACCCTATTACTAAGACTTAGCTGTCTGTCTGTCTATCATCAGGCTCTATCTCAAGAACCGCGATACCTAAACAGTTGAAAACAAATTATGTATTTCTGTTGCTATAATAACAAACTAAACATAAAATAAGTATTAAGGGGGGGCTCCCATACAACAACTATTTTTTGGCCTTTTTTGCTCGATATTTAAACGGCAACAGGTAGGCACTTGAAAATGGTACGGAACCCTTAGTACGCGAGTCCGACTCGCACTTGGCCGGTTTTAGTCTATTGTGTTCACAAATGGATTATTCCTGCGCTTTAATAGTTCCAAAGTAGATTAAATTTGATGTTAACCATCCAGACTAGTAACTCTGTGCCCTTATTTACAAAATAACTTAACTTACGCACATATGAATATCCACGTACCTAGCTGGCATGGCAACACTCACCATATGAAACAAGAACAGATGCGTCGTATACTTTTTTTATGCTATGTAATTCGTCGCACTCGTCAAACGTCATTTAAAATTAATCCGTATGTAAAATTGTTATCTCTCATTGGTTATAAATATTGTCAATGTACCTAATGGAAAACTACAACATCAAGCTTAACAGAGGATTAACATGAATTTATGTATGGCACTCACGGCCTCCTGGCCTCCAGCCTGTCAAAGGTTTTTAAAATTACGAAATTGATGAATTGTTTTTGATGGAATTTTGGTACAACTACATAATACATGTCCGATTATGGCCTTTTTTTAAGACAGCTCCCGCACTAGGGAACAAGCTAATATGTACATAAGTAAATTTAAAGCTACCTAGTTAACATCAAACTGTGTATAAAAATATTTGATAAAATGATTATATAAATATAGTTTGTGTCAGATTAACAAAACGTGGTTTGTGTGTATACCTTCGATATCACAGTAAGATTTGTTAGTTGCTTGGAAGAAAGTGACCGTCTTTCGGTGTTTCGAACGGGAAGCGTGAAAGCCGTGGTGTAAGTTTGTCCAGAGGAATGCAAGAATGTTACGCATCTCCTCCGCCACTGCGGTGTTCCGGCACGGGCAGTGGGGTATGTGGGACTCGCCCTCTTCATAGCAGTGGAATGCTAATCATAACATGAGAGTAAAACCCCTGGTTACTCCTCCGACCACAATTGGTGAGGGGCCCAGGTACTGTTGCCTATCTGGGATACCCTCTGGCAGCGTCCGCGACTCAATTGGTGTTGCGGGCTCTCCTGCGCCCAAATAACCAGTTTCAGGGACGCCCAGATTACACGGGGTCCCTACTTCTCAAGGGACCGCAGCCTCCTGCTGAGACATGGCTCAAGCGGGCAAGCCACCTCCATCAGACGCTGTTATGATTGTTAGTATCCTATCGTTCATAGCACAACTTATGTACTATCTTACTTTTACAATCCATTGTTTTTTTTTTTTTTTCCTACGACTTTTTTTTTTTTTTTTACTTCTTGTTAAATTAATCCCTGTGTCGCCAAGGTCTCACCGCTCAATAGATTCACGAAAACAAAGCACCCCCTGACTCAGTACAACTGTTTGAATTTCAGACGAATAATTGTCCCGGGTGGGAATCGAACGCAGAAAACCAGGTTTCTGAAACAACTAACCTAACCACTTAGACACCACCTTTCAACATAATTCCATCTAGGTCCCTATCTACACCTATTCCTCCATTAAATCAAACATATTCATGTACACGTATTCAGTGACTGCAAATGTAACTTTGTAATCCTATACATTTATAAGAAATAACAAAGTTATTAATGCAGTTGATGAAACTGAACAACTGGACCGAAATTGCAAAATGTTGGAATTTTCCCATGAGTTTTACACTAAACTCTCCTAATACTCAAAATTTGAAGCTTTTACGTCTGCTAGAAGTGCCTAAACATTTTGATGATCGGTGAGTCAGCAGTGAGCGAGTGACAAAATTACCGAAAATACCAAACTTTGACTAGTTATAATTCGTAAAGTACTGGTTCAAATTGAATGAAATTTGAAATATACTGTAGTTTTACAAAGCTTGTTTAGTTACTGAAAATTCAGGCTCCTATCTTTATCCACAACGAAGTTATAGGGGGTCGAAAATCGGCTGAGTTGCTTCGAGAAAAGATAGGTACGGCCGTGCAACTTTTTTTTTTTTTTTTTTTTTTCTTACTCGACTTGGGGGGGCACTGCCGTGCCCCCAGATGACAATGATTTTATAAAATCCACTGTTATACAATTTGCTTCGATCTTTGGTCGTTTGATTGTTGACTGTTAAAACCAAAACTAGAAGAGTTATAAGTATTAGACTGCCCAAAGGACTTCCGTGAGTATCTCGTGAAATCGTCACAGAGGCGTAGTTACCCCAACGTAAACGAGGCCGGCGACCACGAGGCCGAACTTGACCGCGGCGGCCGGGTCGGGCAGCTTGTCGGACCACGCGCCGCAGCACGCCAGCACCAGCGTGCCCGTGAGCGCCGCCTCCACCGCCACCGCGCTGAGCGTCGACACGTTGGGCGCAGTGCACACCACTGCGCTGGAGATAATGCCCTGCGGCGTGGTGGCCATCAGCAGCCCAACGCCCAGCGTGGCACCCGCCAGCTGCGCCAGCGCGTAGGCCAGCGCGGGCGCGGCGCCGATCTTGCCGTGCACAAGCGCGCCGAGCGTCACGGCGGGGTTCATGTGCGCGCCCGACGCTGGCCCGAACGCCATGACGTTGGCGAGCACCACGAAGCCGAACGCCATGGCGACGTGCGCCAGCGGCTGCGAGCCGCCCGGCGCGGTGGGTGTGTTGGCGAGCAAGCCCAGCCACACCATCAGCGCCGTGGCCAGCAGCTCCGACACCAGCGCGCGCCACCAGCGGCGCAGCCACGGCGCCACTCCCTGCTCCGAGCCTCCGTCTGCAACGTGCGAAGATTTTGTCATAAAGGGTAAAACGTTTCTATGTATTCCTCACTTTTGTTTTCTGAAACTTAAAATTCTGATTTCAAATGGCGAGAAAGCGTCTCTGTTCTTTTTATGTGAATGCCGCGGCGTGTTTTAGTCCGTATCACGGTACTCCTAATTATCGTCGCGGCACTCTTTAAACGGCGTGGCGGCTCTCGTAAGACAGCGTCTCGGCGAGACGAACATAATGCCGCGTCGCTTTTAAATTTACTAACTTAGCGTCTCGATTTATCAACGAAAAGGCAGTTTTGGCTAATATACTTCTTCATTCTCTTAACTTTTCTAAAGCCAAAATCTCTGGATCTCTGCCATGAATTTAGAGGCGCTCGCTAAGACCTTTGTGCATATAATCCAGCCTAGTTTAAACAATTTCGAATGGTCTGGCGTTCGCTCATCGAGCTCAACAAGTCATTGCTGCTCTCCGGGAATACGGTATTACAAGGTTAGACTGTACTGCCGGCTCACTGGCCTTAAACCGGAATATAGCACGTTTGAAATGCTCTTAAGTGAGCTGTTAGAAATGTTCGGCCACCACCCTAGACATTGCCAGGGCGCCAGAAGAGGAACTGTTTGTTAGTCCAAGGGGGTGATTCAGTCGGCTATCTGTTCGATAGCTGTCATGAATCGCTACGGGTGTGCGACCCCGGACTGCTCTAGCTGCGACTGTCACACTCATCTCCCGCGTGGCAGTGGTATCCTCTTCCTCCATCCTATCCATCTTTCCCTCTTCCGTCATCCCAAGCCAAGCTGTAAAGCGGACCGTGGCGTTGGCTGCATGGCTGGAGGGGAGCCCAGTCACGAACGGTGCCTCTCCGATACGGGGCACACCGGAGAGTAAGTTTTGCCCTTCGGCCAACATGCGGGGCTCTGTTGGTCGTGACCGTCGATTTCCCTAGCTACTCGTGGGAACGCTATGATAGAAAAAAATTGTATCACGTAGGGCGGCGATGTGGTTCGCGACTCATCACGTCACGTTTCCCGGCGAGGAGAACAGTGGGCGGTGGAAAGCCGTTTTGCTACTTTGAATGTAGGAGGAGGCATGAAAAGCAAAGTGGATGAGATATGCGAGATGATGAATGAAAAGCGGATTGATGTACTGTGTGTGAATGAGACGAAGCGTAAAGGATACGAAACCACAAACCACCACCCCTATACGGCGTATTGGTCTGGAGTGCCAAATAACGTCAGAGCTTGTCAGGGAGTGGGTCTCATCCTTTCCGCCCGAATGGCTGTGTGTGTGAAAGAGGTTGTCTTTGTCAACGCAAGAGTAATGTGGCTTAGAATGAAAGTGGGCATTACCCGTATCTTTATTGTGGGGGTGTATGCCCCTGTAGATATGGGTTCGGGTATGTCCCGGCAAGAACAATATGAAAGAGAGGAATTTTGGGAGAGTGTGAGGGAGGTGCTAAAAATAAGGGATGAATACGAGAAGATAATAATGTTAGGAGTCTTTAACTGCTGGGTTGGAGTAAATCGGGAGGGTTTTGAAAGAGTGCTAGGGAGATTCGGAGATGAAAGAGTAAATGGAAATGGTAGTAGTTTACTTCAGATTTGTTTGGAATGGGATCTTTGTGTATCGAACACTATATTCGAACATAAAGACATACATTTGTATACAAGGGAGAGGAAGAATGTCAGGAAAAGTATGATTGATTTTGTTATAGTTGATGAAAGTCTCAGGAAAAGTATGAAGGATACGAGGGTCTACCGTGGAACAGCCATCCACACAGACCACTTTCTGGTGATGAGCCGGATAAGTGGTTTGTTCAAAGGTTGGTGGCACCGGGGTTGTGAGACTAAAAGTACGTTAGAGAGAACACAGGAGTACAAAAGGAAATGATTTGAAAGATTTGAAGGATCTGATGAAGTAAGAGAAATAGATGAAGTATGGACGATATTTAAGACGGAAGTGATAAGTGTAGCTAAGGATTTATGTGGAGTTTCTAAAAGTCGGAAAGGAAGAAAGGCGAAACATGTCTGGTACGGGATACAGAGGTAAAGAATGTGGTGCAGGAGAAAAAGAAAGCATGGTTAGACTGTTTAGCCACCAGAGCTAACGAGCAAATGGAGATAGCGACGGATGAGTGTATAAAAGAGGCATGGAACAAGTAGAAAAGGTTTAAAGAGAGGGTTAAAACTGTTGTGAATGAGAAAAAAAGGGAAAGGGTTAGTGATTTTGATCGAAGGTTATCTGAAGATTTCCAGAGTAACATAATTTTTTTCTGGAAAGCTGTCTGTTCAGTACGAGGTAAAACTCAGTGCACATAACTGAACTTGAACCGAGACCAGAATGGGGATATAGTGAATGGAGAAGAATGTGTCTTAAAGCGATGGAAGGAATATTTCGAAAGCCTTTTTGAAGGAAATTTGGATGGTAATGCACGGAATGAGTGTGAGTGGCAGGATAATATAGAAGAAAATGTGCATGATGAAATTGGTATGCATGAAATGGTGAAAGCTATTAGATGCATGAGGTCTGAAAAGTCAGGAGGTTATGATGGAATAACTGCCGAGATGCTTAAGGCTGGACAGGGCGTTATAGCTAGTCTGTTGTATCGCCTTTTCAACATGAGCTTCACCACAGGCCGAGTACCAAGTGATTGGTGCAAGGCTGTCATCGTACCTTTGTATAAAGGAAAAGGCCGACGACAAGACTGCAAAAGCTATAGAGGCATTAGCTTATTAAGCGTCGTCGGCAAGTAATATGCGAAAGTGTTGATTGAAAGTGTAATGAAAGCAACCGATAAGAAAATATGGGATGTACAAGCAGGTTTTCGGAAGGGAATGGGATGTACTGATCTGGTCTTTTCTCTTCGAAACATAGCCGCTAAGTCCTTAGCCGCAGGTCAAAGGGTTTACTGTGCTTTTGTAGACTTAGAAAAGGCCTATGATAGAGTGGTGAGGCATGAGCTTTGGTCGGTATTGTCTATATAAAGGCCATGGTTGAACGCTTAAACTTGTCCCTTAAGGCAGTCTCCGATTGGGGCGATGCCAACCTGGTTCAGTTTAACGCTAGTAAAACCCAGGCGTGTTTGTTCTCCGCAAAGAAGAGGCCGTTTCGACTGTCTCCTTCTTTCCGAGATATATCCGTGCAGTTAACTGACAAGCTTGAGCTGTTAAGCGTTGCTCTTTCATCGACTCTAAATTTTGGCTCATATATTGAGTCGAAGGCCCAAATAGCCTCCAAAAAGCTTGGCATCCTCTCGAAGGTGAGAAAGTACTTCACACCAAATCAGCTGCTCACATTATACAATGCCTAAGTTAGAGCATGTATGGAGTACTGTTCTCATCTTTGGGATGGTTCCGCCAAGTATCAACTAGAGGCACTGGAGTCGATTGAGAGGCGCGCCAAAAAGTTAATAGGCAACATAGCCGAGTCTCAGCTGCAAAGCCTTGCGCACCGACGAAGGGTTGCCAGTTTGTCGGTTTTTTATCGGATACATTTCGGAGAGTGTGCTGAGGAACAGCACAACTTAGTTCTGCCTTCCCCTTTCTTCTATCGGATAACAAGACACTCGGAGAGGCGCCATCGGTACATGGTCGATATTCCCAAAATATGTACGAAGCGCTTCGAGTCCACGTTTTTTGTACGTACTGCGAAGATGTGGAACTCCTTGCCGGGGTCTATATTTCCCGATAAGTACGATATGGGTCTCTTCAAATCAAGAGTAAACCGGTTCCTTCTAGGTAAGCGTGCTCCATCCTAGGCTATTCCGATGCTTAACATCAGGCAGGGTGTAGTCAAACGCTAATCTATTTCTAATAAAAAAAAAAAAAACAAAATGTTTTGGGTGGATGGCACTCTTATCCGCGCTCTGAAATCGCTGTATGAGGATTCCAGAGCGTGTGTAAGAGTAAATGGGGCCTACACTGATTGGTTTAACATTGAAAAGGGTGTTAGACAGGGATGTGTAGCGTCGCCTTGGCTATTTAACCTATTCATAGACAATTGTTTGAAAGATTTGTAAGAGAGTGAGTACGGATTAAAAATAAATGGTGGCAACCCATTCATTTTAAATCCGTACTCACTCTCTTTCAAATCTTTCTCTCGTCAAATGTATTTTTTACGCTGATGATCAACTATTACTTGCATCATCAGTGTTGGAGTTGCAAGAGATGGTAACAAGAATGCACGAAGCGTTTAAGGAGAAAGGAATGAAAGTGAATGTTGAAAAGACGAAAGTAATGGTATTTGAAAAGGATGAATGTATGAGTCCATGTGACATAATGATTGAAGGTGAGAAAGTGGAGCAAGTAAAAAAGTTTGTATACTTGGGAACTTTGTTTACGAGAGCTGGAAGATGTGAAAGTGATATTGAAAGGAGGGTTGTTAAGGGAAATCAGGTGAACGGGGCACTGCACTCCTTTATGAGCAGTCAACAAGTGTCCGAAAAGGCTCGGTTGGGTGTGCATGGGGGAGTGTTAGTTCCGACACTGATGTATGGTAGCGAGAGTTGGGTATGGCAGAAGAAGGATCAAAGTAAAATTAATGCAGTGGAAATGAGAGCTTTGAGAAGTATGTGTGGGTTAACATTGAATGACAGAATGAGGAATAGCGTGATAAGAGAACGGTGTGGAGTGAAAGAGGACGTGATTACGAAGATAGAGAAGGGAATGTTGAGATGGTTTGGTCACGTGGAAAGAATGGATGAAGAAAGATTGACAAAACAGGTATACATGGCAAGTGTGAGTGGCACAGTCGAAAGGGGAAGACCTCGAAGAACGTTCTGTGACCAAATCGGAGACATCCTCGCAAAAGGTCAAATAAGATCCACCCTAAACCGACGTGCTTGTTGAAGAATGTTATGAGAGTGAATGAAGCGAAAGATGTGTGTACGGATCGTAGCAAGTGGAGGTCCATTGTCTCTGCCTACCCCGCTGGGAAACAGGCGTGACCTTATGTATGTATGTTGTTACGTCATTTAAGTGTTGTTATTCCTTTCCATGTGGTTTTCGGTTTAGAATAGACCACTCTCCATACTCCAAATGTTTCTATGGGTTTCGTAGTGGCGACTAAGGGATACACCTAATGGATGGGCAGCATCTGTCAGTTCAAATATATATTATTCCATCTTACTTTTTTTTTATTTTTTATTATGAATTTATTTACATTTATTTATAAAATACATAATACAAAATACATAATATCTTACTGCGATTACCAATCCGTTTGCCAAGCGTGATGAATACGGCAATATCCCTCAACAAGAGGAGGTCCTTTAAGTAAACAACAATTTACTTTATACATATACATTTCTTTTTATTTTTATTTTTTATAATTACTTATATTTATTTGAATAAAATACATAACAAACAACTAAAAGTAGCTAATTAAAACTAAGTTATAAAATACTACTATTCTAAATCTTTTCTACTTGGCAAGGTTCCCAGAATGCTGGCAGCATTACCCCGTTGAATGGCAATGCTTACCTGCTGTGCAAAGTAGGTAAAAACCAGCACACGGAGACCGTGCCGCACTAAAGAGGACCGCTGCGAAATATTTATAAATTAATTTGATTCCCGGTCCCCAATGTTTCGACACCAAAAGGCACAAATACATAACCACTACCAAGGGTTCTATATTTCCGCCTCTTGAGATTCTCCGCGAAAGATGATACGGCGCGAGGGTGTCGACGCACGTAGAGTCCCACACCAAAGGCCGTCCCATCATCCAGTATAGCATACAATTCATTTCTGGTTCTATCGAGCTTGAAATCAGACGATTAATGTAAGCAGGTGTCTACACCAAACAGCTCAGCATTCAGTGACGCTGTCGGCATAATAATATGTTGATTAATGATTAAATGCTTTCTTATTTATATCCTCGAAGCTACTTGGTATAAGTGATGGTAAAAAGTTAGAAACCGTTCATTTAATTATTTCAACAAGCACAGCTCAGCAGTGTTTGCATCATGATAACTCTATTCATTAGGTTCATCTCTGCGAGTGTCGCCGAGGTTGTGCGGAGGATTGTTTCGTCGATAATGACCGTGAACATGTCTTGCTTGCATCTTTATTTTAAAATCTGCTTTGAATTGTTTGATATTTAGAAGTCAGTAAACATTTTAAGTTACCAAAGCTATTGAGTAGAAATACACTATCAATAATGTAATCAAAATCACTTTTACAATATGAGTATCTTGGATAAAGATACCAATCATTTATCTAATATACTACTTATATATAAGATAAATGATAATATTGCATAAATACATGTACCTATGTGAGTCAGCGTCCCTAAGTGGAAGCAATTTAATATGGGATAAAATATAATGACCACCAAAAATATATACTTGACACCAGAAAAATAAAGTCTAAAATTATAATAGTACTAGCTATTTTAGTCACGACTGCACTTCAAATTGTATTCGAACACCAAATGTAGTTAATGATCTTAACCTTAATAAAATCAATGAAAAATGACAATCGGTTAGGTTAGGTTAGAGCTGCGGCCATACAACGCACGAGCCGAGCGAGCGAAGCGAGCGGTGCCGCGGCAGCGGCCGGCGAGTGCCAGAACCGAATAGTAAATTAGTAAAACATTTAGGTACTTTTGGTGATCATTTACTACTTTTGGGTTAACAATGATTTATTTGGAGTCATTTTGCTTAAATACGATAGCGAAATGTTAAAACTTTGGTTACAATTTTACATTAAAATGCGGGTTTAATTTTGGTGTTATATGTTACTATATCTGATGGTAAGTTAAACATAAGCCATTTAATATTCATTTGAAACGTCCTGAAATTTCACAACAAAAGGTTAACGTACTTTACCTATCAATGTGAATTTACGTTCAATTCATTTATGTTTAATTAATGCCATCAAAAACATACTTGTAAAAAACTCAAGTCTCGTAACGCAGTTCTTTTACCGTAAAAGTTGTGGGATCTATGTAATACCAAGTTGGTTAATTTATTCAGTCCCTACTTAAGGGACCTTCTGTCTTAAGCTATTACGTAGGTAATTATCTCACCTAATAGAACCTATAATGACCATTATATCAAAATTCAAATCTTTAAAGTTTTAAATAATAGATTAACTTGGCCATCGGATAAAATTAGAATGTTACACACAAGTGTTTATTGCGATGGATGTATATGCAAGTCAATCTAATATTCATAACATAAAAGTTTTGATTGGTGATATGGTAATTGTAAGATTCTGTTAAGTAAGATAATTACGTAATAGCTTAAGACAGAAGGTCCCTTAAGTAGGGACTGAATAAATTAAACGACTTGGTAATACATAGATCCTACAACTTTTTACGGTAAAAGAACTGCGTTACGAGACTTGGGTTTTTTTACAAGTAGGTTTTTGATGGCATCTCATTCTTTTTGTAGATAGTTGTAGTTTTTTTCCTTTGCTATACAATTAACATTTTTTTAACAACGGATTTTACCACTCTGTCACTGTCAATTTTTGTAGGTTGTGTTCCTCTTTTTCTTTACCGGTACTACTTCTTCAACTTCAGCTACAGTTTTTCTCAAAGCCCACTCCATGTCTCTATGGGATTTTCTTGATAGCTTGATGTAACAATATTAAGCATGTCTAGACATTAAATACTCTGGGCGTCCCTGAAACTGGTTATTTGGGCCCAGGAGAGCCCGCAACACCATTTGAGTCGCGGACGCTGTCAGAGCGTATCCCAGATAGGCAACTGTACCTGGGCCCCTCACTAATTGTGGTCGGAGGAGTAACCGGGGGTCTTAGTGTTTTACTCTAATGGTATGATTAACATTCCACTGCTATGGAGAGGGCGTAAGGGCATAAGAATCATGTCGATCCAAGTTCAAGCCTCACTATCTGTATTTTCTTTTTGCAATATGATTTTGATTGCCTTATTTAATTTTTGTTTTTATTTTTTGTATTATAATAAAACTTTAACATTTTTGGAGAATAAAAATATATGGAAATAAAATTAAATAAAAAGAAAAACAACATTTAATTATTAAGTTTTTTTTTAGTAGGTAAAGGTAAAGTTTTGTGCATGGCAAGTGTTCTAAGTCGGACCAGAACTTTATTCTACACATTCAAGTGGGTAATTAATTAATTTAGCTTGCGGTGGCGATGTGAGTCGGGTCGCCTCCTTCTCTCTAATATGGCGAGGGAGGCGATGGCTGTGTGCTCACACGTCATACTCGTGAACGGGTGCTGCTTGCGGTGGCCGGTCGGCTTGCTGGTGGTTGTATTTGAGGTGGTTGTTAAAACATTAGTGTGTGACCGCCTAAGACGATAATTTTCTCACATGGCTTGTTCTTTGGTAATGTGTGTGGATGCGCCCTCCGTTTTCAAGTGCTAGAGGTTTATGAGGCTTTTGCTTGCTTTTTGCTTGAGGATTTTTAATTAGTAGCAGTATTTAGCTATATCTATGAAAACGTCTAGAGCGTGCATTAGCGCAAATGCTTCATATTATACTTTAAATGAAATATTGCAACGAAAACATAATATGTTTTCGTTGCAATATTTCATTTAAAGTATTAAGTATCATCATTAAGTATAAGTATTAAGTGTCCATTTTTTTTTTAATATATTATATTAAAAAAAATGGACACAATGTAATAAAAAAGATGACGAAAAAAAAATCCCGGAGTTTCTTTCTCCCTTTCTTCTCCGGGTCGTCCACCTAGGTTGCTAGTGAAAGGTTGCAGGTTAGCTAGGGTAGGATTCTCGCCGGTGAGGACCGCGTTGTACCCCTACTCCTGCCCTGTGATCCAGCGCCTGTAGGCCGTGCCAGCGATCACTTCCTCTTATATCCACAAATCTGACTTTGATATCAGTGGCACCTCTGGGTTATGGTCCTAACCCCATAAGGGTGCCCCCAAGTGTGTGTCACTTAATTGTATACTTTCAAATTTTTTAATGTAAATATGAACTTATTATGAGTAGAGGAATTAATGACACATGGACAGACGGAGTAAATTGTCTGTAATGTCCTACAATTAGCAGCACTCACAGGTTGCATTTGCTAGTTATAGTTACCTAAGTAGTTTTATTCATAGAATAAGAATAAACCTATTAATTATATTTTTTTTAATGGTGATTTTGACAAGTACTAGTGTATGTAAATACCTAAGGCTTATGTTTAACTTACCATCAGATATAGTAACATATAACAGAAAAAAATTGAAAATGATCACCAAAATTAAACCCGCATTTTAATGTAAAATTGTAACCAAAGTTTTAACATTTCGCTATCGTATTTAAGCAAAATGACTCCAAATAAATCATTGTTAACCCAAAAGTAGTAAATGATCACCAAAAGTACCTAAATGTTTTGCTAATTTACTATTCGGTTCTGGCACTCGCCGGCCGCTGCCGCGGCACCGCTCGCTTCGCTCGCTCGGCTCGTGCGTTGTATGGCCGCAGCTCTAACCTAACCTAACCGATTGTCATTTTTCATTGATTTTATTAAGGTAGAAATAGCGCAATAATTTGCTCGCTAAGATTTGGTGATCATTTACTACATTTGGTGTTCGAATACAATTTGAAGTGCAGTCGTGACTAAAATAGCTAGTACTATTATAATTTTAGACTTTATTTTTCTGGTGTCAAGTATATATTTTTGGTGGTCAATTTTATCCCAATACCTAATCATTTAAACAGAAACATTTTACAGAAATTCTTTCACTAATGTTATTTTGGCGTATATTTTGGAACCACGTTATATAACATAATATGGATTAAACATTCTAAACATTATAATAACATTTTGTTACTCACCGATATCAATAAACGCCTCGATATTTCACTAATTGCATTGTTTTGCTCATCATCAAAATAAATTTCTCCGCTCTCAAAGGTATATTTAAGTGATTCATAATGATTAACTAATAAAAGCACACTTAAAGTATCATGTCTTAAAACGTAACGAAATGCCAATAGTCAGAAGCATTATGACAATGAACTGTACGCTACTAACTTATAAATTATTTATTACTTTTAGAGGGTAGACAATTAATATTTTCTAACTCAAATATAAGGATCATTTATTAAGAGTTTGACATAGAATTGAATAAACTAATTTATAATATTTTGCTAAAAACCTTCACAAAAAGATATATTTTATATGAATGCAGGATTCGATCTTACTACCTTCGCTTTAGTAGTCGCAGTTCATGGTTACCACTGCGCTCCGTGATCGTGAAATAGTTGAGTGAAATTTGTTCTTCATATTCTGTTGCGTATATACTTTGAAAAAGTTACTAATTAATATTGGCTATTCTTTTGTAATATAATGAATATGAACTCGACAAGAAATTGTAAATGTGTGCGTGCAGGACGGGTTTTTGCGTTCACCGATGAATATGATGATGGTGGTGTGCGTTGTTTTTACGCCACCATCTATGTTTGTGTGCCCTGCAAACCTATCTCTTTGGTCGACTGTACCAAAATTCCATCAAAAACAGTTCATCAATTTCTTAATTTTAAAAAGCCTTTGACTGCGAGCCAATTATTGCCATACATAATTTCATGTTAATCCTCTGTTAAGCTTGATGTTGTAGTTTTCGATTGATAATATTTATAACCAATGAGAGATAACAATTTTACAGGATTAATTTTAAATGACGTTTGACGAGTGCGACGAATATCAATAAAGCAAAAAAAAAGTACACGACGCAGCTGTTCTTGTTTCGTATGGTGAGTGTTGCCATGCCAGCTAAGTACGTAGGTATTCATATGTGCGTAAGTTAAGTAATTTTGTAAATAAAGGCACAGAGTTACTAGTCTGGACGGTTTATATTTAATTTAGCCTGGTGACAGACAGCTAAGTCTTAGTAATAGGGTCCCGTTTTTACCCTTTGGGTACGGAATCCAAGCATTTAATGTCTAAACATGCTTAATATTGTTACATAAAAGCTATCGAGAAAATCCCATAGAGACATGGAGTGGGCTTTGAGAAAAACTGTAGCTGAAGTTCAAGAAGTAGTACCGGTAAAGAAAAAGAGGAACACAACCTACAAAAATTGGAAAGCTCATATGACACTGACAGAGTGGTAAGATCCAATGTTGGTATTAAAAAAAAAACCGGCCAAGTGCGAGTCGGACTCGCGCACGAAGGGTTCCGTATCAGTTACAAGTGAAATGAGAATGAAATGAAATGTTATTTTATATTCGAGTTGATTGAATGAAAGGTAAATTGCGGTTTACGATTTATGACGTATTAAAAAAAAACTACTTACAAGATCTCGTTCAAACCAATTTTCGGTGGAAGTTTGCATAGAAATGTACATCATATATTTTCTTTAGTTTTATCATTCTCTTATTTTAGAAGTTACAGGGGGGGGGGACACACATTTTACCACTTTGGAAGTGTCTCTCGCGCAAACAATTCAGTTTAGAAAAAAATTACATTAGAAACCTCAACATCATTTTTGAAGACCAATTCATAGATACCCCACACGTATGGGTTCGATGAAAAAAAAATTTTTTGAGTTTCAGTTCTATGTATGGGGAACCCCAAAGTTTTTTTGTTTTTTTTCTATTTTTGTGTAAAAATCGTAATGTGGTTCACAAAATACATCTACTTACCAAGTTTCAACATTATTGTTTTTATAGTTTCGGAAAAAAGTGGCTGTGACATACGGACGGACAGACAGACAGACAGACAGACATGACGAATCTATAAGGGTTCCGTTTTTTGCCATTTGGCTACGGAACCCTAAAAATGTAAATTGTAAAGCAAAGAAGAAAACTACAACTATCTACAAAAAGAAATGAGATGCCATCAAAAACATACTTGTAAAAAAACCCAAGTCTCGTAACGCAGTTCTTTTACTATAAAAAGTTGTGGGATCTATGTATTACCAAGTCGGTTAATTTATTCAGTCCGTAGGTACTTAAGGGATCAATGAGCGAGATGCATCACGCCATTTACTACAATGTAGTCTTATTTTATAATTACTCGTAAGCGGAGGGCGAGGTGGTTGGCGCGCTGAGAATGTACTGACCGTTTCGTGGCATGTTGTCGCGAGCGAGAACGCGGGCAGCGAGCGTGCAGCACAGGGCGACGTCGCGCGGCTACTGAGCCGCACTGAGCGCCCGCTGCGCACTCGCCACCGCGCTCGCCGCACGCGCCGAAAGCTCGCGGTACGACAACAACAGCAGCCCGCGCGCTTCGCCGCTGTCGACACCTTGACCGACCTTGACTTTATTATTTCTATTTTACGACTTACTATTGTTTGGATTCGATAATATCATTCAAAGCATTATTCTACGGCAACGAAATAATTACTCCTCCATAATTAAATCTTGAGAAATGAATATGAAAACTATTGCAGCCGCGTTTTCTTCAATCAATCGAGAGCCACGAGGCATACAACACTGCCGTGCTAAAGATAAGAGCGGTAAGTGCATGACAGCAAGTTTCGAGAAAATGGCGCTTAAAGTTTTAAAAAATATTGTTGTGATGACACTCATATAAATAATGTTTTTTAAAATTTGATGAATTTGTATGGTGGTATAAAGGCTGTTCTTTCTCTCAATCGTTATAAAAGAACTCTAAGTAATCGATTTTTATAAAAAAAGATGTAAAAAATTGATATGGTAAGGAAATCGACGTATCATTTAAAACAAACACTTAAAATAAGCGCCGTAAGTAACACAGATAGCGCGCTTATTCTATGGAACTTCTTTTACTGCGCTTTTGACAGCGAATCAAAGATAAGTATAGTTTAAGTAATAATAAGCATAACCATCGTAACTTTGTCGCTTAGGGCTCTTATGGTAAGAAACTCGTAGTATAAAATATTTGGGCGTTTACGGCACCGAGTGTAAGGTTAACTTGCATCTGTTAATATGGACAAACTAATTGTATATAATAATTATATTTGTATATAATGTACGCATAAATAAAACAATAATTATTGTATATGTATTATGAGTAAGAGAAAATCTAAAAGTTCCGATTTGAAGTCTTCAGCATAATTAAATTTGTATTTTAATTTGAAAAGGCCTCGTTCCACCCTCGCAGCCATTTTATTAGTTAAATAATATATATAATAATAATTAAAGAGATTGACGGGCGGTAAATCTCCTGGTCACGATGGGCTTAGTGTGGAGCATCTGCGGCAGCTGGGGTTCACATGCCAAGGGTCCTGGCCGTGTTCTTCATCATGTGCTGGAGTCATTCATACTTACCACATGACATAATGAAAACCATCGTACTGCCTATTGTGAAGAATTACAGGACTGGGGAAATATCGGACAGGGGGAACTATCGGCCCTTATCTCTAGCAGCGATCATTGCTAAAGTGCTGGCGGTGCTAAATCTATGTAGGAATCAAGCACACCGTGTGCTTGATTCCTACATAGATAAATACATAAAATTACATGACGCGTAGTTTGGGCTTAGACCCGGGCAATCCTCAGAGGCTGCCATCGTAGGTCTCAAGCATACTGTCCAATACTATATGGACCGCGGGACACCGGTATATGCGTGTTTCCTTGACCTCTCCAAAGCTTTTGATCTTGTCTCATACGATGTGCTCTGGAAAAAGTTGGGGATTGCGGGTATACCGGTTAGGGTGCTCAATTTGCTTAGGTATTGTTATTCCCACCAAAAAAATTTTGTGAGGTGGAATAATACGCTCTCTGAAGCATCTACGTTGGAAAGCGGGGTGAGACAGGGAGTTTTGACGTCACCCAAGCTTTTCAACCTATACATAAATGACCTCATCATTGAGCTCAGCAGCAAGCGTGTCGGTTGCCCGATAGATGGCGTCTGCCTCAACAATATTAGCTACGCGAACGACATGGTGCTGCTGAGCCGGACGGCGAGAGGTCTTGGAGAGCTGTTAAGGGTATGTGAGTCCTATGCTGCTGCACATGGTGCCCTGAGTATTCTCATAATATTACCCTAAATGGCTTGTGCATAAACCGTGTCACGAAATTTAAATACCTAGGGAACTTAATTACCGAGGGTCTTGATGATGATATGGACATTGAGAGGGAGCGCAGGGCTTTAGCGGTCAGAGGTAACATGCTGGCCCGCACATTTTTTCCGCTGCTCTGAACAAGTAAAAATAACGTTGTTTAAAGCCTATTGTCAAAGCTTTTATACGGGAAATCTGTGGGTCATGCACACCAAAACATCGCTGGATGTCCTGCGCGTCCAGTATAACAACATCTCCAGGATGATGTTGGGGCTGCCTCGCTTCTGTAGTGCATCAGGGATGTTCGCGATGTATCGAACTGATGGCTTTCATGCCGTAATTCGCAAGAACACTGTTTTTTTGTTTGTTAAATTAATTTGTATTAGAGCAGCGTTAACAGATACCGCGGTTATGTTAAGCACTACATGATTAATAATCTGGGGCTTGAGAAGGCTACAGCAGTATCCAGCACTTGCGGCTAAGATGATAAGAAAAATCTGGGGGCACGGCAGTGCCCCCCAAGTCGAGAAAGAAAAAAAAAAAAAAAAAAAAAAAAAGGTGCACGGCCGTACCTATCTTTTCTCGAAGCAACTCAGCCGATTTTCGACCCTCTATAACTTCGTTGTGGAAGAAGATAGGAGCCTGAAATTTCAGAACCTAAGCAGGCTTTGTAAAACTACAGCATATTTCAAATTTCATTCAATTTGAACCAGTACTTTAAGAATTATAACTACTCAAAGTTCGGTAATTTCGGTAATTTTGTCACTCGCTCACACGTGATTGACCGATCATCAAAATGTTTAGGCACTTCTAGCAGACGTAGAAGCTTTAAATTTTGAGTACTAGTAGAGTTTAGTGTAAAACTCATGGCAAAATACCAACATTTTGCAATTTCGGTCCAGTTGTTAAGTTTCATCAACTGCATAATATCTCACCTAACAGACTCTTAAAATGATCTTATCAAAATTAAAATTTTTATGTTATGAATATTAGATTGACTTGGCCATCGCAATAAACACTTGTGAGACACATTCGATCATTTTAAGAGTCTGTTAGGTGAGATAGTTACGTAATAGCTTAAGACAGAAGGTCCCTTAAGTAGGGACTGAATAAATTAACCGACTTGGTATTACATAGATCTCACAACTTTTAACGGTAAAAGAACTGCGTTACGAGACTTGGGTTTTTTTACAAGTATGTTTTTGATGGCATATATATTTTTTTGTAGTTACTGCGCTTATAAAAATCTAAAATGTATGATACAAGCATTTTTTTAATAAACTATCAAAGACAAAGTTATAGATCTCGATACGGCGATTCCGAATATGTAACTAACTCAATATCGTGAAAAATGTTGGATACGGCGGTTATATGAAGTGAAGTGATGAAGTTTTTTTGTCGTTATTAAAGCCATTGACGATATTGTACCGCTACGATCAGCTGTCCATTCGATAAGTTCAACGTTTGCCAATTTGAATTTACAATCGAAAATCTCCCGTTGAAAAACAACAACAACAGAAATCACGTATATAATATTGGAAACAAATCTACAGAGAGGAATAAAACCAGTTAATATTCGTGAAATTGTGCTATAACGACATACAACCACCATATGTCACCGAAACTCAGGGGAGTATCTTTTACCTATCTAAAACGTTAATTTAGTAGCCAGTCTCGCCAGGATCCTTTGTTATATTTACTTTATTTATGAAATAGTCTTTGTGTTAACATTCTGGGTCATCTAAATACCTACCCACTTACACAAAATTATTACTATAGAACATATAACACAATAGTTGACTTCTAATCCAGCTAATCATTATAATATATCATTCTACTAATAATTAAGTTTTATTTTATTTAAATTACTTATTCTTTTTTCCATTATCATTAGATTTCTGTCAATTTAGTTTTTTCCCTATTCTTCAAACAAACATATTTTCTGCTTTTCTCTCACTCATTCTTTTTAACTTTCAGTTGCTGTTGTAGTTATGGCTCACATCATGCCTATGACACGTAGGGCAACTAACAAGGACCTGGAGTCAAAATTGGAGCAGGCATTGCACCAGCTAAAGGTCTCCAATAATGAATGCAAAAATGCAACCTCCGTAGCGTAGCGGTATTTGGCTCGCCTTGAATCTCGGAGGTCGTGGGTTCGATCCCCACACCGGACAGAAAATCTTTGTGTAAATTAAAAGATTTCTTTCCGGGTCTGGTTGGTTGAGGGACTACCCTCCGTGCCTCGGAAAGCACGTTAAGCCGTTGGTCCCGATTGTTATAACAGCATCTATAATAATCGTATGTCAAGGAACGGGCAGCAGCGTTTCCTTGTGTGGTACGACATAATACTGCGGTCACCAACCCGCCTGCCAAGCGTGGTGACTATGGCAAATACCCTCCCTCTCGGGAGGAGGCCCATGTTCAGCAGTGGACGTTATACGGGCTGATGATGATGATGATGATGACTCCAAGTAGAAAATGAAGAGGAAGCTATCAACATATTGAAAGACAATTCATCTCTTAAGAAACAGCTATCAAACCTGTATTCTCAATTTGTTAATGCGTCCGATGAACGGGATGATTTACAAATAAAATTGGATTGTTACCATGAGTGTATCAACACCCATGAGCAGGCATTGAGTCGCATCACTGAGTTGGAATCTTGTCTTAGAGTGGCAAATTCAACCATACATGACCTTGAACTACAGTTTGATAGATGCAAGAGTGATGCGACTCGGAGTTTGTTTGAGGAGCTTGTTGATTCACCCTCTATTAGCATCAATACACCCATGACTAGTCATAAAAGTGTAAAGAAATATTTAAAGATTAACAGGACTATTAAAAAAATTAAAAAAACATACAAATTTTGTAAAAGATACAACTATCATCAAATAAGCAAACTTATTGTGGAGCGTAGAGACTTATTATCAGATTTAGATATTTGTAGTTATCAGCTCACCCAAAGCCACTTGAAATATGACACAGACACAAGTAAATTAAATATAATTGTAAATAACTTAAATAAAAAAATAACCTTACTGACAAAAAAATATGAGGATTCACAGAGCCAAATTAAAGAACACATCCTAGCTGCTAATGAGCTAATTAGTGTCATTAGCAACGAGAAATGTAATAGGTGTAATTCTATAACTAATAAAAATATATTAAGTGATTGCAGTTTCAGTGAATCAGTGTCAAGTCCTCGATTGTCACTTACACATAGCAAACAGGGACATCCACAGCTCACTTTGAGGGATCCGCTTGATGTAAATACACAACTGGGGCAACCTGCATCACTGAATCCTGCTACAGTTTTAAGTAGTTCTCAAGGACATGTAAGTAATCCCATTACAATAAAAAAGGCCTGTGATAATAGAACCTTCTTAATATCAGACCTACTCGGGAAAAATTTAAGTAGCCTAATTAATATGTACAGTAATCAAACTATTGTAAATGAATGCTTACCCGGGGCCAGTTATAACCAATTAATTGACAAAATGGTAGGTATTAGTCAACAAAGTACATACAAAAAATTTATTTTGCTTTATGGTGATAGTTTATCTGTAAGTAGAAAACATATTATTGACATAGTCCATAAAATGAAAGATATAAATGTGAAATTTAACTCAACATTTTTATTATGTGCTCTGCCATATTCGTCCAACGTAAGTGAAGAGCAAAATAAATATATTTATAATTTGAATATGACAATTTATAATATATGTCGCCATAACACATTTGTGTCTTATTTTGACACAAATATTTTTATTGATAATTTTAAATTGAATATGACAAATGGTACTATGTACCTTCCATATTATTTTAAAAAACAACTTGCTAAATTGTTAGCATTTAATATTTTTATTGACTTTGATAATCATGGATTATCACAGAGTAATTTAATCACTACTCTAACCTATGACAATAATAATACAGACATAGGTACTTCCCACCTACATAGAAGTAGATTTGTATTTAATGCTAGTAGTTCTACTAGCAATAATAATTTAAACTAGATATAAGGACAACGGATAGGCTGCATGGTTTGAATGTTGTTCATCAAAACATGCAAGGTCTGTCCGGCAAAGAATTTGAAGTAAGTTTATTTATTGAGAAATTCAATGTTCATATTTTATGTTTGACTGAGCATTGGCTCAAAGAGTATCAACTGCCATATATTAATAATGATAATTACATGATTCAGAGTGCGTTTGTGAGGAAAAATGCAATCCATGGGGGTTCATTGATTATAGTTTCAAACAATATTAAAAGTAAACCAAGACAAGACATTATAAACCTCTCTGTTGAGCGCACCATTGAGTTGTCCTGTGTTGAGCTTGAGCGACAGGTAATTATGTCAGTTTACCGCCCCCCTCTTAGCAACTTTGACTTATTTGAATCTGTCATAGAAGATGCCCTCACTAAATTAAGTTTAACCAGGAAAAATATTATTGTATGTGGAGATTTCAATGTTAATATCCTAGAAGCGTCATCACCGTGTAATAGGCTTTTAAATCTTTTTAGATGATTTAATTTAATTAATTTATTTTACGAACCGACGCGTATCACTCCACACTCGTCAACATGCTTAGATAATATATTTGCTAACTGTGTATCAGTGGGTAACAAAATTCTTAATAGTTTAACCTCTGACCACTGTGGCCAATTAGCAACATTTAATGCTGTTGAGAGATGTAAATCAACTAAAGTTACTTGCAGGCCAGTTACTGATTACTTAATAAGTCAATTTAAAAATAATATTCTTCATAAAATGAATCCCTCATTGATTAAGTTGAATAATCCTAATTTAAGTTACAAGTCAGTTTTCAATGAAATTAATACTCAGTTTCAAACCACATTTAAAATCAAAACATTCACAAAGAATATTAAATTAAATTTTAATGATTGGGCTACTCCAGGTATATATAAAAGTCGTACCAAATTGTACGAGCTATATGGTGTTAGAACCTATAAATTTGATGACGAGTTCTTGTCGTATGTGAGTAACTACTCTAAAATATTTAAACAAGTATGTATTGTAGCTAAAGCACACTACTTAAGTAATAAAATTAAAAATTCTAGTAATAAGATAAAAGCCACCTGGAATGCAATTAATCGTGAATGTGGTAGAAATGTTACTCGTAGTAATTCTCTAGAACTAACAATTAAGGGTAAAGTAATTACTGAGAAAAATGACGTAGCTCACGAGTTTAATAACTTCTTTGCAGACATACCCATTAAGACGACTAGCTCCTTAAACTCCTCACATGTTGGCGCTGAACACCTTTTACGTAGAAGTGTATCGGAATGTAAGAAACAATTTGCCTTTGAACATGTTACAATACATGATGTAATAAATATTGTTAAAACCCTTGAGCCCAAAAATACAGGTGATTTATGGGGAATTTCAGTTAAAATCATAAAAAATGTAATTGATGTAGTAGCACCCTACATAACCATTATTTTTAATGAATGCATTGATATGGGTTTATTCCCAGACCTAATGAAGTGCAGTAAAATTATCCCATTATTTAAGTCAGGTGCCAAGGACGATCCCGCAAATTTTAGGCCAATATCAATATTGCCAGCATTTAGCAAAATTTTTGAAAAATTATTTCTTAATCAGTTACTCAGGCACTTTAATCTAAACAATCTCCTACACGACAATCAATTTGGCTTCACAAAGGGACGTTCGACTACAGACGCGGTAGTTGCCTTAATAAAACATGTATATGATGCATGGGAGAGATCCCAGGATGCCATTGGTGTGTTCTGTGATCTTTCGAAGGCTTTCGATTGCGTTCATCACGATACGCTTCTGCTAAAGCTTAATTACTATGGTGTAAAGGGCGTCGCTCTTGACCTGCTCTCATCGTATCTTCACCAAAGGGTTCAGTGCGTAGACATTGGGGGGGTAAAGTCACAAAACTTACCAGTTAGATTAGGCGTGCCACAGGGGTCGATTCTGGGCCCATTTTTGTTCTTGGTATACATTAATGATTTGCCATTTTATTTGAAAGACATGTGTAATATGGTACTTTTTGCGGATGACACCTCCCTTATTTTTAAGGTAGATAGAAAGAGGAATAATTTTAATGACATTAATAGTGCTCTCGCTCATGTCACCGAATGGTTTACGGTTAATAATTTGGTTTTTAATGCCAAGAAAACCAAATGTATCAAATTTGTAATGCCTAATGTAAGTTTTGTAGAGCCAAAATTAATTATGGGTAATGAAAATCTAGAAACTGTGAACTCGACCCTCTTTCTAGGCTTGACACTAGACAATAAACTTCAATGGGGTCCACATATATCTTGTCTTGCTGGAAAATTGAGCTCAGCCGCCTACGCTGTTAGAAAAGTACGGGAACTTACTAATGTAGAAACTGCACGTCTAGTTTACTTTAGTTACTTTCACAGTATTATGTCCTACGGCATTCTGCTGTGGGGTAAAGCTGCTGATATTCAAAGCATTTTTATATTACAAAAACGGGCAGTTCGGTCTATTTATCAACTAGGTACGAGGTTCTCCCTAAGAGACTTCTTTAAGGACATAGATATACTAACAGTCGCTTCGCAATACATTTATGCCAATATAATCTATGTCCGGCAAAATATTAATCTTTTTGAAAAGAGAAGTGACATACACACAATAAATACTAGAAATAAGCATAAACTGTGCGCCGAATACCATCGTCTACAAAAAGTGCATTCATCTTTTGTAGGATTAGGCGTCCGTATGTATAACAGAATACCTGTACACCTACAAGAGTTACCTTATGATAGATTCAAGTCCACTGTTAAGAGGATTCTAATAAAAAGGGCTTATTATTCAGTAAATGATTATTTAAACGACAATAACGCTTGGTTGATCAGTGAAACACAGACAACATAGTAATCTTAGTTTTTGAAACAGTTTAAACATTGTTCAGCTAAAGGTTTAATATTAATAGACTTGTAGATATCCCCACTTTAGTTCGTCATGCTCCCGTTGTCTGTCATTGCTTGCGGTGGCGGTGTGGGGCGGGTCGCCACCTTCCCTCTAATATGGCGAGGGAGGCGATGGCTGCGTCACACGTCATACTCGTGAACGGGTGCTGCTTGTGGTGACTGGTCGGCTGTTGTCGGGGATATGTTATGTTAACTTTTATTTTATATTTTGTTTATTCATTCTTGTTATTGTTTATTGTTATAGGTATAGCCTTTGGTTGAACTTGTGTAAATTGTCATATTGTAAATGTGTGTGAATGCATCCGCCATTAGATTTCTTTGTAGGAGATTGTCTGTGCCTGAGTAAACTATAATATCTACATTATAGTATATACATTATTATAATTTTTCTTGTCTTATTGAACACCTGGTCGGTATTAATTGACCAGGTAATAAATGGTATTGTGCTTGCATTCGCTCACATCATATATACATTGTAAAATATTACATGATTGTGAAAAGACTTGACATAAAAAAAAGAAACAGCAAAAGAGACTAAAAAAAAAATCTCGGAGTTTCTTTCTTCCTTTCTTCTCCGGGTCGTCCACTTAGGTAGCTAGTGAAAGGTTGCAGGTTAGCTAGTGTAGGATCCTCGACGGCATGACCGAGGACCGCGTTGTTGCTTATTCCCCGAACTGTGATCTCGTGCCATCGATCACCACCACTGTTCGTAAATCTACTCTTTACTCCAGTGGCACCCCGAGCGATAGTCCTAACCCCTTAAGGGTGGATGTCGCTTAGATTTGGGCCGGATTCTTGGAATTTTTAGACCTGTTACCTCTAAGGTATCTTACTATAATGTGTACATTTGTTGTTATCGTACGACAGACGGACAGACTGATTCAAAATTCTGTAATATCAAATAATTTTAACAATGTTTTTAGCTACTTAAGTGATACTTTTGTTTGATATAGTCTTATACAGTGTAATTTTGACAAGTACAAGTGTATGTAAATACCTAAGTGCTGAATAAATTTCATTATTTCATTATTATTTCATTATTTCATTATAATAAGCACGGCAGAACAGTAGAAGCATCAGATAATCTTGCACTCTAACCCTTTGAGGAAAAAAAATGTTGAACGATAGGTAAGTATACCTAATTAGAACATAAGTAACGAATTTTTTGGAGAAGTAATAGGAGCCCGCTCTATCGAGCTATTTTGGCAGATGGTAAGTAACCGAACCTCGGTTACTTACTTATTTATTTATTTATTTTTATTTTATTGAAAACAGGATAATAACAGCCAGATTATACTTAAAATACACAAAGAACATTTTCAACTTAACTAATTAGGCCAAAAACATTATCCATAGTATACTAACATTGATACAAATAATTTACTAAGTCTGTGACTTGTTTGTTAAATGCTCAAGTATAGATAATATATAATATGATACATAAAGTGGTGTGGTAAATATAAAGTGGGATAAAATTATTAAATAAGATAAGAGGGATGGTGTGTATATGTGTGATGTATGAGATGCAGGTATGTGTGTGTGTGTGAGTATGTGTGAGTGTTGTATTGTGAAAATGTTTTATACAATATTAAAGTAAATAGGTATTAAAATGTACAATAAGAATTATGTTTGAGTAAAACTATTTTTAGGGTACTTTCATTAGGTAAGTAAGTGGAATTTGGATATACATTTTTACTTTTTTATGTTTAGGTATTTATAATTTACATAAGCAACTCGACTTCTTTCAGAAAAACTTTTTTACTGATGTGGAAGGGATCGACTGCACCAAACTGCTCATTATATGTATGCAGTATTCTGGGTATTACTGCATTTTTACCATATTTAGTACTACGAAAAGGGACTGCGAAAAGTGAGGTGTGACGGGTGCGACGCATTGGAACTTTCAGTGTGATTTCTTCTATGAGCTCAGGACAATCTAAGCGCCCGCAAACCACGTCATACAGCAACCCCATGCCTAGCACTGTGCGACGCTGTTGCAGTGTACGAACTCCGTATTCGCGGCAGTTATCAGTGTAGGTTGATTTTGGCTTACGGAATTTGTAATTCAAATGTTTCAAAAACTTCTTTTGTATGTTTTCTATACGGTTTATATGTACAGCGTAGAGTGGACACCACACGGGACAGGCATATTCCAAGACACTTCGAACATATGCATAGAAGACAGTTTTGAGACTGACTACCGACTTAAAAGGTTTGCAGGTTCGCATGACAAAGCCTAAATTGGGATAAGATCTTTTAACGATATTGTCTATATGATTGGTAAATGTCATACTTGCATCAAGCCAGACACCCAGGTCCCGAACCAACTCAACCCTCTCTATTATAACCCCATTAAGTTTCTAGTAAGTTTCTAGTAAAACTGATGCTCTGACATTTTGATATACTAACGGTGATGTTGTTATCGGTGTAATATGATGTTAGGCTATTAAGGTCTTGTTGAATTAACATACAGTCCGTGAGTGATTTGACTTGCATGTAAATTTTGTTGTCATCAGCATATAAAAGATGTTTAGCACCATTGAAGCAAGTATAAATGTCATGTATGTAAGCGTTGTAGAAGAGGGGACCCAGGTGGGAACCCTGCGGCACGCCAGAAGGCACCGTTATGAGGTCCGATCTGTAACCACCGAGCACCACGGCCTGTGAACGATTATAAAGATATGAAGCAACCCATCTCAGCAAGTCTCCATGTATGCCTAGCGATTCCAGTTTTTGGAGGAGGATGGAGTGGTCCACACGATCAAAGGCCTTTTCAAAGTCCGTGTAAATGACGTCAACCTGACCTCCCTTTTCCATATTTTCTAGTAGATAATTAGTAAAAACAGACAAGTTGGATACAGTGGAACGACGTCTCAAAAACCCATGTTGCGATGTTGGTATACCTTTTGTTATAACTGAATAGATTTTATCGTATACAATTCTTTTGTAGACTTTGTTGGGAAAATACATTCTTTTAATGAACGAGAGAATAATATGCTTAATGGAAGAGCTAGCGTTTCGGCACAGTTAATTAGAAAAATGGAAGGTATACCGTCGCAACCAGCACCTTTGTATTTGTCCAAGTTATGGAGATACTTCGTCACTGTAGGCGGATCAATTTCAATTTGAGATACTATATCATTACCAGCGGATGGTTTTGTATATGTGCGATTTGTACCCCTAGGCACCGATGGGACTGTGAACATGCTCTCGAAAAAAGTATTAAAAGCGTTGCATATATCTTGCCCGTCTGACATAACCTCGTCACCGTTTGTAAAATTCCTAGGATAATTCGTACCACCCTTTCTTGCTTTAACATATGTCCAAAAATATTTTGGCGTCTGTTTTATAATTGTTTCTGACCTGTGTGAGAAAGCCATAAAACATTCGTTCTGCAATTTTTTTACACGATCTCGTAGTAAAGAGAATTCGTCATAGTCACGCGGGTTATGAAAACGTTTCCACTTTGTGTGCATTCTATTCTTTTGACTATTAATTTTTATGAGTTGGGGACTATACCAAATGGGATAGTGAGGCTTGGTATTTGTGCTGTTCATAATAGGTATGAATAGTGTAAAACATTCACGCAGTTTATCATAAAAGGTATCAACAGCTTCATCGATTGATATACCAGACAATAGCTCAACCCAGTCTATGCCGTTCAGGTAATTATTTATTAGTTCGTAATTACCTTTGTGGAAATTGAATCGAGGAGTACGTTTCTCAATGAAAGTTTTGAATTCTAGGTCTAAGAATTTAATTAATAATGACGGGTGATAAGTGTCTTCCTTTATTAAGGGCTGCAATGGTTTAATGACATTTAACGATTGATTACTAAAACAGAGATCTAGAATGTTGCTTTTGGAGTTAATAATATGATTGAATTGTTTGAGTCCCAGGAAAGTGAGTGTATCAACAAAATTCATAGCGCTATGTTGAATTTCAGTGCAGCTCTGTTGCGAAATAGCAAACCCATCCAAGTCCCATTTAATACATGGCAAGTTAAAGTCACCAAGTAGTATGTAATTACATTCCGGGCGAGAATCGATTAGTTTAGAGATATTGCTAAGTATGTTATCTAAACGCGAAGAAAATCCATATAGGTCGGGCGGTGTATACACAATAGCTATGTAAAGATCGTATCGAGATTTTAAGGCGCGTGCTGGTAATCGTAGACACAGCGATTCCGCTGTATCGCTAGTCCAATTGTCCCACACTACTGCACCAAACTCTTTACGAATACATGCCATAACCCCACCCCCTCTACTTTTCTTACATAAGTCTAGATTTCGATCATTTCTAAAAACATCATATCGCTCATCACACAACTCACTATCTACTATATCGCTCTGCAACCATGTTTCTGTGAATAATAGGATATCACAATTCTGATTCAGTACGTTGTTATACAGCTCTAAGCATTTTGTTCGTAAACCTCGGACGTTCTGATAATAGACTGTAAGGTTGTTCTGAGGTCTGCTAGAGGTCGACGCCATTAGAAAATATATTTAATGTGTACCGAATAATTGTTACTGTAGTATAGATATACAATGTGTATATTTATGTAATAATTCCAGCCCGAGGTACGACAGATACTAAGAGTGCGAGATAGTTCGCAATTTAGCGCTGCATCCAGGATTTCTTTACCTGGAGTATTGTACTTAATACCACGCGTGGTAGTAATAGAAATGTTGAACAAAGTCGATAAAACTAACAGATTGTTGGTAACCATTATTAGGCTGAGCGACAAACAAAAAAATGCGTGCAAATCGCTTATGTATATTATGAGTCGGAGTATAACATATATTATAACAATATAATGATGAGTATAGTTATTATATAGGTAAGAATACATACATAATATATTTAATAAATTATGCGTCAACCATCCCATAAGTGGTGTTACAATACAAATATAAATATTGCAAGTGTGAAAATATGTTAAATAAGTGATATTATAATTATACCTTTTATATTTCAGACGTATTACAATAGTTATAGTTGTAACGTATATAAGATTGATGAAAGTGTTGAAAGTAAAGAGTATTACTGAATTTACAATAACAAACCAATTTCTAATTATTATTCCTGTAAAAAGAGTTTTTTTTTACAAAACAAAACAGGATTTAGTGATTTTATTGCTCCAATGAGGGAAAAAAGGAACATAAAAAGGTTAACTATGCGGACTGTAACTTCGCATCTAAGTTTAACATAGATAGGTTGCGATAACTTACTTACAGTAATCCAAATCATACTAATGAAAGAATAAAAAATACAAGAAAAAGGAACCAGTCATTTTAACTCGTTGAGAGACTCCATATCCTTTACACGAAAAGCAGCAACTGTATTATCGTTCTTACGAATGTAGATGTTGCCATACTTCACCCAGCAGTATTTATAGTTTTTTTCTTTGGCTGCACGCCTTGCGGCAGCGTATAATAGTTTTGTTTCTGGGGCAAGATGTTCAGAAACATAAATTTGATAGCTTTCACCAGTCATTCCCATGTGATGAGTATTGAGCCGGTTATTCCTGTTATCCTTGTTAAAGCGGTACACTGCTGAGATGAGTTCGTCGCGAAGACGTGGAGATGTCAGTGTGACAACAATGTTACGCGGTCTTTTTGATGTGGTGTCCAACTTAGCAACTCGGCGGCATGCATGAATGTCCGTGTCGGCGATCGGGTAACCGACTGAGTCGCATAGTTTCTTGAAAATCGATATGGTGTTTTCATTACGTTCTTCCGAGACAGCCTGGAGTTCAACGTTACGATCCCTCGATAACTTTTCAATGACAGAAAAACGTCCTCGAATTAATTTATTTTCATTGATTAGATGGGTCTGTTCATTTTGCAGCTTTTCTATGATGGTGTCCTTCTCAGCGATATTCTTTTTAAGGTCGTGTACTTCTTCCATAATGAAATCTGTGGTTTTAGTAAATTCATCCCTTAGTTCCTTTATCATCAGTGACATTTCGGAAATCATCATAGTTCTTACCTCTAGAATTAACAAATTACGCGAGTTAATCATAATACTAGATGTCGGGGACAGCTTTTGATCTAGCAGTTCACTGATGCTATCCATCGTTAATGCTTGTATACTGGACGATCCATCTGCTTTAATTGGAGTTAGAGTAGCTGGTGACTTATTGCCCCGCTTCCTACTGGAAACATTAGCACAGGAGGGACATTTCAGAGCAGATAGACTATCAGGGTTCAAGTCTCTTATGTTGCTGCCTCGTCCAAGGTTTAAACATTCTAGGCAATAATAGGAATTACAGGTACTACACTTTAATGAGTTGTTTTCGTCTAAGTCCTTTTTACATCCAATGCACTTCATCTTTCACGACTTCTCAGAGACCAAGCTCGCAGAAACCGGCGCAATATACCTTCTCCGCCGTCTGCGCTAATAACTCTGTGACCGGCGGTCGCACGTAGTAGCGTATGAGTCGCGCGAGTACACGATTATGACCCGACACCGCTGCACTTAACCGTGCGAATCCCTTGTATATACCGTAATGGCGAACAGTTATTAGCACTCGCAGGTAGTTGTAGCACTCGCGGACCGCAATCACAATTTTGTTTATATTATTAATTATCACTATATTTGCAACTAGCGACCCGCCCCGGCTTCGCACGGGTACAATACTGATAATTATACTACATAATGTCTTTAAACCTCTAACAAACGGGCGAAATTTGGTCAAAACAAACAGAAACAAATGAATATAGGTACCTACTAAAACTCAGTGAAATAAGTAGGTGGGTATACTTTTATCGTATGAAATCCCTATACTCTTCAGGACTAACAATACAACAAACACTAAATAAATAGGTATTCAAGTATCTATCCATCATAGTTACAACGAACACAAAACAAAAAATTTGCCCTATAATTCTTAAGGATCGAGCGCGCATAATCGCATTCGGCCTACCTCCGTAGCGTAGCGGTAATTGGCTCGCTTTAAATCTCGGAGGTCGTGGGTTTGATCCCCACACCGGACATGAAATCTTTGTGTAAATTCTAAGATTTCTTTCCGGGTCTGGTTGGTTGAGGGACTACCCTCCGTGCCTCGGAAAGCACGTTAAGCCGTTGGTCCCGATTGTTATAACATCATCTATAATAATCGTATATCAAGGAAGGGGCAGCAGCGTTTCCTTGTGTGTTACAACATAATTCTGCGGTCACCAACCGCCTGCCAAACGTGGTGACTATGGCAATACCCTCCCTCGGGAGGAGGCCCATGTTCAGCAGTGGACGATATACGTGCTGATGATGATGATGACCTACTAAAACTCAGTGAAATAAGTAGGTGGGTATACTTTTATCGTATGAAATACCTATACTCTTCAGGACTAACAATACAACAAACACTAAATAAATAGGTATTCAAGTATCTATCCATCATAGTTACAACGAACACAAAACAAAAAAATTGCCCTATAATTCTTAAGGATCGAGCGCGCATAATCGCATTAGGCCTACCTAAAACACGCGCTGTTATTTTGCGATAACTTCTAAGTTATTCATTAAAAGTATATAGTGTAGGGGTAAAATAATCTGCATGAAATGCTTAAGAATATTAACTCATTTAAAATGATAAGGATAAATACTGAATCCGTCTGATTAGCTTTACAATTACCGCATTAGAAATTATCATTTTTCTAAGATATCTATATATATAAAATTCAAAGTCCTGACTGACTGACTGACTGATATATCAACGCACAGCCTAAACCACTGGTCCTAGAGACATGAAAATTGGAGGGTATGTTGTTTGTAAAGAGTAGGTATGTACTAAGAAAGGATTTTTCGAAATTCTACCCCTAAGGGGGTAAAAAAGGAGATAACATTTTGTATGAAAAATCTTATTCCTTGAGTTAATAGAATTGAAACTTCGCACGAATACTTAACTAAACAAATTATACAATTTGACATTTTTATTTTTCCTAAACTACCCCCTAAAAGGGGTAAAAATGGAGATGAAAGTTTCTATTAAAATTCGTATTCCTTGAGTTAATGGACTTGAAACTTAGCACGAATACTAATCGAAACGAATGATAAAAATTGACATTTTTATTTTTCCTAAACTACCCTCTCAAGGGGGTAATAAGGGGATGAAAGTTTCTATGAAAAATCTTATGTTTTGAGCTAAAAGACTTGAAACTTGGCACGAATACTTATCTAAATAAATTATAAAGATTGACATTTTTTATTTTTCTAAACTACCCTCTAAATGAATCTATGAAAAATCTTATTCCTTGAGTCAATTGACTTGAAACTCGCCAGAAACTTAAAGTTTAAATGCGTAATGGTAAAAAATGCGTTTATTTCTGTATTAAATAAAATTAAATACTTACACTAACTATTTTTTATTACATATTCAACATTATAAGTAAAAAAAAATTGGGCACATACCTACTATATTAATTTACGCACTACCATCTTACTCTGTTAATTCACGAGGTAAGTGTGTGATTTAGTTTATACATAAGGTGAGTTCCTTTTGATGTTAATTTTACTAAAAACAATATTTTTATCCACAAAATCTCATAGGAATTATTACTTTATTCACAAAAGAAACGACTTTGTGATCGAAAATAACAAAAATATCTCAAAAATAACGGATCAGTAGTAAAATATACTTACAGTGACAAAGTTCTTCGCATCGTCGTGGAAGATGCGACTATAAATAGGAGTGGCGAAGGCCGCACTTGCTCATTAATCTATGCAACTTTGTCTTAGTAACACGTCAGCTTAGTCAATACTTTCCTAAAATATTTTTGTGCTATAACTTTTTCTTAAATTTATAAATAGATTTCTTTAACTAATTTGTTTAGTATTTTTTTAATGTAGGTATTAGATTTCTTTTATTTGGTTAGATGATATTTGCATTGTTTTTTGTAGGTAAACAGTTATTATTATTAGTTAGGTATAGTAATTAGGTTTTTTAATAACACTACATTTTTTTCGTATGTATAGAGTAAATTAGGATTAATATTATTAGGTATTTAGTTAAGTTTGATAATATTTGCATTGATATGTTTTTGTAGGAAAACTATTATTAATATTAGTTAGGTATAGTAATTAAGTTTTTTAGTAACACTTCATTTTTTTGTATGTATAGAGTAAGTTAGGATTAATATTATAAGGTACTTAGTTAACTTAGTAACCTACCCCGGTAGATATTTAACTACCTCAGTATTAGTAGTATTTTTGTTACGACTTAGATCTTTTGTAAAATTTAAAAATATGACTAAAGAACTACTTAACATTAATGGAACTTTGATAAGTCATATTATAATTCCAATCGTAGGCGATGGGGCGTGTCTGTTCCGATCGCTTTCTTATTTGATGTATGGCACACAAGAAAGAGCGATGGAAGTACGAAAACAAATTGTTGGTTATGTAGTAAATAATTGGCAAGACTTTCTTATTATGTCTCATGACATGAACGGGGATAATTATTCATCAGAGGCGGAGTATCGTGCAGATATGTTGAAACACTCGACTTATGGTAGTTTGTGCGAAATAGCGGCGGCAGGACAGTTGTATAATTTTGTGTTTGAAGTCTATCGTAACGGAGATCTATATGTCAAGTTTGGTTCAGAAGGTCAACCAATAAAACGATTACGTTTCTCACAGGATCTGTCTAGCGGCCATTTCGACGCGTATCTGTTAGATAATAATTTGGATAAAGCAGCAAGCCGTGCACCCGTTGCTAAAAAAATTACCACGCGACGCTCCCACGTAGTACCTACATATCGGTGTTTTCAATCAGATACTGATGCAAAAACATCTAGGAAAACTTGTGACGACTCACCCACTTTCACCATTCAGCAATCTGAGTCTGATTTAACCTTAGTTTCGTCCATACCCCTACTTTTAAATACAGAAGAATGTTATGAAGGTTCTCCTACTTTCACCACGCAGAAATCGGAGTCATCTAATTTTTCCCTGCCCATTACATTAAATACAAACGTTTATGGAGAATCACCCACTTTCACTATTCAGCAGTCTGAAACTGAATTAACCGTTGCTTTAAATTCAGAGGACATTTCGCCGACTAAAAACTGCAAAGAGCCTCTTTCATTAAAAAAGAAGCGTAGGGCTAGATTCACTGGCCTAACTAGAAAAAGTCAGCTTAAAAACGCATTAAAGAAATATAAAAAAACCAGACCTACAGCACAACGTAAAGCCTCAGCTAAATATCAGCGGACGCATGCTCAAATACATCGGCAAGCTGTATCTCTTTACCAACAGACTCACCCTGAAGTTCATAGGCAAGCTGCATCTCAGTACCAACAGACTCACCCTGAAGTACATAGAGAAGCAGCAGGCAGTTATCAGCACGCGCATCCTGAACAGAACCGAATAACACAATCTCGATATGAACAGAGAAATGAAGGACAGCGAATAGCTAGACGTGCGCGGCCATGGACCTTAAAAGCTAAATCAGGTATGAAATATGACTCCAATATTACGTATGAAGATGACAAAACCATTGCCGTGGGAACTATGACATTCAAGTGTCAGTGGTGTAAAGCTTTAAAGTGGAAGGAGGAAACACCTGGCATGTGTTGCGATGCAGGAAAAGTCCAACTTGAGCCCTATGAACGTTTACCTGATTTATTATACAGTTTAGTTACAGATCTTCACCCTGATCATCAGCATTTTATGAATCTTATTCGTAAATATAATGGTTCCTTTCAAATGACGTCTTTTGGTGGTAAACAAACGACATCCGCAGGGTTTATGCCAACTTTTAAAGTACAAGGACAGGTACACCATTTAATTGGGAGTTTATTGCCGACATCACATGAAGAACCAAAATTTTTGCAAATTTACTTCGTGGGTGAAGATGACGGAGAACTGAATTTGAGGTGCTCCAATTTTCCTGATGTTAAACCAGGCTTAGTTAAACAACTTCAGAAAATGCTACATGAAGTTAACCCTTACATTAAAGATTTAAAAACAACTTTGGATAAAGTACCTGCTTCTTGTGATTCATTTAAAGTTGTCATCTATGCAGAAAGAAAACCACCTCAGGAACACAGAGGCCGTTTCAATGCCCCCTCAACGAATGAAGTTGCTTTAGTAATGGCAGGTCAACAATTTGAACACCGTGACATAATACTTGAAAGTCACAACCAAAGTCTAAAGCGAATCAGTGAGCTTCACCGATCGTATGACGCCTTACAATATCCTTTATTATTTTGTCGCGGTGAGGATGGATATTCAATATGCTTACCACAACACGATCCTATAAAAAAAACGCCTCTTAAAAAAACTGTATCCGCTGCAAGTTTTTACTCTTATCGTATAATGATTAGAGAGGGGGAAGAAAATCACCTAATACGTTTTCGATCTCTTTTTAGCCAATATCTGGTCGATGTGTACGCTAAAATAGAGACGGAAAGGCTAAACTTTATTAGACAAAACCAAACAAAGTTACGCGCGGATAATTACATACATCTTAAAGATGCTGCTAGCAGACATGATGCTGAAGCCGAACAGTTTGGTCAAATGGTGGTGCTACCGTCATCTTTCACTGGTGGGCCCAGATACATGCATGAGCGTACTCAAGACGCCATGACGTATGTACGCCATTATGGTCGACCCGATCTTTTTATAACGTTTACCTGTAACCCTCGATGGCAAGATATAGCAGATGCATTGTTGCCCGGTCAAAAGCCTCATGACCGCCACGATATTATAGCCAGAGTGTTTCATCTTAAAGTAAAAAAGATGATGGCGCTTTTAACAAAAGGTAAAATATTTGGGGAGGTACGTTGCTTTATGTATTCTACAGAATGGCAAAAACGTGGCTTACCTCACATCCATATTTTGTTGTGGATGGTTAACCATATTTCGCCTGATATGGTGGATGACGTTATAAGTGCAGAAATACCAAATCCAAACGAAGACCCTATTTTATATGAAATCATTAAAAACAATATGTTACACGGTCCATGTGGAAGCCTGAATAATAAATCTCCCTGCATGAAAGACAATAAATGCACCAAAAAATATCCCCGACAATTTTTCAAAGATACACAGACAGGTGATGATGGATACCCACAATACAGAAGACGTTCTCCGGCTGACGGTGGTTTCACAGTTAAAATAAAAGACATTGAAGTGGATAATAGATGGGTGGTCCCGTATAATCGGGTTCTTTCACGCACATTCAATGCCCATATTAATGTTGAATTTTGTAATTCTGTCAAATCTATCAAGTATATTTGCAAGTATGTAAATAAGGGCAGCGATCAGGCGGCTTTTACCCTTGTAAATAAAAAGGACGAAGTGACTTTATATGAGACTGGGCGCTACTTAAGTAGTTCTGAGGCAGTGTGGAGAATGTTGGGATTTTCAATACATGAAAGGTTTCCCCCAGTTATACATTTAGCTGTTCATCTCGAAAATGGCCAACGCGTTTATTTTAACTCCGACAACCTTGCAGATAAAGTTAATAATCCACCACAAACAACACTGTTATCATTTTTTGAATTATGTAAAACAGATGATTTTGCTAAAACTCTTTTATATTCCGAAGTCCCTTCTTATTTTGTATGGCAAAAAAATAAATTTTTAAGAAGAAAAAGAGGAAAACCTGTTGATGGCTGGCTGGATATTAAGAAAGAACACGCTCTAGGTAGAGTTTATACGGTTCACCCGAATAACACCGAGTGTTATCATCTTCGCTTACTTCTGCACGAAGTTAGAGGTGCATCATCCTACGACATCTTAAAGACCGTCAACGGCGTCCACCATCCAACTTTTCAATTAGCTTGCATGGCACTTGGCTTGCTGGAGGATGACAAACATTGGGATTACACCCTAGATGAAGCAGCCTTATGTGAATCCCCGTTTAAAATGCGCGAACTTTTCATAATAATGCTAGCATTCTGTCAGATTTCAAACCCACTTAGTCTCTGGGAAAAATACAAGGATAGTTTATCGGAAGATTACAAACGGCAAGTGGAGCGGCTTTCCGGCAATATAGATCAACTATCAGATAAAATCTATGATAAGTGCTTGGTCACAATAGAAGAAGCTGTATTAGCATTAGGGGGACAAAATCTACAGCAATACGGGTTGCCTCAGCCTGAAAGGTCTGAAGGCTTACACAACCGGGACTATCTGAGGGAAACAAGTTACAATATAGATAATATAGCAGAAGTGGTGTCAAGTTGTGAAGGCTCTCTAACCGACGAACAAATGCAAATTTATGAGAAAATACTAACCAGTATAGAAACAGGGGTAGGTGAGATCTTTTTCTTAGATGCTCCTGGTGGAACTGGTAAAACTTTTCTTATTAACTTACTACTGGCCAAAGTGAGAAGTTATCGTGGTATCGCCTTAGCAGTCGCATCGTCTGGAATTGCTGCCACGCTACTGGAAGGAGGCAAAACTGCACACTCTACGTTTAAACTCCCTCTCAATTTAATACAAACTGAAACCCCACTCTGTAATATTTCTAAACAAAGCAATATGGCTGAAGTGCTTCGTAAAACCAAATTAATTGTTTGGGATGAGAGTACTATGGCTCACAAGGGGGGATTCGAAGCCTTAAATAGATCTTTACAAGATATAAGGAATAATAATAGTAAAATGGGGGGAGTAACTGTATTGTTAGCAGGTGATTTCCGGCAGACATTACCAATAGTGCCTAGAGGAACGCGAGCGGATGAAGTGAAAGCGTGCGTGAAGCGGTCTCATTTGTGGCCATCAGTGATTAAAGTTAGTCTCACAACAAACATGAGAGTCCATCTGAGAGGAGATTTTTCTGCCGGTAAATTTTCAGAACTTTTACTCAAATTAGGAAAAAAAAAAAAAAGTGGATAATGAGATAATTATTCCTACAGAGTTAGGCACAATCGTGATCACTGTAGAAGAGTTAATTGAGAAAATCTATCCAGATATTAGTAATATCCACAATAATCCTGCAGAATGGTTGTGCGAGCGTGCCATCCTAACACCAAAAAACGACCAAGCAACAATCATCAATGAAATTATTTTGAAATCGTTCGAGGGAGTTGAAAATGATTATAAATCAGTGGACTCAGTAATTAACAACGATGATGCCATACATTACCTGGTTGAATTTCTTAACACATTGAGGCCTCCCGGTCTCCCAACTCACATATTAAAATTGAAAGTTGGCGCCCCAGTTATGTTGCTGCGTAATTTAAATCCGCCAAAATTATGCAATGGCACCAGGTTACGCGTGAAAACATTGCAACGAAATGTTATCGAGGCAACTATACTGACCGGTTGTTCCCGAGGGGAGTCTGTATTTATTCCGAAAATCCCTCTAACTCCATCGAACTACCCCTTCGAGTTCAAAAGAGTGCAATTTCCCCTCAAAGTCTGCTTTGCCATGACCATAAACAAATCTCAGGGCCAAACTCTTGATTTAGCAGGGGTAGACTTAAGGGAGAACTGTTTTTCACATGGTCAGTTATACGTGGCTTGCTCCAGAGTAAGCTCACGGAGCAGCCTGGTGATTCTAGCACCTCAAGGTAAAACAAGAAATATTGTTTACAAAGAAATACTGCAATAGGTAGTCACAGTATTTCGTTGTTACCAGTATTAGTTACATATTATCCACTTCTGGTTGTCTCCTAATTACATATTTTCAAACACGCCTTAAGTTCTGTTAAAACCATAGTACTCTCATCCCAAAGAAATTTTACGGAGAACCTCGTCCTTACTGCTTTGTTTAGCATATTCTCCATTTGTATATTTAATTCCTCTCTTTTTATCGTAAATGTAGTGGGTGTCAGAGTTGTTCAAGCCGCCCAGTAAGCCACTGACTGGGCTTCATTCAATTGAGAGGGCTTTTAACAATAGTTTCCGGATAAAAATGTTGTATTTTGTTTCCTGTAGGCCACGCGTGCGAAGCCGCGGGCAGAAGCTAGTAATGGATATAGCAAGTTAACCGTGAAAGATAGACATATGCTATCGCAGACTTTTTTGTAGATCTAAAAGAGAAGAATATTTGCCACCATACATTGTTTTGTTATATCTCATAGGGTTTAGGCAGCGTTTTCGTTGAAAGCTCCCAAATGGCTTAATTTTTTCCGACACCTCTGACAAATATCAATATATATTAGTCAAATGTACACATAAACTAAACAAATCATATACGTAAACCTTCCGGAAGAATCGTTCTATCGATTGGTAACATCCGCATGAAAATCAATGTAGTAGTTTTTGAGTTTATCGCGAACAGACAGACAGACGCGGCAGGGGACTTTGTTTATAATATGTAGTGATGTAGTGATAGCGGTCGCCCGCGGCTCCGTGCGGATGTCGGTTACCGCTGCAAAAAGCCTACCCAGGAAAGACACGGTCAGCAAAATGATTCCCAGGTCAATTCACGGACACCGACATAAACATCGACAACGCAGTCATTATCCGCAGGCTGCACAGATTGTCTTTCTGTGGATGTTAAAGTTGTTAATGATGAAAATATAATTAATGATGTAATTAATAGGCATTTTAGGGATTAGGCATTTTAGGCATTTTCAAAGCTCTGAAAAGAACTGTTGTTTAGCTCTGAGAAGAACTGTTGATTAGCTCTGAGAAGAACTTTTGCGTAGGTGTAGTTTTAAGAACGAAATCTAAAAAAAATCGCACGAAAATTATTAGACTTCGCAACGGGCCGTGCAGCAGAAATCGTAATATTTTAATTTCGCCATAACTTCAAAACCAAACGTCCAATTTTAATCATTCAAAGACCAAATAATATCTACATAAACTGTACTTAGTGATGAAATAATTTATTTTGATAAGGATTAATAGCATGAGTAAAATAAACGCGATTAAATGTAGTCCAAAAAAAATTCAAGATTTCTAAATAAAAAAATGGTCGTTGTGCCTCACTCGACATAGATAGGTATAGTGTGTCGCGGACTTTTTTGTAGATATTTATAAGATCTATAATTAATTAGAACATTTTATGGTTCTATCTTTTATAGTTTAGGCAGCGTACGCAAAATAAGTAACTTTTCTGGTTGATTTTTACACCTTGTGTCAGAAAAACCCAAATATCTTACGGAACCCTATTTTTTTTCAAAATAAAATTTAGCCTATGTTACTCGTGGATAATGTAGCTTTCGAATGGTGAAAGAATACCCAGAGGACCCAGTACTTTTTGAGCCTATTCATTACAAACATACAAACATACAAAAATAGGTACAAATCTTTCCTCTTTATAATATTAAGTATAGATTAGAACAGATTCAATTATCAATCACAGCTATGTTCTTGAGAGTGTTGTGTAATTTTTACAACATATAAACACTTAAGTTCACAAAAATAATAAATATTATGTGGAGCAAATAAAAACGTGTTGTTTACGATGATTCGTCATAGACTAAAAAAAAAGACATTATTTAACTACGTTTTATGTTTCACAGTGATTATGCGCAATCATAAGTAGTTTTGATTACTAATCATAACTACCACGTCGTTGTTGCAGGTAGGGGTGCCAGGTCATCGAACCTATAACATTCCGGACATTTGGATATAAACACATTATTGAGCTAGGAGGTTATAAATAGGTATAGGAACAAGAATGCAAAATGATTTTTCGAGCTATTAATAATAATATGTAGTTGATGAAAAATTATTTTAGTGTAAATAGATAACAATTATCATACCAATGCATAACCTATGTGACACTGCAAGTGCAAGGTAAATGTTTGATGTTGTCGAACGTAGTTATTGGGTAAGTGGGCTTCGCTCGTATTGACACAACTGGCTAGATGTGTACGTACTCAAATATCTACACAATCGGCAGGTTGTGGCCATCTAGTACCAAGCAGCGTCTTGTCCAATGTCTTGTTCTGCCAATGTTGGATTATGCAGATGTTTGTCGTCCAGACCTATCTCAAGATATGAATAAATTGGATCGACTCTTCAATAATGAAATTCGCTTAATTTTTACGATCATATCTCCTCGTACCGCTCTCAGCTTAAATGGCTTCAGAGAAGATCGCTAAGATCTCTCTGTTTACTTTTTTCAGTCATTAATGATCCATGCACCCCTTTCTATCTGAAAACGTACTTCCAAGTACTGATCGTGACCTGCGTTCTGCTGATAATTTAATTCTTACAGTCCTCCATCAGTCTAGGTTTCTTGCAAATTCTTTTTCTGTCTCTGTAATTAAACACTGGAATGCGCTAACTCTTGGTATTAGAAAACCCCCTAATAAGTTTATATTTAAACGAAAAGTTCGTGAACACTATCTTCGAACATTACAGGAATAAAATTCGTCTGTTCCAAATAGATTTCTTATTTCTTGTTTAGTACATATTATTGTTTATTACATATTTATGTATTTAAGTATCATCAACAGCCCGTTTACGTCTACTGCTGAACATGGGCCTCCTCTTAACAGAACTTGGCAAGCCAGGATCGTAGAGGGATATTGCCATAATCACCACGCTTGGCAGACGGATTGGTCATCGCAGTAAGATGTAAACCTTGAGTTAATAGATGCTGCTGCCCATCCATCAGCCATATAGCCCTTAGTCGCCTTTTACGACACCCATGGGAAGACATGGGGTGGTCTATTCTAAGCCGGAAACCACACGGCACGGCACGGTATTTAAGTATGTAAGTATAGTATATATGTTGATGTTAGTAATCATTTTTAAATTGATTCTTATTTCTCTGAGTTTTATTACTTAGTCTTTGTTTGCATCGCTCAACTTTTCATTTTAACCCAAAGGTTGACTGGCAAATAATGCCTCTTGACATTAAGTAAGACCGCCTTATGTACAGAGCTGTAGCACAAAGCTTATTTAATAAATAAATAATGTCAATCTGCGATTGCGCTTGGATACGACCATATGTATGTAGACTTAATTCCATACGTAAATTGTATGTAAGCTCCGACAACCAGAAAAATGACGAACACGATCTGCGGGAGGGAACGAGTATTCATGAGGTTGTTCTGACGCTTTAGTAGATCGGCTGGTGTCGTCGCTTCTGCCCAAGCCACGTATTTTGACAAAAGTATCGAGTTTACAAAGTTAGGGCTTGTATAGTTGTTGTTATTGTACTGTGAGTTCTGATAACATTTTACATGACAATATTTGTGCTGGTATAGATATATTCTTCTACAAAGGATGCGAAGAATAATTATGATGAGCTTTGGAGCATTTGTTCTAGGTATATATTATACCTAAATGTTCGGGAATATGATGTTATGATCCTTTGCGGGTAAAATTCTGTCAGTTACGTTGGATTTAACTGTTAAAATTAAGCTCTAAACATAGGTAAGTAGGTACTGTAAACATACAGGGCTTTAATAGGTACACAGTCACAGTAGCAAGAGCATTCCTACTTAAAAAAAAAACAGTGCGGTAGCATCCTCATAGAAAGAGATCTGTGGGGATTTTCTTCTTGATTACAAAACATGACATTTATTACATATTGTGTATTTCATTTTCAGAAATAAATCTAAAATGCGATTGAAGTGATATTTCTACTTACGCTGAGCAAGTGCTGCGTGCCATGCTAATCGTACGGAGGACGCGTTCATTAGTCGATGATCGCCAGAAGCAGCGGCTTCCGACCGCCGCCGCCGCCGAGTCATCGGCAACACGGGCTCATCTACCAGACTACATGTAACGTGTATTGTATAATATAACTACCTAAACTTGGCCCACGTCTCTATTCCGAAATGGTCAGAAATTTTGTAGAGAAGCAAAGAGAACTAAAATCTATTATTATTTTTTTACGCCGATAGATCTTTAAAATTTGTTGTTGTTTTTTGTACTTATTTAATTGATGAATTCGAAATTTGGCTTTTCTAGAAATCGGTTGTAATACGTGTATTTCTAGTTGCAATCAAGCAATAATCAAATAATAAAGAGTATGTTGACAAATGTTTGCAGCGACACTACTTAAGTATTTGCACCTCTTCACAAACAATAATCTGGCCCTCGCCTCGATTGATTGATATCTCACTGTTTATATTAAATTTATATTCAATATATAGCTGCCAATAACATATGGAGTTCCTCAGGGAGTGTTATCGGGCCGACTCTTTTCCTCGTATACCTAAACGACCTTTGCCAGGTTGAGTTAAATGACACCAAGATAACGGCGTTCGCAAACGACACTTTGCACTTTCATTTAGTGGTGACACATGGCCAGAAGTCTTTAAAAAAGCTCAATATGGTTTTAATATAATTAAGGAATGGTTAGCTAGAAACTCACTGACACATAATACTGACAAAACCAACTATATGACTTTCTCACTCCGTCAAAACACCCAACCTCCACCCTCCTTGTACCTTGTCGCGTACTCGTGCTCTGTTCCCGACGACCAGATCTGTAACTGGCCCAAATAGCTCAAGTGACCAATACCAAATATCTTGGCGTAACTCTAGACAATGGTCTTTCTTTCTCACTCCACATTGAGTTATTACAAAATAGAGTTAGGAAACTAATTTATATTTTTAAAACCCTACTTCACGTAGCTGATGCACGATTGTTAAAACAGGTCTATTTTGTACTTTGCCAATCGTTACTGAGTTATTTCATATCGTCCTGGGGAGGTGCGCCAAAAACAAGGTTGTTAAAATTAGAAAGAGCTCAGAGAGCTATCTTAATAGTGAGCAACTTTAAAAATTATATGTTTCCTACTGCCGAACTTTATAAAAGTTGTCAAGTATTGACTGAGAGGCAACTTTTCATAGCAAAAACTGTCCTAATTTAGCATTCTGTAACCCTATACAAAAAAATCTCCAAAAGGCGTAAAGACATAGTTTGTGTAACTAGGAAAAGTAACCTTACCCATTCCAGTAGGTTCAATTATTTTCTTGCACCCACACTGTGCAACAAATTGAATAAAATACTCCAGATTTACCAACTATCTAGCTGTGATTGTAAAAATCGAATAATTAAATGGCTTCAGGGGCTGACCTACCAAGAGACGGAAAACCTCTTAAGTACAATGTTGTAGTATAATTACATACACAAATACACACAGACACACACTCACACATATCCAAACGCAATTACACCCACACTTACACATCTCTATAAAAACACCCGCTCACACGCGCATGCATACTAAGAAAATTTTCCTTTTAGTTTTTAATTCTACTTTATTTTACTTTTGTTTTTTCACATAGTTATCAAAATCTAGATTGCATTAAAAAAAAACGTGTGAAATTGTCTTAAATTTTTATATGGGAATGGGACTGGTATCTTTAACACAGGTTGCGCTTATGCTTCTCTTCAGACGTCCCGACTCGCTGCGCGGAGGCTGTTTCTGAGGTGATATGTCAGGCTATGGAATATTTCATTCCATTTTCTGACATCTCACTCCAAGACAAAGCCCGTCCATGGTTCAACGCTGAGTGTGATAGTGCTGAAGCACATAAGCACTCTGCTTACCAAGCGTGGGCGGATGCTCGAGCCCGCAAAGCGCAAATATTCGGAAACTGAAAAAAGCTTACAATAGTGCTGCCAAGTCTTGCAAACGTGCCCTACGCAAGGCCCGCTTTGACCATATTGGCCGCATTGGAGCCAGACTAGCATCTTACCCATCTGGGAGTAAAGCTTTTTGGTCTCTTGCCAAATCGGTCGAAGCCAATTTCTATCGGTCCTCTTTGCCGCCACTGCAGAAGCCGAACGGTTCATTAGCTCACACCGCCAAAGAGAAAGCAGACTTGTTTGCGTCTCTATTTGCGAAGAATTTACAACTACATAGATGCTGCTGGTAAAAGTCCACCCAGGCTACCACATTGCACTTCCACTATGCCTGAGGTGCACATTCGGCAAAAAGTGGTACTTAAAATTCTCAGCTGCACTCTAGATGTGAATAAGGCTAGTGGGCCTGACGGCATTCCTGCCATTGTCTTGCGGTCATGTGCGCCTGAGTTGTCTCCTGTTTTGACTCGCCTCTATCGTTTATCCCTGAAGACTGGTCTAGTTCCAGCATCCTGGAAGATTGCCAATGTTCAACCGATCCCCAAGAAAGGTAGTCGTGCCGACCCTGCCAACTACCGACCAATCGCAATCACCTCCATACTCTGTAAGGTTATGGAGCGTGTTTTAAACAACCGTCTCCTGGCATACCTGGAAGACAACGACCTCCTCAGTGACCGTCAATTCGGATTCCGTCGAGGCCGGTCTACTGGGGATCTTCTTGTATATGCTACTCACTTCTGGAGCGAAGCCATTGAGAGACACGGTGAGGCTCTTGCCGTGTCTCTTGATATCTCTAAGGCTTTTGACAGGGTTTGGCACGCAAGTCTCATTGGTAAGCTTCCGGTTTACGGTATTGCTCCCGTACTTTGTACCTGGATTCAGGATTTCTTGAGGGGAAGGTCGATTCGAGTTGTCATTGATGGCGCCTCGTCCGATCTTCTTGGTATTAATGCCGGTGTCCCTCAGGGATCTGTTCTCTCCGCGACTCTTTTTTTGCTGCACATAAACGACCTGCTAGTTACTCCCGGTACCTTTGGGTATGCAGACGACAGCACAGTCTCGGTGAGATACTTGTCTGATGCGAAGTCGGGGTCAATGGTCCAGTCGTTCAGGGAGTCGATGATTGAGGGGGTGAACTCGATCTTGGAGGCTGTTTCCTTATGGGGTGATGCCAACCTGGTTGGGTTTAACCCCTCAAAAACACAGGCGTGTCTTTTTTCGGCGAAACGGAGTCCATTCCAACTGACTCCGACTTTCCGGAATGTCTCCGTTCCGATCAGCGACCATCTTGAGCTCCTAGGGCTTGACCTCTCTTCTAATCTAAACTTCGGTCACTACATCGAGTCCATTGCAAACACTGCAGCCAAAAAACTTGGCATTCTCTCCAAGGTGAGGCGGTACTTCACATCGGAGCAGCTCTTAAGTCTTTACAGAGCTCAAGTTCGCTCTTCAATGGAATACTGTTCTCATCTTTGGGATGGGTCTGCTGGATATCAGCTGGATGCTCTGGACTCATTGGAGCGCCGAGCGAAGAGAGTCATAGGCAATAACTCACTGGTGGAGGCAAGTCTTCAGAGCCTCGAACACCGTAGACGAGTGGCCTGCCTATCAGTTTTTTATCGGTTGCATTTCGGGGAGTGTGCGGAGGTTCTACATAACCTGATACCCCCTTCACCCTTCCATCACCGGACGACTAGGCGCGGCGAGCGGTTTCACCCTTTTGTTGTAGACATACATAATGCGGACGGCTAAGGAGTGGAATTCTCTGCCGGCGTCAGTTTTTCCGGAACGCTATAATCTGGACATCTTTAAGGCTAAAGTGAACAGACACTTTCTAGGCAAGCGTGTATCATCTTAGGCCTTATCTTCGCCTTCCATCAAGCGAGGTTATGGTCAAACGTAAGCCTATATGTAGTAAAAGGTTACTCTGTAATCCAGCTAAGATGTCAGTTGCGATCCGTACTGTGACTATAAAACCACGATCACTGTTAATTATTGTAACTATCTAGTCTTAAGGTTTTATACTGTGAGAACAAATAAAGCTTATTATTATTATTTTCTGTGGTTTTATTTGACTCAACTCTAGCCTGGATTAAACCACATTTACGGATCAAGGACCAAGTAAATGCGGCATGTGGTGTGTAATTTTGTGTGTGTGGTGTTTGTTCGTCAGTTTGCATGAACTTTCTTATGATTCTGCATGTTTATTATTATTATTTCGGTTGTGTTGTTTTTTTTTTCTCAGCTCTTGGGCTGAAATTAGCTACATTTACGGGCCAAAGCCAAGTAAATGCAGCGTGTGGTGTGTGTATTGTGATGTGCGGTTACTACATTGTCGTCTATTTGCATGAACTTCCTGACGATCCTACATGTGTTCAAGATGGCTGCCTTTAGTAGGGTTATATAGAGAAAGAAAAGAAAGAAAGAAAGAAAAGAAAGATTCTCGTAACTTCATCCTTGAGCTCTGTGTATTTATTATTTTTTTCAGTGATTGTCTTCTGTATGTGTGTTGGGAACTGCGATATCTATCAGGTAAGAAACTTTCTTTATTTTATCTTGTAGGGTTATATCTGGTCTATTATAATGGATAGTCCTGTCTGTGCGTATAGCGCGGTCAAAGTAAAGTTTATGGGTGTTATTATCTAAGATAGTTTGTGGTGCATAATTGTAAATAATTGTATTGGTATTTTGAATGAATGCGTGTTTGAGTGCTAGTTTTTGGTGAATGGCGCTTGCTATTTGATTATGACTATGAGTGTAGTCTGTCTGTGTAAGTGTTGTGCATGCGCCTGTGATGTGCTGGATGGTTTTTGGTTGACATTTCCGATATTTATCATTTGGTACGATAGGTACTTTAACTATATATTTTCTGTTAATGATTTGGTCTTGGATAGCTATTATAAATCCCTCAGTTTCTGGAAATAAGTTGCCTATTTTGAGCCACTTATTTGAAGCTACTGTGATTATGTGAGGTTGCTCTAGATCGTGAGGGTGTCTACTGTGAAGCACTTTATTCTTCTAATCTTCAACTTTTTGTTTCTGTCTGTCATCATTGGTGTTGTTTTGTGTATTTGTCTGATCGAGCAAATTAAGCGGTGTGTAATTGAGATCGTTGACCACTATGGCTTTATATATATTACTATATTGCAGGATTTTGTGTAAAAGAATGTTTTTAGGCGACTAACTTGTTTTTTACAAAGGTGTTGTATGTCTATAAGGCCTCTCCCTCCATGTTGTCCTTTGATGGTGAATCTTTCTATTGCAGATTTTGGGTGTAAGTTGTTGTGTTTCGTGAGTGTTGTGCGTGTAAGGCTTTTATGAGATGTTTACTAGAAAGTTTGGTTTTACAAATGGCGTGAAATCTCTTCTTATACTTACTCTGTAGTGAGTGTATTTTTAATTCTTACATGGTCTAATCCTTTTAGTTGCGCTAAATAACGTCCGTGTCGTTTACCACATAATCGCCTGGCCGTACCCTGCCATTTACAATGTGAAGTATCCTACATTTATCCAAGCCGAATTGCATGTTAATGTCCTTACTAAACTCTGATGTTACTTTTACTAAATTCTTCATTTCTTTTTCTGTTTTTGCATACAGTTTGATGTCGTCCATGTATATTAAGTGTGATATTGTTGTTTGCTGTGGAGTGTGTTTCAGGCAGTATCCAGCCCTACAGTTTTGTAGCAAATGAGACAGTGGATTTAGGGCGAGACAGAACCACAGGGGACTAAGGGAGTCACCTTGATAGATGCCTTTTTTATTGAAATCTGCCGTGTTGTAATATCTGGGAGCACGGCAGTGCAGCCCCAAGTCGAGTAAGAAAAAAAAACCTATACTTACGTATAGTACCTATCTTTTCTCGAAGCAACTCAGCCCATTTTCGACCCCCTATAACTTCGTTGTGGATGTAGATAGGAGCCTGTTTTTTCAGAATCTAAGCAGGCTTTGTAAAACTACAGTATATTTCAAATTTTATTCAATTTGAACCAATAAGATTTTTTTAAGAATTATAACCAGTCAAAGTTTGGTAATTTCGGTAATTTTGTCACTCACTCATTTACTGTACTACTACTGTACTCATTTACAGTAAAATTCAAGATTTATTAGGAGAATTAGTTCAACAGAATTGTTTACAAAATATATCTACAAACAATATTGAAATAAACAATAAAACCTGCAACTTACCTCAACCAGTGGTAAGTATAACATCATTATCAAGTACCTCTTACAGTGATAATATAAATATTAATAATAGTAATAGTCTACAAAGACATAATATCATATTCACAGATAAGATGGGTAAGGGTTTTGGTTCGCTGCTAGGAAACAACCCTAGCTACAGACAGAGTAATTTCTGTTTCCCAGGAGCAAACTATAGGGACATAGTACATAGACTAATAAATAAAAGTTATTGTAATAAAACTTATATAACTTTACTTGTAGGAAATTGTCAAAACTTGAATAAGAAAGATATAACTGATTGTTTTACTTCCATGTTACAGTTGAACTGTACAGGTATAATATTGTGTGCCTTCCCATACTTAAGTAATGTACCAAAAGAGGTTAATAAACACATACATAAATTGAATAGCCACATACAGTTCCTAACAAGTAATATAATGACAAATTCATATTTTTTGACACAAACTGTTTCACTAACAGTGACATAATATGTAAGTTGACTAGAGATAGTGTAGTTATCTCAAAATTATTTTTACATGACTTTGCTACACAGTTAGCATATTGTACATACACAGTCATATGTAATATGACAAATTTTACAATTAGTAATAATACTAAGATCAATTTAGTCTGTAATTTAAACCAATAAGTGTGACGAAAGAGAAGCATATTAGGTATTTAACCTTAACACACCAAAATATAAACCGCTTCTCTGGCAAATTATTAGATATTGAACGTTTTTGTGAGAAATATAACCCAGACTTTATGTGTTTTACTGAGACATGGTTGAAGGCACACAAGATGGGGTTCGGTGTGAATGGTTTTAGGGTTGCCAGCTCGTTCAATAGGGTAATAGCAGAGGGGGGGGGGGGGCACTGATACTAGTTAGAGACAATATTATTTTTAAAGAACGTAAAGATATATCTCAACTATCCGTTGAAACAGTGTGTGAAGCTGCATGCATAGAAACTAAAATGTATGTAATACTTTGTGTGTATAGACCCCCATCATCTGAGTTATTGTTATTCTTGTCCACAATGGAAGACATTCTTACGAAGTTTAAAAGTAATAAAAAAATTGTTATCTGTGGGGATTTTAATATTAATATATTGGGTCAATCAAATGAAAAATGTAGTTTTATATCTTTGTTTACTTCTTTTAATTTATATTGTTTATTTGATGAACCAACTAGGATTACTCCATCAACAGCCACTTGCATAGATAACATAATCACTAATTTTGAAGTAGAGGAAAAGTCCTTAATTACTGGGGTCCGCTCTGATCATAAATGCCAATTGGTAAAATTTTGTGATTCTATTGTAAAAGAAAGTATTAAAATTAAGATAAGACTTTGACCCAAAATAATTTAGAAAAGTTTAGTAAAAATGTGAATGCTGCACTATATTCATTAAACTATAGTTATGAAAATCCAAATGATATGAACAGCATGTTGCTTCATAAACTTTGTGAAGAATTCAATAAAGAATGCAAAGTAAAATATAGAAATGTAGATTTAAAAAATTTAATTTAGTATGTAAGCAACTAATAGTATTCGAAAATGTAAGGACAAGTTATATGACATGAGGTCCTTTACACCTGATCCCAATTTTAGAAATGATGTCAGTAAATACTAAAAAATATTTAGAAACGTGTGTGCTCAAGCTAGAGCTGCCTACATTAGCGAAAAAATTTCTACTTCTGATAATAATATAAAAGCAACCTGGCAAATGATAAATAAGGAAACTGGTAAAAATAGGACTAACGATGGATCAGTAACATTAAATATAAATAATAAATTAGTTTCGGATAAACTCACTGTCGCTGACTTTTTCAATAAATACTTTACAGATATACCCCTAGAAACGACTAAATGTCTCTCCTCATCAACGAAAATGGCTGAAAAACTGTTGAGGAAAAATGTTACTTTAGATGTATCTCAGTTTTGCTTTAAATTTATAGATCCGGTAGATATTATAAAAGTCTTTAAAACTATCAAACAAAAAAGCACTGAATATATATGGGGACTGTCAACCAAAGCAATAAACTCAATAATTGACAGTATTGCCCCAATCCTAGCAAATATTTTTAATACTTGTTTAAGAGATGAAATATTTCCAAACCTAATGAAAATAAGCAAGGTTGTTCCCATTTTTAAAGCAGGCTGTTCAAATAATGCTTCAAATTATAGGCCAATATCCATACTACCAGCGCTAAGTAAAATATTTGAAAAAATAATGTTGAATCAAATGCTGGCATACTTTAACTTCAATAATTTTTTGAACAACAAACAATTTGGGTTCACGAAAGTCCAATCTACTCAAGATGCCGGTTCCAGTCTAATAGAATCTGTATTTAAAGCTTGGGAGAAATCGCAGGATGCATTAGGTATTTTCTGCGACCTTTCTAAGGCTTTTGATTGCGTTGATCATAACACGCTTATTATGAAACTAAAATACTACGGATTAACTGACTCAGCACTTGATCTTGTAACATCGTATTTAACAGATAGAGAACAGAAAGTATATATTGATAATGTAACTTCTGAAAGTTCTACCGTCTAAATAGGAGTTCCACAGGGGTCTGTCCTAGGTCCATTTTTATTTCTAATCATGTTAATGATCTTCCAAATGTGGTCAAGAATGAGTGCGATATCGTTTTATTTGCAGATAACACGTCTCTTATATTTAATGTAAACAGAAAAGATAAAAGTGTTACGGAGTTAAATCGCACACTTACCTTAATATCGGAATGGTTCTCCGCCAATAATCTTCTTCTTAATGCAAGGAAAACTAAATGTATTAGATTTTCATTACCAAATGTGTCGAATAGTATTCCTGATGTTGAACTAAATGGGAAGCTATTAAACTTAACTCCATCAACAATATTTTTAGGAATTACTCTGGACTCCAAGTTGCAATGGGGACCACACATTGAAAGATTAGCTGACAAACTTAGCTCTGCATCTTATGCAGTCTGGAAAATCCGACAAATGACTGATATAGAAACAGCTAGGTTAGTTTACTTTGCTTACTTTCATAGTGTAATGTCATATGGGATCCTATTATGGGGATCGGCCGCCGATATTCAAACTATTTTATATTACAAAAAAGAGCAATCCGAGGTATTTATAAAAAAGGAAGCCGCTATTATCTTCGTAGTCTATTTAAATAAATAAATAAACCTACTGTGCCTTCTGAATATATATACCAAAATATAGTTTACGCCCGTAAAAATATGAATAAATTTAGCAAGAAGAAGGACGTACATCATTTTAATACTAGAAACAAAGATAAGCTCATTACACCTTTTACAGAGTATCTAAGACAAGTAAATCGTTTCTTGGAAATTGTATAAGATTCTATAATAAACTTCCTCTAAATGTAACAGCTTTGCCGGACCATAAATTCAAAAAATATGTTAAAAAGGTCCTTATGACACGCGGTTATTACAATATCAAAGAAAACATGGATGATGGAGATGTTTGGCGGATGAGTCCATCGGTTACATTGCGGTAGACTGGCACCTTTTAGCTATCACACCGAATTTGCAACTAAATTAAAAGTCTATTCTATGTAATTTATAAATTTGTAATTGTTAATCTATATGTAAGACAACTGATCAGACTGTAGGTATGTTCCAATTGTAAAAAAAAAGAAATGTAAATAAACGAAATAAACGATTTTTATTCAGCACTTAGGTATTTACATACACTTGTACTTGTCAAGAAAATTAACAATGCATATAACATTAATTATAAATAGGTAACATTTACTATTAAATTATGTTTAAATTTATTTCAGGTGTGCTAGAAGTCTGTCAGTCCTGAGTTAGTAAATAAGCTCTTAATATCAACGTTAATATCTATTTACTATATTTATTTCATTCAAACATTTTATGAATAAAAATAAAAAAATATATTAAAGCATATTTTAGAGTGCAATGACCGGTCAAGTGGCGAGATCAGACGTCCTCAGCCAAATTCCATTAAATTTAAGCGACACACGCCTGCGGGCACCCTTAAGGGGTAAGGACCACGACTCAGGGCGCCGCTAAAAGCTAGAAGTAAAGAGAAATAAAGAGGACGTGATCACTGGCACGGACTACAGGCACTGGATCACACGACAGGGGCAGGGATCAACGCGGTCCTCGGTCTGTCCGGCGAGGATCCTAGCCTAGCTAACCTGCAGGTTTCTCTAGCTACCTAAGTGGACGGCCCGGAGAAGAAACTCAGAAAGAAACTCCGGTTTATTCTTTTCCGTCTTCTTTTGTTCTGTATCTTTTTTTTTTTGTATAATCATTTTTGGTACAGTTTCAAAAGTATGTGGCCTGGGGCACGCTCCTTACAGTTATTTCATAAAATAATAAATAAAAAAGATAATGTTAATGTATGTAAATCTGGAGGAGCGCTCCCTATACTCGATACTTACTTAAAGGTTTCATAGTTTCCGTCGCAATTTCCTGCTGCGAGTACCTACATATCGATGTATGGGGATCACTAACCTAGATACTAAAAATGTTTTTAAAAGATGTACAAATGATTAATCAAAGACTTTAAAAGATGACAAAAGAATGATCTCGGAGTTTCTTATAGTCTTTCTTCTCCGGGTCTCACAACGTAGGTAGATAGAGAAAGACTCGTAGGAAGCTAGGATAGGGTCCGGTCGTCCTTGCAAGGCGAGGCTCGCGACGCCTTCTATGCTTCTGACCGAATCACAGCCCACGCTGGTTGATTCTGATTATATTTATAATACGCGACTATCACATGCCACATTGATAGATTTAAATTCTATTTAATAACATGACAGTTGAAATGCATACTAATTAATTAGTCATGATTTTTTTTTTCTTTTTATATCATTGTATTTGACTTATAATAAGTACGATCGACTCGTCTACATTATCAATAAACGTTTTCATTTCATTTCATTTTCATTTCACTGACTGACCGATCATCAAAATGTTTAGGCACTTCTAGCAGACGTAGAAGCTTCAAATTTTGAGCACTAGGAGAGTTTAGTGTAAAACTCATGGGAAAATCCAACATTTTGCAATTTCGGTCCAGTTGTTAAGTTTCATTAACTGCATAAATAACTTTGTTATTTCTTATAAATGTATAGGAAGGTGAATCAGTGTAAATGAATATACAGTATGATTTAATGGAGGAATAGGTGTAGATAAGGACCTAAATGTCATTATGTTGAAAGGTGGTGGCTAAGTGGTTACGTTAGTTGCTCCAGAGACCTGGTTTTATAAAATAAAAAATAAAATAAATAAAAATCATTTTTATTTACGTAAACCAATTACAGGCACTTGTAAATAGTCAAACATGAATTAGAAAAATTAAATTAATTATATTTATTATTTATTTATATCTATAAAATTAATTATTTTTATATTATCATATATTTATATGTTATTATTATAATTTATTTATTTATATTGTTCTTAGCGACGCAAAATGCTTGTTCTGTCTATATTATGTCAAAACAATTGTCATTATTTGGGTGGACCATGAGCATATAACGACGGACGCGCTTTAATGCTACCACCGGATCCAATGCGCCCCAATTGAGAAGATCCGGCGAAACAAACTCAGTGGGTTACTTTACTACCGGTTTCAACACGGCCCACATAAGACGGTCCGGCGAAACATACTCAAATGGACAAATACGCGGGATTTTGGTCCAATTATTGTCATTTTTTTTTAGTAGGCATACACATTTATTGCCCAAACGGTTGTCTTGTTATAATTTATTTTAGTTTTACTCAATCAGATTGAATGATATTGAGACAGAACTAGCGGTATTTATAATTAAAGAACACCATGAAATCAATTACAGACAGTTCACAGAATAAGATACAGTTCTAATTACAACTACTGTACTTGGCTGTATGGTCCTCAGGGAGGTAGGTGCAAGATGGTACCGATAGCTAAACGTCTTTATCTTCAATATAATCCTGAATATTATAGTAACCTTTCGATATGAGAACAGTTTTAACATGTGTTTTAAATCTAGTATCAGGCAAGTCTGTGACATAACTAGGGAGTTTATTAAAGAACCTAATACCATTTCCCATAAATGTTTTATTAAGTAGTTTTGCTAACTCTAAATCCTGGAACAGCAAGTTTGTGCTTATTTCTTGTGTTAATATTATGAATGTCACTTTTTTTACTATATTTATCAATATTCTTTCTAATAAAAAATATATTTTGGTAAATATATTCAGAGGGCACGGTAAGTATATTTATATTTTTAAAAAGGTTACGTAGGGAGTCGCGACTACCTAATCCATATATGGCCCTGACCGCTCGTTTCTGTAATACGAATATAGTATTTACATCGGCGGCTGACCCCCACAGCAGAATTCCATAAGACATAATGCTATGAAAGTACGCGAAATACACTAGCTTAGCCGTGGCTTCATCGGACAACTGTCTAATTTTCCACGCAGCATACGAAGCTGAACTTAATCTACCAGCGAGTTTTTCAATATGAGGGCCTCATTGTAGTTTAAATCTAAGGTAATTCCTAAAAATACGGTGGACGTGACTAAATCTAATGTTTCTCCATTTAATGAAACTTCAGGTTCAGAATTGATGACATTAGGTAGTACAAATTTAACACATTTGGTTTTTCGTGCATTTAGTAAAAGATTATTTGCGGAAAACCAGTTTGCAATTAAACCGAGTGTTCTATTATGGTCAATTAAATCGGTAACTTTTCTTTTAACTTTAAAAATCAATGAAGTGTCATCGGCAAACATAACAATGTCTGATAGTTCATTAATTAGGTATGGGAGATCATTTATGTAAACAAGAAACAGAAAAGGACCTAAGACTGATCCTGGGGCACCCCCATTTTAACAAAATGTCCCTCAGAATTCACGTCGTCTATAGATACTATCTGTTTCCTATCTGATAAATAGGATACTACAAGATCAAGTGATTTATCACAAATAACATAATATTTTAACTTTAGCAAAAGCGTTTCATGATCTACACAATCGAATGCCTTGGAGAGGTCACAGAAGACTCCAAGGGCATCCTGCGATCCCTCCCAAGCCTCCAATATGGACTTAATCAAAACGCATCCCGCATCTTGAGTTTAACGACCCTTTGTGAATCCGAACTGCTTGTCGTGCAATATCCCATTTGTATTAAAATGAGCCAACATTTGGCCGAACATAATTTTTTCAAAGATTTTGCTCAAAGTTGGTAGTATAGAAATAGGCCTATAATTAGTCGCGTTATTAGAGCTACCCGATTTAAATATAGGAACAATTTTACTTAATTTCATAAGGTCAGGAAAAACTCCATCAGTTATAGACTTATTGAAGATAGCCGCTAGAACTGGAGCAATATTTTGTATAACTGTGTCTATAGCTTTTACTGAGAGTCCCCATAAGTCTTCAGTACCCTTCATTTTAATTGTCCGAAACGCCTTTATGATGTCTATATCATTAACTTGTTGATAACTAAATTTGGAAATATTTAATAATTAAATATAGATAAGGTGTATGTACTCCATTAGTATAAATTATAACATCCACAAATATTTTAATTATTTTGTTTGATCAACATTTTAAAATGACCAAATTTATATTTGAATATCTACCTACACGTTACAATGTTTATCGAATGAATAACAAACACAACGCGGACAAAGTCGCGGGCATCAGCTGGTATATTAGTAATATACCTAGCTATATTATAAGTGTTTCTCCACAGTAAACAATTGTCTGATAAAGCTAATTAATCATTAAAAGAATGGGGCGCTCACAGACAAACAGATAAAACATCAGATGCATAACAAACATGTACCTAAGCATAGTAATAGCTGGATTGTATCATTATACCTACGCACCTCCCAAGATTCCTCTGGAAGCAGTGACGTCATGCAATGTATGATGAGCATACACTGAGATATGTTGTTAAAAGCTCTGGCAAGGACTACACACACTACTCAATGAAATGCTAAAACCAACAAGTTAAAACTACATCGCTCCGGAGGTTGACTTTAGTCATCGCCTCGCCTGGCACATCATTAGTATCATCACTGTCCAACCACTGCAACTCCTGTGGGTACTCCTGTAGCCTTCAGTGGGTAATAAATTACGGGGCCTACACGTGAGCTGTTATTTTTCAGTAGAAGATAGCTATGGAAAACGCGACAAAAAGCATGGACATTCTGTTCGGACGCCACAAGATCGATATAGTAGGTAAACAACCTCCGAGGAAACTCTCAAGCTATCCAGCAAAATTTTACGCTCCCGATTTCTAAACATATATTTTTTATTACACTTGGTAAATGTTTCTTTCTGAGTATGAGTGAAAATATTATGGTAATTATTTTTAGGGATAAAAGCGTTATGATAAAAAACAGTAGGAGTTTAAATATTTTTACATTAATGATATTATTAATTACAATTTTCGGAAACATAAGTGTTATGAACATAGCCGGTAGCACTACAAATAGTATGAATGAAAACTTTAGGATGAAAATTTTTAGGAAGAGTGATCATTCGGATTACAAATCGTTAGGAAGAACAATTTCGGGTTAAGAACTTTAGGTGAGCCAATATGGACCCGATGAAGCGTCCCTACGCTACGCACGGCGGGAATTCAAAATTTCAAGATGTCCACAAGAAACTATGACAAGCTATGATGTTTTTTTTTTAGTTTTTTGAATTAAAAAAAAAATACTTGTGTACAATGATTATGATGTGTTGTAATAATAATTTTTAACACCGTTGCTCGTAAAGCTGATGTAATTCCACCGGTTTTAAATATGTAAAGCGGGTCATAAAAAACGCGTGTGTTACCAAAGCAAATATAGTCCATACAAATTCCATAACCGTATTATTTGCCATTTCGCGCGCTGTTGCTATTCAAATTTCGAACTCTGTTGCTATTCAAATTTCGAACTAATCGCCGCGCGGCGCCAGTCAGTAGGCAGCGCTAGCGCGCTGTTAAAATGGCGGGAAAGCAACAGTGTGCATTCACAGTTTCAGTTATCAGTTTATTCGGTAATTTAAAAACTTGGCTGCATGCTCTAACGTCATTGCCAACATTTTCACGCAGCTACGGCAGAAAATAATCCTCGCGCCATTTTTCTCAAATTTTCTTTTCTTTGTACTTGTATTGTGAAAAATGTTTTTTTTCTGTTTCCTCGCAAATGTGTTAAAAAACGTCGTACGATATACGTGCGTATTGGTTATAACATGCTCGGCTCAATTACGCCCTCGCCTTCGGCTCGGGCTGAAATTCCACCTCGCATGTTATAACCATCATAACGCCCTAATATCGTAATGTACTATTAGTTGTGAGTGTGATGTGTATTTGTTCCGAATTACAGTGTATATGTGTATGAACACGTGTAATGTTCATTGTGTTATGGTGAATTTATCTACAGTACGATGTGAACTTTGTAAAGTTATACAAAGTGTCTCGTGCTTCGCCGCAAGTCCTCGTAATTCCTGGTAAGTTTGAATATCTATGAAGGTTTTTGTTGAGAAAGGAGATATCACTTCAACTTATCCTGGAATGTTTCTCAAAGGAGGTGGCAATAAAGCGTTCCAAATATGGTTTGCGTCAAATGTGAAACATCCCCGGAATGCAGATGTACGATGGCGAGGCGTAACCATGAGGTAAGTTGAGGCTCTGGTATTATGCTCGTTATAATATCGCGCCCAACTTAACGTTTTGGGATAATATAACACCAAACAACAGGGTAGAAAAGTGCTGCTTCCTTCTTGCTGTCATTTTATGGAGTTACATGCATTTTGCAAATAAGACATAAAAAACAAAGAAACACTCAAAACAGACAGAACAAGAAATGTCGGTACCTAAGCTTTTTGACAATTATTGAAAATCGCTGAGCGCACGCCCTCCAGCGGAGCGCGCTGGAACACTCGGTACAATTATATTCCTACCAATAAGTGACCTAGGTGGCGTTAGTGTCGTGAGTACAGCGACATTACCAATAACCATGTAAATAATGAAATAATGAAATTTATTCAGCACTTAGGTATTTACATACACTTGTACTTGTCAAGTACATTCGTACTTTTGTACGAAAAGATTAAAGATTCCGTAACGTTAGTCCATATCCAGCGCCTGCGGTTTACATGTTCTCGCAGAAATACGTTTGCAGTAATGTTTCCACAAGAGTTATCTACTAAATATACCATAATACATATAATAACTTATATCGGTATTATTTACTAATATGGCATTCGAACACTGATCATGCACCTTATAGATGAATATTGAATAGTGATAAGAGTATACTAAGTTCGACAATATCTGCGTCAATCAGCAGCTTTCACCTGTTTATCGAGATGACAGTGACTCATGGTCCTTCATACATACCTACTTACCACACATCTCTCGTAGAGTTATTAAGCTTACATTCAAGGCCGGATTTAAGGGAGGGCATCCAGGGCAACTGCCCCGGGGCCTCCACAATAAAGGGGCCCCCACGAAGGAGATTTAAATTCTTTCCATTTATGACGAGTAAACTGTACAACTTTTCTTTTATTTATTTTTTCGGTTGTACCTTTACATTAAGCATGATTCTACAATGTACTGTATACTTTGTAGAATCATGATTAATGTAATAGTTCTTAAATATTGTAATAACGGTATTCATCTATACTACTATACACTTAAATAAGATAATCAGTAAAATATCAGTACTTATTCAAATCGTCCTGAAAGTAGGTACCTACATACTTTAAATTTTCTACATATTTAGAGGGAAACTAATTTGTGGCCATGGGGCCTCTTCTCCTTTGTTGCCCCGGGGCCTCCGGAGTTCTAAATTCGGCCCTGCTTACATTATAAAGTGTGTTGGTGCTCCCCGAGCACACATCCATTGTTCGTATCATTTTACAATGTGAGTGATATTTATTATCTTGTTCAGACTACTCACTCAATATTTTTCATAGGTGAGCAACGTGAACTATAGGAGAGAAAGGAAAACATGGCGTCCTTGATATTTCCCCCCTCGCCCTCCCGACCCTTAGCTTGCAAATAACTTTCCGATGTTCTCGTAGATCCGAAATCCGAGAGGTCCCCAAACTTAATCCCTTGACCACCCTGAGCCGAGGTCCTAGTCCCACAGGGGCTGCTCTTGCGGAGGTTGCATAGTTGTAGATCATAAACCATTTAATAAGGCTGGAAATCGATTCGCCTTTATGCCTTTAAAACGTTTATTGATAATGTAGACAAATCTATCGTACTTATTATAAGTCAAATGCAATGATGATAAAAACCAAAAAAGGAAAAATAATCTTGACTAATAAATAAGATTACATTTCAACAATAATGTTATTAAATAAAATTTACCAATTTTATTTAATAACATATTTATGGTTGTCTTTACGACCATATCTTTGATGCCATAACAAATGCTACTTTTAGCATAAGCTTCGTGGGTGACCAAATAAGAGTCCGATCGAAAAAAATATACACGCACTTTATGTATTACAATGTAATTCTGTTCAATTGTGAAATAAATAATACTAATATAAAAAGTAGAGATGGGCCGACTATAGTATTTGCCGACTAACCGACTAGCCGACTAATCGGTTTTCAAAATGCCGATTAGTCGGCCGACTAATCGGCAATGCCGATCATGCTAATACCTACTTGTCGGAGGTGTTCGGGCTTTTTCATCATCACTCGGCTTAGTCCTCGCGCGGCCGCTGAGCTTAATTACTGACTGATTAATACGTTCCCATGTTGTAAAGACTGTAACTTTAGATAACTACTCTAAGTAATGTTTAGAAATTATAAATCAAGTACAAATTATTTGTTTTATTTCATTTGTTATGCGCCGATCATAATCGGCATATTTTGCCGAATAATCGCCGACTAGTCGCCGACTACAAACGATGCCGAATAGTCGGCTTTCCCGACTAGTTGGCGGCTAGTCGGCCCATCTCTAATAAAAAGTCTTAAAATAATTTATTAATAACTATATATTACAGATTTTCAGTGATTTCACTTAGATAATAAAGACAAGTATATGTGTAAGGATATATTTAATTTCAAGTTTTTGTGAATTTTCATCCCTTTTACTTATAAATATTGTTATATTATACTTATTTATGAACTAGCGACCCGCCCCGGCTTCGCACGGGTACAATACTGATAATTATACTACATAATGTCTTTAAACCTTTAACAAACGGGCGAAATTTGGTCAAAACAAACAGAAACAAATGAATATAGGTACCTACTAAAACTCAGTGAAATAAGTAGGTGGGTATACTTTTATCGTATGAAATACCTATACTCTTCAGGACTAACAATACAACAAACACTAAATAAATAGGTATTCAAGTATCTATCCATCATAGTTACAACCAACATGAAACAAAAAAATTGCCCTATAATTCTTAAGGATCGAGCGCGCATAATCGCATTCGGCCTACCTCCGTAGCGTAGCGGTAATTGGCTCGCTTTAAATCTCGGAGGTCGTGGGTTTGATCCCCACACCGGACATGAAATCTTTGTGTAAATTCTAAGATTTCTTTCCGGGTCTGGTTGGTTGAGGGACTACCCTCCGTGCCTCGGAAAGCACGTTAAGCCGTTGGTCCCGATTGTTATAACATCATCTATAATAATCGTATATCAAGGAAGGGGCAGCAGCGTTTCCTTGTGTGTTACAACATAATTCTGCGGTCACCAACCCGCCTGCCAAACGTGGTGACTATGGCAATACCCTCCCTCGGGAGGAGGCCCATGTTCAGCAGTGGACGATATACGTGCTGATGATGATGATGACCTACTAAAACTCAGTGAAATAAGTAGGTGGGTATACTTTTATCGTATGAAATACCTATACTCTTCAGGACTAACAATACAACAAACACTAAATAAATAGGTATTCAAGTATCTATCCATCATAGTTACAACGAACACAAAACAAAAAATTTGCCCTATAATTCTTAAGGATCGAGCGCGCATAATCGCATTAGGCCTACCTTAAACACGCGCTGTTATTTTGCGATAACTTCTAAGTTATTCATTAAAAGTATATAGTGTAGGGGTAAAATAATCTGCATGTAATGCTTAAGAATATTAACTCATTTAAAATGATAAGGATAAATACTGAATCCGTCTGATTAGCTTTACAATTACCGCATTAGAAATTATCATTTTTCTAAGATATAATGGATATAGCAAGTTAACCTTGAAAGATAGACATATGCTATCGCAGACTTTTTTGTAGATCTAAAAGAGAAGAATATTTGCCACCATACATTGTTTTGTTATATCTCATAGGGCTTAGGCAGCGTTTTCGTTGAAAGCTCCCAAATGGCTTAATTTTTTCCGACACCTCTGACAAATATCAATATATATTAGTCAAATGTACACATAAACTAAACAAATCATATACGTAAACCTTCCGGAAGAATCGTTCTATCGATTGGTAACATCCGCATGAAAATCAATGTAGTAGTTTTTGAGTTTATCGCGAACAGACAGACAGACGCGGCAGGGGACTTTGTTTATAATATGTAGTGATGTAGTGATAGCGGTCGCCCGCGGCTCCGTGCGGATGTCGGTTACCGCTGCAAAAAGCCTACCCAGGAAAGACACGGTCAGCAAAATGATTCCCAGGTCAATTCACGGACACCGACATAAACATCGACAACGCAGTCATTATCCGCAGGCTGCACAGATTGTCTTTCTGTGGATGTTAAAGTTGTTAATGATGAAAATATAATTAATGATGTAATTAATAGGCATTTTAGGGATTAGGCATTTTAGGCATTTTCAAAGCTCTGAAAAGAACTGTTGTTTAGCTCTGAGAAGAACTGGTGATTAGCTCTGAGAAGAACTTTTGCGTAGGTGTAGTTTTAAGAACGAAATCTAAAAAAAATCGCACGAAAATTATTAGACTTCGCAACGGGCCGTGCAGCAGAAATCGTAATATTTTAATTTCGCCATAACTTCAAAACCAAACGTCCAATTTTAATCATTTAAAGACCAAATATTATCTACATAAACTGTACTTAGTGATGAAATAATTTATTTTGATAAGGATTAATAGCATGAGTAAAATAAACGCGTTTAAATGTAGTCCAAAAAAAAATTCAAGATTTCTAAATAAAAAAATGGTCGTTGTGCCTCACTCGACATAGATAGGTACAATGTGTCGCGGACTTTTTTGTAGATATTTATAAGATCTATAATTAATTAGAACATTTTATGGTTCTATCTTTTATAGTTTAGGCAGCGTACGCAAAATAAGTAACTTTTCTGGTAGATTTTTTACACCTTGTGTCAGAAAAACCCAAATATCTTACGGAACCCTATTTTTTTCCAAAATAAAATTTAGCCTATGTTACTCGTGGATAATGTAGCTTTCGAATAGTGAAAGAATTTTTTAAATCGGCCAAGTACTTTTTGAGCCTATTCATTACAAACATACAAACATACAAAAATAGGTACAAATCTTTCCTCTTTATAATATTAGTATAGATAAATAATCATGCCTTATGGAATTTTGGAATATTAAAATAATAATAATTTTACTAAATATTTCTAAACATAGAATTTAAAAAACTTGAGTCACAGTAGTATATAGGTTTCGTGTACACTTGCCCTCCAGTAGACAGAGCATCAAGGGAGCTCGAGACAACTTGGTGCGCTCAGAGGCGGTTTAAGCGTTGAGAGCGCCGCAGGCAAGCATCTCATCGGCGCCCCTATTTTATAAATAACTAATACTATTAAAAATTGTATCACTATAGTTGGCGTTACTACATGTGGTAGAGGTCACTCCAAATTGGAACTGGCATTTCTTTATTCCGACTTGTAGTAGCCCTTTTGTACCTTCGCGCCCCTAGGCACGTGCCCAGTTTGACTAATGGATAATCCGCCTGTGTGCATACTTATATAAATGCAAAATACGGTCAAGTTTGAATGATGTCTTATTGGACGGTTATTTTAAAACTTATGTGTGTATTATAGTTCCATCGTCGAGACCAACCACAAGCCTCACGGCAGCGCCGCGCACTTGTCGTGCGCGGGGGGCGCGGGGGGGCGCGCGGGGCGCGCGGGGCGCGCGGGCGGCGGGCGCCACACGGCCGCGTACGTGAGCGCGGCGAGCGCGGAGCCGCTCAGCGGGCCCGCCCAGTACACCTGCCATTACACACTCCAATTAAATACAATATGTCTTAGGGGCACCCAGTAGAACGATCTACCTTATCTTTTGTCGCAAAGATCTAGAACTCATTTTGCTTGCGGGAAACTTTTTTTTGTAAAAAAAATATATGCCCATTTTACGATTAAAATTTTACGTTGTGCTGTTTTTTAAATGATCATTAAAAAACCACGTTCCTTGGAACGAAGTGACCGCCTTTGTTTTTTTGATGGATAACGTTCTCGAGTACCGACGTGGATAATATGTTACGACGAATCCCACGGGAATAGGGACTATGCAAATAATGCTGAAATAGGATAACTTAAAAAAAAAACTATTTAAGAAACCGCCTGGACTAAGAGCTGACAACCGAAAAGGCAAGGTAATTTGATCATTCATAAAAATGATTTATCAGCTTACCTGGAGCATTCTAAGCATAAAGACGTCGACCTGGCAGGATTCGCGTGGTGGATGTGGGAGTTATGGGGTGGGAAAAAAATAAAAAAAAAGGTAATGTGATCAGGATTATTTTTATGCCAAATGGTTTGCATACCTCCCAAAGCACACAAAAAAATCTGGCGTCATTTGGTTGGTGGAAAGGTATCGCCAGGCTTAATTAAGGGAGGAAAAAAAAAATTATTTTTAGGTAATAAGAACAAGGCTTGCTTTTTTTGTGCTTAATGTTTATTATTCCCAGAGGCTAGGAAAAAAAAGCCAGCCAATAATAGTGGTGGGAACATGTCGAAAAAAATAATTGAAAATTTATATTTTAAATTGTAGTTTGCTCGAGAAAGAGCTAAGGGGCATGAAAAAGAGCGCGTGGAGGGGATACACGTGACTACGGCGTCCGTGCTCTCTCGGTAATGTGCCTGTAATTGGTTTACGTAAATAAATATGATTTTTATTTTATTTTATTTTATTTAAACAGAATATAAAAACACGTCCACGCGCTGTAAAATAGACGCTAAACTGAAACAGCTGACGCTCCGGAAACGTTCGGCTCTTTCCGCTCAACGAGTGCGACGAGGCCAGCCAGGCGCGTTCGGTTTACCGAACATGAACGACGCGCCGAGAGAGCACGGACGCCGTCGTCGCGTGTATCCCCTCCACGCGCTCTTTTTCATGCCTCTTAGCTCTTTCTCGAGCAAAATACAATTTAAAATATAAATTTTCAATTATTTTTTTCGACATGTTCCCACCACTATTATTGGCTGGCTTTTTTTTCCTAGCCTCTGGGAATAATACACTTTAAGCACAAAAAAGCCAGCCTTGTTCTTATTACCTAAAAATATTTTTTTTTCCTCACTTTAATTAAGCCTGGCGATACCTTTCCACCAACCAAATGACGCCAGATTTTTTTTGTGTGCTTTGGGGAGGTTGGCAAACCATTTGGCATAAAAAGTAATCCTGATCACATTACCTTTTTTTTTTATTTTTTTCCCACCCCATAACTCCCACATCCACCACGCGAATCCTGCCAGGTCGACGTCTCTATGCTTAGAATGGTCCAGGTAAGCTGATAAATCATTTTTATGAATGATCAAATTACCTTGCCGTTTCGGTGGTCAGCTCTCCGTCCAGCCATCTTTGATAAATGTTGGCTTCTGATTTAATTCATATTGGACATAGAGGTGAGTACGAGCTTGAACACAGAAGCGTAGGCGAAAATATGTTTGGGCCGGATTGCTTATGTCATGCGTACCCGGCCACACATCTCACATATCCCACCACCAGCGCGCGAAGACGATGCAGCGACGGTGGTGTAAAAGCATTATCCCGGACAAAAAAAAGGCTTAAATATGTAACTTTATCTAATTTCTATACGAATTTCACCAATAGACACAGTATTCCATAAGTTAGGTAAGTAGAAGTGTATGTGAGGAGAGGCTCACCCAGTGATGCGTCCAGTCCCCGCTGAGCAGCGCGGGCCCGAAGCTACGCGCCGGGTTCATGCTGGCGCCCGTCAGCTCGCCCTGCGACACGGGACTGTGAGCCACACGGTAACATGGCGCAGGACACTGGAAGCTTTCTAATGACTAGTACTCATATCATGTTATTATTAATAGGAAATGTAGTGAATTGCCCCAAAGTCCGAGAGGTCAGCTAATTGTAACGTAGAGCGACAGTTGCAGAAAACTCCCCTAAAAAACTAAAAGTCATAATCCCTCAATCCCCTCGTCAGCCACGGCCCTGAGTCGAGGTCTAAGTTCGTACGTTCCTACGTTCCCTGTGGGACAGGGAACGTCGTCTTGCGCAGATTGCTTAGATGATGGTTTTTAAACAATTTATTTAGGCTGGAGCTCTACTTACTTTTATGCCCGGTGATATAGCAAAAGCCTTCTTGCTAACTACAAAATATCCGTTAGAAAAAAAAGTAAACTAATTGCTGAACGAAACGAACATATGTTAAACTAAATTTGACTAGCTTTGCTTCCTGTAAGTGCATTATGTTTTCTGATTGATTTCTGTGCACATACGTGGCTCGACTCGGTGCTCCGTGGAAAAGGTAGTGACAAGTAATAAGTGACAAGTAGCGTACGGACCCCGATGAGTGACATGGCGGTGACGGACACCCCGAGCGTGAGCGGCCACGCCTCCCCGTAGTGCTGCGAGCGAGCGTCCCACGACGCGCAGTTCACCAGCACCAGGCACGCGCCCAGCAGCGCCTCCACGCACACCGCCTGCGCACACACACACACACGCACACACACACACACACACATAAAAAATATTATACAATGTGAGAAAAAAAATACAATTTTCCATTATAAAAGCATGAGAATGCACAAAAATAATATGTGCCTTTCTTGTCTTCATGGGTAGGCTTTTATAGAGGAAGCTAACGGTAGAATTCCTTGGTCTATAGGCTTAAAGCGGAGCGGGTGGGAAGAGGGATCATTCTTTCAAACCCGATCTGCGGCCTTCTTTTAGGAGATAGCACGTCCGAAAAAGGCGATGGTCGATAGTGACAGATCGGATTGCATCTACCTCTGGGCATTGGATCGCGCCCTCGCGACCTCCAGGTCCTATGGTGGGAATCCCACAGGGGATAGGTAGGCCGCAGACGGTGACAAGCAGACGTACGGGACGACCAGGCTCGGTAGGCAAAAAGCAAGCCGTGTCTGCTGCGCGGCTAGAGGCAGCGCCGCGGAGCACATCGCGGACGGAGGAGGCGATCACGTTGCACAGTTAGTAACGGGCCATGGCTGCTTCGGCCACAACCTGTGCAACGTGGCGCAGAGGGAGCCGGACACTCGCTGTCACCACTATGACTGTGCTGATGATACTGCGCAGCACACGGTGGTGGAGTGTCCGGCGTGGGCCAACGTGCGGGAGTTGCTCGTTGACGTGGTGGGAGGCAATCTCTCGCTGCCGACCATTATTTCAAAGATGGTACAAAGCGAGAGGTCGTGGGAGGCGGTTGCCTCCTTCTGTAGACAAGTAATGTCACAGAAGGAGGTCGCGGAGCGGGAGTGGGAAGAAGATCCCTTCGCCCTCCCGCTCCGCAGACCGTGTGTTGGCCGTCGGCGGCGGACCGAAACCCGCTGCCTACCGGGGGGAATGAGGCACATTTCCCGCCCCGTTCCCTTCGAGGCTGACCCATGAGGAGTAGGGATGCCTCTACACTCCGGGCGTTCCTATAATTGGGCAAATGAACCACTAAAAGTGTGGCCCAGGAGATCCCGCGGCGCCATATTGGCCGCGGATGCCGTCGGGGGGCCGGATTGCTTATGCGACGGATCGAAAGAGTGTCCGGAGGGTTTTAGTGGTATAGGGTCCTCTCCTCGTGGTATGAGTTAGCATACTACGCTATGGAGAGGGTAAGTCCCACATATCCCACCGCCAGCGCGCGGATACGCTGCAGCGGCGGTGGGAATGCGTAAATGCATTTCAAACCGAAAACAAAAAAAGAACAAAAAAAGAACAAAAAAAATGCTGTGTCTGCTGCGGCCGTCACAGCAGGGCACTCCCCCTCTCCCTGGACCAAGAGTTGGGTGCGATCTTGCCTATGCATATTTGTTTTTATAAAGACGTCATATTTCTACCAAAGAATTTACGTTACAATTTTGAAGATTCTAGTTCAGGATAAACAAATATAGACTGATATTGTAAAATCCATTACATAATACAACAAAACGAATGATAACTTTAGTTATATATATTTATCATCTCGTGGCTACGTCCAAACTCTCGACAAAAGTGTGTAAGTGAGAGCAGCCGGAGCGCGCGTCGTACCTGACCGAGCGACAGGTTGTCGGCGACGCGCGTGACGCACGCTGCGGGCGGCGCGGCGCGCGGGCGCAGCGCGGCCAGCAGCGCAGCGCCCAGCGCGGCGCCCAGCAGCTGTGACGTCACGAACACCAGCGCGCGCACAGCAGACACGCGGCGCCACAGCGCGGCCGCCAGCGTCACCGTGGGGTTCACCTGCGCGCCCGAGATGTGGTTGAAGCTCTGGAACGCACACGGTTTTTTCTTAATTGGGATGGAAATTTCTAGGCATTTTACAAATATGCCGAAAAGCACAACGCGAAAAAGAAAAAATACTTAGGAGAACTTTCTGTTATTCAAAATTTCTAAAGAGATCTGAAGCATTATGTAGCTGCTTTGTTTATTTATTAAATAAAACAGCACACATCATAGGCATATAATAATGTTGCCATTATAGGTTATATGATATGTCGGCACTCCCGTGGGTTTGAGAAGTAATAAATAGGTATAGAGACCTGCACGACGAGCGTGACGGCGAGTCCCCCGGCGAGCGCGCGCTGCAGCGTGGGCAGCTGCGCGCAGGCGGGCAGACAGCTGAGCAGCACGAGCAGCGCCGTGCCCGCCAGCTCCGCGCCCGCCGCGCGCCACAGCCCCTCCTCGCGCCCGCGCGCCGTCGCCCCCCGGCCCCCGCACCACGACGCTGACACACCGGACGCATTGGGTTACTAGATATTACCTAAGTAAATAGTGTTGGCACCAACAATGAACGATGAAGGTTTTACTATAACAGAGTACTGAGTAACCGTCAGAGGCCGGTGACGCGTGCGACAGACAACTGAACTGAGTGACGCTCACTAACTCCCATCATATCGTCATGATCTTGATAAACACCATCACTTGGTGTTGTGGTGCGCCAAGTGTGTGTACTGCAAGTGTTCCTATTTGAACAGAGAGCTACTTGTAAATATGGCGTACGGTATGGTTTATTGCCTGTTATATTTCATTAAGACTCCCTTATCTGTTGTATGAACAAAGCACTGCAAATTAATCTCTAAACACTTCAATAAATTGTTTGTGTACTTGTTACAATTGAGAGTATACGTAGTACGTACAGGTATAGAGCATGAGTATCGCTGCGGTCCGTTGTGTCGATTGTAAGCAGGTGTAATATATTATGTCGTGGTGCTTTTATAATGAAAATAAATATGTTTTATTTTGGTTCCGCAAGTAACTTTACAACTTGGTACGGTATTCATCATAATTATCTCAAAACATAATTATAGTTTATAGGTTGCCGTTTTCTATAAAACTGTCAAGATACGCGGTGATCTTCATACCCGTGCTTACAGGTGGAGCGATCTGTATAGCTTAATAAAATTAATTCAGTACCTATAGTATCTCATTATAGTCAATATTTTCTACAAAGGGCGTCGATATATCTCTCTTTTTGTTACCAATATACACAATTATGTTTCATAGAATTAATTCTCTTTTTTTTACAAACATCTAGGAATAAATTAAGTAATTCATTAAAAGTTTTTTTTTACTTACTGCTTTCAGAAGAATCCACGTCATTTTGTGGCATCACGATAGAACAGATAAATTAATCCACAGAGACGGGTCCTCTGGGTCTCAATTGCACAGTTAGAGCAGGTGTAAGACAGCCGCGGGTCGGCGCGAGAGTGTCGCCGGCGTAGACGTCGCTGCGCTGTCGCCGCGGTACTCTTATCTTTACGTTCAAATACACTACACTAATACACCTAGGCGATGCTATTTGTGTTCAATTACTACTGAAAAACAATACACTATATATCTTAGGCAGCTAATGCACAATTACTCACTAATGTACGTGTCACTGCGACGCAATGAATTTACAGTAGGTATCAACAATTCTGTGAAAAATCGCAGCCTTCTGTGATACTACGACCATCTACATATATAGTTTCCTATTCATTGAAGGTATGAAGTCATCAAGATGGGTTTCCGAAATGTTTTAATATGGTGGTTGTTAACAACCGTCAATTCACACGTACGAGCCGGGTAATGACAAACATCTACTTCCGTCTCCCTCCTAGCAGTATTCCTGAAAACTTACCAGTACCATCATTCTTTTTGAAGGATAAGTACATGCCCGAAATAACGACTTCAAAAATAATTGACGAAAGTTGCTGGTGTCTCTAAATCACTGGCAATAATATAGGTACAGAGTTATTGGTGATTCGTGGTATTTCCGTTTGGAGTTAATAAAAGTAACTATTTGGGATAATAATAACCCATTATACAAAAGTGAACAATTTCTGAGTTATCATTTTTTAGCTACTTAAGCGATACTTTTGTTAGATTTATATGCTTTTTATTATTTTATTATTATTAATGTATACTTTTTATATTTTTATTATTTATTTAGTCTTATATAGTGTAATTTTGACAATACCTAAGTGCTGAATAAATTTCATTATTATCAGTGCAAAAAGATCTTTGTGCAAACTATTTTTTTGTTAACCTCTTAGTTTGTTTCCTGCACTGGCATTAACCTTATTTGTAAGATAATTAGAAAACAGCCATTTTAAGTTTATTTCGAATAGGAATTTCCGCCTGCATTTTTATGATCATTTTTCTTTCACTCTGAAATAAAACCTTTGCATATTTGGAGAGCTAAAAAAAGTCTGCAAGCCCAGTTTCATAACGATTTTTTTGTTTATAAGGCATTTTAGTGGAATTTAGACAAACTTTTGAATAAATATTGTTTTTCGTCTCACATTTATAAATGTTGACCGATAATTGTTGTTTTGATATAAATAACCAGTGTTGTCATTTTTTTTTATAAATCAGAAGAAAAAAAAAACAATGTAAATCTGACATTGTTTTTTTTATTTTTATTCATTTTTGATGTTGCATTTTTGACTTCTTTTGAAAAAGCTAAAATACATGATAACTCAAAAATGGTTCATTATTGCATAATACATTTATATAAAACTAGCTTCCCGCGCGCGGTTTCATCCGCGTAACTCCCGTCCCCGGGGGAAATTCATATTAAAATATAGCCTATGTCCTTTCTCAGGCACTAGACTATATCTGTACAAAATTTCATTTAAATCGCATCAGTAGTTAAGGCGTGATTGCTAAAAGTAAGTGCATCTTATGAACAAGAATTTATTTACGTACAATGAAGAACCATAAGACTTAAATATAATTTTCATCAACTTTTTTTAAATTTGGCGCGCTCGCAGTTTTTCAGCCAGTCACATATTCAATACATTGTTCCCGCATGGTTTGTGATTCACCTCTTTGCTGATTGAAAAATTATTAACAATATCCACATTCCAACTTCAAATCAATTTTGGTCCCTAAGGGATTAATGAGCTATTTTGGTCCCTGTTTACGAGGAATAAACTAGCTCTTTTTGAATAGATGTGATAAAAAATCATATACCTAAAGATTCCTTAACACAACATTTTAGGTAGGTTTTTGATAGATACCTACTTATTTAGAAAGTTATGTCTTTATTGCCTTTCATGTTATAAAAGGTGTTCGCTACAAATATTGATATTAAACGAGAAATCTGTTAAAGATACTAGCAGATTAAGACATTATTTTTAACACGTGAAACTTTAAAGATTTATATTTATATTTTTTAAAGAATGTCCTCAAGTCTCATCTGCATAAGTATACGTGACACTTCACTCAAAAACCAATAGTGACGATATACCAAAGAGATTTCTATATTGATCGTAGTTAAACACGTCGGAAAAATCATGCCGACTGTTTCTACTGCAGCGCCACATGAACCAGCAGATTTAACGAATGTTTGATGAAATGAAAGAGTACAGCTTACTTAGAGCTTGTACCTACTATAACATAACATTAATTAGCACCTATATAATATAATAACTCGTGTGTCAAGGTCAGTACTATGTGGAATCACCTAAGTATGTATTAAGGTTATACAAACATAAGTTGAATCTTTATTGCGTCGTCTTATTTGATTACAAACTTAGTTTCATTGGGATAGAAGCGGATAGTAAGAGTTTTTAACAATTCATTGTCTTATTGTTTTGCATGATATATTGTGACGATGCGTCTTCGTCGTCGTACCCCTTACCCCGTAGCCCTGCCGCCGACCGGTGGCTGTGACTATAAAAGGGCGCGCACTGATGCCGCGATCTCTCTTTTACCTCACTACAACTTACGCTGCGGTCGACACCCTACACCAGCCGGCTGCTGCCATCCGGACTGGAGACCACGTGGAGACGAGCCCTGCTTCCCTCGCTGCCGCTACTATCTACATAAGGCGTCAGCGAGACTTCTACCATCCAGCTTCCTAACAAGCTAAGTGTTTATTGTGACTACCTACTGGTCACCTTGCCCCCTGATCTAAATATTGTTAATCTTTAATTATAATTTAAATAAACTATAGTGTACTGAGTGATCTGTGTTTATTTCCTCTCTTTATATAAAACTCATATCTTTTTCATTTATGTAACACGTGGTTGGCTACACCAACACGTACTACGTTACAGTGGCCCAACGTGATAGTGGGGTCTACGTTACAATATTCACAACAATGTATTTCGTTAATATAAAAGAATATTGATGTGACGTTCGACGAACATATTGTTAAAACGCCACGCCACCCGACGACGTGACGCGTGTTGAGTCCAAACAAATGGTTCGTTTTCTATAGACTATAATCACACTATGAACATAGTGTAATTCTGGTAATACATGGTCAATACATTTGATTCGCCTCAACACGCGTCGCGTGTCGTCTGGTGGCATGGCGTTTTGACAATGTTTCCGTCTTTAATCTTGTAGTGAAGAATGTGTGGCGACATCTTCATTATCCGCACAAAACTACAGGAAGACAAGCACCGCCATCTACCATCCAGCGCAATACAAGATCGCAAGTCAATTCGAACATATACCTACAAGTTCCGGGCGAGGTGGTGTGTCGGCCACCGGAAACACCACCAACCGTTCCTCTACAAATACATGACACAACAATTTCACAAGTAACACGTACGAAAAGCCGCGATGCAGTGGTGATTGTGTATTATGTCTGTAGAGGAACGGTTGGTGGTGTTCCTCCACAGAAAATGAAGATCTTTGCCGAGCGAGGTGGTGTGCCCGGCGACCGACGGCCATTTGTTACTGTTCGGAACTTGTATATGTTCGAATTGGCTCGCGTATTGCGCGATACAGGTTAGTTGGGATGCTAGGTGATAGATGGCGCTGCTTATCTTCTTGTCGATTTTCTTGCGGCTACTGTAGATGTCGCCACATGTCCTAGGTAATCCTATGATGGCGAGGGTCCATGAACGCTCCCACTTTGGGTATTTAACGGATTATATATTATAACTGATAAATATTGCATTATTTATCAGTTATAATATATATTTTTAAAAGTGTCAATGTTCATTCATTCCTAAAAATTAATAGCAGTAAGTAAACCAACGCATTTCAATGTAACGTTTTAAGATTAACACGGAAAATATTCACAAGATCTTTACCAAGTGTCTGACCGGATGATGAAATGAACTAGTTTATTAGTAACGTAGACGAATAATTCGCTTGTTATAGGTCATTTACAATGCATGTACACATTTAAGAACATTCTTTTTATTATTTACTTAAATTAAGAACAACAATATTTCATATTTTATTATGTACCTACAGAAACTCTTCAATACAAGGTATGAGTTATCTGTATAACAAATAGTTATCAAACCAACAATACATTTATTAAACTAAAACTATATTTATAATCTTATTTTTAAACTCATTAACGATAATAAGATTGGCGTAGCACGTATTATAAAACAAGAAAAAAATAATTGACGAAAGAAAATGAGTAGGTATACAAAAAAAATTAGACTGATCATAGATCTAGATATTGCCTTTTACATTCGCAAAATAAATAATGTATAAAAAAGCCATACCTATCCGGTCAAATTGTCTTGAATATCTCTCGTCTAGATTTTTGTTAGCATTGTTCCTATTGACAATCCTTGGTCTACGACAGCAATTAACTTCTAAAAAATAATGAATGCCTTAAATATTCGCAAAATATTTAAATCAATTAATTTAACAGATAAATATTGCCATTTTCCGTCAAATTCTCCATTGAATACCTAAAGTGCGACTGAAAGAAGGGAAATTTTTCCAAATTGCGTTTCTCAACTCCTTGTCTATTCTTGTTTGCTGAGAATATATCAGAGTACAGATTTTTTCAAGATAAGATTAAGGTAATTATGAGATAAAAAGGCGACGCATTCTAAAAATACGGTATCAGTGATGTATTTACTTATTGATTTACATAAATACATAATCTAGTGAATGATTATTATCTCATAGCTACATGTAGCCAGTTGCCATATTCGTAGCAGATATCGACTTCGGAAGAACTGCATTTGCACCACACCTATTTTTTGCTGATCGCTTGTGGAAAACTAGAAGAAAAGCTACAAGAAATAACAACTACTACTGATAGTACCTGTGACCATATTCACAACTTCATAAACTATAATTCTGTTTTGTTTGTGTGTGTGTGTGTCTTTGGTGTGCTTTTTTGGTATTCTTTGTAATGGCAGCAGACAGCAACGTAACGTAACCGCTGATTGGTTCATAAACTAAATGGAAAATGATGACGAAAATGAGTTATTCAGGATAGCGGAGAGCGCTAACTGCTAACCTCTGGCTGCCATAAAGCTGAAGCTGAGCTGAAGAGGAGCACCCTGCAACCCCTAAAACAAGACCGGGCCCGCTGAGCTGGTCTGAAGTAGACTGGCATCTCTGTCCGGCCTGCGGTGAAAAATGATGAAACCGAAATATCTAAACATTGGAACAAAATATCACGTAGTGAGGAAGTTGCATGAGTCAGTATTGTCAATATTGTGTTTGTGTGCTCAGTACTCACTACACAGACACTAATTATGTAACTTGTTTGTGGAAACAAACACTAGATCATCGCATCGTGCATCGTGATCATTTATATTGTAATTTTTTGATTTATTTCACATAAATACATGTATATGACAAAAGGTGCCATTATTTTGCATTACATATTTCATTGATTGTATTCTCTGGCCGCGTAGTGTTGTTAACTTGTTGTAATTAGTATGTACGAACTATTAATGTTGACAAAATATGACTAGACCTTCCCTCGGAAGGAGGCTCAAGTTCAGCAGTGGATATTATACGGGCTGATGTCGATAATGATAAGAGCATAAAAGTTATATATATGGTAAATGATTGTGGGTTTTTGGATTAGTTTATTTAGTTTGAGATGACTTGAGTATCGTTCCAAGTGGACAAACATCTCGAGAGCATCATCATCATATCAGCCGTAGGACGTCCACTGCTGAACATAGGCCTACCTCATAAGTGTTGAGCGTTACTTATTTGTCATGGACCGTGAAAATTATAATTTAGACATAATATTATTTACCTAAGGTATGACTGGATAAATATAATACATGACAAAAAAAAAAGAAGTAAATAAACATTCACCAAACACATGGTTGAGAAGCCCATCCGGCTCGAAGAACTAACATTTTGCAGGATGTAAGGCGAAAAATTAAAGATCATTATATAATTGGTTAACTAGAAATGTTATATTTAAAAATAATAAAGAATGCAGCCCACTCGGTCCAGGGATTTATGTTTAACATTGAAAGACATAAAATTAAAAGAAGTAAAAAGTAATAAAACGAGATCGTATCGTAAGAAATGCATTTATTTTGTATTACAATATATAAGTGTTGGGACAGACAGCTCGCTACAGGCGCTGCAGGTGAGGGGTGAGCGCGAGCTCGAGGTCGCGGCGGCGCTGCTGCAGGCGCGCGTGCAGGTAGCGCGCCGCGCCCTCGCCCGCCCACGCCTGCGCGTAGAACGCGCCCAGGCGCTCCTCCTCCGGGTTGCCCGCGCCCGCGCTGCCCATCGTCTGCGACACAAGTACCGTCAGTCCACCGGATCATACTCGACACCGACACATGCTTACCATAGTTACGCTATGGCTTAAAGCAAAATCGCAGTAATCGACTACCCTAAAATTGCAATTCCGCAGCCGAAAAATACAAATATAAAAACGGGTTCGATGAACCAAAACACAAGTATTGGAGTCCTACATATCCCGGCACTGCGGAGGTACGGATGTTAAATTGGTTCATACATAGTGTTAAAGGAGGAATGAACAAGCTGGGTAATTTGATTTGTTGAATACCTAGGTGATATCACCTAGGTGTACAAAGTGGCATAAACCAAGACATCCGTAGCACCCGCAGCGGCAGAATACTATGTAGGACTTCCATTCCCATAGCGATGACATGCTTGCCCACATACCCGAGGGGGTTTTAGTTCTAACGCCAGTAATGGAAGTATGTACTGGGAACTGCAGACCGACTAGCGGGTTCCCCTGGGCCTTCATTTTAATTTTACCTACAATTCATGAATCGGCCTCCAGTGGAGAGCGCGGGACTATGTTACCCTTGGACATCTAGGAGATATCACCTAGTGTTCACGGTGGAATGAACCACCCAGGTGAAACAAGAAAACTAAATTGGTGTCTTAGAAAACAAATCATCTAGGTGATCAAGGGATTCCGTTTCTATTATATGCTACTCCGTGTTTACGCAAATAAATCTTGCTACTAACTTTCAAATAAAAATAATATAACACCCCACGTCTTCCTATGGGTGTCGTAAGACGCGACTGAGGGATATATATATAGATGATGGATGGGTAACAGCATCTATTAGTTCATGGCTAGTTATTACCGTACTGCGATTACCAATCCTCCTACCTAGTGTGGTGATTATGGCAATATCCTTCAACTACCATGGCTTGCCAAGCAGCAGTGAGCGTATCCACCGTGATCCCGCGGCCTTTACCAGGTCATCCGTCCATCTAGTTGGTGGCCGTCCTACGCTACGCTTGCCGAGCCGCAGTCTCCATTCGAGAACTTTTCGGCCCCAACGGCCATCTATTCTCCGTGCTATATGGCCTGCCCATTGCCACTTCAACGAATTAATCCGTTAGGCTATGTATCTCCTCATATCTGATTCGATCTCGTAGAGAAACCCCGAGCCACTCTGAGTCTGTTCATAAGACCTATAGTGAAGCACCACGTTTCGGATCCATAGGTCATCACTGGCAACACTAGTTAAAGACTTTCGTCTTTCGGCATTGTGGTATTTTGGACGAAAAGACGCTGCGAAGTTTCCCGAAGGCTGCCCATCCTAGTTGGAATCGGCGGTTTACCTAATTGGACTGTCTGTCCTAGATATACATACACGTCAACAACAAGAACCGTATTCTCAACCATTATAGGGGTAGGCACAACATGGACTTTAGACATGATTTTCGTCTTGTCCATGTTCATTTTAAGAGTCTCCCAACGGGTAGGCCGTTGGGAGACTCGGTTGAGGTTTTCGAGCATTGTACTGAGTTCTTCCATTGTCTTTGCCATGATCTCGATATTATCGTAGGTGAGTGATGTATTCGCCGTTAAACTTCTGAATTGGAAAGGACTAGGCATCAACATGCCTAGTCCTTTCCAATTCAGAAGTTTGAAGGTGTCTTCCAAAGTGGTCGTTAACAGTTTTGGAGAAATAACGTCTCCTTGTCTTACGCTTCTTTTCAGTGGAATCGCCTTCGAACTCTGTTCTTGTACTCGGACCGACATTGTGGCGTTTCTATACAAGCATTTCAACACTCCGATATACCGATAGTCGATACGGCATCGCTGGAGAGACTCGAGTACGGCTCATGTTTCGACCGAATCAAAGGCTTATACTCGGAATAGTGTCGGGTCAATTTGGCTCTTGGGTCTGTAGCCGCACTGGTAACAGGCTTGGTGACTGAAGCGTAGAGCGGCCCATAGAACTTTTCCACTTCCCTTAACACTTCCGCTTTTGTCGATGCAAGACTTCCATCATCCCTCTTCAGCTATGTCATCTGGCTTTGCCCAATAGATATATCTCTTGCAAACATTTTGGAGCCCTGGTTCCGCTCGATCGTATCTTTAATACGGGACGATTTAAAGCTACGAATATCGTGCCGCAAGGATTTATTTATTCGTCTATTAAGCTGCCTATGTGACACACCTTCCTCGAGAGATTGCAGTCTTAGCGAGCGTCGTTCAGCCGTAATGTTAAGGGTATTTTCGGAGAGCTTCTCGGTTCTACTGGTACGGCGAGTCTTGAAGATCTGAGACCCGACCGTATGGAGTCTCTACGAACCTGTTATTTATCTCGTCCACTGATGCGTTCACATCTAGGCAATCGAAACGATTTGAGAGCTCGAGTTGAAATCTCTCGGGGTTATCGATCTGAGCGCGAGTAGGTCGGAGCGTAGACTTCATCAAACGGGACCGTTCACATTTAACATTCATATTCAATGTGCCTCTTACTTTTAAATGATCACTACCGGTTTTCACCCTGTGAATCACAGAGACATAATTGAAAATCCGTTTCTTGTCGGTCATGATGAAGTCGATCTGATTTCTCGTGGAACCATCGGGACACAGCCAGGAAGAAAGAATTCACCATATAGAGTGCTTTTTTCTCCAGAATGTCAGCCATCCTCTGTCCCTAGGGTTCCGTTGCCCATAACCGAAATTCCCCACTATCAACTCATTCTCTTGCCCAGTTTCGCATTGAAATCCTCTATAACAATATTGAAGTGAGTCTTATGAGTATGTATGGCCTACTAATGTCCTCATACATACACTCAACTTCCTCATCTGGGTGTTCGAGGTCGGTGCAAAGTAGTGATGCCGATCGATAGTCGACTATCGATGATTAATCGATAGTCTATCGATAGTCAAACAATCGAAGAATAATCGATAGACCTATCGATAGTATCGATAGTATCGATACTATCGATAGCTCAGAATGAGGCAATACTATCGAATGAGGCAATACTATCGATAGTATTGTATCTCGCTAAGAATAAACTATCGATAGTATCGATACTATCGATAGTATTATTGTTCGCCAAGAATAAATTATCGATAGTATCGATACTATCGATTGTTTTAGACTATCGATAGTTAACCAATTTACAATAGTATTGTTTACAATACTCAGTGATAATAGTCAATAAAATAGTCAATTGCCGTGTGGTCTCCGGCTTAGAATAGACCACCCCATGTCTTCCCATGGGTGTCGTAAAAGGCGACTAAGGGACATATGGCTGATGGATGGGCAGCAGCATCTATTAGCTCAAGGTTTACATCTTACCGCGAGCACCAATCGGTCTGCCAAGCGTGGTGATTATGGCAATATCCCTCTACGATCCTGGCTTGCCAAGCTCTGTTAAGAGGAGGCCCATGTTCAGCAGTGGACGTAAACGGGCTGTTGATGATGATGATGAATAGTCAATAATTATACACCCCTATATGCAATTTCAAACAGCTTCGTTTATTTTTCCTTTTAAACAGTAGCAATAGCACAGCTCGGTAGAAATATATATATGTATTGTTTAATTATATTACTGTTATAACAAATTCAATACTATTGCAAATTCGCAGACTATCGGTACTCTAAAATAAGCGATACTATCGATAGTATCGATACTATCGATAGTCTTTTGTTTACCAGAAGCAATACTATCGATAGTATCGATACTATCGATAGTCCTTTGTTTACCAGACACAATACTATCGATAGTATCGATAGTATTGTTCCTCATTCGATAGTATCGGCTTGTTCTGATCTATCGATAGTATCGATACTATCGATAGTACAATCGATAGGATGCCCTTTTTCAGATGAAAACTATCGATAGTAAAACAATCGATTATTCGGCAACACTAGTGCAAAGACCTGAACGAACTTCAAGTGCTTGACCTGCAAGTATCTTTTAGATACTCTGAGTGTAAGGTATGCCACCCTGCTAGACACACTGTCGATGGTAATTATGTTGTTAACGAGGGACTTTTGTACGAGAAACCCGACACCACCTTGGGACTGTTGGTCGCCCTCCCGGTAGAAGCGCAGGTTGCCAGATTTCAGGGTCATCGTGTCCTGTCCCTCTCTACGGACTTCAGACAACCCCAAAATATCCCACCTGAACCTGCTCAATTCTTCTTCCAGCTCAACAATCTTTTCGACAGTGCTTTAAGGAATGACGAAAAGTGCGCACGTTGTGTCTGGCCAGGGCCAGGGTTCGTTTTTGGGATTGGTAGCCACGCGTCTCCCGGGGATTCTTAGAAACCCTAGCCCCGCCGATACCATGTCCGTCTTTTGAGTCAGGTATTAGAAAACTTTTATTTTACAGGTAATACCTACTGCAGTTACCTTTCCTAGTACATACTAGGAAAGGTAACTGCAGCAATCCATTGCAGTAACTACATAGTTACTGCAATGGATTGCCCATTGCAGTACTACATACTAGGAAAGGTAACTCTAACTAAGTCATCATAGGTACCAACAACCCTAGCGCATTTTTACGATGACGCGTTAGTACGTGACTCGCACGGCGGGCAACACAGTCTAGACTATATCTGCGCGTACTTATGGTACATTTTTGCTCGTTCTGAGCAGCAGGTATTATTATTAAGATTTTGTAGGCTATTATAGCGTAGGTATTTTTACTTTTGTATGGGAGTGATGTATGTGTTACGTAGTAACTATTTGATGTTCTTTCTTATTTCTTCAAAGAACTCTGGCAAATGATCACGTACCATCCTAAATTAACCCTTTTATGGTTCTCTAGTGGTAAGTAGTGGCAGTTTGCTTCAAATCGCTTTTTGCATACACAAGTTTTGTTGGGTTTGGCTGACACACCCACAATGTTTAGTTTCAGGGTCTTTGGCTGGTGATTGTATTATTGCACGTTTTATTTTTCCTTCCTGTGCATAATTTTTGCGGGCGGGAGGGTGGTGCAAAAATTGCATTACAGCATATAGACACATTTTTAGCGGAATTAACACTAGATATTTTGTCTTTTTAAATTAAATGTATAAGCATCCTACGATATGTTGCTTTGTAGCAGGATTTATGTGAGTGAACAAAGTGACAGAAACAGTCTCCGTTGATCATCTAGGTGATTTGATTTTTAGGTTATCGAACGACACCAGTTTAGTCTCCTTGGTTCACCTGGGCGATACCAGCTGGATGATTTGATTCGTAGGTGATTTAAAGAAACTAATTTTTTTTAGTTTTAAATACAAGCTGTAATTAATCATATCTGTCTTCTTTGCACCAAGTAGATTCGGCTAAGTAATAGTTGTACGACTACCCCGCTCACACCCTTAGTAGTAGCGTGTCGACCAATGTTTTATGCAATAAGGTTTAAAGCTACCTGAATCGCACCTGATTCATATAACTTATTACAGATATTTCTGAATATAGGACATACTGTTCCGTGTCTCAGGAAGTAAGAGCAAATAATGAAACATAATAAAAAAAATGCCATCTGAACTTGACATTCGAATACCTCTAAACTTACTCTATGTGGATTGGATCGTTAAGCGTCGAGAAATACAGACGCAAGCGCCGCCGTGGTGATTTATTAACACATTCTTAATGTACTGGATGGACAATATATTTGCATTTCGATGTTATTACTTAAAAAATCAATTTAGCAAAGGACACTTCCGAACTCTTACTGATCCTCGAGCAAGGGAACGACGTAGAAGGGAGGTCGTAGCTGGGAACTTGGGGTATCCCAGATGTTACTGCACTAGATGTGATCAATGATTTATTGCAACCGAGTCCTGTTATCGAGGTATAAACTTATCTATTTGACTAATCTATCATGTATGCGATTATAATGCTATTTTACGACAAAACAAAGGATGATGATATTGTCGAAGGCCTTAGAAAAATCTGTTTCAATAAAACCGACAGAGATGCCGGACAGCTGATCTACGCTTGCAGGGCAAAGGACGCGAGGCGCTAAACAATTTGAGTGATTTAACAAACAATATGAAAAGTTTATCATAAAAATGAAATGTTATACAATTTATTTTTTAATTTATATCTACTTTAAAAAGTCAATTCTATTTTGCAATAAAAAGGGTAGCATGCACTGACCTTGAGGTCCCTGGACTGGCTGACGAGCCACTTCTGTATGAACTGCTGCGGCTCGTGGCTGAAGCTCAGGAAGAACTCGCGGTTCGTTTTCAGCTGGTTAATTGTATCTACCTGCAACAGTTATTTATTTTTTTAATAAATTACTCTGGAAGCGTTAAACTGGACTAGAAAAGCTACTATCAATATTCAATGTACAGTGGGTGAAAATATAGCCAATATTAACGAAGGGAAAAATTTAATTAAAATTGGTCTTGCGAATGCTTAATTTTCTGCTTTAACGGTACCCAATTCATACAAACGTTAATTATTTTTAACTACATGTCACATTATACATAAATAAAAATTAATTATAATCTCTTATTAACAGGCCGTAATTATTTGTCAAAAATACACAAAAAAAAGAACTAAGTCTACGTTTTACTTTTATTTTAATTTTATTCTACGTCATACCTATTGCTTTACAGAGGTTCAAAACAGCAAGACTGTACAGTATGATTACCTTTAGAAGACCTTTTATAAGACATCATAATTAATTTTGATTCATGTGTTAATGATATTAAGTTCAAAAATAATAACAGTTTGTTTTGCATTGAGTTTACAGCCGTTAAAAAAGAATATCACATGTTCGTAAAATATGAAAATCAAAAAATCATCGATAAAATTGGGTCTTTTTCTTTAAAGTTTTATTAAAATATCATTAAAATAAATATTTCATCAAAGAAAGTTAGCCAACTTGTCGTTCACATAATGAGAAATTGAATATTGGCCTTTTTTGTCACAATTTAATTTTGAAATAGGCTTTTAATTTTTTAAAGGGAATTTGTAACTTTTTCCTAGATGTATATATGCACTTAGAAATGTTGTCCTGTGAGTGAGGGAATGACGTCACTGTAAGTGTATGTACTGACCGTCTCGTGTATCTTGGAGTCGAGCCCCTGTATCTCCTGCTGGTTGGCGGTGCTCAGTAGGAAGTTGTTCATCTGCGTCTTCAGAGTGTCGTCCACCTGACAAACGTTACACGTTAACACAAACTTATGTCACGCTAAGTATTTTGATTCTTACATTTATAAACTAGGATCGCTCATTCTTACTGTCAAGTTAATTCCCAGTGTCGGCTTTTCGTGGAGCACAATGTTAATATTTTCGATCGCACTCAGTCATGAGAGAAATGTAGCCGGAATGGTCGTAGTTTTTTAATCGTAATTTCATCATGAGACACGTTCCGTATTAGGCCAGTCGACCCATATGGAATCATATGACAATGACGTTAATTTCTGAAAGTATTTATCATAAATAGAACCGTGAGCGCGCACCTCGACGTCGATGTCGTAGCAGGCGGTCTGCTTGGTGTCGTGCGGCGGCTCCACGGCGATGACGTGGTTGATGACGATGGGGTCCGGGGGGTGCAGCAGCGCGCCCAGGCGGCCCGGCACCTCGGCCAGCTTCATGCGCGCGGCGCCGAAGATCTGCTCCAGGTACTTGTCGCACACCACGAACTCGCGCTCGTGCGGGTCCTGCAGCGCGTGCGTCTTGACGTACTGCCACAGCGCGTTGACGATGACGGGCCGCGTCTGCGTGTGCACGCCCAGCAGGCGCGCCAGGCGCTGGTCCAGCTTGAACTGCAGCGGCTGGTAGTCCAGCAGCAGCAGGATGGTGCAGCGCACGTTCTTGTTGCCGGGCCGCTTCACCTGCGCCCGGTCCGTCATTATTATATTATTTACTTGATCGTTATGGCCCTTCACCCTCTTTAATTTATCAACTAACCGGTAAGTTGATCTACTTGACAGTGTACGGGGACATCGCGAAGTATTTTAAAATATTTCATTGAAGTACCGCTGTCCCCGTAGGACGAGGACACGGCGTACGGGGGCAGCGGGAATAAGGGACTGATCGAGTTGATCTGAGCCTCGGTCACTATCACCGTCGATTTGTATGTACCTGGAAGCCGTCGGTCTCCTGCGTGGTGAGAGTGCGGTGCCACTCCACCAGGTGGTTGTCAGGGCCGTACAACTCCTTGTCCAGCTCGATGACCAGCGACTTGAAGAAGGAGGAGAACTTGCGCTTCACCTGCAACACCTCCGCGCCCGTCACCCTCGCGTTACTACTACCGCACTACGACACTACATACTACTCAAGTCCGTAATTAGCAATTTCAAAGAAGCCATTTTATTTATACCTTCTGGCCCGCGTAGTTCACAAATTTATGCTCTCATCTATAGAATCAATTGCTGGGCGATGCGGACCAGGTGGTATTTTCGATTGTACTAACGTTATTTCAAACAAATTAGAAGTATTAGACTGTTACATTAGCAAATTAGAGATAATAACATAATTCTTACAATCTACAACGTAAGTTTCTTATTTGATATTAAGGCGCGGTGAATAGACGACTTTTACGTATTAGTTTTGTCACTGTTGCTTCGCGTAGAAATTAAAGAGAAGCGAAGAGACGCCGCGATGGCGCAACGTTTCGTTCGACTCGTTCGAGTTATTAAATACATTAATCCTTGCAAATATCTTATTCCAATCGATAAATAAAAACAACAGTTCCCTTTATTATTATCAAGATTTGTTTATAAATAATACAGTTACAATTGCTACAATTTCAATTTAAATGGTTATTTTATGGTTTTTTTTTATCGAGAAAATTTACCGAAAACGTGTTTTGAACACAATGGTCCCCCCATAAATATGATCAAGATTAACATATTTTTTTTATTTTTTTTTTAGCTGCTCTAAAATGTAAACATTTGGCTAAAAAACTGTTTTGTGAAGCCTATTTTGACTAAGTACAGCGCCTTAAATAGATATGAGTCGCTAACTTCATATTATTATATGGTATTACTTTGTTGGGATCATTCTTGGTGTCATCGAGCAGGCGCCCCTCCACCCGCAGCTCCCACGACGGTACCGCCGTGTCTCCCTGACCTGCACACGCAGTCACCGAGTGAGCGACATATCAATACAGAAACGTGGAAATAATCGTATCATCAATTCAAAATCGCCGTCTCTCGAGCTCAATCGTTCAAAGTCATCGACCATCGTTTTCGAGAATCGTTCACTTTCGGACTCACCGGGATAGAAGGTGTTGGAGATGAATATGCGGAGCTTCCTCTTCTGCTTCATGGGTCTCTTGAGCGCCTCCTGTATGTCGAGGCGCTTGCGCATGATGGTGGCGTCCAGCTTGCGCTCGAAGGCGAGCAGGTCCATGTAGGCCTGCGACTCGGGCACCAGGTCGCGCACCTTCTGCGGCAGGATCTTGTCGGCGAGGCGCTTCTTGCGCTTGGCGGGCGCGGGCGCCGCGTACGCGTCGTACAGCGCGGGCTTGGGCGCCAGCGCCGCGCGCGCGTCGCCCGGCCGCTTGGCGCCGCCCGCCGCCGCCGCGCCCGGCGCCGCGGCCGCGCGCAGCGGCGCCGCCCCCGCGCCCCCCACCCCGCCGCCGTACGCCGCGCCGCCCCCCGCGCGCGCCCCGCCGCCCGCGCCCGGCGCCCCGCCGGCGCCCACCGGCGGCGGAGTGAAGCCGCTGCGGGCCTGGAGCGACAACAGTGGACGATGACTTGCATGTATATACAGGGTTATTTGTAAAACACCGATAACCTCTCAGGACTACGTTACTAACATCATAATCAACAACTTTTGTTCTATGACTTTTAAAAATTCATCATATTTACACACAAAAATAAAAATATTTAAATTCAAGGCTCTAAATGTTACGAAGTATATGCGAAGCAAAAGGAAGCGATAGTACCGACAATAGCGAGGGGAGCAGGGAATACAGAGTTGAAATGTGTTATTATTATTATATTATATTCTTTATTGTACACACAGAAAAACAAGTAACAATACATTTTTGACAAAGAAACAACATGTACAAAGGCGAGCTTAATTCAATTATGAATTATCTTCCAGCAAACCTTCCAAGGACAGAGATATATAATAAAAAGGTAGCTAGTGCACAACAAAAACTAGTTTACCGATCTGGTAAACCACTATGAGCTAATATACTTACATGCTATTATTTACATACAATACTTATACAAAATACATACCATATACATATAATATATATGTATATATATATATATATAATATACTACATAAACATACATATCTATTAATATAATGTTAGAGAGACAGAAAATATTCTTTAGTTCTTCTCTTAAAAATGTGTGAAGATGGACTAGTCCGAATGAGATGTGGAAGTGAATTCCATAAACGCACTGCCTGCACAGTGAAAGAACCATCATATCTACTGGAGACATGTGGTGGATTTTTTAGCAGAAGAGAAGTAGCGGTGCGACATGGTTTGCCTCTAGGTATCAAATACTCAAAGCGCTCACGGAGATAGGAGGGAGCATTAGAGTCATGAAGGATAGAGTAGAGGACAGATAGAATATGACAGTCCCGACGCCGTCGAATTGGCAGCCACTTCAATTGCAACCGAAATTGCGACACATGGTCATACTTCCGGTGGCCAAAAATGAAGCGGATACATAAATTCTGCAGGCGTTCGAGCTTATCAAGAAGTTCTTCAGTCGCATCTAGAAAACAAACATCAGCGTAGTCTAAAAGAGGAAGAAGAAGCGATTGAGCGAGAGTGACTTAATGACTTTGGTCTGAAATGGTAAGAACTTCTGGAGACGCTTAAGGGACTGAAATGAACAGTACACTCTCCTGCTTACCTCTGCAACATGACTGCACCAGGATAAATTTGAATTGATGAGAACACCTAGATTTTTGGCATACGGTGCAAAAGCAATTGGTTCATTATTAAAAATAACTGGAGGTACAGCATTGAGGGTAACTAAATTTAACATGTGTCTGCTACCAATAATGAGAGCTTGTGATTTAGATGGGTTGACCAGAAGGCCAAAAGATTTCGCCCAATTGCTAACGTTTCCAAGATCACTATTGATAGCAGCGATAGCTTCCGTTGCATCTTCAACCTTAAAGTGCCTATATAGTTGCAAGTCATCTGCGTAGAGATGGTATCTTGAAGATAATATATTAGTGATAGCGTTAATAAAAACGGAGAAAAGAAAAGGAGAGAGTTACGAAGAGGAGAGAGTGTTAAGATAGGACAACGAAATATTGAAGGTTTGTTTTTGGTAAATGAATTATGTTTTGTAAAAAGTCGTAGAACAAAAGTTGTTGTTTATGATGTTAGTAAAATAGTCCTGATAGGTTACCGGTGTTTTACAAATAACCCTGTATATATATTTATTAACTTAAAGGGAACTAGATTGAATTTATTTTTCACATGCTTCCAATATTCAGTGGTCAACAGAGAGGTGAACGGATCTGAAAATAATGTACCTTTTAACTGTCTCGAGGTATTGAGTCCTGGTCGAAGATCATTCACCAAAGAACGAAAGAACATGGGCACAATTCTGTTAATTTAACTACAATGATGCACAATAGTCGTTGACCGATCTATATACCAACTTAAGTATATAAAAGGAGAAGTTCCCACTGACAAACATGAAATTTAGATTGGAATTAAAAAATAATGAACTCGAAAAGAATGAAATAAGGGTTGCACATTGTATGGAAGAATCTTTCAATTTCAACAATTTTGATAAAACATGAGATTCATGCTCTTAAATACATTTCATTGAATATAATATATTCTTCTATTGTATCATGGTTTATATCCAATAAACCATTGAACATATTATGTTCCATGGTTTATTGGATATACTTAAACCATGATATTCCAATAAACCATGAAACATGTCCACTAGTAAGATAAGCTGTGTTTAATAGATGAGTTCCCACGGTAACCAGAAATACGCGGGTGCGACCACCCACGGTTAGCTAGTCAATTAATGTCACAATGTTTATTTCTGAAAGTTTTTTTCATAAGCAACTCTATCAGCTATTTTGAGGTATGATAGGCCGGGGTAAAAAGACATGACTTCATTTTCTGGCTCTTATAGCCTTTTGTGTCTGTTAATTCCTATTTACCAGTCTTTATTGGTGTATTCTTGCATGCTCTTATAATATAATGATTAGCTTCATACTCATGATTTCACCTGTGTTTCTCCCATTTCTGTAAGACTTCGTAATTAAATATAGCCTAGTTACTCCTGAATAACGTAGCTCTCTAATAGTTAAAGAATTATTGATATTGCACTAGTAGTTCTGAACACCAACAACAATTTTTGAATATTATCCATACGAACTATGAACTTCTAAATTTCAAAATTGAAATTAATACATTTAAACCACTGGCAGGATTTTATTTTACATCTTAGGTAGAGCCCTCAATGTCTTAGCCATTTGGCCACGGTGGAAGCTAAAGTTAAGGGTTGTTGAAATCTATCAATCTCTTTATAACATGTCTCTAAAGGCAATTTAGATGCCATCTATCTTCTATCTATTCCTATTCTATCTACCATCTAAATAGCATTTAAATTAAAAAAAAATGTTATTGAACTATGAGACTGCTTGATCTTACATATTAATACTTTGCTTTAGTTTGTTGTTACATCAATATCCCATTGTGATTCTATTATAATTGTGACATACCGATTTAGTATTAAATTAAAGGCTTAAAGTTAGGACTAATTAAATTCAAAGTCATTTAACATCAGGATACATCATTGGAATGACATTGTACAAATTGACAACCACCTAAACACTGTCTACTAACTAACTCTATTATCAATACCTTGAAGCATTTGTGAGGGATATCATTTAAGGCAATATCCCAGAGGGGTCTGGGTTTGTGGCTCTTGCAGTTGATAAAAATAGTTTTTTGATAAGACGTTATTATGGTTTGTCCTACTTTCACATTTCTTCAAACTTTGTGTACATTAGAGTAAAGATTTAAGTTATAAATTGTTCATGAAGTTCTAATAAATAAGAGATTTTTGGCCATTACAACATTTTGATGCCATTTCCTAGAGAACCGGAACACCAATCTTGTCAGTCAAATATAAACACATGTAGTAGAAACCTGTAAAAAAGTTACTAGATCTAACATATTCAATTGCTGAATAAGTCAGCAGATTGCCATATACTGTTGTCAGCAGTGGGTAAAAAACCCACTAATATTATCATATTAGTGGGATGTCTCACAATCAATCAACCAATCTGAATGTTTGTGTAGAAGGTGTAAAAATGAGGTTTAACAGGAACTGATAGATGTATATTTGTATGATAAAACATTAAAATCTAGCCCTATAATCTTACATTATGGGAATGACCAGGTAGTAAACAATTGGATACCGGCTCTCGTGTAACATAACATAATACAATGTTTGATGTCGATAATACAAGCAATGTCAGATGTCAGAACCTGAGCATTGTAGATGTGTAGTTAGCAAATATCCTGAGAGATCCTTATTTCACAGAGTCTGAGATGCAAAGCTGTCTTACGGGGAAGTTGGGTCCGGGGTAGGGTCTGGGCGGCATCGGGGAGCCTTGCGGCTGCGTGGGTCCGGGGTAGCGTTGCTGCGGCTGCATGGCGCCCGGTGGCGGCGCGGAGCTCGGCCCGCCCGACGGAAAGCGTTGTGCCATTCTATCACTTATTTTTATAATACTGAATCAAATTCATCACTGTTATTACTTATTCTAGGTGAGATTTCTTGATAAAACGATAAATATACAAATACTACCATAAATACAACTACATTCACGTCAATGTCAAACGGCTTCTAAGTTTTTTGGTTTTCTTTTTTGGCATTTCTTCTTTGGCCTTTTAAACACTGGCTTGGTCTAAATTTAGGGTTGCCACCTTTTTTTTGTTTTATATAGTACTTTTTACAACAGGTTGCTACAGCTTTGCAAAAAAGTCTAGAAACGGAACAAATTTTTTGTCTGTTGACAACATTCCCAAAATAATGACATTTCATAAACAAAGTTCGCGACTTTGTAGAATTTTTATTTCGACCACCAAACGTTGATTAATAAACGTAAAAAGTGAAAAATAATGAATAAAACCATTCGAAGTGCTGGCAGGGAGGTTATTTATAAGGTGTACAGGCGTTGTCTGACTAAACTAGGTATTCTTTCCGATCTTAACAATGTTTACCAAAGAGCCGCTGATATGACAGGTATGTAAGAGTTTGTTTTGTCGATTTTAGTTAAATCAAGTGTCAATTGATGAATACAAAGCTGTATTAATTTGCTTGTATAAGGAATAAGTAGAAATTTGAAACAATAAACGTCGAGCACATAGGTTATGTTTACATTTTTTCTGCATTACTCCGGTATAGGGTTGCCACACAAACAACACAGTGGTGCCTCCATTATTTTCTACTCTTTTTTGCCAAGCTGTAAATATATAGTAATTTAGGGAAATTCGGGAAAAAAATAGTACACATTTATTTAAAAAAAAATCCACGGTATTTGTTATCACTCTTTGCTTCAGCCATCAAGGATAAACACCTTAAAAATAATTATAAGAGTCTGAGCATGTTAGATCCATATTAAAATAAATCAACAATTCGTTATTTTCATATGCCGCGCCGAGGGTGCGGTCTAAATTTTAAAATGGGTTGAATTTTGATTTAGCAAAAAAATATAGTACTTTTTGTACTATATTATTTTTTTATAATATATAGTACATTTTACTGAAATATAGTACGATACTTTATAATATAGTACGGGTGGCAAAATTATCTAAAACATATAAATACATAGCTCGGAGGAATTAGTATTAAAATATTATTACAATAATATTATTATTAGAATTAGAATTAGCCGAAGTAGTTTTATATAACGTGCAGGCATCCGATGCTTGTACCTTTTGCAGAGAGGAAACGCGTGCAAAGGCATCTCCGGTCTAATTCCTCCAAGATACATAGTTTAAAACAAAGTCGCTTTTCGCAGTCTGTCTGTCTGTACTTTAAAACTATGCAACGGATTTTGATGCGGTTTTTTTATTCGATAACTCTGTCGACTCAAGAGGAAGCTTTATAACATGCATAATACACCAGCGTTGCAACCGTGCAATAAAATAATATATTATTTAACTTAAAAATTTAATATGAATAAATAATGAAGAAAAAATATTGAAAATTTGTGTCACAATAATATTAGTATTTTAAGCCCCTTGAAATGAATGTTTTAATTATAAATCGTTTCTTGAAATGCACATATTATTGTAAGGTTTTAAAAATAATAAAGAAGTTCTAAGTATGACTTTTATTTCAATTTTACTAAGGTAAATTAACTAAGCATATTGATTTTATAGTTATAAAGCATTTTTTAATTAAAATACGTATCATTTGAATTTATTAAAAAAACTGTGACAAAATTAATACTAACTTCAAAATGCTAAAAATTGAAAAAAAACTTAATATTTTATCAATAATAAATAATCGTAATTTAACATTAATTCCCAAATAAATATGTTTGAGTTAAATTAATTCTTAATTATCAAAAAATATTTCTATTTATTTATTCAAACTGTTAAAATTAAGTACGGTATCGCGTTGGAGTTGTACCAAATATCATTAAGCTTAAAAACCTGTGTGGGTGACATGGTATTCTCCACGAAACAGAGATTCTCCAACGATGCACAAAGGTCAAAATACAGAAGTATATGGGGCCTTGGAGAACATTTATCTAAACATTTCTTGGGAAAAAAATCGCGGGAAACGTCGAATCGTTCGCACAAAACTGAAAATGTCAAGAATACTTGATTAAGGCAGATGCACAGAAAGTGCGAGCCAAAGGCTGTCAGAAGGGAGGGAGAAGAAAAAAAAAAAGTTATTTTTTTCTAAAATATTGTTTACCTTAGGAACCTATATTACTACAAGTAGGTATTGAGAAATATTGATGAAAATGTGATGTCATTAAAAAAATGAATGATTTTTATGTAAGTACGTACGTACTTACTTTGGTGTACTTTCTTTGAGTTTATATTGGGTTGAGGCGAATGGGTATGGTATTAGGATAGGGTTGCCATACGTCCCGGTACACCAGGACATGTCCCGGTTCCGAGCGTCATGTCCTGGTGTCCCGGCCAACAAGTGGGCCGGTGGCGCCAACCAATAAAAATAATAACTGCTTTGTTCGCAATACGCGCTCCTGTTTGTCTTATCATGCTGCGTGCGCAATGGGAGAGCCCCATCGGCTCTGTGTGACGTGTTATTGTTTTATCCCCCCCCCCCCGCTCTGACCATTGTCATTGTAGCAATAAGTCCATTACACGATTTATTGTAAGATGTCTATATCTAACTAGTTTCCCGCGCGCGGTTTCACCCGCGTAACACCCATTCCCATAGGAACTTCAAAATTAATATAGCCTAGCCTATAACCTTCCTTGATAATTTTTTAACACTATAATATTTTTTCAAGTCAGTCCAGTAGTTTCTGATATTTGCGCGTTCAAGCAAACAAACAAACTCTTTAGCTTTATTTAGTACTAGCTTTCCGCGCGCGGTTTCACCCGCGTAACTCCCGTTCCCGTAGAAACTTTATAATTAAATATATAAAACTTTATATATAACCTTCCTCGATAAATGGGCTATCTAACATTGAAAGAATTTTTCAAATCGGACCTATAGGTGCGGAGATTAGCGCGTTCAAGCAAACAAACTCTTCAGCTTTATCTATTATGGCAAATAACTAATTATTAGGTACAGTCAGCATCAAAAGTTGATGACCACATTTAGATTTCCAAAACCGCTGAACACCGTATTATACCTAAATCGCTCAACATGACAAGCGCCAGAAATGAATGATTATCATAAAAGGCCATAAGTAGGTGACCATCACTTTTCAAAAGTCGCTAAACAAAATTATAGTAAAAGTAGCATAACATTCTTCGTCTCTAAAGTCTCTGAACAACTTTTTGACAAAAATAGCATACCATCGTTTATCTCATAAGTCCCTGAACAAACTGAAAAAAAATTGGGTTTAATATGTGTGTGTATTTTACAAGCTTTTATTTAACTTGCAATGTATGTATGTAATTTGTTCGGGTGGAATCTTGCAAGCATATGTATATTGCGTGACAATGCAATAATATGGTACCTACCTTGAGCTTATCTGATGATGGAGTCGGAAGGTGGTCATAGGAACTCACTTCTGTACTGAATAAAATAGTCCAGTTTGGGCTCGTTTGTTTTGTGTTTATGAGTACCTACTTTCCATTGCATATGATGACCGGATGGCATCGACCGTGCGTGACCCGCTGTAAATAGGGTTACAAGCTTTAGTCTAAAAAGTCAAAAATTAAATAAAAATTTAAAAAAATATTTTTTAAAACAGGCTTTTATTAAAAAATAATGTGTACTCATAGTACAATTTCAAATATCAAAATATATAAATTGTAATAGCTTGAGGCACTGAAATATAGTAATGAACGCCTCAAGCTTTTATAATTTATATATATCTATACATATAATAAAACAGTAAAAAACTGTGTCTATAAATTGAATATATTAAAAAAAAATTGAGGGGGGTTTAGAAAAAGTAATTGAGCACGAATCCAAAAAAAAAACTGTCTGTTTTTCTGTTTGTTTGTACACGCTAATCTTCGGAACTACTCGACGGATTTGAATGATTTTTTTGTTGTATAGGTATTAATTCTGGGTAACATATATTTATCTTGGAAACTTGAACACCTGATGCAGAACCGCAACTGACCAGCCAAACTATAAGATATACAAAAATGGTACATAGCAAACATTGTTCCAAGTGATGAGCATTTTCTGCTGAGACAATAAATTTGAAGATCTGGAACACCTGATGTGGAACTCCAAGAGTCCAGCTACACTATAACATATATAGGAATGACGTCTTTGCAAGAGTTGTTCAGACTGATGAGAACTCTCTGTTGACGTATTAAAATTCAAGATCTGGAACACTTGCTGTGGAACTCCAAGAGCCCAGCTACACTATAACATATACAAAGTTGATACGACAGAGGGGCTTTCCTTTAAACTGCCTATACTATGTACCATTTCCAAGCTCTGTACCAAAAATCAAACAAATAGGAGCAGTAGTTTAGTCGCAAATGATTTTTTAAGTTTTTGCGCCGTTTGAACACGATGTATCTTAAAACGATAAATCTGAGTATAACCTACGATGCGTTGTTGCCGCTCTGACGCAAATCATTGCAAAACATCCCGCACCGGCGCGCGCGCGACGTTACCGCTTTGCTAGGTCAGTGAAATTTATTTACAAAGGGTGGTTACGTTTTACTCTGATTTGTAAGCTATTTAGTTTGTTTGAAAGAAAAAAATCTCAATTTGGTTGCTTTTTATTTTTATACCGTATCGTATTAATAAAAAACACGTATAGTAAACGTAGCCTAATTTAATGCCCCTCTGTCATATCAACGTTGTATAAGAATGACGACTTAGCAAGTTGTTCAGCATTTTTTTTTTGTTATCCGTTGGAAGAGCATTTACGCATATACATATACACATACACTATAAAACATATAGGAATGACGTCTTAGCAAAAGTTTTTCGGTCTGATGGGCATTTCCTGTTGACTTATAAAAATCGAAGATCAAAAACATCTGATTTTGAAATCAAAGCTATCACTAATTTCACTATATAATTATAAAATAACATAAGCTGGGTGTACGTCCACGCGGTGACAATTTAGGACTAATTTTCGATGAAAATGAATCAATGAAAACTATACTGGCCAAAACTCCCTTTTTTTATCGAATAAATATGCCTTCGGACTTATGTGTTTAATTTCCTTTTCCATTTATCTTAGTGACACGCACATCTTAGTAAAGCACTTAAGCTCAGTCAACTACATTGTCTTCTAAATTCACGCAGCAAACTTTCACATGATAACAAGGCTAAGATTTACACCACGTGTGTACGACCGATTACGACGTACGCAAGCACCAGTGGTAAAGTGCCTGCTCCTCATTAGACCCCCCTCATCATGTGCAATGGACAATACTCACTAACACAAAACAAACGATACTGAACTCGACTATCTTAGCGCTTGCATCAAGGGTGTACCAGTGGTAATGTTCCTGCTCCTCATCAGACCCTCGTCATCATGTGCAATGGAAAGTACTCATAAACACAAAACAAACGAGCCCAAACTCGACTATCTTAGCGCTTGCATTAAGGGCGTACCAGTGGTGATGTTCCTGCTCCTCATCAAACCCCCGTCATCATGTGCAATGGAAAATACTCACTAACTCAAAACAAACGAGCCCAAACTCGAACATCTTAGCGCTTGCATTAAGGGCGTACCAGTGGTAATGTTCCTGCTCCTCATCAGACCCTCGTCATCATGTGCAATGGAAAGTGCTCATAAACCTCACAAATTGCAAAATTGCAATTGCAATTGCAAAAACCTCACAAATAAGGATATTACAGACAGTTTTACAAGAATGTTAGATTTAAGTTGTAGTAAGATTATATTGTGTGCCTTCCCTTATATAAATAACTAGCGGCCCGCCCCGGCTTCGCACGGGTGGACTTTTATACCCTACCCCTGCCCTACCCTACCCCTACCCCTACCCTACCCTACTCCTACCCTACCCTACCCCTACCCCTACCCTAACCCTACGCTACTCCTACCCTAACCTACCCCTACCCCTACCCCTACCCTACACCTACCCCTACCCTACCCCTACCCCTACTCTACCCCTACCCTACACCTACCCTACCCTACCCCTACCCTACCCTACCCCTACCCTACCCCTACCATACCCCTACCATACCCCTACCCTACCCCTACCCTACCCTACCCCTACCCTACCCTTCCCTACCCTACCCTACCCTACCCCTACCCAAAAGTATCCTATGTCCTTCTCCCAGTTCTTAGCTACCTCCCTACCAATTTTCAGCCAAATCGGTTCAGCCGTTCTTGAGTTATAAATAGTGTAACTAACACGACTTTCTTTTGTTTTTAAAATGTATTCTGCTATTCGGGACGGAAACAAATCCAACAAATCAAAAACCATGGCAATCGGTCCAGCCGTTCTCGAGTTATAAGTGTTGTAACAAACACGACTTTCTTTTATATATATAGATAGATGACTGACAGTACCAATAGTTATATTCATATGTTGAATAACCATATACAATTTTTGGTCAGTCATTATAGTGACAAATTTATATTTTTTGATATAAATAGTTTTAGGATTAGTTGTAAGGTGACCAGGAATACATTGTATGTCCTGAAAAAGTCATTAAATGTAATTGCTACTTTATTAGCAACCCATATTAACACAGTCATACATAGTATGACAAAGCCATTTTTTTTACAATATTTTAGTAATGTTACTAAAATTAATTTAGATAGTAATTTAAACCATTAAGTGAGACAATGGAGAAGTGTGAAAATTTTTTGGTCTTATCTCACCAGAACATTAACCGCTTCTCTGGCAAAATACTAGATATAGAACTTTTTAGTGAAAAATTTAATAATGATATTTTATGTTTTACTGAAACTTGGTTGAAGGCACACAAAATGGCTTTTAGTGTAAATGGTTATACAGTTGCTAGCTTTTATAATAGAGTTTCGGCTGAGGGTGGGGGTGCACTCATTCTAATGCGGAATAGTATAAAATTTAAGGAACGGAAAGATATTAGTAATTTATCTGTGGAACGAATTTGCGAGGTAGCCTGTACTGAAATACAGTCTTATTATATTATATGTGTATATAGACCTCCATCTTCAGATTTTCAGCTATTTATTAAAACTATGGACGATATTCTTAAAAAGTCAGTTAAAAGCAATAAAAAAGTCATTATATGTGGCGATTTTAATATCAATTTACTATCTGATTCACAGGATAAAAATAATCTTCTGTGTCTGTTTAGATCTTTTAATCTTAGCTGTTTATATTAGCCCACTAGAGTCACATCGACAACAGCTACCTGCATCGATAACATAGTCACAAACTTTGAAGTAATTGATAAATGCTTGGTATCTGGTGTTCGTTCTGACCACAAAAGTCAAATTGTTAAATTAAATAATAAAATTACATTAGAGAAGTCTATAATTCGTTTCAGATCAGTATCAAAGAAAAATCTAGACCAGTTTAGCAAAAATTTGAAATTAAGACTATGCAATGTTACTTTTGATTCAAGTAGCTGTAATATTATGTATAATACCTTATTCCAATGTATACATGAGGAATTTGAGAGGGTTTGCAAAATTAAACATATAGAGATTGACCCAAATAAGTTGAAATTTAATACTTGGGCGACTAAAGGCATAAAGCGGAGTAGAGATGTTTTATATGAACTATATGACATAAGGTCCTTTACACTTGATGAAAACTTTCCAAACTATGTTAGGAAATATTCAAGTATTTTTAAAGAAGTATGTATACAGGCTAAGTCACTATATATAAGGGATAAAATACAAAAATCGGATAATAAAATAAAGTCTGCGTGGCAAATGATAAATACTGAAACTGGTAAAGGTAAAATTAGAGATAGATCAATAACGCTAGATATTAACGATAATCTGGTTTCAGATAAGCATACGGTTGCCAATTTCCTTGCTAAATTTTTTACTGACATTCCTATAGATACTACCAAGTATCTTTCATCATCACCGAAGGATGCTGAAAGTCTTCTTAAAACAAATATTAGTTTAAATATTTCCAAATTCAGTTATCAAGAAGTTAATGATAAAGACATCATAAAGGCGTTTCGGACAATTAAAATGAAGGGTACTGAAGACTTATGGGGACTGTCAGTAAAAGCTATAGACACAGTTATACAAAATATTGCTCCAATTCTAGCGGCTATCTTCAATAAGTCTATAACTGATGGAGTTTTTCCTGACCTCATGAAATTAAGTAAAATTGTTCCTATATTTAAATCGGGTAGCTCTAATAACGCGACTAATTATAGACCTATTTCTATACTACCAACTTTGAGCAAAATCTTTGAAAAAATTATGCTCGGCCAAATGTTGGCTCATTTTAATACAAATGGGATATTGCACGACAAGCAGTTCGGATTCACAAAGGGTCGTTCAACTCAAGATGCGGGATGCGTTTTGATTAAGTCCATATTGGAGGCTTGGGAGGATCGCAGGATGCCCTTGGAGTCTTCTGTGACCTCTCCAAGGCATTCGATTGTGTAGATCATGAAACGCTTTTGCTAAAGTTAAAATATTATGGTATTTGTGATAAATCACTTGAACTTGTAGTATCCTATTTATCAGATAGGAAACAGATAGTATCTATAGACGGCGTGAATTCAATCTTAGGTCCTTTCCTGTTTCTTGTTTATATAAATGATCTCCCATACCTAATTAATGAACTATCAGACATTGTTCTGTTTGCCGATGATACTTCATTGATTTTTAAAGTTAAAAGAAAAGTTACCGATTTAATTGACCATAATAGAACACTCGGTTTAATTGCAAACTGGTTTTCCGCAAATAATCTTTTACTAAATGCAGGAAAAACCAAATGTGTTAAATTTGTACTACCTAATGTTATCAATTCTACGCCTAAAGTTTCATTAAATGGAGAAACATTAGATTTAGTCACGTCCACCGTATTTTTAGGAATTACCTTAGATTTTAAACTACAATGGGGCCCTCATATTGAAAAACTCGCTGGTAGATTAAGTTCAGCTTCGTATGCTGTGTGGAAAATTAGACAGTTGTCCGATGAAGCCACGGCTAAGCTAGTGTATTTCGCGTACTTTCATAGCATTATGTCTTATGGAATTCTGCTGTGGGGGTCAGCCGCCGATGTAAATACTATATTCGTATTACAAAAACGAGCGGTCAGGGCCATATATGGATTAGGTAGTCGCGACTCCCTACGTAACCTTTTTAAAAATATAAATATACTTACCGTGCCCTCTGAATATATTTACCAAAATATATTTTTTATTAGAAAAAATATTGATAAATATAGTAAAAAAAGTGACATTCATAATATTAACACAAGAAATAAGCACAAACTTGCTGTTCCAGGATTTAGAGTTAGCAAAACTAATAAAACATTTATGGGAAATGGTATTAGGTTCTATAATAAACTCCCTAGTTATATCACGGACTTGCCTGATACTAGATTTAAAACACATGTTAAAACTGTTCTCATATCGAAAGGTTACTATAGTATTCAGGATTATATTGAAGATAAAGACGTTTGGCTATCGGTACCATCTTGCACCTACCTCCCTGAGGACCATACAGCCAAGTACAGTAGTTGTAATTAGAACTGTATCTTATTCTGTGAACTGTCTGTAATTGATTTCATGGTGTACTTTAATTATAAATACCGCTAGTTCTGTCTCAATATCATTCAATCTTATTGAGTAAAACTAAAATAAATTATAACAAGACAACCGTTTGGGCAATAAATGTGTATGCCTACTAAAAAAAAATGACAATAATTGGACCAAAATCCCGCGTATTTGTCCATTTGAGTATGTTTCGCCGGACCGTCTCATGTGGGCCGTGTTGAAACCGGTAGTAAAGTAACCCACTGAGTTTGTTTCGCCGGTTCTTCTCAGTTGGGGCGCATTGGATCCGGTGGTAGCATTAAAGCGCGTCCGTCGTTATATGCTCATGGTCCACCCAAATAATGACAATTGTTTTGACATAATATAGACAGAACAAGCATTTTGCGTCGCTAAGAACAAAATAAAAAAATAAATTATAATAATAACATATAAATATATGATAATATAAAAATAATAATTTTATAGATATAAATAAATAACAAATATAATGAATAAATTTTTCTAATGTTTGACTATTTACAAGTGGGTCGAGGGGCTTTTAGGACCGGGACCGCGGTCCCGGATTCCACCTATAAATTAAATATTTATTTTTCAGTAGTATTTTGGGACCACAAATATAGATTAAAATATGACTTACGAAAGTACGGTCAACCAAAAAATTTTGAATAAGTATAAATAAAACTATTTTTATCAAATGATAAATTGTCTTTTATTGCTAAAATCACAGCTTACTATTGGAATGAAAAAATATGTAGGTACCTATTAAGAAATATAATTACTATAGATACTATATAGATATGATAATAATGTTCAAAAATGAAAAACAACAGTTCAATAATTAAAAACATATGTTTTTATCCCTTACACATTGCACATAACAATCTCCTACCTAAATTTATCGTCCAAAATAAATGACCAATGACCAGTTGGTCATTGTCTAGAAAAAAATAGATTTTAAAGCTAATCAATTTTCAATACTTTTGAGACTGATGCAAAATTATTTTATATTGTTGAAATGTTTAATGTTAAGTTCAAGACTATTGATTATATTCAAATAATTATTAACATGTATGCGAGACTAATTTTATATATATTAATAGGTATAGCGGTTTGATGTTGTTGTTTATTATGCTGTTTATTATTTTTAAGTTAAGACAATGCTGTGATTTTAAAAATAAAAGAAATATTTTATCAGTTTATAAAAAATGTTGTGAGACTGATTTTATATATTGTAAGTTAAAAGATCTTTCATATTTTTGTCAGTTTTTTGCCTTACAATAGTAATTGTTTTCAATAAGTGTAGAGATTTTTATTACTGCTGCCATGTGCGCACTAAGATACTGTTTATTTTTGACGTTAAATTTAGGTAGGAGATTGTAATATGCAATGTGTAGATGTAAGGGATAAAAACATAAATGTTTTTAATTGAACTGTTGTATTTCATTTTTAAACTTATTATCATATTTATATAGTATAGTAATTATATTTCTTAATAAGTACCGACATATTTTTTTTATTCCAATAGAAAGCTGTGATTTTAGAAATAGAAGACAAATTATCATTTAACTAAAATAGTTTTTTTATACTTATTCAAAATTTTTTGGTTGACCGTACTTTCGTAAGACATACTTTACTTTTTTTATTTGTGGTCCCAAAATACTACTGAAAAATAAATATTTAATTTATAGGTGGAATCCGGGACCGCGGTCCCGGTCCTAAAAGCCCCTCGACCCTTACAAGTGCCTGTAATTGGTTTACGTTAATAAAAATGATTTTTATTTTTTTATTTATTTTAAACCCAAAACAAACGAGTCCAAACTCGACTATCTTATTCAGTAGGTACAGGAGTTCCTATGGCCACCTTCCGACTCCATCATCAGATCAGCTCCATGGTACTATTGCATTTCAAATCAAATCAAATCAAATCCTCTTTATTGTGGACTATAGGTTTGTCACGCGATATACATATGCTTGCAAAATTTCAGCTCAATCGGTTGAGGGTATGTGCTTCAAAATTTAGTTGCAAGATTCCACCCGAACAAATTACTTACAAAGCAAGTTAAATTAAAAAGTTCAGTAACTTTTGTTTTATTATGTTAAGTTATTTTTGGACATTGCCGTGATTATACTAGATAACTAAAACAAGCATTTTATATTGTTCAGTGACTTTTGTAAAACTGAATGTTATGATATTTTTGGGTATTATAACGATCAGCGATTTTTGACAAAATGGTGTTCAGTGACCTTTGACGAGTAGTGTTCAGTTAATTTTGAACTTTAATGATGTTCATTCTATACTGGCGCCCATTTCGTTCAGCGATTTATGGGTGTAAAGTGTTCTGCGGTTTTGGAAATCTAAATGTGGTCATCAACTTTTGATGCTGACTGTACCAATTCTTTGCGTTTGTATACTCGTGATAATTTCTCAACGAAATCCGATTGGAATAAAACAAAAAGTATTTTACTTCTACATAAATACCCTTAATAACATTATGCTTAATTTGGATAAGGATTAATATTACGATACATATATAACGTAGTTTCTTTCTTCAGACGACTTAATATTTTTTATGAACATAGAAGCGGTTATTGTGACCCAACTTTGATAGTTAGATATGTGCTCTCGCGGACGTTTTTGTAGATCTTAATAAGACCTACAAACCCGTAGTACATAATTTTGTTCTATTGTCAATAGTTTTTGCAGCGAGCGCATAAATAGGTTTTCGATTTTACACCTTGGGTTACAAAATCGCAATTTTCTTACGGATCCCAAATTTTTTTGAAAATAAAATATTACCTTCCTCGATAAATGGAGCATCCAACACTAAAAGATTTTTGAAATCGGATCAGTAGTTCCTGAGATTAGCGTGTTCAAACAAACAAACAAACTAACTCTGCAGCTTTAAAATATTACAAGGCGAAGGTGGGTCAAAAAGTTCGCGGAATGGAGGGGTTGGAGAGGGACGGGGGTATTTTTTTTACCTGTCCTTACTTATCAACTCAATACAACTATAAACACTAAGTTTCATTCCAATCGGTTCATTAACCTTTGAGATATCGCTGCATACCCAAGTAAATCGGGAAGAAAACATCAACTATGGAGAAAATTGAGTTTCGTGCCGTGATTAAGTCCCTCACTAAGCAAGGAAAACCATCACAAGTGATCATGAAAGAAATGTAATTTGTTTACGGGGACTCTTGCCCTGGAAAACAATGATTTATAAGTGGCATAGACTTTTCAAGGAAGGTCGGGAGTCGATTGAAGACGATGAGCGCTCAGGCCGACCGATTGAAGCGACGTCGTCAGACATTGTCGTAAAAGTTGAAAAACTTGTTCTGGAAGATGTCCGTTTAAAGAAGAAACAAATCGCAGAAATCGTTGGAGTATCATCTGCAACCATATAATTTAGCATATTAAACGATTATTTTAGATGAATAGGCTGTTGCCCGCGATTCTTTGTGAGTGTAAGAACCGCGGAGCCATGTCAAAATTTTGCATGTTGGATAGTGTACATGTTTAATACTATGCCAGTACCTTTTAGTACCTTTATTTAAAATATTAGTACCTTTGTATAGTTCTACTTTATCTTATTTTTAAATGGTCCGCCATAATGACGTCAGGACCGCGGAGCCACTGCCGATTTACGAAATACCACAAGGCTTAACAAAGACTTTAATGTAACAACCTTTAATACCTTGTGTATTATAAAAAATGGCATTTAAAATTTGCCACCATCTTTAAATTATAAGCATTTTATTTATTCACGCCTGTTCGTTTAAGATAGCAATGTTAAATAAAAAATATTAATGTGACCTAAGTTGTAGGCGCCTTATGAGATTTTTTTAAATAAAAATGTTTATAATTTAAAGATGGTGGCATCTACAAGCAAATTTTAAATGCCATTTTTTATAATACACAAGGTATTAAAGGTTGTTACATTAAAGTCTTTGTTAAGCCTTGTGGTATTTCGTAAATCGGCAGTGGCTCCGCGGTCCTGACGTCATTATGGCGGACCATTTAAAAATAAGATAAAGTAGAACTATACAAAGGTACTAATATTTTAAATAAAGGTACTAAAAGGTACTGGCATAGTATTAAACATGTACACTATCCAACATGCAAAATTTTGACATGGCTCCGCGGTTCTTACACTCACGATTCTTTCGCCTAATATAAGGATTTTATACATCATTTATTATTATCTACAGAATACGCGGACAAACAAACAGATAGACAAAATACAAAGTAGAAATCATACCTTATGGGATTAACTGGAAAAAAAAGACACAAAAAACACTTTAAATAGGCATGTGGACTAAAAAAATCTATTTAGTCCGTCAGTTAGATTACCAAAAATTATTGGACACGTATTTTTTTTTTCGTTCCTCAAACAAAAAATGACGAAGATACAGCGCGTTGAAATTTTGTGTGACGTCACTATTAGGTAGAATTTTACCTAATAGTTACGTCACAAGCCCCCCTCTCCTGAACTTTATAGTTTGTTTTGGCTCTGTATCTTCTTCAATTTTGATTGAGTTGATAAATAAAAAAATACGTGTCCAATATTTTTTAGTAATCTAACTGACGGACTAAATAGATTTTTTTAGTCCTCATGCCCATTGTACCCTACCTACTGATAACAAAAACACAATAAAAAAAATACATATGAATTTAGTAACAACCCGTTATTTTTCCATTTCCACGATGTCCGATGACGAGTTAAACGACCTGTTTTACTGAGTTCACGTTACGTTCGATAGATGGCATTAGTAATGTCATCCATCAAAACAACTATAAGTTATAGTTTTTAAGAATGTTCCACGAAGTTATTTCAGTAAAAAAATAAAATTTAGAATACCTGCTTTACGAGGTTTCCACTCATGTCGTAGGTTCGATGTCCACGCCGTACAGGAAATCTTTGTGTAAATGCTAAGATTTCTTTCCGGGTCTGCTTGTTTGAGGGACTACCCTCCGTGACTCGGAAAGCACATTAACCCGTTGGTCCTGATTGTTATAAAATCATCTATATTAATCATACATCAAGGAACAGGCAGCAGCGTTTCCTTGTGTGGTATATCATTATACTGCAGTCGCATGCCAAGCGTGGTGGCTATGGCAAATACCATCCCCAGGGAGGAGGCCCATGTTTAGCATACGTATGATGAGGTTTCCACTTCACAACGATGAAATAGTATTGCTAATAAAGTAACAACAATTCTAATTTAGTATTGTATTACCATGAGGTCTGGAAGAACGTAGCTTTCATATATATTTGTTTTACTTGGTTTATTTGATGTTTCGATGGTGGACTCTCATAGTCGGGACGCTTGTCATGCAGGTTGACGGCCAACATCGTGTTCTAAGTCACAGGTAAATGTTGCTACTACCCATTCCCTAGTTTACTTAGTAGTTCATATAGAGAAGTAGAGCTGTAGTGCATCGCGTTGATACGCTCTATTAGATGTTCAACTGCAGAAGTAGCTCCTCTTTCCAGAATGCCGCAGTAACACCGAACATATGTCATGAATATTGTAAAGGTATTTGGACCCCTCTACCACTTAGTTTTATCAAACCGACATACTACTTACATGTTACATGTTGTAAAAAACGTATATTATTGCATCTTGGACCAAAAGCTCTGTACTGTTACGGTGGGGTTGTAAATATTACAGACTATAGCTGCGTTCCGCGCAGTTTCACCCGCGTAATCGTTTTTTGTGCGGAATCCTTTTTTTTTTTTAATGAATATAGTCTATGTTATTTTATAAAGTGTAATATCAAAATTTGCCCCGCTGTTTTGGAGATGACGCGGGCTAAATAGACAGTTCACTTCTTTAATATTTGATTATTGCTATTGAATACATATGTATTTTTACTTTTAAATCTGTTGTTTGATACTACAACGAACACTTTATGTAAAGAAAGAGTTTATAGAATAAGTATCAGTAAACGATGCTTGTTATCCTCCAAAAACTAGAATGAATTTAATGTTAACAACATTATTCTCATTTTTCATTCGTTTTCATTCATTCTCATTTTTTAAAGGATTTTTACAATAACACCATTTATTACTTAATGCATAAAGTTTCAAAATTTAAGACCCTGGTAGAGTTAGATGTTGGTAGGTACCTATATATGATATAATTATATATTTCCATGATTTTACATATTAAGTAGTATTTTTTTTTGGATTTCGAACCTCAAAAGCTATATATAGATCCCATACAGCACAGTAATAGTATAATATATTTTCGTCAACATTCGTGGTTCAAGTAGAAGTATTTAATTCGTGTGCATCGCCACGTATGACTTGTGGATCTGAATCGTGCTCGCTCGATATTTCTTTGTATCATAATATCCGGAATAAGAAAATCCACACACAGGGAAGTTTCCAACATACATAGCTTGGAACGGAAGACGCAGCGTGGTCCTACTGCTTCTCTTTCTTGAAGTCAAAGCCCGTTAATTGTTCATGGGGTGATCTGAGAACACCAACAACTAGAAAAGGAACTTAACATACACCATGTTTACTAGTAGTCCTCTAGTGATTGGAATTCCATCATCTTTTATTATTAAGTTTGGACGTTATTAATGTTTTATTTTTAAATAGGTACATAGGTAGGTATAGTTATTTTGATTTCAATGTATTTCTGATACTTCTAGGTATACCTACTGCTAATAATCTAATCTTCTAGAACGCGCTAATCTCTATATAGCTTATTTATCGTCATGCTTATAGCATTCTACGCGGATGAAGTTACGGGAGTTTGATATAAACTAACTTTGCCAATTATTGCTCCTCTGCTTGTACATATATTTAGGTACAATGTTTTCATGTATTACTAATATATAGGTTTAGGTACATGACTGTTCATTTTATTATTAGGTGTTAGCGGACATTACATGCCTCGCTCCAATGGTTCGTAGCGTATGTTTTATAGCCTATTTGTTAATACAAGTTGTAAATTATGACGAGTATTTTAATTAGTATAAATGTCCGTCCAGGCGTTAATAAAAAGTTACACACATCCTTTGAATGTTCCCTCTATCCACACATCCAATAACGTATCATTCAATCTATACGCGCATCCTTACCAAGTTCCGAATTTAAAAAAATAACCCACTAAAGAGCGGAAACAGGGTCCATAGTTGCGGCAGCTCGACCAAGTCGCGGGCAACATCTCGCATCAGATTTAAAATATTTTCATACTTCAACAATAATCATTTAAAAACAAATGATAAACAAACATACATGTTAATATCTATTCTAAAATGGATGGATTCGTTATGAAGTTGTATTTAATGAGGCATTTATTGGAGTGGCGGGCGGGAGGTTTACAGGGAACATAGATGTGCTAACTACGCAAACAAGAATCTACGTGAAGATACAAACTTACACCACAGTCGTATCAATGTCATAAAATAAATATGGTATCTCGTTAAGTACCTAAGTCAAATGTAGGACATAGTAAATCAAAGGTCGGACTTACATACAGCGGGGTTATCGGGAAGCAATGGAAATATAAAGCAAGGAGACGCAAAGACATCGTCAAGTGACATTTGCTGATAACACCGCCGAAGTGACCGTCGGTCACGTTCTAGTCAAGACAATGTTCGGACAAACAATTTTAAAATAACGTTATTTTAATACAATCCAAGATAATGAAGTCGAATCAGATAGGAATGATCGCGAGCGTTGGACATCTGCAGCCGGTCCGGGGTGGCGCTGGAGCCAGGTCCCCGGAGGCTCGCGGGGCAGGCGGGCGGCGGGCGTGGGGCGTGCGGCGCGGCGGCCCGCCTCCGCCGCTCCCAGCGCGGCGGGCGCCGGGCGCAGGGCCCAGTCCGAGTGTAGCGCGCTCGCCGCCCGCACGCGCCGCGCGCCACGAACACGCGCCCGCGCAAACATCAACGGATCGTCCTTCTGCACGTTCTCTTCGGCCGGAGTGGCGGTTCGCATCTTACCGGGCAGCATTAGAGTCCTCTGTTAATATCTAATACTGTCAGGTAAAGATGTCGTCCGCGCTCCACGTTCGTCGTTCGAAGATGGGAATTCAGCTCGCTCGAGGAACCGGTCGGGTGACGATGGTTATATTTACCGGCCGGTGGTGCACTGGCCGCTCGCGACGCGTCAGGTAACCGGCCGGAGACACCGCGTGCGCCGGCACCGACTCCGCGTGCGACGATCAGGCGTCGGCTTCAACCCTACGGTAAACTGAAACGAGCGCTCTCCGACCGGAACGGCGCAACACTCTGTAACACGTTGCGCACCATTACGTCACATGTGTTGATTGATCTTCTTCCACTACTTTGTAGATATGTTCAACGTTCAACGATCACCGGTGGGTCATCGGACCGTTGTCCTTACGTAGCGATGTGAGCTAAACTCCGGCTCAGTCGGATGTGTGGATCCGTTTCGCTGATAACCTCGTGTTGCTTTATATCGAAACCTCACCTTGCAACCGGTTATCGACGGAGGACCACCGCTTTGTAATTCTCATGCTTTTTGTGTGTTAATTTTACAATAATTATTCATAATTAAGTTACATCCTATGAATTCACAACAATAGACGCATAGATAACGATCTGAAGACGAGGCCGCCCTCTGCTTTTTAACGTCAATAGATTCGGTCAGACGCGGCTGGTCTGGCAGCTAATGAGAAACGCGTAACAGTTGAGTTCGTCGGAGCAAGAAACGCTTCCCGAAGTCGATGTTATCAACATAATCCGCGCACTGTTGCGTTTCCTCATCGTCGCTCACGTAACCCACTTAACTAATTAAAATTCCTCATGGCCGGCAATGAGCACGCGTTTTCAACTCATTAACTCGGCACACGATAGCGCGGTGCGCGCACGCCGAACTCCGCCACCCGCACTCGGCTGTATGTTGGGCCATACTGTTACATTTTTTACTCATTTAAAAATGACTTTGATATCAAGTGTGCTTAAACTCGCTGCATTTATGTCAACCGCCGAGGTTAACGTTATTGTCAGCACCAGCGACGCTGAGTTGCCGTCGCCATCATACCAACTGCTATTACTAACATCGTTGCTGTTCCTTAGAGCCGTCCGTTCTATGATTGCACTGTAGCACAATAAGGCACTGTCGTGTATACATAACATATTAAAACTATGTAAGGAACAATATTTATAAAAATAATAGTTATGACTTTCCAAATAATGAAAAGTTGGTCAAGGCCCAGGCGCCTACTTTGCAACCTCATGTTGGTTGTTGGTGTAACTCCTTTCTGCGCTTTTCATTACACTTAGTACGATTTAAAATTCATATAGGTGTCGCTATGTAAAATACCTATCGAAGATTTTTAAATATTCATAAGATTGCTTAAAAGGACCTTGACGACACGATGTGTTACGAGTAGGGGCTCGGTCATTCGATATTGATATTAATTAATTTAATTAAGTGAGCTTAAACACTTGAATAAAGAACCGGACTCGTACTCGGGTCCAAGGCGGTTGGTTCACTTAACATTAATGAATATTAAATTAAAGAGCGATAAAAAGTAGTATTCAATATTGTATTGCTCAGTAGACTTCTAACGACTATAATGACAAATTAAAATGTTCGAAATGCGATTGTTATGAAGTATGACAGTGAACTGTTGACTTGGTCAGCGGCAAGCGTCGTGTCCAGCACGCAGCCAGGCGCGGGAGTGACACGCGGGCGCCGCGTGCGCTGCCACGTCGCGTTGTTTGTTGGCCTGAAGTTCGCCGACGTCGCGTCGAGTCGCAAGAGTCGATAACGCGACCGGTGAAAGCCGCAGTAAATTAATCGCTCAGGTGGATTCCGCTTTCGAAATGAATTTTTATCGCTATCGGAAAGTGTCGCCGCGGTCGAGACCGGTTCGTGGTTTCCTATAGGTGCGCGCGTTGTGCATCTATTTCGGGAGTCGATGACCGCGGGTTTGGCACTACGGGCGGCCGGTTTTATTCTGTTCGTGTCAGAGAGTCGTTCCGGGAGCGGCTCGCCCGCCGAACGGCAATTTTGTGTAAAACTCTGGCGTATTTCAGGCGATGACGTAACGCGAGGAGTGCGTCGTCCCCAGGCGCCGGGAGGGACATGCCTAATCGAGCATAATGTTATTAATAAGCCGGGGGCGGGCCGCGACTCGCCCTCGCATAAACTACGTTTATCGGCTCATCGGGCATGCGATCCCGACACAAATATGATACTGTGCGTGGAGCACGGTGCAGCATTGTTGCGCTATTTATACGCGACCACTTTTAAACTGAGCGACTGTCGCAGCGAGCACCGCAAGGCTCATCACCTTTACAGCTAACTACCAAAAGTCGACGTGCTAAAAAATGACCTCACATGCATTTTCAATATCTTTCACTTAGTGTAGGTATATGAACAGCTGACAGAACATATATGTTATTATTTTCGAGAACCATGAGTAAGAATGAATCTGTCATTCTATCTATGCCTACCCACACTAACACGTTAAAAAGAAAAAAGACATTTGTTGAATTGCAAAACCCGAAATTACCCTAATTACCTATTATTTCGTTATTGTGAAATCACCAAGGCTCCTAATTACAAAACTATTGCGTTTATATTTGACTCGCTCGCTTGTATTCATTTTTCTCGTTGTAAATAGCCCACAATAAAAGAGGAACAAGTCGAAATCTCATCAAGCAACGCCTGACCGGTTAGTTCACTTATACGAGTATATGACGAGTTACTGGTTTTACGCGCCACCACACCACACCGCACCACACCACACCACACCACACCACGACCGAACCGAATACCTACCTAACTTTATAATGGAGAAACCTTATTACATTTGATTTTATTCAGGAGGAGGTTGCTCACTCATATGTATCACTCGCTGCGGACATCGATGACTTGGGAACATTATTAAAATACATTTTAATAATTAAAGTAAAAGTGTCAAGTTAATATAAAGTAGTGTTATCGTATTTTATTATTATGCATAGGAATAGAAACGACTTATTACTTCGTTTCTTTAAAGACAATGTACTATCAAAGTCAAAAATACTTTATTCATATAGACACATTTAGAATATTTTAAATCCTGTTCTTATGATGCGTCCCATTCTTTTACTACCACCAGTTCTGGACGTGGCAACTCTGAGAAGAACTGGCAAGAAACTCAGAGGAATCCTTTTTTTTAAATAAATTTTATTTTACAATGATTAATAAAGCAGTATTGTTTCAGAGCAACTCACTCCCAAGCAGTTTTGTCATTAACATAATCAGAAATTTTATAATAAGCCTTTTTACATCATTTATCTTTGACATATCGTTTAAACTTGTTTGTTGAAAGATCTCTTACATTATTAGGAAGTTTGTTATAGAAGCGTTTACATTGCCCTATATATTTATGAAGAGCGTGCAAATGAAACGCATTACTTACGTCCGATATTGTTTTGCTGAGATGTCAGACCGCGGGACGTGGGGAGAGAGTTTTAAAAGAAGCTAATGTGAAAATTTAACGGAATTAATGTCTTCAATTTCATGGATGTTTTTCACTTTACACATTATGCTGCTTTTGGGTGCACATATTGTATCTTTCTTCAATATAATTTTACTACATTTACACCCAGGTTTGTTATCAGGGATTTGTTATCAGGAGTTGATACAATTAAGTAGTTAACAATGATGATGAGCCATTGTGAGTTCTACCACATTAGCGAGCGTAAATATTCAATCACATTCTAATTAGGTATTCAATATCGTAACGAGGACTTATTAGGTAGGTATGTAAATACGTTCAATATATAGTTATCAGTGGATTTTGACCTTGTTAATAATGTAAACTGTTAGTTAAATGGTTCTTAAATGCTTACTATAATGATTATGCTTAGTTCAATGATCAGATCAGATCAGAAGTAGGGATGAAATGACATAGTCACCGTTAACAAGTGTTGTAGTCATGCAGGGTCGGTAGGATTTTTAGTTTCGTCAGTTCATTCACTTGTTTGATAGCTTTCATAAATACTGTTGACGTAGCAAATAATTAATTACCAATGACACAACGCGCAACGAGCAGATTTTTAATAAAACAGAGTGTTTAGTAGGTCTGAGTTGATAGAAAATAAAACGACAACCTTAATTGTAGATTACAATATAGTGATATGATTGATACCTACTACCTTCGTCAATTAATGATTCACTATGATTGTTTGTGACTCTTAGTTTTGTTTCATCCTCTGTGCCATATCATAAATCATGTTCGAACCATTTACAAAAAATGAAATTTTAATCATTTTAATGATCAAGTTTCTAAACCCAATATGTTAAATTATACTCTTGGGCTACTCTGGTCCTGGTAATTTTTTAGTAATTATTAGATTTCTCTAGGATTTTGTAGTTGTTAAATACAATTAATTTAAAACTTATAACTAATCACTTCATGATATATATCTTTATATTGAATCAGAAAATGTTTCATAGTGGTAAATTTGTCACGCGAAGAATGAACTACCTAGCTCAAACTTTTTAGTAAGTCTTTTAATAAAAGAAACATACTTCGTTGAATGTTTTAAAATATTACGAGACTAACTGTCGTCTTTATAAACAACTTATTGTTTGAGAATTAGGATTATAATATTGTGGTTTCTACCGCTAGAGCAATCAAAAATATCTAAGTGGCACTTGGCATTCCCATGTAATCACTTCCACTAAGATTTTTGTATAAAAAGTCAAAGTCAATAATATCTTTATTCATATAGACACAATTCAAAAATAATTAAATCATGTTCTTATGATGCGTCCATTTCTTTTCCTACCACCAGTTCAAAGACGTGGCAACTCTGAGAAGAACTGGCAAGAAACTCAGAGGAATCCTTTTTTAAATAATCAAATCATCATTTATTTTACAATATTGTTAAGCAGTTTCGTAAATAAAGGGAATTGAGAATGATGAATTAATCGAAATACAGAATATTGCAATATTTGATATGTAGCTGCGATTGCGTAACTACTATTTGTCTAAGTTAGGTGATTTAGTTTTTAATTAAGGTAATTTCATTTTGTAGCAATTATAGTTTCTATCGTATGCTGTTAGTATATTTATCAAAGACCGATGGTTCTCACTTTGTCAATACAGACGTTGTCAGTTTCCGTTCACTCTCGTTAGTGAGGCGATTTAGTTATCTCACTCGTATTCAAATTGTATAAAACAAAAAAACTGGTGTAATGTAAATAAATATAAACATGAACAATGTCAGTTGGAGGCGTCTCGTTGAAATGTTTAGCAGCATCCCCCGCGCCGCAGCCTTCCCCGCCGCGGTGCTCCCGCGCGCCTGTAAAAGACATCAACGGCGTTGTGCCTCCGCCGAGCCTCCCCACTTGCTCATTACGCGCTAACAAACTCGTTCTAATCTCATTAATTCCGAACAGTATCGAGATAGAACATTACATTTTTTACTCTAAAAAGACTACTATGGAATATATAATACCTAATTAACGGATCATAAAACTTCAAAAGTATTAAGTTAGCGCGTTTAGAAGGAGACTCATAAGTCATTATTATGCAAATAAATAATTATAATAATTATTTTTTCTGCATTAGCCTCATTACATGTAACTTCCGCTCACAATAGAAGCTAAATCGCGATAAATTTAATAATTTAATATTCGTATAGAATGTTTAAACGTTCTGAAATCATCGAGTCGCGTTACTTGAATGTTTGATCAGCTGTGAGGCGAAGGTTGACGCTCGCGCCGACGCTTGTAGACAGCTCGTAACCACGCACTGCTTCCAAACGAAACTTCATAAACGGACTATTGTAAGAGATGATGTCTGTATCTGTTGAGTAACCACTTCGCCAGGCCGTACGTTCAGCACGCGTGTACACCTGAACAACACGCGGCCGTCCCATTCTCACCACTTGACACTAGTAATGTGCGGTGCCACGGTGAGATGATTATAGCGATCTATTTGTAGACAACATTGTTTTTGTTGTGTGAGTTGTCCGTGTGTTTATTTACGCTCGAGGCGAGTGTGCGCGTTGCGTGCGACGCTGTGGACTCGTCGTTCGCGTCGCCGCGACGCCGCGCGCGCTACTATAAATATCGCTTTGCGTGTCACCGAGCACCGCCGCGCGCCGTCGACGCTCCATCGGAATATTCTTATTCTCTCGTAAATACCGGCGTACATTCTCGATTCACACCGAGTTTGCAAAAGTAATTGTCAGCTGCGTTTTAAAAAGATATGTTTTAACGAGCGTGTTCGCGAGCGCGGCGCCGCGCCGCGCGACGCGCTCGGTTCCCGGCGCGCACCTCCACATGAGCAGGTGGCTCACTAACTGCTCTTTACATGGTCGTACTCACCAACTATTCTACTTTATTGAAATTTCCTCTTGCAGAAACATTAGATTCGATCATGACTCTGTTTCAGATAAAACCTAGCTATTATTTGACTGAAGTGTTATGGCATGCATGGTTGTTTTTATTAAAAGTTCAACAAACCTATTTATTGAAATGGTGAGGAGTCACCATGTTGCATGTATAGCGTGAATGTGAATCGTGTTCACTGTGTGTAATGCATAAACTTACGTTGCATGATTTTCTGTACATTTAATGGGCATCAGAAAGTTTTGTTTTCATCTAATATTTTGAATAAATTAGTGATATTTTTTTAGGATAATAAAAAATACCTACAGAAATCTTTGCAGCTCGAGGATTACGTCTCGAGAATATAGAGCTGTAGTGTGCCGATTTCTATCGGCCAATAGTTACCTTGTACAACCAGTCGGAGCAGTACCTAGCGCATGTATTACACTGCTTCCACCGTACATATACTCGTATGTACGGTTTTTGGTTCACTTTCAGCTAGTTTCAGTACCGCTGAGGAGATACGTAAACTATTCGTCCTCGTAATGCCCACAGAACTGTCGGCTGCTGTTTCTCACCCAGCTCGTCAACAGTTTGCTGTTATTGGCTTATTCCAAGTGTTTCCTTATAATAATACTTATATTTGGTGGCATTTTAATTGTGTTAGGTATATTGAATTAATAATTAATGTCAAATAATTATTATATGTATATATCGGTGTATCTGGGTTAAATTTGTTAACGTCAGTTGTGGGAATTCCGATTGAATATGGTTTTATTGACTATTTATAAAGCCATAGATATTTTTTAATTTTTAGTCGGTAGGTATATAGTTTTTAATCTCGTCTTCTTGTCTACTATCTACTGAATAGAATTATATATGGAATAGATTGTTTTTCTGTCTTGATAATTGTTACATTGTATTAGTTGTATTAAGATTCCAATTGGCTAATTCTGTGCTTTAAGTATCTATTCCTTTTAAAAACCAGTTTCCATATTAACACGCCATATTCTTAATTCTTGAAATATAATAATTGAAGAATTAATTAATAATAATAATTGAAGAAAAATTTAATATTTGTTTAAAATGCTAACGCAACACTAATATGCACTAATTCCCCGCGGAGTGGTTGCTCCGCATGTAATGTCCGACTGGTCACTTTCTTCGGACATTCCTCTCACATCCTCACACTTTCGACTTTCGAGACTCTTCGCGTGTCTTTCCTTGCACCTTTCATATTATTATATTTTTATTAGTAAATGTTAAGTTATTATTAGCTTAACTCGGTTACATCTCACTGCGACTCGATTTAAAATATATTAGTTAAGTTTCCGTGGGAACATTGTATAAAGTATGTAATTTTTTAACAAAACATTAACTTAGCCAAATCTGCTTCTCCTTTAAGTAATTGACTATCGATTGAATTTGTTTATTAAAATGCCTAATAAATCTTATTAAATAATAGTAAGAAATTACTATCGAATTGAAAGAAATGAGAAGGAGTTTAATTGAAAATTTAGATGATTGGTAAAAATCTTAAGACTGGCGCATCAATACAAACGGTTTTTCTAATTCCTATACATGCCATTCATTAACACGGTAGACTGTTTAGATATACCTATTCTGGCTTAAAAAAGTGTTGTACGTATAGAGTAGCATGGTCCCGCTGGAGGCACGTGTAATGCACGAGGACGCATGTGAAGAAGTCATAACTCTGGGCAGTGCTGCGCGCTCGCCGCGTGCTCGTATATGGAAACTAGCTTAGTTAATGCATTCAGGTGCTAATTATTCGTTTTAAATACCGCAAGTACATTACATTCAGCGAGATAAAATATTTATGGTTAGTTAGTCGCTTATATAAAACGCGTTTTTAAAAATACAGTTGTCCGGTAACGGTCACTCTCGCACACGAGAGGATTCATAACGGACGGAGAGGAGGGAGCGGGGCCGCGGGGGAGGGGGAGGTGGCTGCAAAGGTCAGGCGGCGTGCACCTGCGGCGCATTGTTGGACCATTTATCACAAGTCGCTACCACATTACCTATATACCGACGACCAGCGCCGCGCACGCAACCTGCGCGGATACACTTGTGCAAACCGATACCACTGAGTTATCGCCTTCGTTAATGCTACTTATCCTCGTGTTGTGTCGAGTCCTCTAGTTGACCTTTACAATGCCGGCACCATCCCGATGCCATTGACCTTATCAGACGAAACTTTTCACGCTTTCTGGACTTTCGTATGTAGATTTCAATTTTAAATAGAAAAGATTTTAGCTGCAAATGTTTATATTTGTCTACGAATGTCATCTGGATCTTATATGAATTAATATCAAAATATTAGTTGAGTCACAAAACTACAAAAATGCAGCGCCCACTAATGTGTTTGCGTGGCGTTCGGCAGGCGCTCGTATCTGTGGTCTGCTCGTAATCGCTGTATTATCTCTCCGATACCAGCGGCTTTAGGATAATGAGTCGATAATGGACGATATTGGTGTTTTCTGCCGGAGCTACCAACTTATTACAACAATACAACAGGTACTGTTTAGTAGCTGCCGGTAAAGATGTTTAATGTAATCAACATTCACGATACGTGTGGTGAAGGCAAGTTGTTGCATTGAATACATCGAAGATCGAGACTAAATTCATAGAATGAAACAGATTAGTCCTACGGGAATGATGTTACTCGGACAGTAGTTAATGAATGAGCAGGTATTATCGAAGGTATTGTCGCATGTCCTCGGTCGGTGGCGCGGGTGGTGTGTGTGTGGGGGGGGGGGGACATGACGACAGTGCTCGTCTCGTGTCCATTTGGTGGCTGGGCGGTCGGCGACCCCGGCGGCCGTGGGCGCCGCGATAAACTTTATATATTCATGCGGGTTGCGGCGCGTGTGTGCGCCTGCTTGCTCGCTCGGCGGCTGGTTGTGTCCGGTACCGTTACTTTTCTTGCTTTCAGATCTCGTTCGGCTTTTAATTCTTGTTTTAAAACTGGGCGCTTTGGCGACGGTTGGCCGGCGCCGCTCGCTAATGAGCGCTGCACTGACGCTCCCGGAGCACCTGCCGCCGAGACCTTGTTCAGCGTTTGTTTATTTCTTGTGAGCCTATCCCGATGGGGGCAAAGGCCTCCGGTTCCTTTTACCGATTCTTTCCATTATGTGTTAATGAAGGTCAGTAGGTAGGTAGGTATATGTGCGGTGTCAAACTGCTCGCGGCATGCATGTGGTTAACTTGATGTTTCGAGGGTATATATAACTAGAGGACTGCTATTTGATAGATGATTGCTTTTAACATTTCAACCAGTAAGCAATCTTTGGCAGAATTGTCGGTAAGGACAAATATGGTTTGTGTCTTCTGCTCGTTTCTAATCTACCTATGAGTATAATATTATAAGGTGAGAAGATTTGTATATGATTTGTAACCAAGGAACTTAAAAACGACTAGACCGCTTTTTATCATTCTTAGAACATCAGAATGCTATCCAGGAGTAACATACGCTATATTTAGGGTTGCCACCTTTTTTTTTACAAAAAGTTGCTAAATATATAGTACTTTTGGGAAATTCAGGAGAAAAAAGTATACATTTATTTTTAATAATTTTTCCGCATGTATTTGTTATTACTCTTTGCTTCGGTAATCAAGATTAAAAACCTTAAAATAATTATAAGAGTGAGCATGTTAGATCCATATTACAATTAATCAACAATTCATTGTTTTCATATGCAGCGCTGAGGGTGCGGTCTAAATTTTTAAATGGGGTTTAGCAAAAAATATAGTACTTTTTGTACTATATTATTTTTTTATAATATATAGTACATTAGACTGAAATATAGTACGATACTATATAATATAGTACGGGTGGCAACCCTAGCTATATTTCATTCCTAGCTTCCGGTGGGCGATTTCACCCGCCTAACTCCCGTTCCCGATTTCTTCGATTGGCATTCCTTGATACATGGGCCATGTTACACGGAAAGAATCTCGCTAATGTAAGGAGTTAGGTACTTTCCTGAGATTAGCGCATTCAAGCAAACAAACTCTTCAGCTTTATATATAAGCAGCTTTATATATACAAGTTCCCACGATAAGGAGCTTCGCTGGTGAAACCGTACCTACGCGGGAAGCAAGTATTTAATATTTGTACTTGCTAATGGTTGCCTAGGTTGCATTTCCGATTCAAATTGTAAGTTTTTGCCGCTTGGCATTATTATATATACGTACATTTTGACAAAAGTTCCTGGTTATATATTAATCTAATCTCTTTCCTTTTAACAACGACGCAGGTGCCTACTGAGTGCAGTTCAAGAAATGTATTAGTTGGTTTATTTGCACCAGGGGTCGGTTCGACATATCCCTTGAATTCTAAGTCGTGTCAGCATTGTCACTTAGTTTGTCGATAATGTTGTAAATATAAAATGTTAATAATGATCCGCAGTCCGGAGTCGGGTGTCGGGTGTGGGTGGAGGACCGTGGCCGCGAGCGCTCTTCGCCGGACGAGTGTACAGTATCGACACATCGGCAGCTCGATTCGCTTACTATAAATTTCTCTCGTTGCTTTCAGACCAGTTATCGAGGCTACTTGTTACAATGTCCTTAATTTTAAAACAGGTAGTCGTTTATGTTAAGCCACAGCAGTTAGCGTTGCAACGGTAAAAATCAATACTTGACATAATTTATGAACGAAGCAAATTGTTGCAGAGCACAAGAGCAACGAGCAACGGTACTAATTAAAATAAAAACGAAATATTCAATGAAAAAACTACTTAGATTCCGATTGAACGCAAAAAATATTTTGATTTTCCTATTTCAGTTCCAAGGATCTAAGTGACTTCATTGTTTCTTTTTGCACTCTACTTGTCTGATAAACCGCCAGGACTAATTTAACGATTTTTCTATTTTTGTTATTCATTATTCGCAACCTATTTCACGCGGTGTCAAACTGCTCACACGCTTTGACTTCTCAAACGCCTAACATAAAGGAGGACAGACCCGGTGTATTCCGATAGCGCGTAGGTCACCCCCTTTCAACCGTAAATAAAAAAAAACTGCTCACGGCATGCATGTGGATAACTTGATGTTTCGAGGGTATATATAACTAGAAGACTGCCATTTAATAGATGATTATTTTTACATTTTAACTCCTACTACCAGTAAGTAATCTTTGGCAGAATTTTCGGTAACAACAAATATTGTTCAATCAATCATTCAAAATATTTATTTGCTAGAATATGGTACATTCACACAACCATACTTTGTTAAGTTTTATTAATATCATCCTTTAACACCTCACATATTTTTGTTGAATCTTCAAAACGATGCAGAATATGGTAATATAGTAGTGAATAGATCGAGTGGGAGACTGTAGAGCCGCGCCGAGGAGCCGCGTAGCGCGGGAGCAGCCACCACACCACGCCGAGCACCGCTGCACCGCGCCGCCGCCTCCGGACAACAATTATTGATTGTATTATTGCTAGGAAATATAAATTATTATCAGTCAGTATTGTATCTATAAATAGAACTAACTAACTAATAGAACTTTCTCTATCTGTTTGTACGGGTTAATATCGTTTTTACGTTATTACGTTACGTTGTTACGTTAAATTGCACCGATTTGAATGAAATTTGGATTTGCATGGATGTACCTTACATCCCCGTTCAATTTTTAATCACAGAAATTAATGAATTCCCGTGGAATAGTTAAAAAACCGAAGGAATAACGAACACCACGCGGACAAAGTCGCGGGCATGAGGTAGTATGTTAATATAATCGTTGTTTTTGTTAACAATATATGTCAAATCATATTTATTTATTATTGTTTACAAATATTGTGAGAATCTGTTTGAGGTAGCGAGGTGAGAAACGTTAATTGGTTGTCTGTGTACCTGACTTACTTAGAGGATGACGCCCCGAAATTGTTTTCTGTTCATTTTAAACTTATTAGCTATTATCTATGCTGCAATAACAAATAAATTATATGTAGCCTGTCTTAAGTAAGAGGTATTTAGTACATAAATTATGATGTAAAATTTATACAAGTTTGTCGAAAGAATGTATGAATACATATTATGTTACTTATAAGTATAATTTAGTATACCTATGTATTATTAGCTACAGTACGTACACGTGCTACATACAGTAGGTACGTAAGAATCTAAATCTATAGTTGTATAGACTCAGACGTTTTCAAAATGATGACATTTTGAAAAAGTCTGTGTTGGCGTGGCGCGGGGCTACGCGCAAACTGAACGTAATGTAATGCGTGGTCTATGGATGTTAGGCGTATTGCCTTTACTAAAGTAAGCACATTCATTGATAAGTTATGTTAGACGTGAGCTATTTAATAATACCAGTAATAGGTATCGAGTGTGTGAGGAGACTTCGTACGGTGCATGTGTTACCACACCGTCGCGCGCCGCCGGCGGACGCCACTTTGTACCTTATATCGAGGTGCTAGTGTCGCAAATCGACTGTTACACACGACCATACGTAATAGATAATTGTTATTCTTGTATAAGAATGTTAAATCAAGGAAACGTTGCCATGTTTTGTGAATTAAATAACTTATATTGTACAGTTTTAAGTCGAATAATTGTGTAAGCGATGCCAATGTGTAATATTCAAGATATACCTACTTAATGAATGTAAAATGTACTGCGTCTGTGGGCACTGATCGCTCTATATTGAGCTCATTTGTGAGGTAGTCAGTGTAATGTAGGTCCTTATATAATAAGGATTAGGGTACACTAAATTGATTAACCGAGGTAGCGTAACGTTTAGCACATTGAGTTTATGTTATTCTTCTTACAATCTTTATTTGTGACATGGCAAAGCATGTTTGTATTAGTGTTGGACAAATAACGCAAGGTAATTTAATTCGTAAATAGCTTGTGTTGTCGCTTCTTATGTTGTTCGGGACGACGACTTTTGGCTGAGGTTTGTCCGTGTTAAGTAGGCTCTGAACTGCACACAAACAATGTTCGATAATCTCAAATTGCTCGATAGTTTTAGAAATACTAAGAACATGTTGAAACTATTTTGGAGTGTAGATAACTCGCGTGGCATGAATGACCGCGCGATAGTGCGCCCGCGCAAGTAGGCGTCTGTTTGTCGCATCAACTCAGCATTGAGTACATATTATGTTACAATGTTAATGATCTACCAAATTGTATTGTATCTGCTTAGTGCGTAGTTTAGTATCCAAGTTTTTTGTCAATAAAATGTAAAGATGTTAAAGTTTGTTTTACTAATATATCCCACATGGTCGAAGCGGTCCGAGTACGGAGCTGTCTAATAACTAATACGTTAATACGACTTTGTAGGCGTTTATCTGCGAGGTGTTTGAACCGAACGAGGCGCGTCACTCGCACGGTACCACTGTTGGCCGACATCGTGCCGGAGTAAATATATTGAACATAACATGACGCTCAAGGACAGTATTATTTGAATTTTTGTATTTATTTTATGGATTAATTACGTAACTATAAAATTATAGTTTAAAACAAAAACAATAATTAGGTTTCTATATTAAACCAGTAGGTATAACGAGTATTCTCTATAAATGTGTTTTTAATCGCCGCAAACTTATAGATGACAACAGCAAGCGTACAACGTGAAGTAATGTAAACAACAGAGTGTCAGGAGCGCCTCCAGGAATCGTGTCAGGCGAGGAGGTCGGCGAGTAGGAATCAAATTCCTTGCAAATGGAAGCGCCACTGAGTAAGCACAACCAGTCGGTTGCCATCCGAGTGTAGGCACTGCGTCTATTAATAGAGCGGCGAGTGTGTGTGAGCGCGCTGGTGTGCGCCGCAGGTGCAGGCTCTGAGTCGCTAGGCCAGCCTTGAGCGAGCAAGTGTCGCGCCGAGAAATTATTTGATGGCTGCCGGTCCTAGCCAGAGCCGCGCCCACCACATTACCATAAAACACAGAGCCGTCGCGCAACTACCGCCGCGCCACCGCATGCTCACTGCTCCTCGCACAACACCATATGACAAACATGTGTGCAGCCACAGCACATTTCCATAACATGCTTGTATCCAAATCTTAATCAAAAGTATGTCTAAAATGCTGGGATGCACTTTTTTCTGAATAAAAAACTAAACTACTTACTTACCTAATAATAGATTATACATTGAAATGTAGTCTTGGCTCGGTGTCAAAATAGCTTAACCGAAGCCTTTTAATATAAAGTTAACTAAAGATAGCCTCCTGAATAGAGGGATGTATCGAAAAACCGTTGTGAGTTATTCATCTATTCTACTAATGCTAATGTTTGTTACTGAATCACATTAGGACAACTCCACACAACTTTTATGTTCAAATAAAAACAACGGATGCCGTGGGATAGATAAACTACTCATTTTGCATTGGAAGCCGCGGGCAAAAGTTAAAATAAATATATTTCCCATTCAAGTGTCAGGTAAATTATAATTATGAAAAGGTTTTATTGAACTCAACGGATGAGCAGCAAGTTAACGCGGCCGTGTTACGTATCTCATTAACAACTACACCATTGTCAATTTATTGTAATGAGAACTTTAAAACACTGGCAGCATTGCCCTAGCGACCCTAATTTCCCGGATATTTAAAAATGTCATACATAAATAATATAGGTTACGGGGTGACATACATACATTCATACTCGTAGTAGTAGCGGGGCCTATGCTACCATTATGAGTATAAGAACTATAAAAAAAACTCAAAGTATAACAATGTCATAGATAACAATAATAGACAAAAACAAACACATTAAATCTATAAATAGTATTTTAAATAGCAATGAACTTTTTTTTAACGTTATTTACAAAAATTGCCACTATAATCTAGCTAGGTATGTTTAAAGGGTGCTCAAATAAGGGTGTATCGTTTAAAATATAATTTTGAGCAAGAAATGAATGTAGTAATGTAGTGAAAGACAGCTCATGGCAAGTGCGCGCCGCTGTGATATACGATCACTCGACGCTAATGGAAAATATTAAAATTAATTGCCAGCCGGTCTGTAAACAATTTTTAATGCTAGGGTTGAAATTATTCCAATAATTATTAAGTGTGTATCGTGCAGTAATGTAACTAATTAATACGGAATAGTAAATTACATATGTTCTGATAAATAATATATAGGTATAAGTAAAATGAATCGCCAAATAAGTTGCAAATTGCTGGCAAGAATGTAATTTCTTTTTTGTCGTGTATTTAATTGTTAGGACATGGTCAAGGGTGGATTATAAATGGTAGTTGTAGGCTCTAGCCCGGTGCCCCGTGGATATGGACAAAAAAACATGCATGATGCGACCAAGTCGTTTTAGTACAGGACCTCAATTCGCAGACCTGGCAATGGTGGACAATTATAAAGATGATAAATATCGAATAAACACAAAAACTACCGAATCGATTTCAAAAGTTTATAGTTGAAGATATTTTAAAAACATATTTGAGGACATTCTTTTATCATTATTATTTGAATGCGTATCTATCGCACCGAAAGTATTGAATGAACTTTAATAAAATTTGGTATGCTTATAGTACCTACCTACTTATTATGATCAGGATGATGATTTTAATGCCAAATTTTTACAATGTTGACATAGTTATAACTCCTTAACTACTCTTCCGTAGTACGATCTCATTACATATTTTTTTTTAATACCAAAGGCAGTGGTCTGAAAATTGTTATTAAAACTTATAACGGGGTTGGTTTAGAAGTTTTAAGTTTAATGTTTTATTAATCTTTATATTTAACTAGTCGACTCTAGTAACTTACTGAACGAATTGCGATAAAATTTGGCGCGCATATAGTTATTACGACGTAGGCTTTAGGCGGACGAAGTACCTAGGGGGCGAAATTTAAAAATTCCAATTACTTACTTGTTTAATAATAATTTTCATAATTACAAACAACAAAATATGAAAAAAGTAAAAGTACTTATTTATACATTAGTTATAGTGATGTGATGGTAGATAGAACACAGTATGCTAAGAATGTCAGGTGTGACGTCGTGCGTCCGATGCTCGTCCGTGTCGTCCCATACGTAAGTAATGTATGCATGCAGCAGTGGCCGCTTCTCGACACTTCCATATATTCTCGTTTTGTCATCGGGAATGCGACTTATCAGGCATCACTGGAGGAGATCAATTCGAAAAGGTCACCAGTGTGGGAATTGTGAGCCGATACCACTCGTGACTCGTGGGAAATCGGTGGAAATGCGAACTGAATACTATAAACATTGGAACTAGCTATACCTACATAGAAATATACTGAGGAACTTACAAAATATTCTTTTTAGGATATTATTACAATTTAAACTTAACATTAATAAGAACTGTAAAGTGGGTATTTTTGATCGACACTCATAGACCATGAAGCTTTTTCACCTTTTAAAAAGAAACTATTAGTTCAAATTTGTATAACTATTTAGGCAATAAGTTGAATGTTATATGAATCGCAATTATCTCATAGGTACATACAAATAAATTACTGCTCTATTTTTTAATGCATCGTTGACTATCTCGTTGGTCTAGCGTTAATATGTTCCACCGTGCTTCCAGGCGAGTTCCTGGGCTCGATCCCCGTTTCGGCCAATAAATAATGGTGAAATTTTCTATTTAGAAAAATCTAAGGCTTCACCCGAGCCTCGGAGAGCATGTTAAGCTGTCGTTTCTGTGCTTGATATCTCACCGTTAGTGTCAGCAGTATCGTCCCATCGAATTTTAAGAGTAAAGAAATAGATAGTGCATCTGCGTTTGCGCACACACTTATGCACTACAATATATCTTGAGCTATCCTTAGAGATTGGTCCCCATGGCCGAAATCGGTTGGCAGGACTATTTTGTTGTGATCACATTGTAATTACTCAACTCTAGGTGTTGTACAGCAAATAGCGACCCGCCCCCGCTTCGCACGGGTACAATGCCGATATATTATACATATAAACCTTCCTCTTGAATCACTCTACCTATTTAAAAAAACCGCATCAAAATCCATTGCGTAGTTTTAAAGATCTAAGCAAACATAGGTACAAACAGACAGCGGGAAGCCACATTGTTTGATACTATGTAGTGAAGACATTGTAAATCGGCTGCGTCTCAATGAATTTCTCAAATCACTACATGTCTCAAACCAACTTTAGTTTATTTACAAGAACATTGCATTTTAAATATTAAATATTCCGTGAAAAAAATCCTATACTATGCCGGGTATTAAAAATAGTTTTAATTAGTGACGTGGCGACGAGCTCTGTATTAAAACTTGTTGGATGAGATCTCCTCCTCACATTTTAGGCGCCATTTTAGCCCTGCAGAACTTAATATAAGGTGGTGGCTAAGCTCCTGGTTTTAATATAATGTATTCAACAATGGTCTGACATTCTTCTGGCCCTCAGACAGGAAGTTTCTTGGCGGCTAAAGCTTTTACTTAGAACATTTATGGCTAGATATTTCAGTTCTTATGACGTTCTTCCCTTTTGTTATCATCATTGCGATTCGTTTAAATATCACAACTCTAATGACAATCAAATATAGGACAATCAGAAGTATTAAAATGGACTTCGAAAATGGGTTGACATAAATGTTATAGTTTCTTCTTAACTATCTAATAAAATTGTGTTAAAATAAACCAATAAGAACGATATCGTCAGGGAATAAAAAGTTTATTATATTTAAGTAAAGCAAAAAATGTATGAAAAGTTGTCATTCAAGTACTGAGTAGTACTGACTCACTGAAATGACGCTCTCACCGGTGACTCCGAGCTTTACATCGAGTTTCTTGTGCCTTCAATTAAACTAGTTTAATGAAATCGTAAGTGGGAGCGGGATAAATATATCGCATAAGTCGATATCAAATATTGGAAATAAATAGAGTAAAAAGTCGTGAAGAGTGAGTGGCCGAGTCATGCGGCGCTACACTCTGCGTCGGCTGTCGTTGACGACGTGAAGTAAACAGAATTAATACAATGACAATCGATTTTATTGACACTACTAATTGCGTATCGTTCACTGTTTGCATGTTTACCGTCTAATGAACCATTCTGAGCGCGCGTTACACAATGTACCTACAACCGCCAACGTGCTGCGTCGTAGTGATGTGGTGTTCTCTCTGCAGATATCCTAATTTAATAAAATGTTAGAGAACGTGTGGATGTTGATGTGCATTAAACTACTTGGTGTGGAACGATATGAATACCAACGAGTCTATGACGTAAGTAATTTAAAAGCCAGAGTGATAGCACACCAGTACCTACTTGAGTTAATAGCCGCGTGGCGCCATCTAGTCACAAGAAATTGAAAAAAATAGTGGCAATATGAAAAAAGTATAAAGTTAGTTATTATATGTATGTACTATCCTCATTAAGTGTAGTTTTTTGGTGCAGTAGAAATAATCGCAATGCGCCATTAAGAGGTGAATGTTTCATCTCGATATGTAGGCAAATGACAATATTCTTCATGAATAAAGTCAATTGAATTATGAATGTCGAATAGAGTCAAAGTTATCATAAGAAGGCAGAATTGAATTTCAAGAATCTAATGTAATTGGTCGATTGGTTTAAGCTCCTCTTATGTAAGGTCTGAATGGACACGTACCCTGAGGGCCGACCCATTCACCAAGCGTTACTGGCGACACAGTGCGTGACACGCCGCTGTTGGAACACACGTGGTGTGTGTTGTGTCTCGACACAGCGCGACCCGGCCACGCATTAACATTCAAATTTATGTCGCCATTAACGTTCGTAACAGCGCTTTAGCCGAATCACTGTCTCATTTCAATGTTTTCGTCAGAGCGCGCGAGACTCCGCGCTTGTTTTTAATATTAATCGCTACAGATGATATCAAGCGATACATGTATATACTTATACCTAAACATATTCGACTAATATTGTAAAACTTGTTTGGCGGCAGCAGGTCACTGCGCCGGCGCAACTTGTACTTACATCTTATTAATATTTTAATAAAAACATCGCTTGCGCATCACACTACCGATTCGTTACAATTCCCGAGGTACCTAGAGTACCTACATGCCTGCATAGTGGTCATATTATTATCTCGATGATATTCCCATGTGTTTATGTTAAATACCTACTTATCTTAAAAATATTGTGTGTGCTCACTACAATTAAATGTATTAACATGTTACGTGTCAAACTACTTTAGTTAATTGTATCGCGAATAGTACGGGGAGCAACAATAGACGGCGAATGGAATATTTAGCTGTATGGTAACAATTCGTCGAAAGGTTAAAAAAATATAACCTCAGTGAACCATATACTGAGTTTGAATCCCGTCTCGGGTCATAAAATAACCGCTCAGTTAGCTATTAAATAATAATTATTCATTAAATAATAAAACTAGTCGAACATTTGATCAGTAGGTAACAGTGCACATTGCACGGAACGCGGAGCGATGCTTGTGGTTATTTTTATTTGATAGAGAAGGTGTTTATGACTTATGGTCTTATGGTTATATTAAGCCATCATTATAAATGTGTCTCAAGAAATGATTCAATTATTAATAAGTGAACTCGCACAGTCAGTCAGACCTAAACGAAGTGTCTGTTCCCGTGGAAATTTGTTAAACGTTATGTTGCACTTGTATCCGAAGTAAAAACATTATAATCTTTTATTTCTAAATTATCGGACCTGAGATTAAAGCTTATTTAACAATTAAATAGTCAATCGGACACACAGGTAATCGGATTCGTGACTTTATCTTGAGTGTGTGTGCGGTATGTATTTCCTGACTTCCTAAGCAGTCCACCAAAGTTATTAGTTAGTATTGCATACTATCAAACTATGTAATGCCTCATAAACAGATAAAGTTTATATTAAAACAACTACATTCACAAGCGAGTGCTTGTTACAGTTGTTCATACTAACATACACCGCACTGATTGTCTACATTCAAAGAAACTATTTCTTTTTATTGTAACAATTAAATCTCAATAGCCCCAGGGCTGGATAGCGTACACTTTAAGCTTCCTCTTCTGCCCCTCGGTTCAAAATCGAATCTCTTTATTTTCAACTTATCCTGAGTTAAACTCCTCTATCATCAATAAAATGATATTGCAATGCGTGTGTTCATATTAGAAGCTAATTCTTAAGCTGAGCGTAATCGATGGCATAAAAGGAGTCATAATTTCAGCAATCCTATAAATGGTAAATTATTCTGAAAGCAAACATGCTTCATATTTATAAAAAATAGCAAACTTAATCATCGCGTAATTTTAATATTTTACTAACAGTCAAATTTATTAGCAATGAGTGAGAGCCGGCGGAGGGCAGGTGCTCGGTGCCGTCACCGTTGAGCGTTGATGTCTAATGTAAGCGCCGCGAGCAGCCGCCCACCGCTCCGGCGCCGCGCCGCGGGCTACCTACTTACTCGTAGTTGTTCAGTAGCCGACTCTTTCTTCACATGGACAAAGCAAAAACTCTTTGAAACATCTAATTATATAGTTAAGACTTAAATAGTAACAGTATAAAGGCTATGAAATTGATTATTGAATATTGCTTGTGATTCCTGTTATAGGGAATAATTAAGAAATGGGAGTGAAATTAACAAAGTTTCAATGCACACAGCTTTAACAAGACACTATCAAACTGCATGAGAGGCCATAAAGCTAGTCCGTAACGGACTTAGTATCATCTTGCTATCGCAGCACAACAGTTGAATATACAGGTATAGATATAAAGATCACCGCAGAGCGAGCCGACGCGCGACGCCACGCACTGGGCAGCTATTGACACTAATAAGAACTAGTTTCCTGTAAGTATTAAAACCATACAATAAAATAAACATTTTATTACAAACTTGTTCTCTTTGTTACATTTGCACTGCAAATAGGCTAAGCGCGTGTAAGGAAATGTTACTTTTATAGTAGGTACCTAACCAATACGTTTTGGGGCCAGTCCCTGATACTATCTGATATGCTGGTGAACTATAACACTATTTGTCGGATCCCGCTGCGATTGGCTCGCGGACACTTAAGCAGAGATTGTGTTACGACAATATTATATTGTATGCTGCTGAAACTTATCGTTTATTTAATGATTGTTTGCCGTAAGTGCGGGAGCCGTTAGCGATATAACCATTTATATTGTCACATACCAGTAGGTAATTGACCAACTATATGTTGTGTAGGAGTCTGGGTGCAGTTCAAATGTTGAAGCATTCACTGTTTCGTCCTGCGAGGGATCGTATTTTACAAAAACCGGCCAAGTGCGAGTCGGACTCTCGCACGAAGGGTTCCGTACTAGTGCGTACCTATTTTTGATATCAAGAATACAACAAATAACATAGTATAAAAGTTCTTGTAGTTCGTTGTAACGTTGATCAATGTTGAATGAATGAAAGGTAAACTGCGGTTTACGGTTTATGACGTATTAAAAAAAAACTACTTACTTGATCTCGTTCAAACCAATTTTTGGTGGAAGTTTACATGGTTATGTACATCATATATTTTTTTTGGTTTTATCATTCTCTTATTTTAGAAGTTACAGGGGGGGGGACACAAATTTTACCACTTTGGAAGTGTCTCTCGCGAAAACTATTCAGTTTAGAAAAAAATGACATTTGAAACCTCAATATGATTTTTGAAGACCTATCCACAGATATCCCACACGTACGGGTTCGATGAAAAAATTTTTTTTGAGTTTCACATCTAAGTATGGGGAACCCCAAAATTTTTTGTTTTTTTTCTATTTTTGTGTGAAAATCTTAATGCGGTTCACAATATACATCTACTTGCCAAGTTACAACATTATAGTACTTATAGTTTCGGAAAAAAAAGTGGCTGTGACATACGGACGGACAGACAGACAGACATGACGAATCTATAAGGGTTCCGTTTTTTGCCATTTGGCTACGGAACCCTAAAAAATGTGGGTGATGATAATATAGTAATGCATGTCTCTATCGCTCATGTCATATCTACAAGATGCTTTGCTTGTGTAGCGTCCTATTTATTCTCAATATATATGACGAGGGTTATGACCGAGAATTACCTGTTACAATCACACTGTCCTATTTACGCGCTGGCGCTGCTCATAAACTCTGCAGTGTGCTTTGTGCTAATTAACTAAAGATTTTATCTGAATTATCATATCACTGACATTGATATAGGCAGGCTATTAATCTAAAAGCAATCACGACTGAGCTGTAAACAACGAGACTGTATACAGTGATGATCACGCGCAGATAAATCCTGCGAACCACTTGAGACATTCGGTGTGTGGAGCTGTGATTGGGCTCGTTACTCTGGATGTTCACACGAAGTAATTAAGCGGCACCTGTGGCTCGCAGGCGCGGCGTCACTCGCACATCTCCGAGTGTTGTGATTCAGATCGCAATCTGCGCCGTGCGCCGGTAGTAGTGTAGGTGATCGTTTACACACTCAAATGTTATGCATCTAGTTATATACATACTATTTACTTCTAAGATTTATTGGAGAAAGATTGGTTACTCGATCTTGTAGGGATGTTATCACGTCAGTTTCATTCATAAACATATTCTCTGTTCATCTGGCGTGGAATACTACTCTCTAAAGGAGCATTAAACTTATGTTTTTTTCTTTGACTTCCTTTGAATTTAATGAGTTTTCAAGACAGTAAAATTGGAAACGATATGCAAATTGTAATAAAACATATTATTACAGTTCTTATATGAGTTCTAAGCGAATAGTTAAAAGCGAGTTGCGTAAAGTATTAGCTGTATCCGTGGTTAGTAATATAAACAGACACTTACACATAACAAGTCATTACCAATTATCGAATTTAGAAAAATGATCAAAACTGCTGTCATCAAAACTACCAAACTTTTGACTGAGTAGAAAAGCACTTCTCGCAACGCCATTTTTTCATTAATCTGTGAAGTTTTGTGTATTGAACCATTTGGTTCCATTCACCACGCACTCAAAGTTACAGCAAAAGTGTTCCATTGTGCTATATTAAAGTTGGTATTTCGAAATTTTAATAATCCAATTTATTTTGATCTCTAAAAATGTATTTTTATGGGCGCAAGCCCTTTAGAACATTTTGGGGTTATTTCACAAATAAATTAAATTCAAATATGTAATGCGATTTTAGGGTTAACAGTTGCAACTTTCTGCATGTATCAAGAGCACTGGCACCACTAATTGCTCTTACACATTTTTCTGAACTAGCAACGCGTTTTCGAGTTTCCGCGTAGTTTTAACCCATATTGTAGAAAAAAAAAAAAAAAAGGTGCACGGCCGTACCTATCTTTTCTCGAAGCAACTCAGCCGATTTTCGACCCCCTATAACTTCGTTGTGGATAAAGATAGGAGCCTGAATTTTCAGTAACTAAACAAGCTTTGTAAAACTACAGTATATTTCAAATTTCATTCAATTTGAACCAGTACTTTACGAATTATAACTAGTCAAAGTTTGGTATTTTCGGTAATTTTGTCACTCGCTCACTACTGACTGACCGATCATCAAAATGTTTAGGCACTTCTAGCAGACGTAGAAGCTTCAAATTTTGAGTATTAGGAGAGTTTAGTGTAAAACTCATGGGAAAATTCCAACATTTTGCAATTTCGGTCCAGTTGTTCAGTTTCATCAACTGCATTAATAACTTTGTTATTTCTTATAAATGTATAGGATTACAAAGTTACATTTGTAGTCAGTGAATCAGTGTACATGAATATGTTTGATTTAATGGAGGAATAGGTGTAGATAGGGACCTAGATGTAATTACGTTGAAAGGTGGTGTCTAAGTGGTAAGATTAGTTGTTTCAGAGACCTGGTTTTCTGCGTTCGATTCCCACCCGGGACAATTATTCGTCTGAAATTCAAACAGTTGTACTGAGTCAGGGGGTGCTTTGTTTTCGTGAATCTATCGAGCGGTGAGACCTTCGCGACACAAGGATTAATTTAACAAGTAATAAAAAAAAAAAACTCCTAGGAAAAAAAAAAAAAGACAATGGATTGTAAAAGCAAGATAGTACATAAGTTGTGCTATGAACGATAGGATACTAACAATCATAACAGCGTCTGATGGAGGTGGCTTGCCCGTTCGAGCCATGTCTCAGCAGGAGGCTGCGGTCCCTTGAGAAGTAGGGACCCCGTGTAATCTGGGCGTCCCTGAAACTGGTTATTTTGGCGCAGGAGAGCCCGCAACACCAATTGAGTCGCGGACGCTGCCAGAGGGTATCCCAGATAGGCAACAGTACCTGGGCCCCTCACCAATTGTGGTCGGAGGAGTAACCAGGGGTTTTACTCTTATGTTATGATTAGCATTCCACTGCTATGAAGAGGGCGAGTCCCACATACCCCACTGCCCGTGCCGGAACACCGCAGTGGCGGAGGAGATGCGTAACATTCTTGCATTCCCCCGGACAAACTTACACCACGGCTTTCACGCTTCCCGTTCGAAACACAGAAAGACGGTCACTTTCTTCCAAGCAACTGACAAATCTTACTGTGATATCGAAGGTATACACAAAAACCACGTTTTATTAATCTGACACAAACTATATTTATATAATCATTTTATCAAATATTTTTATACACAGTTTGATGTTAATTAGGTAGCTTTAAATTTACTTTGTACATATTAGCTTGTTCCCTAGTGCGGGAGCTGTCTTAAAAAAAGGCCATAATCGGACATGTATTATGTAGTTGTACCAAAATTCCATCAAAAACAGTTCATCAATTTCGTAATTTTAAAAACCTTTGACAGGCTGGAGGCCAGGAGGCCGTGAGTGCCATACATAAGTTCATGTTAATCCTCTGTTAAGCTTGATGTTGTAGTTTTCGATTAGGTACATTGACAATATTTATAACCAATGAGAGATAACAATTTTACATACGGATTAATTTTAAATGACGTTTGACGAGTGCGACGAATATCAATAAAGCATAAAAAAGTATACGACGCATCTGTTCTTGATTCATATGGTGAGTGTTGCCATGCCAGCTAGGTACGTGGATATTCATATGTGCGTAAGTTAAGTTATTTTGTAAATAAGGGCACAGAGTTACTAGTCTGGATGGTTTACATCTAATTTAAGTCTACTTTGGAACTATTAAAGCGCAGGAATCATTCATTTGTGAATACAATAGACTAAAACCGGCCAAGTGCGAGTCGGACTCGCGTAATAAGGGTTCCGTACCATTTTTAAGTGCCTACCTGTTGTTATAGATATCGAGCAAAAAAGGTAAAAAAAAAGTTGTTGTATGGGAGCCCCCCCTAAATACTTATTTTATGTTTAGTTTGTTATTATAGCAACAGAAATACATAATTTGTGAATTTTTCAACTGTTTAGGTATCGCGGTTCTTGAGATTCAGCCTGGTGATAGACAGACAGACAGCTAAGTCTTAGTAATAGGGTCCCGTTTTCACCCTTCGGGTACGGAACCCAAGCATTTAATGTCTAGACATGCTTAATATTGTTGCATCAAAGATATCGAGAAAAACCCATAGAGAAATGGAGTAAGCTTTGAGAAAAACTGTAGCTGAAGTTCAAGAAGTAGTACTGGTAAAGAACAAGAGGAACACAACCTACAAAAATTGGAAAGCTCATAAGACAGTGACAGAGAGGTAAAATCCATTGTTGGTATTTTAAAAAATAATGTAAATTGTAAAGCAAAGGAAAAAAGTACAACTATCTACAAAAAGAAATGAGATGCCATCAAAAACATACTTGTAAAAAAACCCAAGTCTCGTAACGCAGTTCTTTTTCCGTAAAACGTTGTGAGATCTATGTAATACCAAGTCGGTTAATGAAATGAAATGAAATGAAAATGAAATGAAAACGTTTATTGATAATGTAGACGAATCGATCGTACTTATTATAAGTCAAATACAATGATAATTAATTTATTCAGTCCCGACTTAAGGGACCTTCTATCTTAAGCTATTACGTAATTATCTCACCTTACAGAATCTTATTTTGACCTTATCAAAGTTCAAAACTTTTATGTTATGAATATTAGATTGACTTGGCCATCGCAATAAACACTTGTGAGATACATTCTAATTATATCCGATGGCCAAGTTAATCTATTATTTAAAACTTTAAAGTTTTGAACTTTGATAAGGTCAAAATAAGATTCTGTAAGGTGAGATAATTACGTAATAGCTTAAGATAGAAGGTCCCTTAAGTCGGGACTGAATAAATTAACCGACTTGGTATTACATAGATCTCACAACGTTTTACGGAAAAAGAACTGCGTTACGAGACTTGGGTTTTTTTACAAGTATGTTTTTGATGGCATTTATTTATACAAGTAACACGCCAACCACTGTGGCGATTATTATTGTAGTTATAAAATTGGACTACTTTCGTCGTGGCAATGTTTACTATAAGCTTGTTGTTGACGCTTGAGTATTGTGTGAATACAATAACTTTCATGTAATCTTTCAGGTATGATGTCTAATAAATCATCTGTACAAGGCTACAAAACTTGCAATTTAATTTATATATAACCGAAACAAGAGCCAGGAACTAGGACGCTCCCTTGCGACACACCATAATTGTTTCCTTAGTACTTAGTTTTAATTGCACCGTAAATTTGAGTGATTTTGACACATTGTTTACATACTATCAAGAGCTGAACTACCATTGTAAAGTTAAGGGTTTTTGCTGCAAACATAATTCTAAACACTTCCTTGTACAATTTCTAATTATTGGGCTATTTTCACAAAACGATACAATCGGCAAAGTTAGCAGGTTTAAGCTTAAGCTAGTAAGTAATATGTGATAATAACGAATTATCTCAATTTGTATATGTTGTTTACTTTTCATGACTAAAGCTCTCGATTCAAAGATGTAGACAGACTGTCCTAAATGAGCATTGGTCGTATCAGTATGTTCGTTAAACTACAAGTCACCTGGGATAACGTTTTTACTTTTGTCCCCAAATAGAGTGGTGTCATGTCACATGTCTGCCTTGTACTGTTAAAAAGCAAAAATACCACAGAATATTTTCTCAATGAAACTACCCCGAGGACAACCTGCAATCTGCTAGAAAAACCGGTAGCAGGTTCCATTAAAAGCGTCCGCAGCTAAATATATTTCAGTAATGATACGTGCAATGTGGGGTATTAGCTACGTATAACATTGACTCGGAGATTACGAGTGGTCAGCGGCCGGCGGGTGGGCGAGACCGGTTCGAGTCCAGCGCCGAGCACCGACAGCACCGTTATCTGACTACTTACATACAATTCTTGACAGGGAGAAAAGAAAAGCCGATGATTGTCCACTACAGTCGATTTACTGAATTAATTTGTATCCAGGCCAATAATCTACTTTTAGTGCCATTCAGAATAGTACAATCAGCATCGGCATGTGTATACATCATTTGTTTCCAGGGGAGGATTTTGGAACTGACTCTGAGGTTGGCCAACGTCGTCCATAAGTTTTAAAATAAATATAAATTTTGTATATATGTATGTAATGTTGCATACCGACGTGACGGTATAATTCCATACTTGTGACATGGGTACACAGATGGAATTATACATTTCGTTGCTTTCAGATATATCTAAAGTAATAAAAAACAAAAGGTGCTATGATCGATGTCTTCCAGACAATTTATTATTATGCGTTGAGGACCAGAAGTATCAGGTAGGTGAAGACATTGTATCAAACAATCAACACAACAGCAACACTGTTCTTCCTAGAGTATTTTATAAGTCATTTTCAATTTTCATTTTAAAATTCATCATCATCATCATCAACAGCCAGTGTACGTCCACTGCTGAACATGGGCCTCCTCTTAACAGACCTTGGCAAGCCAGGATCGTTGAGGGGTATTGCCATAATCACCACGCTTGGCAGACGGATTGGTGATCGCAGTAAGATGTAAACCTTGAGTTAATAGATGCTGCTGCCCATCCATCAGCCATATGTCCCTTAGTCGCCTTTTACGACACCCATGGGAAGACATGGGGTGGTCTATTCTATGCCGGAAACCACACGGGCAATTTTTTTTTAATTCAATCAGTTTAACTTATACTCACGTTTAATAAAAGTCCACATTCTGACCGGTGGAGTTAGCTAGATCAGACAATTGCTCACTGCCAGTGAACTAAGATAACATTTGCTGTTTATCTGTGAGAGAATAGACATAGAGAAATATAACTACTTTCGCATTAACACGTTAGCTAATGCTATATAATTGTTTAATAACAATGAGTGGTATCGATGAATGTTATATGATAAATTGTGTTTTTGTATCTGATTGTTTAGGGATAAAGCTGCAAATATAAACTGCTCAAGACAAGTCATAACACTTATAAGGAACTATTAACTTAAAATTCAATTTTTATTTACTTTTTATGAAAGTTTTGATTCCATAGTCATGGTGGCCCTCATTGTTACCATATATCTCCATGATTACCAATGCCATATTGCCACGTTGGCACACATTGGCAGCAGTTCGGCGTTGGTGGAGGCGGTCAGGAGCGCGTTATCTTATCGCGATGATTCCTTCCGCCGCGCCACAGCCGGCCACTGTTCCGATAAGCGTTCAGATACATTCTATTGTTATGGGCTCATGACGACTCCACAATCGGAAACGCTACATACGGTCAAAGCTTCACATTGTATTCTCTCTCTCTCCCAAAATTTCAAGATTTTTTCACTTCATGTTCAACCATTAGAAGATTAAAGAAGTAAAAGACGCATGAGATCTTGTTCTGGTCAGTAAATGACTACTGTCTTATGCAAGACGGCTAAAGCAGTATAAATTACTTGAAATTGCGAACAGGCAGCTTCATTTCAGAGGGTAGGACAAAAACATCGTTTTTGACAATGATGGAAATATATCCATATAAAAAGAAGCCTGAAGTAGAAACTCTTAACAAATATACAAATAGATAAAGTTGGATACATTACCTATTTGTATTTGTTATTTTGTTTGTAAATAATAAGAAGATAGTAAGCTTGAATATCTCTCTAATACCCACGTCGGAGCCAAAACTTTCATCACCCTTTCGTAGCATCTTGAAGTGGCATTGTATATTAGAAAATAAAAAATGCTAAAATTTAGTATTTTTGTAAAATTTAAGCAAAAATAGTTTTTTTTTAAAGTGTGAATAGGGAATATGATAACTGTTTAAGAATTCGAGCAATGAGCTACAGTCGCATGGCGTTATCGGCAGCACGATACCGACATTGTCAAACGCTCCGATAAGTCATATTTTTACATATTCTTAGTAGAAATCATTTCAAAGAGTTCTATGCTCACATTAGTTCGAAACATAATAAAAGCGTCATTACTTTTTATTTACATACTAAAATTATAGCGTGGGTGTGCCCTGTTTTTTAGGTCTTGGTTATTTTGACCCTTCTTTAACTTGATTCTTCGTCGGTATATCTATACTAACATCATCTACTGCTGTGTCAATATTTAACACTTCTGACTAACGTTGTCCAAGTGCCGAAAATCGAGCGATAAAAATGTCGCGTAACTTTCTCTGGCCGCCTCTGTTGAGAGCGCGCCACGTGAAGAATGGTGCGTTACCAGATCTCATCAGCGCCGAGCGCTGCCCACTGCTGGTTAATTATCTCACCTCCAACATCTGATAACGCTAATGGCGACTAATTACTTCAGACAACCGCTTGGAATACATCACTATTTATTAATGTCTGCTGTTTTTTTTTTAAGTTTACTCGCAGAGTTTTTGCACTCGACTAGTATTTTATTCATAGTTTTAGCTGTTTGTTTCGAAGTCAGATTCTAGTAGGCGAATTAGACAGTAGCCAGAATAAGGGGTTGTCTTTTAATATCGTTCCAATAATAAACCTAGTGGTCGGACATACAGAAACATGCCACATTCATAATTTGTTTTGTCGATACAGAACCTAATACCCGTTGGGGTATAGCATAAGTCGTTACGCTACCCCTTTTTACTTGTATTGTTATATACACATTGTTTTTGTTATTTATAATTTCGAACTATGTAATCCAAAGTAACAAAAAAACGTGTCATTTGAAAACACTCTCTTTGGTAATGTCAAATATTGTTTTATAATCTAATATTTTATTAAACAAATTTTTTTAATCAAAGTCATTGTTTTGTTAAGAGCTTAATCCTGATTAAATATATGTACTTTATAATTATTTGTATGTAAAGTTGTACCTCGACTTACACAGTTATGACTCAATTCCACATATCACTTAAACTCGTTGTCTTACTGTAAGTTCTGTATCTGTATTTTTTTTGTATCTCGACGTATAACATAGAGTCCAGGTCTAAGAGAGAGTCGATATCTTACACTCTTTATGTGCTACGGGGGACAATGGCTTTGTCCCTTCTACGAGATAACTACAGGTACCATGCTCTATGATATTTATAGGAATTTATACAATAGCGGTGCACGGTTTGTGACCCCATAGCCTACCCGTATTAAGCTCGCGATCCGTAGTTAATTCTTCAATCAGCCTGTCTTGTAAAGAGTAAATAAACGTATATGTAAACACTAATATTGATAGTACTGAGCCTCCGTTTCTACAGGTCACCGATCTCTTGCTGCGATCAACAAGTGTGCTCGGAACAGTAGCTCAGGCCTGCGTAGCGAGTGTCGGTGAGTCGTGTAGCACCGACGGACATCGAGACACAGAAATGTTTCGCTGATTGCGATAACAAACCAGCCTCATTTATAACTCTGGCTACCGTCTGTGCGCCGGCAAACTACTCTAACGATCATTGGTTTGAAGGTCAGTCTGATAGCGAGCTTAGATTTATAGTTGTACCTGCTAATAGATTGCAGAAGGAAAAGTCCGGAAGTATATATTATTATGTTTAGAAAATACCTACATTAAAGAAAAATGGATTGTAACTTTTGCATACGCAAGATTTGTATACAGATTTTAAAGAAATTACTAATATTCTTGTCATATAATAAAGTGATTAGTGTAATGAAAGCAAAACCTACAGTTCTAGTGCAAGAGTCACAATTACTTATTTTGTGTAGGACTAGGTCTTTTCTTGAGCTCAAAATCTCTATCGCATCTATATCTAACATTAATATTTGAAAGATACGGAGTCGTAGCTTGGGCGGTGGGCCGAGTAGTATACCAAATTAAAAAATGGTGTTGCCGAAAATTAATAAACACTCGGACGTAATTAAATAGTGCGAGGAGTGGCGAGGGAGGGCAGGCTGCCTCGCGGGATGCGGCAGAGGCGGGGGGGGGGGAGGGTGTCATTTCACTAATTAACTCGTTGGGCGCGGCGCCACTCCATTACGCCTGTTTATTGTGACAATTATTCGGCTGCCTCCAGGTATCATCACTCACGGAGCTGGAGCCCCGCCTAAGTTTGGCTTCACAAATTTGTACTATGTTTCTTTTACGGTGTAATAAAACTCGACGAGCGATTTAGTGCTGCTCATAGGCGAGTCGAATCAGATCTCTTTGAAATTTGTAATTTTCAAAGTGAGCTAATTGTAAACCTTAGCTTAGACGAGAAAGATGGCACTGTGGACATCTTATAATTGACTAGCATCCCGCGCGCGGCTTCACGCTCGTAACTCCCGTAGAAACTTCATAATTGAATAAAGCCTACAGCCTTCCTCGATGACTGGGTTATCTTATAATGAAAAATACTCGTAACTAACAAACAAACTATTCAGCTTTATACAGGGTGTCCTGAAACTCAACTTCAAGCAGGTACTGCTGGATATGCTAGGTTACCGCCACTTCTAGCAAAAATAAAAATAAATCCATGTCACTTGGTTATGTGGTAATAGGTTTATTTTTGAAAATGTTAATCATTGACCCCTTCGACTATTCTAAGGTTCTGTAGCCACAAAATTTTCATTGCAAAAGTGATATTTTTTCAAACGTAATTTTAAATAACCAACCTTGTAATTCCAGTCACAAATCCATTATTGGGTATTATTATTTTAAGTAAAAAAAAAAACTTCATTGAATCAGGGTTAAAAAAAACCGGGCAAGTGCGAGTCGGACTCGCGCACGAAGGGTTCCGTATCAGTTACAAGTGCGTACCTATTTTTGATATCAAGAATAAAAAAGCGTATGTTTATGAAGTGAAATGTTATTTTATATTTTTATATTCGAGTTGATTGAATGAAAGGTAAATTGCGGTTTTCGACGTATTAAAAAAAAACTACTTACAAGATCTCGTTCAAACTAATTTTCGGTGGAAGTTTGCATGGTTATGTACATCATATATTTTTTTTTGTTTTATCATTCTCTTATTTTAGAAGTTACAGGGGGGGACACACACATTTTACCACTTTGGAAGTGCCTCTCGCGCAAACTATTCAGTTAAGAAAAAAATTACATTAGAAACCTCAATATCATTTTTGAACACCTATCCATAGGTACCCCACACGTATGGGGTTGATGAAAAAAAAATTTTTGATTTTCAGTTCTAAGTATGGGGAACCCCAATATTTTTTATTTTTTTTCTATTTTTGTTGAAAATCTTAATGCGGTTCACAACATACATCTACTTGCCAAGCTTCAACATTATAGTTCTTATAGTTTCGGAATAAAGTGGCTGTGACATACGGACGGACAGACAGACAGACAGACATGACGAATCTATAAGGGTTCCGTTTTTGCCATTTGGCTACGGAACCCTAAAAACATGTAAGTATTAAGGTAACTTTGATACCGCCTCTTTAAAAAAAAAGTGCTATACGGCCCTGGGCAAGTAACCTAAAAAACGGCCCATTTAATCAAGATTTTAAAATGGTACCACATTTGCTACTTATCCTGTATAATATACCTACATATAATCTGCTCTAATATACAGCTATGTTATAACAGATTGTAAAGACGTTTATTGGTATCGCAATTATTACAAGATTTTTGCAGTTTATTCTAACCAGTTACTGTTACCCTGTTACTGTTTGTAATAACAGTGTCTTATTATTAGCAAAACTCGTTAACTAAGCGGTTTATGTATAATGAAGTGTCACTTCGTACAATAATTCTACGAACGACTAGTAACTTGGGTATTTTGATGTTATTACATTATTTTTAATACACATACATTAATTAGTGAGAGGTTGATAATGTACTTATAATACTGCAATAATGTTCTATACATCACAGAGGGCGCCTCCGCACTATGTCGTAGCGACAGGTTATCGTGGCAATTAATTCATTAGTATAGTAACACATACGACGTTTGTCAAAGAATTAGTGAACAGATGATTTAATGGATGGATGATAATCCAAATATTTTATGGGACTAATCCCACCCACATTTCCACTCCTACAACTCCTGTAACCTTGTATCTTCAGTGGCACACGCTGGAAATGGCAATGAGCGCCGAGGCTCACCAAGGCCCGGAAAAAAGTTAAACTCCCTTGGGACCCGCAACGAATTTAAACAGAAATATATTAGGAGGAGTAAGAAAGTCTTATGTTTCCAATTCCCGCGCCGCGAGCAAAAAGAGGAATACAACTAATACATAAGTAGTCTTAAAGGAGAAATTTACAACCTGAGAGCCTTGTTGTACGGATAGGTAATGAATTACGGGGCTTAACCGTGAGCTGTTATGTTTTATTCAAGTAGCAGGTGGTCCATGGGAAAACGTATAACAGCACAGAAATTCTGTTTAGTCGCCACAAGATCCATGAAATCACAACAACCCTCGAGGAACTTCTCAAACTGTCGATCAGAATTCTTAACTCCTATTGCTCTTCTAATCATTTGTAGAATTTCTCTTATGAATATAATTGCATAAACTGCACAGTATTCAATTACGTGACAGCACAAAACTACCAAAAATAGACATTGTCTCCGAGTAGACCTTCAGCAAGCAGTAGTTACATACTAGTAATTATAATTATCTAATAAAATACATGGAATAAGAAAATTATTTGCATCATGTAGGTACTTATCATATATCATGTTATCACTTCTAATTATAATAATATTATAACTACTACAATTACAATATTGTAAACATGTAAATCGAAAAAAAAACATACGTAAGTAGGTATAAAGTCAAGAACAGGGATCGGAATAGGTAGAGTTGTTCAGTACCAAAAGGAAGTCATTTTCATAACGTGGACATGCTTAGAATAATCTAGGATCGAACATAGTATAATTTAGTGAGAAGAGCATTAGGTATTTTAAACGTTACTTTGAAAAAAATCTTTTCAACATAGCGCTTTACAAATAATTAATAATCTCCGTGACGTAGCAGTATATGTCTAGGAGAACCAACCCGCCTGCCAAGCGTGGTGACTATAGCAGAAACCTTCCCTCGGGAGGAAGCCCATGTTCAACAGTGGACGTTATACGGGTTGAAATATACATATCCCTGTTCCTCTACTTTAAAATTCTGACTCCTGAACATGAACAAAAATGAAAGAAACTGAAATCATAAAGCGCGTTAACTTTATGCTAGTTTAGTAGTCGTTGTGCGCTAAGTGATGGTTTCATTAGCGGTACCTGCGCCCGCGCCGGTGCGTTGAACTGTGTTTACATTGGCGCGTGTATTTAGCGTAGATTAGCGCCTCTTACAAGCATTTAGGAACCAGCTGAACGCGTGCTGCTCTATTGGCAAATAAGAGCTAAATTTTGTTTACATCGGATAGAAAATACGGACTGGATCTTTGTTCAATACTAGCTTTTGCTTGCAACTTCTACCGCGCAGATTTTAATGACTACAAACCAACTTTGTTCTCCCGTTTCATCCCCTTTGGATCTGCATTATAAAAACTTATTTCGTAGCGGTTTTGCCTACGTCTTCATTGCCAAAACGATTGCATTTTATATTGTACTAGCTTCCCGCGCGCGGTTTCACCCGCGTAACTCCCGTAATAAATTCATAATAAAATATAGCCTATGTTCTTTCTCAGGCTCTAGACTATATCTGTACCAAATTTCATTTAAATCGCTTCAGTAGTTAAGGCGTGATTGCGTAACAGACAGACAGACAGACAGAGTTACTTTCACATTTATAATATTAGTAAGGATTAGCTGTTGATTGTTGTCGTATTGACGTTTCCGGTGGATTTTCCCGCCATACATCGCACCGGGAGGCTTTTTTTTGCTACTTCACACCGGACATAAAGGCAAGTAGAGTTCCAGCCTAGATAAGTGGTTTAAAAACTACAAACTAAGCAACCTGCGCAAGAGGGCGCCCCCTGTGGGACTTGGACCTAGGCTCAGGGCGGTCGCTGTCGGGGAGATTGAGGGAATATGGCTTTTAGTTTTTTAGGGGAGTTTGGGCAACTGTCGGGAGATGCGGCCAGTACACCTAGTATTCCCCTAATACCAGGTGTGCTGGCCGCGACTCCCGAGTCTTTATTTGAAAAAAACTTTCGGATTTTTTTCACTATCGTAAGCACAATACGTGACTCTATCTACTGTTAAAATGATGATGTATATTGTTATTTCGGGTGGACCTTATATACAGAAGATTTTCAGATAGAATCATGCTTTGATATATCATCTATAAATTAATACATCAAGCAAGAACATCTACCGCTTTTTACGAAATTGCGCGGACAAAGGAGTAAGAATTTTTGCACAATTATCTATACTAATATTATAAAGAGGAAAGATTTGTACCTATTTTTGTATGTTTGTATGTTTGTAATGAATAGGCTCAAAAAGTACTGGGCCGATTTAAAAAATTCTTTCACCATTCGAAAGCTACATTATCCACGAGTAACATAGGCTAAATTTTATTTTGGAAAAAAATAGGGTTCCGTAATAGTTTATAAAGCGCAGGATGAGAGCACAATGATAATATTTTTTTTATTATGGTCGAATTTCGACCACTGGGCGACTATTAGTATAGGAATATGTATAATGATGTGGAGTGCGTCTGCAACATGTGCGTGATATACAGTACCTACTTACTTATTTGATCCCATCGTCACGAAGTTATATAAATTTTAATTTGAGTGATTTTCGACAAGAAGTTGAACTGTGAACTTCATATCTTTATAGCTTTGTTATCGCGCCTTGTTGGTTTCGTTACACAGATAGTGCACTCGGGAATAAGTGGTACGATGCGGTTACAATATGTTTTTTAAATCATTAGGTATTTTATTATTTCTAGTATTTTATAGTTTCAAAATTGAGATTAATTACATTTCGATAACCGGTTGGGTTCCGTGGCCGAATGGTTTAGGCATTAGGGGCTATACCTAAGAAGGTATTTTAGGTTTTCATACCTAAGAAGGTATACTTAGCCCCTAATGCCTTAACCTGAGATGTTCAAATCCTGCCAGTGGTGTAAATTTATTAATCTCAATTTTGAAATTTTGTACTAATCAGTAAACTTTTCCGTAAAGTATTCAACAATTTTAAAATGTATTGTATTGTGTTGTGAGATCGATTCTCACATTCGACTGGTATTCCTGTGGTGAGCCTGAGACATCATTGTTTCAGTGCATTATCGGCATATAATATATAGCTCATGTGTTTAATATTCGATACATTGGAAGGGCTGCAATATGATACAGAACACATACTTAAGGGCTGTTAAATATTACATAGCTTGCAACCCCTATTTGGCAAAATACCTACGATATTTCACAAAACTACACACACTACATCATCAAATAGACATCAGTATTTACATTGTTGCATTAGATCCTACGTAAAAGTTTTATCTTTTAATCCTAGTGCTCTTTTTATATATATTTCGATTCCGTATATATTTAATTTATTATATTATTGTAACATTCTCGTCGGCATAAATATAGTGTAGGTAGTGAAACAAGGGAACACACGGGCACCTGGGATACAATATTGATTACTACTTAGTGTAGGAGACAGTTGATTTAAAATGAATGAAAGACTAAAATTGTATGCTACTTATTTGGGTCACTAAACATTTTAATATGAATAGCTTATATCTTTCAAGAAAGGGTGCCACAGTTTAGAGCTTTGAATAGCAGTCAAAACTCCTAAAGTTACATCTGAAGCTCAATAATGAATACTCGGAGCTAGACTTGTACGAATAGTCATAGTTTTTGCTGACCGATGCGACGTAGTATGATATGGTATAAAAGTGAGAAGGGCTTCAGCTTTACTGAATGCTTTTAACAACTACAAACTAAACTACCTGCACAAGACGTTTAGTGGAGCTAAGACCTCGGCTCAGGGCGGCCGCTGGCGAAGGAGTTGCCGAATGATGTCTTTATGATTATATTAGGGAAGTTTTGAATAACTACCGCTCTAGGTCGCAGGGCTCTCGGACTACGGGCTTACGGAGGCATCGACGACCCTCAATCATAGATTACACTAAAGTGTATTTGTATCTCCAATCAAAAGTTATTATTATATAGAAATACTTATATTATCTTGTACATGCTGGTACCAGTGGTGCTAATAAACAATGAGTTAGCATTAATGGTAGCAAGCTATATGTTGTATGTTTATAAGTAAGTAGTTACACTGTACAGTCGGCTGTGCTGTTGTGTGCGTGACGTGTGTGTGTGTGTGTGTGTGTGTGGCGACCCGGAATCACGACAGGTCATCGGCTATCTGCGCCTGACCGGAGATACTGCGTCCATCACATGCATAATTCATGCCTAAATATTACACCACTGTTTACGACAGCTTTCGCCTCGCGACACCGATGAATTACGAATAAATAATTGAAATGGCGAAAGACAGATAAGGTCGTAATGAGCGCCGGAGTCCACAGTCGAGCGCCCAACTACTCGCTCACAATAAATAGTTTCTTGCTCTAATTACATGTGGCGACATACACGACCCATTTCGATGTACACACACACACACACAAACACATGCCGGCGCTGCGGTATGCATGTGTGCGTGTGTGATAAGAGGTCGCGCGATAACCCGCGCGAGGCCGCGCCAACCATCACTGTGAACCTTTGCAGGACGAATGTTAGCCCGCGACACGAGCATGAGCGGCGCGAGCAGCGGGGTTACGAGTTACGATCTTCGCACTAATTGATTTCACTTCATATTTCATTTTTATCTGGCATCATAAAGGAAAAGCAAGGTCGGTCAAACAAAAAAAAAATAACTGGCCCGCAAGGCAGTGCGATGATGTGAGATGTGTGTGATGCTCCATCACCATCCTCTTTTTACGTTCATATTTTTATCTTTAAAGAAGTTACATCTATCAGTAGTGGCCCGTGTCGCCACTTCAGACTTACAAAAACAATGCCGACCTAGAAAATCCATTGGCCGGCATTGCGGTAAAGCATAGGTCAAGTAATGTCACCCGAGAATTTAATTATTAGCCTTACGTTTCTCTTAAAGCCAAAAACTTTAAGCATGAAGACTGCGTAGGTTATTATATAAAATTGATACAAATATCTGAAGCAGCTCTTGGTGGTTGGGTCGTGGTGTGATCAAGTCCCTCAGTGCGCACATGTTTCGCGCCACGTGCTCCGCACGCCCGCGGCCCTCACTGTGCGACCACTCGCTATCGACAATCATTCTATAAATAATGTTCAAGGAAAACAAACTAATATTTTATGAATGAGCAACGATGCTGTACATGCACATTGTTATTGCATGGACGAGGCCTGCGAGTTACTTTAACCTAGTAAGTATACAATTAGAGAAGATACGACGCGCCGCGGGGGGTAGCTTCCGTTCTTATTTCTGTATTATTATATAGATCTAATTTACATCTCGCTTCATCTCAACATAGTTTAGAAATGGTTCGAATCGACAATGAGTCTACCACTCGTAACTAATATTTTTGTGACAAATTTTGTTCTTGCTTGTAATAGAAATCAACTCATAAGCTGTCCATTTAAGTTACAGAATTTATTATATAATTTCGGTTACAAATAGACCTTAGTAACTCAGTCCGCAGTGGTCGAGTGTTACCCGCGAATTGTACAGAAGGTCGTTAATCGATAACGGCTGATTAGCGACAAATAAGTCGGCTCAAGAGCTACCGTGCGCAGGCGCCGATATCGTCACAATGTAGATACGCGCCGGATAATAGTTGAGGTACACGACCAAGTGCCACACCCACCACCATTATACTAATTCTTTGTAATATTATTATACATAATCCTTGTTTGTTGAATATCAAAATCAGTTTAGCATTTTTTCTGGAAGATAATTTATATATATAGGGTGACTGGTAATTAGTGACCGATACCTAAACACATGATTGTGCTCATGATAACAAACAACTTTTACTATGGCACCATACCTAAAATCGCGAAAAGAAATTATCAGCTGATCCATACATTCATGTTCACATAACTCGTCAACATGGTAGGTGCAGCTGATTTTTTTTCGCGATTTCAGGTTTTTGCCATAATAAGGTATCGGTCACTAATTACCAGTCACCCTATATAAATATGAATCCCAATTTCCTTTGGTGATCGCATCACGCGTGAACGGAGGGACCAATTTTGCTCATTTTTGTTGTTGTGTTTGTGTATATTGTTATCAATAGAAGGTTCATATGAACAAAAAAATAATAAAGTTAAGTAGAAGATTAGAAATTTTAAGAAAAATTTACTACAACATTACTTTCTCTAATGTAATTGACATTGTCAACCATTGACTGAAAGCCACATTTATTGTGAGTGTCATAGGCTTTATTTTTAGTTAACGCTTTCAAGTTTCACGGGAGTGGGACCTACGCGGGTGAAACCGCGCGGAACGCAAACTTGGAAGTATAAGTTATAAGTATATTAGTTATAAGTACCTACTTTAAGTATCGTCTTATGTCACGTGTGCTGGCCTTAATTTCTATAAAAATATGTGTGACCACGCGGCGCGAGCTTTGGTCCCGCACAGTCTATGAGAACGTATGAGAATGGTGCCGCGCGCCCATACGTTACTGTGCTGCCAGAATTCATAATAGAAAACGTAATTTCTCAACCTAACGACTAATTAACACAGCGATTATAAATAAGGGCATCAATGAAATCGTGGAAACATTTGTCGGTTCCCACGCTGTCGATGGCGCTCGTCACATAACAGATCCTCGACCGTTGTGCTCCTCACCCATGATTTGTCTGTCAGTCTTGTATGAATGAATAAGTTCATAATGGTAATTCTATTAAAGCACCTATTTTTAAGGAAATTCAAAATAAATAATAATGAAGAAAATGGAGTATACAGACCTCCTAGGACCACAGCCTAGGACAACGGAATAAACATTCCGGTTGTCCCTCTCCGTGTCCAAAGTTGATGGACAGTGACATGATTTAAAAAAAAAATATTAAGTTATACGACTATAAAAGTCGTATAACTTTATACTTATATTTTTTTACTTAATAACTTTCCCGTTGTCCAAAACTGATGGGCAGAGACACAAATTGAAAAAAATAATATTCCAATTCGGCACCGCTTTAATTATATTTTTAATTTTATCTGAAGATAGGTAGGTAATATAAATGCCATCATAAACATAACCTGTAAAAAACCAAAGTCTCGTAAAGCAGTTCTTTAACCGTAAAAAGTTGTGGGATCTATGTAATACTAAGTCAGTTAATTGATTCAGTCCCTACTTAAGGGACCTTCTGTCTTAAGTTCATCTAGCAGAATATTAATGTACTCAAACTGTAATGTCGGACTCATAGTGTGGTGTCCGACACTCATGGAGTAGTCTCTGACACTAATAGTGTGCTGTCAGACACTGATAGTGTCCTAGCTATAAAATGTTTGGCTAGCAAGGAAACAACCATAATAATATGGGAAATGAAATTACATTACTGACAAGTAATGTGTCATCTCTGAAAGCATGAAAGCATATCTCATACGTCAGTTTGACACTTATGCATATATATATATATATATATATATATATATATATATATATATATATACATTATACAATGTAGTGTCTGACACTCATAGTGTAGTCTTTGAGAATAATAGTGTGATCTCCAACACCCATCACTCATAGTGTATCGTCTGACACTCATAGAGTACTGTCAGACACTCATAGTGCAGATTTTGAGACCGAAAAAGTCTCTAACACTTATAATTTTGTGTCTGACCCTCATGAGGGTCATAGTATAGTTTCCGATAATGATTGTGTAGTCTCTGACACTCAAAGTGTAGTGTCTGACACTCTAAGAATAGTCTCTGACCTTCATAGTGTAGTCTCCGACTCTCTTAATATAGAGTCTGACACCCATAGATGACATACACTTATAGTGTAGACTGATGGTGTAGTGTCCGACATTTATAGGGTAGTGTCTGACATTGATAGTGTGGTTTCTAACACTCATAGTGCAGTGTCCGACACTCATAGTATAGTGTCCGACACTCATAGTGTAGTATCTGAAACTCATAGTGTAGTGTCTGACACTGATAGTGTACTATCGGAAACTGATAATGTCTTAGCTGTTAAATGCTATGCCATATGGCTAAGTGAAGCTTTTTATTTAAAACAAAAATATATATATATTGATATAGTCACAATAAGATTTTGTAAGATTAGCTTATTAAGTAATAGCTTAAGACAGAAGAGCCTTTAAGTATGATTTAAATAAATTAACCGTATTTGTATCACATGACACATTAATTATGTTAATCTCTTAATTGTGGTTTATTTTAAATAACAAATATAGTCCTCCTAATTGGCAACTAAATTCTCTAAGGAGAGTAGCAATGCACTCAGTATATATTATTGTGTACAAGTGTGTATGCAAACACAGAGGCACTCTCTATTACTTTACTTTCAAAATCCGGTGAGACTGTACTACCGACACCCGGTGAGGGTAGGCGTCAAATCCACAGCTCTCCAAAGCACGAGTGAAACACCACTAACTTGCTGACTTCAAGCTAGTACTTATATTTTTCTAAATAGAAAATTCCTAGTAATCAAATAATTTTCTCGAGGATGCTAGGGATCAACGCGGTAGAAAATTAACAAATATCCACAGCCACTCGTCGCCACTAATCGCCTTATCGACCCTTAGTTTGCGTAGAACTTTCTTCCCTCATAGACCTGAAGTCCGAAATGCCCGTGAACGATAACGTAGAGGTAGGGTGACGAAAAATTGCGTATATTGTTTATAAACCATTATAAGACTGTTGCCCGGCTTGTCTCTATGCCCGTTGAAGTAGCCTCGTGCCTCGTGCCTCGTGCCTCGTGCCTCGTGCCTCGTGCCTCGTGCTTGGAAACAAATAATCCAACTTTCGCTTTGACTGCTGGTATCACAGAGCAATACTTCTCGTATTGGCATCTCGATGTCGAAAATCTTTCATAAATCAAACTAGATAGGCACTTAATATTCGCGCGTTAAGTTTTGGCGGTTAACGCTTGTAAATTACAAGATTTTATGTAAAACAAGAATGCGTTCTTAAGTCTCTAGAATCAACAAAAACAAATAATTTTCTACAATATAGATCAATTTCGTGTATACTCCAAGTTCTCTTGTGTTGACTCGAATGTGAATGGCATTTATATAAAAACTAGCGGCCCGCCCCGGCTTCGCACGGGTGGACTTTTATACCCTACCCCTGCCCTACCCTACCCCTGCCCTACCCTACCCCTGCCTTACCCTACCCCTACCCTAACCCTACCCTACTCCTACCCTACCCCTACCCCTACCTTACCCTACCCCTACCCTACCCCTACTCCTACCCTACCCTACACCTACCCTACCCTACCCCTACCCTACCCTACCCCTACCCTACCCCTACCATACCCCTACCCTACCCCTACCCTACCCTACCCCTACCCTACCCCTACCCTACCCCTACCCTACCCCTACCCTACCCCTACCCTACCCTACCCCTACCCTACCCTACCCTACCCTACCCCTACCCAAAAGTATCCTATGTCCTTCTCCCCGTTCTTAGCTACCTCCCTACCAATTTTCAGCCAAATCGGTTCAGCCGTTCTTGAGTTATAAATAGTGTAACTAACACGACTTTCTTTTGTTTTTAAAATGTATTCTGCTATTCGGGACGAAAACAAATCCAACAAATCAAAAACCATGGCAATCGGTCCAGCCGTTCTCGAGTTATAAGTGTTGTAACAAACACGACTTTCTTTTATATATATAGAAGACTAGCGGCCCGCCCCGGCTTCGCACGGGTGGACTTTTATACCCTACCCCTGCCCTACCCTACCCCTACCCTAACCCTACCCTACTCCTACCCTACCACTACCCCTACCCTACCCTACCCCTACCCTACCCCTACCCCTACCCTACCCCTACCCTACCCCTACCCTACCCCTACCCTACCCTACCACTACCCTACCCTACCCCTACCATTCCCCTACCCTACCCATACCCTACCCCTACCCTACCCCTACCCTACCCCTACCCTACCCCTACCCTACCCCTACCCTACCCCTACCCTACCCCTACCCTACCCCTATCCTACCCTACACCTACCCCTACCCTACCCTACCCTACCCTACCCTACCCTACCCCTACCCAAAAGTATCCTATGTCCTTCTCCCAGTTCTTAGCTACCTCCCTACCAATTTTCAGCCAAATCGGTTCAGCCGTTCTTGAGTTATAAATAGTGTAACTAACACGACTTTCTTTTGTTTTTAAAATGTATTCTGCTATTCGGGACGGAAACAAATCCAACAAATCAAAAACCATGGCAATCGGTCCAGCCGTTCTCGAGTTATAAGTGTTGTAACAAACACGACTTTCTTTTATATATATAGACTAGCGACCCGCCCCGGCTTCGCACGGGTACAATACTGCTAATTATACTACATAATGTCTTTAAACCTCTAACAAACGGGCGAAATTTGGTCAAAACAAACAGAAACAAATTAATTTAAGTACCTACTAAAACTCAGTGAAATAAGTAGGTGGGTATACTTTTATCGTATGAAATACCTATACTCTTCAGGACTAACAATACAACAAACACTAAATAAATAGGTATTCAAGTATCTGTCCATCATAGTTACAACGAACACAAAACAAAACGCGCATAATCGCATTAGGCCTACCTAAAACACGCGCTGTTATTTTGCGATAACTTCTAAGTTATTCATTAAAAGTATAAAGTGTAGGGGTAAAATAATCTGCATGAAATGCTTAAGAATATTAACTCATTTAAAATGATAAGGATAAATACTGAATCCGTCTGATTAGCTTTACAATTACCGCATTAGAAATTATCATTTTTCTAAGAACTGTTGATTAGCTCTGAGAAGAACTTTAGCGTAGGTGTAGTTTTAAGAACGAAATCTAAAAAAAATCGCACGAAAATTATTAGACTTCGCAACGGGCCGTGCAGCAGAAATCGTAATATTTTAATTTCGCCATAACTTCAAAACCAAACGTCCAATTTTAATCATTCACAGACCAAATATTATCTACATAAACTGTACTTAGTGATGAAATAATTTATTTTGATAAGGATTAATAGCATGAGTAAAATAAACGCGTTTAAATGTAGTCCAAAAAAAAATCAAGATTTCTAAATAAAAAAATGGTCATTGTGCCTCACTCGACATAGATAGGTATAGTGTGTTGCGGACTTTTTTGTAGATATTTATAAGATCTATAATTAATTAGAACATTTTATGGTTCTATCTTTTATAGTTAAGGCAGCGTACGCAAAATAAGTAACTTTTCTGGTTGATTTTTTACACCTTGTGTCAGAAAAACCCAAATATCTTACGGAACCCTATTTTTTTCCAAAATAAAATTTAGCCTATGTTACTCGTGGATAATGTAGCTTTCGAATGGTGAAAGAATTTTTTAAATCGGCCCAGTACTTTTTGAGCCTATTCATTACAAACATACAAACATACAAAAATAGGTACAAATCTTTCCTCTTTATAATATTAGTATAGATAAGATGTCTATAGTAAGCAATTCTTAAATTTTGCGGAAAGACATTTAGATTGAGAGAACTTTTGAAAATTTTCATACTTTTATGTTATTTTTTGGTATAGGAACATATCGGTAGATATATTTTTGAGTTTGTATGTAAGTAACTTCAATTTGACAATTTTTTAGCTAAGGAGGATTTTTTCAAATCATAGGCTTCGATTGATACATCTTCCTTTTTGTACCAAAATGTATAGGGTCCTCTAATGCAAAAACGTTCCGTCGAAAGTAAAAAGCGCATAGTGATAATTGAAGTTAATTCCACCGCAGTGGCTCCGGAACACGCGGGCGGCAACGCCTTTTAATTAGCGAATCAATTAACTCATATTAGATTAGTTGTACACATTAGTTATATGTGTGAGTTATGTCACCGGCGCCACACGGGCCCTGAGGGACCGAATGCACATGAATGCACTCACTAGGCTACTTCTGGGACCTGCACTACATATAATTATTTGTTGTAATTAGAGCCATGTTATATGATGGAGTTTCGTAGATCCAATGGGTTAATGGTTATCTTGTTACCTGTTCGTCCACAGGTAACAAGATAACGCGGATCGTTGTGCGCCAATAAACTATACATAGGTACTATCAGCCCGTTTACGTGCACTGCTGAACATGGACCTCATTCTAACAGACATTGTGGCAAGCCAGGGTCGTTGAGGGATATTGCCGTAATCACCACGCTTGACAGACTGGTGATCGCAGTAAGATGGGTGCCGATAGATGCTTTTTTCCATCTATTAGGTGTATGCCCTTAATCGCCGCCTTCGAACTCCTAAGGAAGATATGTGGTGGTATATATGTTCTATGCCGGAAACCAAACGGCGGATGCTCATTGCGACTGAATAAACTATATTTAGGCACAATGAGCATGTCAGAAGCAGCCCGAAGTCAGGAAATTGATGGCCGTAGGAACCTGATTGAATGCCAATTTGTCAATTTGGTGCAGTGCGATATAACTACTGAAAGAAGATAAATAAAGAAAATGCCACACTTGTTTGCTTGAACGCGCTAATATCAGGAACTACTGGACCGATTTGTAAAATTCTTTCAGTGTAAGATAGCCTATTTAATTATGAAGTTCTCACGGAAACGGGAGTAACGCGGCTAAAAACGCCCGCGGGAGGCTAGGTAAAGTATGAAATGTGTCAAACACAAAACAACACCGGAAAATGCGGGGTAGGAACGATAACCTTCAGATCGGGCACTCTCCAAAAAAACCCCGGGGATTGAACCCGGTTATCGAAGTTCAAGACTTCTCTCTATTCACATGCAAAATCTTAATGATACGACTTCCTTAGTGGGCTCGATAGAACGATCTTTGCTTTAGTATTATTTTATATTCAATCCTTTTTTCCGTAGGTACGTACGAAACAACATACTTTTTTGTACATTCAGTCGTTAATTAACGTCAAACATAATATTGTGAATATGTCCGTCTGTCACAGAAGGTGATGTGCCAACGAGCGATAGTCGGTGGTCGCACCCTCCGAGGGTTCACCCGGGGTGTGACAGTTAACCCCGTCGTGACGTCACCGCTATGCTTTATTTAGCGCTAATTGAACTACTTAATGCTTAATTGGGTTAACAAACCACGTAAATAAGTTTTTATTAGTTTTCTTTACGACATAACTAAGTACCTAATTAGAATATATAAACATGACGTTACGGAATGTGGTACATCTTGTATTTGTGAGATGTTTTGCTGTTTGAGTAGGTATTCCTCTTTCGGCACCAACTATTCCTGTTTATAAATAGCTTTAATGCTTAAAAAAATGGTGCTCCAAAAGGAATAAACTATAATGGTCGCACATAAAATAGGTCTAGAGGTACCTACTACTAAATTAATCTTGTGCGCGCATCGATCTTACACACGCACACGTTGAACTTCTTAACTAGAATGGTCTTAACTAGAACATTAGTGTCTATTCTCTAGATATGATTCTACAAAATCTATAAATGTGATTCTACAAAAAAAACTTCTATGACTTATCAACTTTTCGTACCTACTTAATGACGAAAGTCACGGACTATACGTTCATAAATACCATAAATATATGTTTTTTTGTATATTGATATTTGCCGTTGCCGTTAGCGTCTACCTGTTGCCGTTATTGATATCGAGCAAAAAAGACCAAAAAGAAGGTTTGTTGTATGGGAGCCTCCCTTAAATATTTAATTTATTTTATTTTTAAAGAAAGTTATTTTTAAGATATCCCGTTGTTTTGTGCAGACCGTAAATCTAACGTTGATATGTGTCGTTACGACACACAATGGAGCGCCGCAATCAGAATATCTAAACTTTTCCACACTTGAAAATCAATGATTACATAAAATATAGGTGTCGAATTTACCTACATAGTTACAATAATAAAATATTCATCATATACCGGCCGTGAACTTGCGAACCGAACCATTCGCCGGTTCGACCGACTATCATACTATCTACTTGTATTTATTCTAAATGGCCATGTTTTAGAAACACATCATTTACATAAACTCTGTTGCTATAAAAAACGTACGATTTAAATAAGGACATGAATTTTATTACAACGAATAAATTATCATAAAGTTGGAGAGTAAAATATCGAATGTGTCGGCGAGCGCTCGCTCGGCAGTGAGAGGCGCTCGCCACACGAGCCACAGGGTTGCCAGGCGACTGAGCTTGTGCGAAAGCTTTGAGAGGTATACTATATTTGAGTCTCGCGGCTTTCTTGTTTACATATATTAAGTAGGTAAACAAAAAAAAGAGTTAGGGCTCCTAAGATCTCTTCGTAGGTGAATGCATAATAAAATGTTTGGTCTGATTTAAGAAGAACAGGTTTCATAGTTCTGATGTGACTACATAATATGTACTTTCTATTGCTAAGAAGATTTAATGATTAGTTTTGTATTTTTTTTAAGCATACTTTCAATTTAATTAAGTTTTGCTGAAATATATAAGGTGTGTTGCGTGACAGCCCTACACTGTGGTCCAAATTAGTTGTTCTAGCGAGTTATTTCAATCACATCCGATGTTATCTCGAGATGTAAGTTTACTATAGGAACTATAACGAAATCAAACATCTTCTCTTATTTCTTCGTTTGATTGCAGTAGCATGTACAGATCGCCCAATTAAGATACTAGATAGTGACCGCTTCAACTCTACGACCACATAATTATGGTTATTTCGGTTTCACCCGCGTAGCTCCCGTTCCCGTCTCATATAAAATTTCACCCCTTCATTTAAGGGAGCAGATTTCCAAAAAAAATGATGATGAAATAGTCCGCATACCAATTTTTAGCTTTCTACCTTGAAAAATGTTCCATACAATCTTCGACCCCCTATTATGGGAAATTGGGGGGTTAGAAAGAGATAACAAGTAGCCTATGGCACTCTCCATCCCTTTAATTATCTCCACTTAAAAAACACGTCAATTCGTTGCTCTGTTTTGCCGCGAAAGACAGACAAACAAACAGACAGATACATACACTTTCCTATTTATAAAATTACCTAGTATGGAAGTATGGATATGGATCTATTTGTTAACGATATGATTCACATTACCATTATTAAATACGGTTTAGTGAAAAGTAACAATGCGTTATTTTAATATAATTCTACTGGTTTATTCCACCTCGTTCACCTGGGTAGAACGAGGTGGAATGTTTAGTATTTCAATTCACCTAAGTTAAGCAAGAAAACACATTTGTTCTAATTTGTTCATCTGGCAAACAAATCACCTAGATGAATAAGGTGAAATAAACCACCCCGCTTCGTTCTACTCGTAGCTTTTGTTCCTGAAAAAGCCATTTCATAAAATGGAATAGTTTAAAAAATATTTGGATATTATTTTGGAAAAAAAATTTATATAAAACGGATGTTATAACGGACTAACCGACTAGCCGACTAATCGGTTTTCAAAATGCCGATTAGTCGGCCGACTAATCGCCAATGCCGATCATTCTAATACCTGCTTGTCGGAGGTGTTCGGGCGTTCTATGTTAGCTTATTGGTTTTCGAATATGTTTCAAGACTTTAACTTTAGATTTAAAATATACATATATAATTATTTATATATTCAAGGGTATTTTATCACTAAACATCTGACTTAATGAATACTTACTTATACTTACCATTGCCATGTTATTTGGTTATGTATGCGCCATATTTAGTTGATGAATGATGTTAAGTTAGCTTAATTTCTGACTGATTAATACGTTCCTATTTTGTAAAGTCTGTAACTTTAGATAACTACTATTAGTAATATTTAGAAATGATAAAACAAGTACAAATTATTTGTTTTATTTCATTTGATATGCGCCGATCGTAATCGACATAATTTGCCGAATAGTCGCCGATTACAAACGATGCCGAATAGTCGGCTTTCCCGACTAGTCGGCCCATCTCTAGTTATGATGCTTGTACTTTCAAACATGTACGTGCAATCTATAATATATTTAATTGATTTGCATTATTATAGAATAATATTACCATGTTAATGTCACATCCGTCTACCTGTTTTCTAGTTAATAGTTTCCTACCAAATTGATGAGTTGATGTTATCCGCTTGTATCAGATATCGATAGAAAGCGGCGGAACACTTTCTTATCATAAATAATGCAGAACTACATACTAAGTGTTTTATTAAAAGGTATATTTATGAGTAGCATGAAGAAGTGCACTTCTCATATGGAAGTTAAAGGATTAAACGCTACAGTCACCTGTAGCATTATGCTGAACTGAGACCTTTTAGACACATAGCGAATTTTGTTATGTGTACTTCATTGATCTGAAATATGGAAGTAATTAAGCTGTATCTCTGTTATATTTACAAGAAACATAATGTACTGTATTATTGTTTTTCTACCCTTTTAGTATTGTTTTCTTTTTATGTGTGTTTGGTTTATGTCTAATTAATGTATTTTCTATGTTTCTTTAATTTAGTACGGGAAGTACTCCGAAGGACTGTTTGACATGGCAAGCAGTAACATTTTATTACCGTACCACTCGTCATGTAAGCTGTGAATTGTGAAATGACGTGCAGTGCTGTCCCTGCGCTGTGACATGACCTTCAACAAAGTCTAAAGATAGCACTCCAGTCACGGTAGGCAGCGGCTTGGCTGTGCACACCCTCGGTACTGTAGAAGTCTTTGAGCAGCGGTTAACGCTTACCATCAGGAGTGCCGCTTGCTCATCTGCCACTTAGACGGCACTAAAAAAAGAGTAGTTATTGATAAGCGTTTGCTATAACAATTCTTCTTTCCTCTTAATAAGTAAGCTGGTTCTCGCCTGTAGGTATCATTTGTTTCTCTTCAACTCAGACCTCGTTCGTTGAGCTACAATAAAATTCTAATGAAATAAATTCTAGGCCTGAGTATATTAAATAGAAGTGGGGTTAAATGATATACCGCGACACGTAGAGCTACAGTCAAGGTGTTGGTTTCAGTAACAAACGATGACAAAGGGCGCATCGAGCTTCGTTTGTTGACCTCCGAATATGAACTATCGCCGCACGACATCGCCACAGTACGCGCTGCTAACAGTAACTACATATTACAAAAATTAATTATCTTTAATTTGTCGCATTTTTTTTTGTTTGCATCGTCTTAAAAGATGCTGGAATTACGGAGATATTATCTGTATCTAGTTTTTTTAGTATGTTTCCTCGACGTCGAGGATGCTTGAGGACGTTGATGGACTAGAGTCGCTTGTTTACTCCAAGTTACAACTAGAAATAATTCCATGTGCTAGGCATTACGCCGTTCAAAGGATTTTGTCTATATGTGTACTGATGGTTTTCCTGATGTCCATAACATTCACATTTGGTGATGGGGAAAGTATACCTAAATTGGCTAGCATGTTTATTTACCTAATTAGCATAACTTATAATAATTTAAATATATGCAAAGGAATCATTCCTCGACATAAATTAATATTATTAATTTTTTTCCTCATATACGTTTTTACTAGTCACTTAGATAGCTACAGGGTCGCTGAACGTCTATAAATTACTATTTAACTATTTCCACTAGTCACAAGTGACAATTTATAGTTTTACTATTCATGTATGTAATTGAGTTACTGTTAGTTGAGAGTGACTGTGTGGTACCTGGGGGCTGGGGGCAGCGCTGGGCAGGGGATGTTTAATGTGGCCATTTGTCAGCGCTGGGACAGCCGCGCCTCGCTAATAATGTTAATAACTACACTACTTGTGGCGCAGGCGGCGCCGGGCTTATATTCATACCACTGTTCCGACTACTCTGTCCGCACGAACTAGCAGCTTACAAAACTCTGTTGCTGCTTCGCGATTTTTTCTTAATTCTGTTTGAAAGTTAGCTGAATGCCCTATGAATGCCTCTATGGCGCTATCATTTGGTTTGTTGAATAACCAAACAACGTCTTTGGTCGTTTGGCTAGAACAAAAATCTTATTGTCAATCGCTCCGTGGAGCCTATTCTATTACTGAATTACTAAAAATATTATACGAAAATAGAATAATGTAGATACTTTTGAACATAATAAAACGAGAAGTAAATAGAAAATGAAATTCTCTCTGTGTTAGTAAAAGTAACAATAATAAATGACATCTCCTTTCAAAGGAGATCGATAAAGTTTTGTTTTTGGAAGTTCTTTTAAAGCTGATTTTATGTACATATACTAATGGCGAGAGAATATAAAAGAAATAGTTTTGTTTATAATAAAGTGCAGATACTAGATAATTTATACACACTCTTATGCGTTACGTTTCACTTGGCGACTGGCCTTAATACTGACAAACGAAAAAAATTACAACCTGATAAATTAATTCACTATGCAGGAATTTAAAATAATAACCACGATAACTGTAACTAGGCAAATAATAATCATTATTAAATAATTTCCTGACAATTACCTTAAATAACGGTTATAAATACCCTTCCGACCCTTAGCTTGTAGAGAACTTTCCGATGCCTCGTAGACGCAAAGTCCGAGAGGCCTGCGAACTGTAAAGAAGAGTGACAGTAGCACTAAACTCCTCTTACAATCTAAAGTCATAATTCCTCTATCCCATCGCCAGCGACCGACCTGACCCGCGGTACAACCTTTGGGCCCGGTGAAGTAGCAAAATCCTAACTACATATACCTATCCGGTCGAACAAAAAAGATTGAATGAATATTATTCATTGAATTTTAATCAATTAGACAATCTTGCTATTTTGTATCAGCAAAAAAGCTCGTTAATAGTTCCGTGAATAGTTATAAGGGTGCACTCATGAAATATATTATAGGATTATACTTAGATTCCCTACTTACATATTCTAAAAAGTCCTTTATTGGAACGAAGATGGTGATCTGCCCGAGGAAAAAAATGAACACATTTAATGTTAGATTTGTTGCGGCTTATCGGATGGGGTGCATCAAAAGTTTTACTTCATTAAAAATGAATATGCATTAAAATGAAAAAAAAAAAACCCATAATCAGAACATCTATCTATATATATAAAAGAAAGTCGTGTTTGTTACAACACTTATAACTCGAGAACGGCTGGACCGATTGCCATGGTTTTTGATTTGTTGGATTTGTTTCCGTCCCGAATAGCAGAATACATTTTAAAAACAAAAGAAAGTTGTGTTAGTTACACTATTTATAACTCAAGAACGGCTGAACCGATTTGGCTGAAAATTGGTAGGGAGGTAGCTAAGAACTGGGAGAAGGACATAGGATACTTTTGGGTAGGGGTAGGGTAGGGTAGGGTAGGGTAGGGTAGGGTAGGGGTAGGGTAGGGTAGGGTAGGGGTAGGGTAGGGGTAGGGTAGGGTAGGGGTAGGGTAGGGGTAGGGTAGGGGTATGGTAGGGGTAGGGGTAGGGTAGAGGTAGGGGTAGGGGTAAGGGTAGGGTAGGGGTAGGGGTAGGGTAGGGTAGGGGTAGGGTAGGGGTAGGGGTAGGGTAGGGTAGGGGTAGGGTAGGGGTAGGGTAGGGGTAGGGTAGGGGTAGGGTAGGGTTAGGGTAGGGGTAGGGTAGGGCAGGGGTAGGGTATAAAAGTCCACCCGTGCGAAGCCGGGGCGGGCCGCTAGTTTTTATTAAAAAAAGAATCAACAAAATCGGTTTGTCATGATATTGAGTTATTCGTCCATTTGTGGCGCACAATGCAAATTAAAGACTTATATGTTTTTCTCATGGATGCCACTGCCAGAACTAGACCACACGGAAAGCACTAGCTTTCAAATAATCATCAAAATCGGTACCTGAGAACCTCATACACCCAGTCGAAAGTTCCGAGGTAACAAACATAAATAGAAAACAGTCAAATTGAGAACCTCATACAGTTGAAATCGGTTCAAAAGGTATTTTCTGTGCCCCAATATGCTTTAGTCCAAATATTTAGATCGAGTTGAGGTATGAACGGTGGTGACATCAGCCCCACGGTGACACAGTCGCGTTGGGGGCGCGCCACAGGTCGCAGCCCCGCGCCACAGGTGGGGGCGCCACCACACCCACTCACCCGGGACGTAGCCCACCACACACATAGAGAAACTATGCCGCTTGAGAGGCTTGATCTTTTATCCTGCTTGTATCTATCAGGCATCTAGGTATCTAGGTTGAATAAAAACAGATAATTGAATGTTTTTCTCAACGGTTATTGAGTTTCATAAATATTAATTGTGGATGTATGCTGGATTCGATTCCCACCCGAAAAAATATTTGGGTGCATCAGAGGTAATTGTTCTGAGTCCACCCAGACTCTTTCTGTGTGTGTTTGTAGTCCCCCGCGTCACAGGGATGTATTTCCCTCCTGCGAGAGATGACTTTTAAAAGATAGCACGAATCTTTTGAAAGATAGATAGAGATAATGAGGATTGCTATTGGTAAAATAATTTGCAAAATCAGTTTTGTAGACCCAGAGATTATCCTCTAAAACCTCACAAATAATTCACATACTTTACCTGTTTATAACATTAAGTATAGATGTATATACTGTAAGTCGTTTCATGAATGAGTTATTATACTGGGGTCTCTCTGTTCGCGTGTAGTCTGTGAGGGAAAACACCGCGGCAGTCTAACTGCAGACACATTTACGACACGACACCGACACGATCTGCTTTTATACTTTTATAAATACACGATGACATGTTATAATGAAAATTAGGTCGTTTCCTTAATTATCTATATTAGTACCTTTTGATACAATTTATGGTATGATATACTTACCAATTTATGTTAATCTGTATAAAAGTGATAACCTATGATTTTGGACCTCAGAGTTTAACGGCCAATAGAAATTTTCAGCGATTAGTTGTTTTGCCACTTGTGACTCGATGTGCTCACCAAATATTACAATATTAGAAATGGTACTGCATTAAGTAACCGTATGCAGTGGTGAACTAATTAACACATTTGCCGCCAGTAGGCTATTCAAATTTTGTAAGCATTAGCCATTTAACCAGTTAAAACTTTTGTATTGAAAAATTTTGACGTAAAGACTTTTTTTTCTGTAAGAAAAAAAAATTTTGACCAAATTTGCTGCCCCATAAACAGTGCTGGTAAATCCGCCACTGACCGTTTGTATTATGTATGTTGATATTTAGTTCCGATGATGCACTCATGTGTCATCGCTAGGGTTGCCCAAACTCCAATATACAGTACTATTTTACATTATAATTTTTTTTCTAGATATAATACGTTCGTCTCGTTTCTATTTCTATAAAAGCTCTATAACCCATACAATTTTTTAAACATCAATGTTATGGACCTACGCAGCATTTCCAAAAGAAACTTTTAATGCAAAAATGATGTAGGACATTAAATTAAAAACTTAAGCAACTGAAACCACGTGTCCTGGCAGCCCTAGGCACAGCAGCTGTCTGCGCCGGCGCTGCCCGAGTGACCGTTCGTCTGTTTGTTTACAGCGACAGAACAACCTGCTCTGTTCGATGTAGCGCCAACACTCCACTTGACTCAGTGCGTGCGCGTGTGTGTTTGTGTGTCCTTCTGATTATGTATCGTTCTGAGCGTACCTACTGCAACAGCCTTATAGTGTATATGCAGTAGTTAGTTTAGTGTTTTGGCATTATTAGCTTAGAACATTGACAGGCTCCATATAAATGATTGTAAAAGTTGCCATTGTGATGTACAATGACAACAAATGTTCACTTTGTAACATCCTAGCAAACTGCTTTTGTATTTATTCTTAGTGCCTACATTTAATTCAGATGTTGTTCGGTGTTAGTCTACTATGTTAGCTCCTATAAACTAGAACTGGAAGATTTTTTTCTTTGATTACTCAGAAGACAGTGGAGGACACCACATTAACATTACTTTCTCTATTTTAATAATTAAGGCTTTTACACCTATCAATATGGCGTCAAAAGTATTGACATGCGTCTACACTATGAACCTGCAGTTATACAAAATGCCGCTGGAGCAAGGTTACTGCGACAAATAGAGTTTAGTTTTTCTTGAACCTCACTTAATAATAATGTTTATTATATTGTAGTCTTGTCCTCATCCTCCTCCTCATCCTCATCAGCCCATATAACGTCCACTGCTGAACATGGGCCTCCTCCCGGGAAGGGTATTAGTCATAGTCACCACGCTTGGCAGGTGGATTGGTGACCGCAGTATTATGTTGTACCACACCAGGAAACGCTGCTGCCCATTCCTTGATATACGATTATTATAAATGATGTTATAACAATTGGGACCAACGACTTAACGTGCTTTCCGAGGCATGGAGGGTAGTCCCTCAACCAACCAGACCCGGAAATTAATCTTAGAATTTACACAAAGATTTACTGTCCGGCGTGGGGATCGAACCCACGACCTCCGAGATTTAAAGCGAGTCAAACACCGCTACGCTACGGAGGTAGTCTGGTCTATGAAAATATAATAATTGGTTTATCAGTAACATTAACATTAATACCGTACATACCAAACTGAAAGGTATATGACGATACTATATGTGCATTTATTTATTTAATACCCTTTCAATGTCCACAATATCTATAATTTGGTGCTCATATTATATAAACAATTATTTAAATACCAGTAGTTGTATTCGAGTTATTAATAACTGGCTTAGTGGTTATCATGAATGAATTACGCGATGCGGCGTCGGCGACGTCTGCGCGCGCGCATGTGTGAACACCACGAGTACGATACAAGGCTAGTTTTTTTGTATAATTCTACTTTTTATGAAGCTAACATAGACGAGTAAGAACTACTTCAGTGATTCGACTTACGAAGCTGGTTTCAACTTCTGAGTGACGACTTCTGCAGTATTTACCTACATGGGAAATGTGATAAAAATTTGGAACCATTTTTGAGTAAATGCCGTCGATGCTCCGGTAATATGATAAATGATCTTCAGCTGACAACTATCGTAAGATTGCGGTCGTGCTCGCTGCCTACCTAAAAAGGTTAGCACCACTATCTTTTAATTTCTATCTATTTGTGAGATGTGAGACGATAGAAAAACTCGCGTATCATAAAAATAAAATTATGATAAGAATATAATAGAATTTATTTATTATTTCTCTTTATACTATTATTAGTATTGAACCAATAAAATCAATATTTTCTTGTATTAATTAGTTAACATTATTTATTATAATATGGTATTGGCTTGTTTATTTCTTTACCTAATAAACATTAAGTATGATGCTTACGCATATTTATTTTGAATCCAAAGTTATAATTTGAAACACCACTCGAGGTCAACTTTTGCATAAAATCATTTTGATTCAGATCAGTAATCAAACGAAAAGCAGAAATACAAGTTTTTAGGATTCCGTGGTTACCACGTACAACGAGAACCCTTTATGCAATCACATTTATTCCGTCTGTTCATCTGTCACAGATTTATATAGAACGTACCGAACAGAATAAACTGAAACTAGTTTTAAGTATAATGCAGAATCAAGGGTGCAAAAATATACCGAAATAATGGTTTCTGTGATTATTCAATCAATACAATAAATAGAGCAAAATAATGGGCTATAATTAAAATATTTAACTAAGGTGTATTTAATAAAGAACATCGGTGGGTATTTACTTTTTGTTTACCGAAAGCCTAAACATAAACTCTGTTAATTATCATGGTAACGAATGTATATCTTGTGTTATACATTCGTTACCATGTGTTGTGTTAACCAGTGGCTTCTGTGGGTCGCGACCCCCCAGGGTGTTCGCCAGCAAAAGGCTTTGTCAACTTACATTGTGCTTATTTTCAAAACTCTCGCGGCTTATTCTAAAAAATCATTTACGTAGTGTTTAAAATTATTTAGTTGTCTGTTTATGAGACAAGGGGGTTGTCGCCAGAATTTGTCAACCTTTAATGGGTCGCGAAATCAAAAAGATTGAATAACATGTATCTTTACAATAGTACGGAACACTCTCCCCGAGAGTGAGACGTGGCTGTCGGGAATTTTTTGTTCGCATGCGAGGTCGCAGGGTGAAAGCTGGTTAGGCACAAAAACTCGCCTAATAGCATTATAATACAGTCACTGTACTATTAACTTATCTTTTTATTTGTAGATAGTATCGCCAGCTAATAAAAACCTAATCTATAACACTCCGCTGCTCTGGTACGTAAAGTGGTAGTCGTTTAACACATGCGTGGTCGTGTCTTGAGTCTGTATACTGTCTGTCTGTCGCAACACTATCCCTGAATGATTAGGCATTGTAATAATCATGAATCTCTCTTTCGTTATTGTTTTTTAGCAATGGTAATGAAACACGGTTCATTTTTTTATATATTTTATATTGAAGATGACTTTTTTGAATACCCATTTATTACTTATTGATATGTTGTCAGATTACTAGTTAATCCTGCTTATAAACTATCCGCGTGCAAACTTTCAGCCTAGGTAATACGTTTAATATATTTTGCGTGAAAGAGTAACAAACATCCATCCCATACTCACAAACTTTCGCGTTAATTATATATTGGCAAGAAGTGATTAATTTTTTAATTTATAGGTTAAATTTGTCTCGAAGTTAAACTTAAAGACGGTCTATAATTATGTGGGAACGGCAGGTTTTTTTTTAAGGCAACACCCGCCACAGCTTCTGAAATTAGCCTCTGTGTCGCGGGGGACTTTACTGACAACACTCATCTCAAGGACACAAAGTACACCCAGTGTCAGAACAAGTATCTGTGGTTCACACATATATCTGTCCCGGATGGGAGTCGAACCCAGATCACCAGGTCTCAGAAGCTATTACCGTAACCACTGAGCCACTGCTGCAGCCGTAGCGGTTTATAGAACTCTATCGCTAACTACGGACTGATCATTTCCAGTTGCTATCTACTATCGAGTACCGATCAGTAGTAACGATGAAGACGAGTTCACTCAACAACACCACCGATAACCTCCCACCTCTTATCTCTACTACATACTTGTTTTTGACAAACAGTTCCACGAAATATATTGACATATTAATCACTATTTGATTAAGTTAGTACTTATTGTAACAGAGTATTTAAAATAATATTTTTTTTTATGCTTTAAAAAAGTTCTTTGAAAATAATAAGTGCGGTAGACACTTATTTGAATAGTGTAGTAAGTTCATAGATTGGTTTTGTAATGAAAGCTGAAATCGTAAGCAGTTGACCATTGCATATCATTTCTATGACTCTAACTTTTCCTCTGAGATTCCTATAACATCTCAGGCCTCATCGCTACTTATAAAATACTAGCGACCCGCCCCTGCTTCGCACGGGTGTTATGCTGATGTAATATGCATATAAACCTTCCTCGTGAATCACTCTATCTACTAAAAAAAACGCATCAAAATCCCTTGCGTAGTTTTAAAGATCTAAGCATACATAGGTACAGACAGACAGCGGAGAGTGATTTTGTTTTATACTATGTAATGATCATACTAGTCGTATGTTAGTTACAAAATTTTCGAGGTAATCTCTTTTACTCTACACGAAATAAAAATGAAATTATTAACCTAATTACTTGAAAAACACATAACAAAATTGAATTGAGATTTTGTTTTTCTCAATCACGGTGAATTATGCCGCTTACAACAAAATACCTACAAAAAAGTCCCAAAATTGGAAAAATAAAAAAATCTAATCTTTTCCCTTGTTATATGGTTACTACTTACTTTGAACCCGGACATACGACAGTTAAGTATTCAAAATGTTGTAACATTTGATACCTACACATGTCTACAATTACACAGTCCACATAATTATCACTGCACCTAAAAGGCGCAAATTTATACAAATTGCTACTTATATCGTATTCAGTGTCAGATTTTATTACTGGGGCATAGAAGTACGTTCGCCAAACTATTATATTCATTTGAATTTCTTTGAGTCAAGGCTATCTCGAGGGACATTTGAAATTGTAATGAGTCGTCAAACTGTCAAACAAAGTTCGAATTCTTTGTTTGTAATGTAATGTATTAATAAATTGATTACATTCTGTTGTCGCCGAGTGTGGACAAGTCGAACATGTGTAATGATGTTGGTTTGGGAAAATAGGCTAGCAACACATGCGGGGTCCCACACTCGAGTGACATGTCGAGTTTGTATTGACATCTCTGTGAAGGGTGAGTTCGCGATTCACAGGGCATGTGAAGTAGTCAGTTCCGGACGTAGCCAAAAACGTAAGGGTGGATTTTAATGGCATATCAGATAATTTCTATAACTTTCTATCAAAAATAATAAATGTTGAATAACAAAATAAATTTATTGCACATAATAATAATTAAGTAGTAAATAATTAAGGCTTAGAAGCTCCTACTTCTGGGTATAAATAGTATCTTTTCTTCATTTGATGTGCATTTAGTATGTCTATGACCATTTGATAAACAATTCAATACCTAATTTTATTTAAAAACTAGCGGCCCGCCCCGGCTTCGCACGGGTGGACTTTTATACCCTACCCCTGCCCTACCCTACCCCTACCCTAACCCTACCCTACACCTACCCTACCCCTACCCTACCCCTACCCTACCCCTACCCCTACCCTACCCTACCCCTGCCCTACCCTAACCCTACCCTACACCTACCCTACCCCTACCCTACCCCTACCCCTACCCTACCCTACCCCTACCCTACCCCTACCCCTACCCTACCCCTACCCTACACCTACCCTACCCTACACCTACCCTAAACTACCCCTACCCTACCCTACCCCTACCCTACCCCTACCCTACCCCTACCATACCCCTACCCTACCCTACCCCTACCCTACCCCTACCCTACCCCTACCCTACCCCTACCCCACCCTACCCTACCCTACCCTACCCTACCCCTACCCAAAAGTATCCTACGTCCTTCTCCCAGTTCTTAGCTACCTCGCTACCAATTTTCAGCCAAATCGGTTCAGCCGTTCTTGAGTTATAAATAGTGTAACTAACACGACTTTCTTTTGTTTTTAAAATGTATTCTGCTATTCGGGACGGAAAAAAATCCAACAAATCAAAAACCATGGCAATCGGTCCAGCCGTTCTCGAGTTATAAGTGTTGTAACAAACACGACTTTCTTTTATATATATAGATTTAATAATTCACATTCAACGAAAATATGTTATCTTCTATGCAATGTATTTTTTTAATAATATTATTAAATTTTCTTTAAATAAATTCAATAAATTATAACAAACTCTACGTCACTCTTCTTATTAAGTAGGTACGTACAGTTAATTTAGGTGACCATGTGCTTGGGAATAGTTTATTTAAAATCCTTCACTGTCATCTTATGAATACATTGAATGAGGTATATATTGATGTGATTTGACCTTTATTTTGTGCGATTCCATGTCAATATTAGGTTATTCTTATCTTATTATTGCAGAAGTAAGTAGGATGGACATGCACAGATGTAACGCGATCATTGAATCTTCATATGTGTTACTAGTTTTTACCCGCGTAGCTCTCTTCCCCGTGGGAACTTCATATAGCCTATTGACTTCCTCGATCTAAGCAAACAAACTCTTCAGCTTTATATATATAAAGCATATTATTATGATCTATTAGTATTTTCCAACTTTGTACTGTCAGTTATTTTACTGTGCTGTACCACGGGTTGTACTATTGAGTCACATAGATGAGTATGTGAGAAGTAACGACATTGCAGCGGCATCATTGTAATAAACTCGTAAGAGTATTTGATTGCCTGTTTATAAAGTTTGAACTACGTGTATCATTATACAATAACATAAAGTTTTCGTATTGTTTTGGAGGTGAGGACACTGAATATTTATTCAGTGAGTGTGCATTTAATAACAATTATACAAATAATCGGGGGTATTAAGGACTTTCGACCTTCGGTATAATTGGGTATACCTAAATATAACAAAAAGGAGAAAATTCGTATATTCAAAAAAAAAAAACCTTCTTCCCAAAATAATTATATATATAATTTGACAAAGGGAATGTAACAGATTTGTTGAGTTTTAGATTAAGATAAATATAACATGGAACATATTGCGTAACAAGCACCGGAAGTTACGACAAGCGCTGAACACACAATGTGTAGTATATCCGGTAGAAGCATCTGGCGGTTCAGCGAGGACATGTAGACTTGAAGAACTTTGAGAGACATCTACACTGAACTCGGCCTGAGCAAGTTATTCGTTGGCGCGCGTTTTATTAAACGTATGTGCGGTTCGATCCCCACGCCGGACAAGAAATCTTTGTGTAAAATCTAAGTATTCGTTCCAGGTCTGGTTGGTTGAGGGCACTTGAGGGACCACCTACCGTCCGTGTTTCGGAAAGCATTGTATACCAGGCAACGGGCAGCAGCGTTTCCCTGGTATATAATTGATATATCTATATATATAAAAGAAAGTCGTGTTTGTTACAACACTTATAACTCGAGAACGGCTGGACCGATTGCCATGGTTTTTGATTTGTTGGATTTGTTTCCGTCCCGAATAGCAGAATACATTTTAAAAACAAAAGAAAGTCGTGTTAGTTACACTATTTATAACTCAAGAACGGCTGAACCGATTTGGCTGAAAATTGGTAGGGAGGTAGCTAAGAACTGGGAAAAGGACATAGGATACTTTTGGGTAGGGGTAGGGTAGGGTAGGGTAGGGTAGGGGTAGGGTAGGGGTAGGGTAGGGGTAGGGTAGGGGTAGGGTAGGGGTAGGGTAGGGTAGGGGTAGGGTAGGGGTAGGGTAGGGTAGGGGTATGGTAGGGGTAGGGTAGGGGTAGGGTAGGGTAGGGGTAGGGTAGGGTAGGGGTAGGGTAGGGTAGGTGTAGGGTAGGGTAGGTGTAGGGTAGGTGTAGGGTAGGGGTAGGATAGGGGTAGGGTAGGGGTAGGGATAGGGTAGGGGTAGGGGTAAGGGTAGGGTAGGGGTGGGTAGGAGTAGGGTAGGGTTAGGGTAGGTGTAGGGTAGGGCAGGGGTAGGGTAGGGCAGGGGTAGGGTATAAAAGTCCACCCGTGCGAAGCCGGGGCGGGCCACTAGTACAATATAACTGCGGGTTTTCCTCAGTGAGTGATTACGTAATACTGCGGTCCGCACCCGCCTGCCAAGCGTGGTGGCAAAAACCCTCACGAGGAGGCCCATGTTCAGCAGTGGACGTTACGCTGCTGTGTGGTGTGTGTGCTCGTGTGTCGCTGACTACTTTTAGTATTACGGTAGCCGTGTCCGCCCCGTCTTTTCCTGTTTATCTATTTCGACATTTGCGCGAGAGGGCGACTTGCATCACCGCTCAAGGCGGTCGCTGGCGGGGGATTAAGGAATGAAGGCATTTGTTTTTTAGGCTAGTTTTGTGCAACTGTCGCATTACTTTATAGTAGGTACGCGGGTCTTTCGGACTTCGGTCTCTCTACGAGGGCATCGGAAGGTTCTTAGCAAACTAAGAGTCGGTAGGGCGAGGGGGGACGCCTCGCGTTGGCAGGCGCACCCTTCTTCGGCGGATGAGATACAGTGATCTCTGTGTAGTGTTGTTAGTTTCTGTACTAAATACTATACCTAGTTTTTAATTTATTTATATAATTTATAGAAGGTAATAAAAAATACAAGTACCTACCCGCTGCCCTCAGAATACTTATGATTAAATTTGCCAACGAATACAACGATGACAAAAAGAAGTCGATTCCAGAAAATGATCGATTTAAATACATGCGCCCGCGCCGCGCCGCGCCGCCCGGCGCGCGAGTCACATTTGAATTTCAATATATCAACTACTTGAAAAACGGTCCTGTGACACAGTGCTCCTGTCCCGGGACGACATAGCATTCGCACAATTAAATGAGACATTTTAAAATTGTTTTTGAATATGCATTACGAATTACTTTCGTTTATGGCAACGGCAGCTGTACCCCGGTGTGTCGCAGGTTCCATCCCGTGGTATAATTTATTATCGAGCTCCATAGTTAATGGTTGTGTATCTGGAAGCGCCGCGTGTCCATACATGGTATGTTTGTTAGAAGCCCTAGTAACAGAGTAATTGATGTTCTCAGTGCGACAGTTGTCTTTATTAAGTACAAGGTTCATCGCATACTTTCCCTCGCGTAGTCCCCGCTTCCTAAAATGAAGTCTTTATTGCTCCTAGGGCATTTTATTAGTAACAAAAGTTATTATACATACTATAAAATATGTAAAATTTAAAACTGAACTTCTATATTCCTATAATATATAAGACCATTACTTGATAAAATTTAGCAAAACCATTATTCTACAGTGTTCCTAATTAATACTATCGGCATTATGACCATCATTAAACTAATAAACTGTCCGTACAAAGCAAGTTATACCATCAATTAAAGGAACAATGTGGTAATAATATGAAATGAATCTCAAAGGAGTTGAATACTGTCTACGAAATTAAATTACGAATGTTGGTGAAACGCACGCGGTTGCGTCAGCGCGGCGCGCGGCGGCTCCACGTTTGTTTGCGCACTAAAGTAGAGTAATGGTGTGTGAGTTTGTCTTCGACACCGATCCTCGTGTTTGGTCAAGTGCACACCTTCCATCCTCCCCTCCTCCCCCCCTACCTCACCACCCCTCTGTCGTCACACTAATGTATTAAAAAACTATATAAATAACGCCGCAGAGGCCTCGTGGTTGTTTGCAGATTATTAGGACAATTGATACGACCAGATTTATGTTTATAATATCTATACTCATATAAAGCTGAAGAGATTGTTTGTTTATTTGCTTTCACTCGCTTATCTCAGGAACTTCTGGTCCAATGTGAGAAATTCTTTCAATGTGAAATAGCTCATTTATCGAGAAAGGCTCTGGACTATACTTAATTATGAAATTCCTACGGGTACTTTTTTGTGTGTCGGGAAGTGTGCCCATGAAGCATATTGAAAATATAATTATGGCCCTGTTTCAAAGTTTGGAGACCCCTGCACTAGTCTGTTCCTAGATGAACTCAATATTTTATGGAAATGGTGTTCTACAATACATATCTAAGTAACTCAGTTCACATTTGACAAATCGTATATATGTATAATGTAATGCAAAATATACGACTGATCAATATGTGAACGGTAAGTTTTTGTCCGGAGTGTCGCAGTGACAGCGATGTACGTGTGAAGATGATGATGCATGTGAGACGATGAGACAATGCACGCGGGACTACCGGCTCTATTGCGTAATTAGTGCGTGTAACGTACGTAATGTCTCGTAATCATGTCAATACAAGCTAACATACAATATGCACCTACAGTTATGTACAGAACCTGCAAAAGGGCCTTCTGGAAGTGGTTGTCAAACATAATCCTGCGTGGATTCATCGTCAATAGTAAAATATATATTTGAAATAGGCTCAGCAGTTGTCGGTGTCGTGTATTAGTTATATGAAACTTAAATACATTACATTTACATTTCGATAAATATTGACGATTGTGAACACTCCTCAATTTTAAGGATTTTTTCGGCCGGACAAATATAGTTAGCTGCGAGGCTTTAACTACTTCACTGGACACAAAGACTGTTTCAGTCTTAATGAATGGTTTAAAAACTACAAATTAAGCAACCTGCGCAAGAGGGCGCCGCGTGGTGGACGTGAACCTTGGCACTGGGAGATCGTTAGCCGGGAGATTGGGGAATGCGTTTTACAGGAGTGTAGTTACATATTTATCAAAGGGAGATGGCAGAAGTGTTATGTACGTAAGGAGGTCATACTGAACAAGGCTTTTTTTTTGGCACTTGGAATTATTGAACAATACATATTATCCGAGTGTGTCGATATCTAAACGTGTCGCTGAGCACACTTTAGAGTTTTCTCACGAGTAACGAATAACAGATCGGCTAGATAAATAAATCCAATTTCCGTATTTTGATTGGTTGAAGCCTATAAAGAGAGTGTACGGTTTCCATGCTAGGCTGTCCTTTTTTTATGTTTACTAGTAGAGTTCTTGCGCACTACTACTATTCTCTATGACCGGTGAACTGGCAAAAGCCTCGTGGCTAACTAAATATATCCGTCCGAAAAAAAAACTAATATTCTTTATCTACTATTCGTTAACCCCTCGTGGTAAGCTATAATGCTTGTGTTACGGGTTGGTTCACGTCGTTAGTGCAGTGGATGGGTATCAAACGGCAACCACAAGATCGCAAGCCCGACACCATAGCCATAGCGGTACTGCCGCTTTAAAAAATATCCTTAAATATTTTAAATTTTACATTACTTATTGTTTTCAGGAAGTTGAAATAAGGTAAATATGTTGCGTTTATTTAAACCCTACTTTGACTTATCAAATTGTTATTTATTCGTGCTCTACATTTTAGTCTACTGATTAAATTAGTCCGGCCATGCAATAAATAAGTGTGCAGACGTGTATGTACCGAAACAATAATAATATCAAATTATAATATGATCGAGCGCCGCGGTCGGCGTCGCATCGACCCCGATACTGATAGAACGACGAGCTATCTTCGAGAAACAGTTCAAGGGGCACGTCTTATCATAACCGCATTACCCACACACGGATATCAATCATAACAATAAGTAAATATAGTTCATTTTTTAATGTACGTTGTAGCTCGAAGAAAGGTCGCGATGTTATCGCCAAGTCTTCGTTATTTTCCGATTATAGTGATTAAATATACGTAAGTATAAATATGGCGGAGTATTTCTGTGTGACAGTCGATAAGGATAGTTTTTATGTGCAGATAACGATACTTATCGGTGTTAGCGACAACTGCGGCACATCGCGCATTCGAACTACAATAATAAGCGATGGCGCGCGCATCTATAACTAAATACCGTCAGAAATAACAAATGCTAACTCGATTAACGTTTTTAAGAAAAGGCTAGCAAATTACATAAAAAACAAAAAAATACCTCTCTAATTCTAATGATAAATAAACTTTGTTCAACATCTAGGTACTCACACTCATTCTTTTCAGATTTCGTCAATTTTATTTTTATTTGCTAAATATTACTTCTCATTAAATTTTAACTTTTAGTTCTACACCTAGATAACTATATGATTGTTTAAGTTTTAATGATTAGAACAACGCCACACGGCAAGATCATTTTAGCATTAGTAGTTGCCTATCTACTCGCCAAGTGACTTACAAGTACCCACCTATTACTTACTAGCTTGAAGTAGTATACATTGTTATTATGTTTTTACTTTTGTTTTATGTTTTCTTTTACTAAGTACCTATGCCAACGAACATATTATATAATTGTTTATATTTAAGTTCTCATGTAAGTGACGTACCTATGTCTTAATGAGAATAAATGTCTTTAAACCTAACTGATTGTTTACGATTCTGTTCGGATGTCCATGTGGTTATTGTATGCTGCTGTTTAGAAGGGACAGTAACATTTACTTTTAGTGTATATAAGCGACATTTAGAACGCGTCTTACTGAGTATGAACAGAAGCACCATGCCATACATTACGCATTTTTTATTCATATGTCGTTAGCCACGAGGCTTCTGCTACTTCACCGGGCATAAAGGCGAGCAGAGCTCCAGCCTAGATAAATGGTTTAAACACTACAAACAAAGCACCCTGCGCAAGAGGGCGTCCCATGTGGAACTTGGACCTCGGCTCAGGGCGGTCGCCGGCGATGAGATTGAGGGATTCTGACTTTTACATTACGCCTGCTTACAATCAAAACAACGGACTGCAGCTAAACCCGCGATTTGTAAACAGAAGGAATCAATGTGCCTTTATTTCTGCCAAAACGGTTTGGTTATTATTCAATTTGAATTATTTAATGTGTTTGTGGTAAATCTAATTACCACATGAGGTGTTAACAAGTATGTATACAGAGCGCACATGGACCGGTCAGACACAGTAAAAGGTCAGAGGAACCTTCCTCTGACGTGGATGAAAACTTAAAAGGCGAAATATAAAATAGTAAAATATTGTTTCTCTTTCTCTTTTTTTTTTCTTTTTTTGAAAAAGACAACTCCCGCACTAGGGAAATAAATCCCTGTGTCACGGGGGACTTTACAAACATTCATTTCACGGACACACAGAACACCCAGACTCAGAACAACTATTTGTGGTCCACACAAATAATTGTCCCGGGTGGGAATCGAACCCAGAACACCAGGTCTCAGAAGCAACTATCGTAACCACTGAGCCACCGGTGCAGTCCGGTGCACCGGTGCACCGGTGTTAAGACTAGGTAGTCTTAACAATATTTTACTATTTTATATTTCGCCTTTTAAGTTTTCATCCACGCTTTTATGTGAATTTACGAATACATTACAATAGGTTTTTATTCACCGCTCTAGGTACCCTACATGGTGTCCCTAAACTACGCCTTGTTTAACTTAATGAGTAACTAGCTTCCCGCGCGCGGTTTCACCCGCGTAACTCCCGTTCCCGTGGGAACTTCATCATTAAATACACCCTATGTCATCCGGGGATAGTGTAGCTTTCCAACGGTGAAATATTTTTTCAAATCGGTCCAGTGGTTTCGGAGCCTATTCAATCAAATCTTTCCTCTTGATAATATAGATATTAGTATAAATGACTGGTAGAAATAGACTTGATTGTTTGTAACTAACTTAGCAATCTATGAGTACCTACCTACCTACATGGAAAAATATTATTTTAGTTTCTACAATAATATAAGTGATAAGATATTATTATAACACTTCTTGGCGTAGCGGCATAAGTCCCGGTGTAGGAATCGGAGGTCGTGAGTTCGATCCCCACGCTAGACAAGAAATCTTCATGTAGGTACGTCGAAGGTTCCCTCAGGTCTCATTTGATTTATATTTGAATTTTATTAATTTCTAGTTCTTATCTTTTTTATGACATATTATGTAGTCAGCCACGATGCTATTGCTACTTCACCGGGCATAAAGACTCCAGGCTTATTGAATGGTATATAAACTAAGCAACCTGCGCAACAGGGCGCCTCTGTAGGACTAGGACCTGGTCTCAGGGCGGTGGGTGACGGAGGGATTATGTATTCTTTTATCTATACTTGAAATCATAATGGAAATGGGTATACATACTATTAAGGTATATACTTTATTTTTTTTTCTATTTCTATTTACTTACCTAAAATGTATTTTTAACAGCGATTTTCATACTACTTTTTCTTATTAATACTTGTATATTTTACAAAATTTTGGAGAATGGTGTGATCTTATTTAATTATGTACTTAGAGTATTATACGATCTGTCACATTAAACCGATTATAATTAGTTATTAATAATAATCGATAATCGTATATTGATGCTTGGTACTTAGGTTATCACATCCCTAAAACATCTCACTGACATGTGTCACAAAGACATTTCCGATTGAAGCACAATATTGTTACGTAACGCCATCTATCGAGACACAGTGGAACTACAGCAGATAACATTGCGTGAGTGTGAGTTACACTGCGATAATACAGGACATAGTTACTAAACTTTAGCAATTTTACTATTTTTTTAGGGTAACGTACAAATATAATAAAACGGAAACCCTATAGGATCACTCATGCGTCTGTCACAACTATTTTTTGCCGAATCTACTGCACCAAATCATCCGCAATTCGGTAGGAAGGTATAATCTTTAAATCTTATTCATTATGACACAAATGTGCAAAGATTTTTTTAATAAGAGTTATTTTGGGTTGACAAATTTGGCAATAAAAAAAAAGCAAACCTTACTGTATCATATATCAAATAAAAAGGCTCGTTATGAAGATCTCAAATATATTCTTGTGTGTAAAATAAATATATATTTTTAATTTGTTCATGAAAGAAGAAGAAAATTGACCGTGCCACCTCTTATTTCCGAAAATAAAGAGCCTGAAATTTTGAAAATAAATACTAAATATAGTATACATTGATTGAAGACTACAGCATAACTTATAAGAATTCTATTGATTATAAGCAAAGTGGTAAATTTAATATAATACGTTAACTCTCAGACATGCCACAATTGAATAAAAAGAAATACTTTTGCAATGTGCGGAACCCTCTCCACGCAAGTTCAACTCGCACTTGGTCGGTTGGTTTTTTATAATTTACTTTTTATATCTAAGAGAGGATAGTATTAACTGTATGCTCTATAAGCTACTCGACTGGATTCTAGAAATTACCCCTACCTTACATAATACCATAGCCAATAACTTTATTTATTGATGTTATGTTCCATATGGGTAACAGTAGCAAAAGCCTTGTGGCTAACTTCATCTATCCGTCCAAAAACAATTAGTATTTTCTTGTATTCGAGTGTAAGTGAGAAGAACTAAAGAAGACAGAAAGGAAATTATTGATGAATAAATAAAGCGAACTAAGTAAGCACCTTGTGTTTTGATGTCTTCTTCACTTTAGGATATGTGGAGCTGTATCTACACTGTCCTCGTAGTGGGAGGTCTAACAGTCGATTTATACAGGCCATCTGGTTTTATACGTTTACCTTTCAGTAAAGAGCTGTTTAAATGTAATTTACTTAACTTCTCAAGTGGTCATTATTAGATAATTAATTGAAATTAACTTAATGTTGATGTGGGCGCATTACGGAACCGACTAGTTCAAGTATGAGGTGAGCTTGCGCCGGCGCCGCGGGGGGTTGCTTCACGGGCTACTGCTCGCGGGTGTACCTTCAGTAGAAGGTACACCCAGCTGGGTAGTACCATGCATGATAGGGCTATATTGAGATACTAAACATAAAAGGTTATAATCAAAGTTAAGTTTTACGGACTAAACCTATTTTATGGTAAGTTCGTGAATTCGTTCTAACGCCTGTCGACAGAAAGCTTTCGTTCCACTTACTTCTAGCAAACTATGAAGCGGAATGTTACGACCAAAATGTTGAAAAAACATGTATACCAATATACGGTTTAGTTTTTTTTTTTGTTAACTGCTGGACAGACTTGAGAAATTATTCCAGTGTTAGATAGCGTATTTATCGAGGAAGGCTAGAGGATAAATTTTATTATGAGTATCCCACGAATAGGAGCTACATAGGTTTCTTGAAGAATATTAGGAACTCGTATAGTACGTACAAAGTAAATAATCAATTACTAATTTATAATCAAACATGTTTGTGAGTCTGCAATAAAATGTTGCCAGTTCCATTTTTTTATTGCGGATTGAATCAGTTTAGTTTGAAAGGGTGCTCTTATTATTTTAGGGCCTTTATAGTACACATTACAGCTGAAACAAAATTATTTCGATGTCATAGCAGTGCTGTGAGTAGGCATATTGTAGGTATATAAGTATTCGTAGGTTACTCAATAGCCGTATGAGAGAATATAAGTAGATAATCTCCAAATAAGTATAATGTACTTTTAATCATTCATTTAAAAAAAACAAAAGTCAAAGCGAACTAATCATATTAGTATTGAAACTGTGCCCTAATTGGTGTTGCAAGCCTTATCGGGGTTTTTATGTGTCCCAGATCTTAATAAAGATGGCTCCACCACGAGATGTAGATCAGTTCAGTTAACGACTCGTGTGTAATGAGACTACAACTTCATTTTATAGGACTGCATTTCAAAATGAATTAGTAGAACGGCATTTATGTTAATTTGTTAGATAATGAACACATTTACGTTCCTGCACATTGACGAGACACGGCAAAAAATTGTAACGATATTTAAGTAATTTCTTGCTAATAAACATAAACTTTATTCTTAATGCCTTCTGAAGATGCTCATCCTCAGCCTGTATAACGTCCACTGCTGAACAGGGGCCTCCTCCCGGGGAGAGTTTTTGCCATAGCCACCACGCTTGGCAGGCGGGTTGGTGACCGCAGTATTATGTTGTACCGCACAAGGTACCGCTGCTGCCCGTTCATTGATATATCGTTACAACAATATCGTTATATTAATATCGCCCGTTATAACAATCGAGACCAACGGCTTAACGTGCTTTCCGAGGCACGGAGGGTAGTCCCTCAACCAACCAGACCCGGAAAGAAATCTTAGAATTTACACAAAGATTTCTTGTCCGATGTGGGAATCGAACCTACGACCTCCGAGATTTAAAGCGAGCCAAATACCGCTACGCTCAGGCTCAGGCTCAAAACATAACAATATAAACATAACTGTTACCTTTAAGGCATCTTACTATAATGTGTACATTTGTTGTTATCGGACGACAGACGGACAGACTGATTAAAAATTTTGTAAGATCAAATAATTTTAACAATGTTTTTAGCTACTTAAGTGATACTTTTGTTTGATATAGTCTTATACAGTGTAATTTTGACAAGTACAAGTGTATGTAAATACCTAAGTGCTGAATAAATTTCATTATTTCATTATATTTCTATGACTTTGATAAAAATGTCTTCGCTTGCCAACATTTACTATGCATGTAAAAAATATTTTAAATATGTCAATTCATTAAGTTAATATTGCTTTAATAACACAGTAACAATAACAAGGGAAATGTATTACTTTAAACCTGCAGTAAAAATATATTTTTATCGAAGTCATAGTCATATGTGCTTAGCCTCCTGAATGTTACAAAGCTGTGTGCCTAGACAAGTGGCTTTGTAAATATTTTTGCTCGAAGAGAATCGATTACATTATTTATCGAATGGAAAAAGCGATCGTTTATTATAAGTTATTTTGGCTAGCCCAAAAACTTTTTATCGATAAGAAAGGGAGCACTCCTCAGCAAGGTTGTCTTGTCAACTTTTATTAAAATTTACTTTATCATATCGTTTCCATCCACTGCTGAACATGGCTCTACGCTTTAAGGCGCTGTACCTAGTCAAAATAGGCTTCACAAAACAGTTTTTTAGCCAAATGCTTACATTTTAGAGCAGCTTAAAAAATATATGTTATTCTTGATCATATTTATATATATAGGGGACCATTGTGTTCAAAACACGTTTTCGGTAAATTTTCTCGATAAAAAAAAACCATAAAATAACCATTTAAATTGAAATTGTAACTGTATTATTTATAAACAAATCTTGATAATATTAATAACAGAGGGAACTGTTGTTTTTATTTATCGATTGGAATAAGATATTTGCAAGGATTAATGTATTAAATAATTTGAACGAGTCGAACGAAACGTTGCGCCATCGCGGCGTCTCTTCGCTTCTCTTTCATTTCTACGCGGTCGCGGAACAACAGTGACAAAACTAATACGTAAACGTCGTCTATTCACCGCGCCTTAACAGGCCTTGGCCAGGATTGTTGAAGGATACTGCCATAATCATCACGCTTATTAGGCGGATTGGTGACCGCAGTAAGTAAGAGTTACTTTGGTCTGATAGACACTGCTGCCCATGTCTGCTACTGTCTTGTCAGGCCCTCTAGTAAGCGTGTACTTATTAAAGGGGCCTCGACATATCACAAAATTTCTTCAACTTTTAATGTAATCAAATGAATATTCTTAAACATATTGCGCTGTTGTGCACGTATGTACACAGGTGAAGAAACGTCTCCCTGACTACTTGATTTGGAAATATTAAATTGGTTTTATTCAATAACCCGCTAATATCCGTAACTGCAATACTCTTTCCCTTTATAAAAAAAGAGTGAAAGAACACTATCTGTCCTCTTCGTGATAATATTATTATTTGCGTATGTATTATAACTATTTATAATTGTATGTATGTATTTAAGTATATGTGTTGTTATTGTATGTATGTATATCTACCTACACACTATTATTGCTTTCTTTATTTTCATCTCTTCTTTCGCAGGTCTACTGGAAGAGATTTCTTTAGAAATAAGTAGTACCTTTGTACATTGCCTTTTGTTTGATTTGTTTTTTCTCTTGACTATTATGTGTACATAAATAAATAAATAAAACTTAACGTAATAAGAAGGTATGTGATTTCAAAATAAAAGCTACAAACTGACATTATGGAAACTGGTGGTGATATTATGTCGTCTCAAGAAAGTGATAGTCGGTATTTCCCATTTATTCTCTATTTCAATATCCAGGTGTTATAAATACCTCCGTAGCGTAGCGGTATTTGTCTTGCTTTGTATCCCGGAGTTAGTGGGTTCGATTCCCGACAGAAAATCGATTTCTGTCCGGGTCTGGTTGGTTGAGGGACTACCCTCCGTGGCTCGAAAGCACGTTAAGCCGTTGGTCCCGATTATTATAACATCATCTAATAATAATCGTATAGCAAGGAACGGGTAGCAGTGTTTCCTTGTGTGGTACAACATAATACTGCGGTCACCAACCCGCCTGCCAAGCGTGGTGACTATGGCAAATACCCTCCGTCGGGAGGAGGCCCACGTTCAGCAGTGAACAGTATTTGAGCTGATGATGAAAATCAATGTTTGTTTGTGCAAAATAACCTAATACACCCATGAAATCAGGAGCTCCTTGTAACCACGAGGGTTTTACACAGATTGTATAAATGAGTACTTCATTAGTGCTACCTAATTATGTACATGATAATGCGGGGTCAGGGCTGCGGGGACGTTGACGTCAACAGTGTGCCACAGTGGGGCGTGTGTGATATTTAAAGTTAGATTATTTAAATTTAACAAAACCACTTCAAAGAAAATACCTTTTTTAAAACAAATAAAAAAGGAATCATAAAATCGGTTCCCCCTGTCGAAAGTTCTGAGGTCACAAACATAAAAAACAAAATATAGTCGAGTTGAGAACCTCCTCCCGTTGAAATCGGTTGAATAATATACTGGCGTCCACTATAGACAAGAAATATTTGTTTAAATTGTAAGATTTCTTTCCGGGTCTGGCTAGTTAAAGGCCTTACCTTCATACCTCGGAAAGCACGTGAAGCCGTTGGTCTCTATTGTTACAACAGCATCTGTTACAATCCTATACTTGGGAACTGGCAGAAGCGTTTCTATATGTGCTACAACGTAATAGTTATCGCGGAACGGGAGTCAAACCGCGCGGGAAGCCGGTATAATATCGGGGAGGCTTATCTATCTATACTCTATACTAATATTTAAAGCTGAAGACTTTAGTAGTAGTCTAGTAGAATCTCAGCAACTACTGGTCCTATATAGCTCATTTATCAGGGCAGTCTATAGGCTATATATAGGGTGACTGGTAATTAGTGACCGATACCTAAACACATAATATGATTGTGCTCATGATAACAAACAACTTTTACAATCACAATCAATCAGCTGTTCTATACATTCATGTTCACATAACTCGTCAACATGGTAGGGAGCAGCAGATTTTTTTTTCGCGATTTCAGTTTTGATGCCATAGTAAAAGTTGTTTGTTATCATGAGCACAATCATGTGTTTAGGTATCGGTCACTAATTACCAGTCACCCTATATATTTAATTATGAAGTTCTTACGGGACCGGAAATAACGCGGTTACGCGGATGAAACCGCGCGCGGGAAGCTAGTGTAATATAAAAATAATTTGAAACGTTATAAATTTCCTTAAATGTACCTATTATTATAACTAAGTTTCCAACCTTCTTCACCATCATCAGCCTGTTGTAGTCCTCTGCTGAACATAGGCCTCAACCAACGTTTTCCAGCGGGAACGCGCGCTAGCGGCCTGCAACCATTGACTCCCCGCGACCTTTATGAGGTCGTCGGTCCATCGTGCAGGCGGTCATCCCACGCTGCGCTTGCCAGTTCGTGGTCTCCACTCGAGAATCCTTTTGCTCCATCGGCTGTCAGTTCTTCGAGCTATGTGTCCTGCCCATTGCTACTTCAGCTTGCTAATCCGTTGAGCGATGTCGCTACTGTAGTGCGAGTGGCATGTTCGCGGAGGCACACGTATATGGTTTCCATGCGATAATACGTAAGCGCTGTGCTTCGATGCTGGCGCGGGTACGCGGCAGCCCCAGCGCTATCCTGTTAGCGTGTGCCGATCGATGGGACTCGTTATTAACGCACTGGATAGGCCTTCATGCGAGGGCAGGCGCCTGAGCCCTATTATTTATATTCTGTTACTAACACTTGGCTAAGAACATTGTTACTAACAAATTTATGGACAAAAGTCTGAAATAAATTTCTATTATTATTATTATGTCAGTGACCTTCGTTCTCCAACCTATTAATATAATGTATTCCACTAACCGTATCAGATCTAGTATTCATCTACATTCCACAGGAATCCTCGCAGTGAAAGTTGGCAACACTGCCAACCAAAGAGGATGTTAGTATTGTAATCGTAAGAAATGAGCGATGCTCTTATATGGGTGTTTACCACTTACTTACTGTTGATAGTGCGTGTACTGGATACTTGTACACGATACTAATCATTATTGTAATGTGACTGCGCTGTTCTAATAAGAAGATGTCGCGAAAGGTAAAGGTGGATGACATTTCCCGCGTCGACTACCTCAATGAGCACACTAACGCTACCTCTGCTGCTGCCTTATGTCTAATTAATTTGTTTGTTTTTTTAAGATTACTCGCAGAGTTTTTGCACACTACTATAGTATTCTTGTTAACCCCTCATGTTAAGATTAACTGCTAGTATTACGAGTGCAATGGGTGGGAATAGAATTGACCACATCCGACAAGTCCGACGCAAGGCCGACGCCCTAGCCATTGGATAACTTGATAATGAATTTTAAGATTTTAGGGAGAGCTTTGTGCAACTGTCAGTTTCTTGGACTTATTTTACTACAAGCATGATTTATTCTCTAACCACTGGAGTGAAGTTGCAGGTTGATCAATATCGCCTCCCGACCCTTAGATTGCAAAGAACCTTCCGATGCCCTCGTAGAACTGAAGACCGAGTGGCCCGCGAACTGTAAAGTAGACACACAGCGATAGTTACACTAAACTTCCCTAAAATAGCCATAATCCCTCAATCCCGCTAGCGACCGCCCTGAGCCGAGGTCCAAGTTCCACATGGGCCGCCCTCATGCGCACGTTGCTTAGTTTTTATTTTTTTAACCATTTATCTAGGCTGGAGCTCTGCTCGGCTTTATGCCCGGTGAAGTAGAAAAAGCCTCATGGTTAACTACATATTTATGTCCGTCCGAAAAAAAAGCACAGTATCACCTAGTGTGTCGTGTAAATACAAGAATCAGTAAGTCAGTCCCCGTCGCTATCAGCGCGATAGTATCGATAACCTCTGCAGTGCTAGCGTGGCCCGCACAGATAACTCAGCTGAGAAGATGTTCCGATGAAGCTGATAAACAAGCTAGTTCGACTACTGAGAGGCAGTGAGAGGATACCAAATGTAAACTGCAACTATCGCCTACTAATAACTAAAAACAAATAGAACAATACGAAAAATAGTGTAAACCATCCCAGTTTACACAGGGTAGTTTACCTTAGGCGTATCTATACTAATATACAGGGTGTCCCAAAAGATTACGTAGCTGGGAAGGGGGGTGATAGGGATGGTCACAAGGGTCACCAGAAAAATATAAAAAATTCCCTCTGGGTGTTAAAAAAAATAAATGGCATTTTTTAAAAGACTAAAAATTTTACACCTTGTGCTAACTGTACCTACAAATATGGCTGTATATAAAAAAATTGCTGTTATGTAATCTTCAATAACAACAAGGTCATCAACATCAACATCAAAAATAACAAGGTGTAAAATTTTAAGTTTTTAAAAAAATGCCATTTTTTTTTTAAATACCCTGAGCGGATTTACTTTTTATTTTTCTAGTGACCATTGTGTCCACCCCTGTCACCCCCTTTCCCAGCTACTTAACCTTTTGGGACACCCTGTATAAAGATAAAGAGTGTGTTTGTTCGCCGATTGAAAAAAATCTTTCAGTGTTAGATAGCCTCTTTATCGAGGAAGGCTATTTTATATATTACGCTACCCACAGGAACGGGGCGTTACGCGGGTGAAACCGCGGTAGATAGCGTAAATAAATGGCATTTAACCTATCATTATCCTTATGAATTCTGAGTTCTGACCACATCTACTCATCCGAAAGATAACAATTATAAAATACTAGATTCCGCGCGCGGTTTCACCCGCGTAACGCCCGTTCCCGTAAAAACAATATAATAAAATATAGCTTGTAGCCTTCCTCGATAAAGGGGTTATCTAACACTGAAATAATTATTCAAATCGGACCAGTAGTTGCTGAGATTATCGCGTTCAAACAAACTCTTCAGCTTTACCTATTTATGGCAAACAACTCATTATTAGGTACCAATTCTTTCCGTTTTTATACTCGTGATAATTTCTCAACGAAATGTCCGATTGGAATAAAACAAAAAGTATTTTACTTCTACATAAATACCCTTGATAACATAATGCTTAATTTGGATAAGGATTAATATTACGATACATTTTTAAAGTTGTTTCTTTCTTCAGACGATTTAATATTTTTTTTGAACATAAAAGCGGTTATTGTGACTAAACTATGATAGTTAGATATGTACTCTCGCGGGCTTTTTTGTAGATCTTAATAAGACCTACAAACCCGTAGAACATCATTTTATTCTATTTCCAATAGTTTTTGTAGCGCACGCATAAATAGGTTTTCGATTTTACACCTTGGGTTACAAAATCGCATTTTTCTTACGGATCCCTAATTTTTTTGAAAATAAAATATAGCCTATAACCTTCCTCGATAAATGAACTATCCAACACTGAAAGATTTTTTGAAATCGGACCAGTAGTTCCTGAGATTAGCGCGTTCAAACAAACAAACAAACAAACAAACAAACATACAAACAAACTCTGCAGCTTTATAATATTAGTATAGATTGATCATTTTATTTGGCTGCGGTATTCTGTGAGGTGGAACTAGAGAAATACTGTCATTTCTCTAGTTAAACGTTTGAATGTGTTGTGAATTTTGTATGGGATACATTAAATTCTTAATATTAGGTTTTTTTTATTAAATGTTGGCTTTTCTTTGACCATAATCTCACTTGATGGAAGGCGAAGATAAGGCCTACGATGATACACGCGTGCCTATTAAGTGTCTTAGGTGGAAATAACAGCCTATTCCATCCACCGTAATTGAAAAAAATAAGCACAATACCTACATAAGACTTTAAAGTATCATATCTGGGGGCACGGCAGTGCCCCCCCAAGTCGAGTAAGAAAAAAAAAAAAAAAAAAAAAAAAAGGTGCACGGCCGTACCTATCTTTTCTCGAAGCAACTCAGCCGATTTTCGACCCCCTATAACTTCGTTGTGGATAAAGATAGGAGCCTGAATTTTCAGTAACTAAACAAGCTTTGTAAAACTACAGTATATTTCAAATTTCATTCAATTTGAACCAGTACTTTACGAATTATAACTAGTCAAAGTTTGGTATTTTCGGTAATTTTGTCACTCGCTCACTGCTGACTCACCGATCATCAAAATGTTTAGGCACTTCTAGCAGACGTAGAAGCTTCAAATTTTGAGTATTAGGAGAGTTTAGTGTAAAACTCATGGGAAAATTCCAACATTTTGCAATTTCGGTCCAGTTGTTCAGTTTCATCAACTGCATTAATAACTTTGTTATTTCTTATAAATGTATAGGATTACAAAGTTACATTTGCAGTCAGTGAATCAGTGTACATGAATATGTTTGATTTAATGGAGGAATAGGTGTAGATAGGGACCTAGATGGAATTATGTTGAAAGGTGGTGTCTAAGTGGTTAGGTTAGTTGTTACAGAGACCTGGTTTTCTGCGTTCGATTCCCACCCGGGACAATTATTCGTCTGAAATTCAAACAGTTGTACTGAGTCAGGGGGTGCTTTGTTTTCGTGAATCTATTGAGCGGTGAGACCTTCGCAACACAGGGATTAATTTAACAAGTATTAAAAAAAAAAAAAAAGTCGTAGGAAAAAAAAAAAAAAACAATGGATTGTAAAAGTAAGATAGTACATAAGTTGTGCTATGAACGATAGGATACTAACAATCATAACAGCGTCTGATGGAGGTGGCTTGCCCGCTTAAGCCATGTCTCAGCAGGAGGCTGCGGTCCCTTGAGAAGTAGGGACCCCGTGTAATCTGGGCGTCCCTGAAACTGGTTATTTGGGCGCAGGAGAGCCCGCAACACCAATTGAGTCGCGGACGCTGCCAGAGGGTATCCCAGATAGGCAACAGTACCTGGGCCCCTCACCAATTGTGGTCGGAGGAGTAACCAGGGGTTTTACTCTCAAGGTTATGATTAGCATTCCACTGCTATGAAGAGGGCGAGTCCCACATACCCCACTGCCCGTGCCGGAACACCGCAGTGGCGGAGGAGATGCGTAACATTCTTGCATTCCCCTGGACAAACTTACACCACGGCTTTCACGCTTCCCGTTCGAAACACAGAAAGACGGTCACTTTCTTCCAAGCAACTAACAAATCTTACTGTGATATCGAAGGTATACACACAAACCACGTTTTATTAATCTGACACAAACTATATTTATATAATCATTTTATCAAATATTTTTATACACAGTTTGATGTTAACTAGGTAGCTTTAAATTTACTTATGTACATATTAGCTTGTTCCCTAGTGCGGGACCTGTCTTAAAAAAAGGCCATAATCGGACATGTATTATGTAGTTGTACCAAAATTCCATCAAAAACAGTTTATCAATTTCGTAATTTTAAAAACCTTTGACAGGCCGGAAGCCAGAAGGCCGTGAGTGCCATACATAAGTTCATGTTAATCCTCTGTTAAGCTTGATGTTGTAGTTTTCGATTAGGTACATTGACAATATTTATAACCAATGAGAGATAACAATTTTACATACGGATTAATTTTAAATGACGTTTGACGAGTGCGACGAATATCAATAAAGCATAAAAAAAGTATACGACGCATCTGTTCTTGTTTCATATGGTGAGTGTTGCCATGCCAGCTAGGTACGTGGATATTCATATGTGCGTAAGTTAAGTTATTTTGTAAATGAAGGCACAGAGTTACTAGTCTGGATAGTTTACATCTAATTTAAGTCTACTTTGGAACTATTAAAGCGCAGGAATCCTCCATTTATGAATACAATAGACTAAAACCGGCCAAGTGCGAGTCGGACTCGCGTACTAAGGGTTCCGTACCATTTTCAAGTGCCTACCTGTTGCTGTTATAGATATCGAGCAAAAAAGGCCAAAACAAAGTTTGTTGTATGGGAGCCCCCCCTTAATACTTATTTTATGTTTAGTTTGTTATTATAGCAACAGAAATACATAATTTGTGAATATTTCAACTGTTTAGGTATCGCAGTTCTTGAGAGACAGCCTGGTGATAGACAGACAGACAGCTAAGTCTTAGTAATAGGGTCCCGTTTTTACCCTTTGGATACGGAACCCAAGCATTGAATGTCTAGACATGCTAAATATTGTTGCATCAAAGATATCGAGAAAAACCCATAGAGAAATGGAGTGGGCTTTGAGAAAAACTGTAGCTGAAGTTCAAGAAGTAGTACCGGTAAAGAAAAAGAGGAACACAACCTACAAAAATTGGAAAGCTCATCATCAAGTGACAGAGTGGTAAAATCCATTGTTGGTATTTTAAAAAATAATGTAAATTGTAAAGCAAAGGAAAAAAGTACAACTATCTACAAAAAGAAATGAGATGCCATCAAAAACATACTTGTAAAAAAACCCAAGTCTCGTAACGCAGTTCTTTTACCGTAAAACGTTGTGAGATCTATGTAATACCAAGTCGGTTAATTTATTCAGTCCCTACTTAAGGGACCTTCTATCTTAAGCTATTACGTAATTATCTCACCTTACAGAATCTTATTTTGACCTTATCAAAGTTCAAACCTTTTATGTTATGAATATTAGATTGACTTGGCCATCGCAATAAACACTTGTGAGATACATTCTAATTATATCCGATGGCCAAGTTAATCTATTATTTAAAACTTTAAAGTTTCGAATTTTGATAAGGTCAAAATAAGATTCTGTAAGGTGAGATAATTACGTAATAGCTTAAGATAGAAGGTCCCTTAAGTAGGGACTGAATAAATTAACCGACTTGGTATTACATAGATCTCACAACGTTTTACGGTAAAAGAACTGCGTTACGAGACTTGGGTTTTTTTACAAGTATGTTTTTGATGGCATTAGTTGTTTATTATAAGCAAGTGAGTCGCTACGATACTCAAACGCCATCTATGTATTACGTGTATAACCGCAATGAATTGCGGCAGAGCTCGTAGCGTGCGTGCGTCATGCGACCAAGTGCAAAGTAGTTCACTGATACAGACACAGATGGCGTTTATCGAAGAAACTTAACAAACGTGTTTATTTTACTAATACATAACAAAAAAATAAGTAGTTAAAATATAATGTAAACAATAATCAACTTGATAATTTTTTATGTTTTTAAACTGAATATAATGAAATAATGAATTTTATTCAGCACTTACGCTAATTATGTACCGATATGACTAGGACGGCGATAAAAATATCTAAATTTATTATGTATACCTATTACAAATACTGTAACAATAATGGTTTGTAATTTTATTATCAAATACCCTCATTAACACAATCAATACATAGAAAATGCATTATAATAACTCTACAGTAATGAAGATTTTTTTTATTGCAGTCATAATCATTTCGTTCGTTACGTAATTACCCTCGTAAGTATTTTATAGTTGGCGGTATTAGCGGGCGAAATCAACCGACTTCAACAGGAAGAGGTTCTGATTTCGACTGTATTTTTTTTTGTCTCCTCTTACCTCTGAACTTTCGATTTTGAACCGATTTTGATGAGGATTTTTAAGGATTTCGGGGTTAGTTTGACCAGAATTTAGTTAGGTTAGGTTAGGTTCTGATCATGAGTTTTTAGTGCATATATTTATTTTTCAAGTAGTTTTTGTTTTTGTTAAAACTTTATTCCTACCTAATTTATCAACAAATACGTTCTGCGTATTCTGTGTACCAATTAATGAAACTCAAATATTTATTTAAGTATAAAAAGGTGTACTTTTACAGACCAAGCCAATCAAGCGCTTATTAAGATTTTTGTATCTCATGTAGAAGTTGTTGTTTTTGTAAATTCGTAGGAAAACGCGTTCCACACTTTCATTTCCGCGGCACTCCTGGAACTTCCGGTATATATTTTCATTAATCAGATTTATTTAAAAAAATGCGATTGTTAAATTTAAGCCGTCGGCAGCATTCAAATTTTTATCTAAGATAATTATAGTCTAATGCTTAAACCATTCGCCATCGATAGATCCCAGTCGGTCTTTCGAAATTAATCAATCTCTTTATAACAGGTGTCTAAGCGAATCATTTCAGAATTGTTTAGCAAATGAAAATATTTTGATGAAAGATTTTGCGAATGTTTGTAATTTGTGGCAGCTTGGCACACTTTGGCTCGGCTTGGGCAGCTTCAACTTTGAAAAGCGTACCTACTCTCATGTCGGCGCATTATATATATAGTTGTTTGTTATCATGAGCACAATCATGTGTTTAGGTATCGGTCACTAATTACCAGTTACCCTATATAAGTAGATCTTGCTTAGATATGTAAGAATAATTCAATATATGATTTTCTATGACTGTAGCGTGAACACCTTAGAAAATCTACCGCCTTTGGATTGAACTAAAATAGATATTTTTTTGTAAATCACTTTGTCCTGAATAACTGACTGACTGACGGATTAACGTCCAGCCTAAACCATTGATGGTACCTATAGACCTGAAATTTCGATGATGTATTTCTATCTGTTGTCGTAGGCAACCGATAGGTAAAGATTTTTAATGATTTCACCCCTAAGACGATAAGAAAGGGTGTCAACGTTTCTATGGAGAAATGGAAAGCTAAGCGAAAGCCGAAAAATACATTGATTGGTTTTTTTACTAATTAAGCTTACGTTCGCATTATAATTACGACGTTTTCACCAAAAAAACTCTCATTATGAATTTAAATTTGGTCATAAAAAATAAATTTTCTATCACCTATTGGAACGGTCTCATTGGAACACTTTAAAAGTCATACACATTCTTCACTTCGTTTGAACAACAATTTATGGCAATAAAGAATAAGTAGCAAGAAGCTAAGTCGATCAACGATTTGGGGCAAATTGAGTGTATCATGCAAGCTCGGCACGATTCGATTCGGTTGTACTGATGATACAAATTGTACGTAATTTGCGAACATTACCTACGAGCCACGTCGGCCGAGCGAGCAGCCGGGTTATGTATGAGTTGCTCCTAACGTGTGTATTGAACGGACAATAATGTAGTCATGTCATACTCGTATACTGTCGATGGTAACACTACGTCATTAATTGTAATACATGTAAAAGCTGAGGACTGATAACTAGTTAATTTTCATATTTTAATGCACGTCACGAGAAAACATTTTTCATCCAGAGAACTAAGAATATCAGGCATTCTTATTACACCAGCGGACAGACATCTCGCACTAACCTTACTTAATCGTTATAGGAGGAGAGGGTTTACCCATTAAGACCCCCAGAGTGTTCCTCTGAATGCCAGTATCACGCTGATATTATGACAAGCTGTTAGGATGTCCTTGACAATAGAAACGAGCTCTTGGCAAACCATCGTTTACCTCTAGATGTTATGTAGACTCAGAAATCAGAAATAATTGTGATACTACTGTACCCATTAAATCCAATACACTGTAACTCCGAAAGACAGGTTTTGAGAAAACGAGTAAAAACACTTTTTTTGTTTTTAGAGGATTACTGCTATGTTTTCATCAGAAAATTTTGAGTGTTTGATATCAATAAAAAGGAAATTTCATAAGGTTTTTAGCCCTAGCTAATAAAACAATATTTTACCGTAAATACTATGATTTAACAAAGATAACTTGTATTGCCGCGATAGTTATCTGAAGCGAACCAGGAGATTGTTAGGGCAATACACTGTATTTAATAGTTACAGTGTATTACCATGCTAAATCAGTGTTCTTCTCACTTGCTTAAACAATGTAAGTCCCTATCTAATGTACCAGTGGCAATAAAACATTCGAGTTTATTAATTAACTCGAAACATTTCACTTACAATATCAATAATTATGACTGCGTCAGCTTATTTTTAAATGAAAACACTTAACATTTTAACTGCTTTTAACGACAGAATCAGTCTCAAAATTAAAGACGACTAGGTAATTAATAGGAACGTAACATTCACATTCTTCTTTACATAAAATCACAAAACATTACATAAAGTTTACTTCTTTACGTTATAATCAGTCTCGCAAGTGGATAGTGTAACAGCCACAAGCTTATCTAAGTATATTTTTGAAAAACCAGAAAATTAATCATAATTTAGTATAGAAATGAATGTCAACAAAGTACCTAGTAATATTCGCTTGAATAATGTTATAAAATCATATAAATGTTTAGAATACTAAATATTTGGATCATCTCTGTATTCTTCAGGGTTTGGATGAGATGATACAACAAGTTTTTCATAAAATGCTGTCCTCGATGGAGGCATAGACTTGCACAGCACTAACAATTCTCTCTTTTTAACCAGAGTTAGTGGTGGTTCTGTTCTTCAAAAAAGGTTGAAGCTACAAAACCATGTTGTAGAATTATAGACCCATCACATTGCTGAGCCATGTTTATAAGCTGTTCTCGAGGGTCGTCACAAATCGTCTCGAACACAGGCTCGATGACTTCCAGCCTCCCGAAAAATCCGGCTTCCAAAAAGGCTTTAGTACCATAGACCACATACATACGCTGCGGCAGATTATAAAGAAGACCGAGGAGTATAATCAGCCCCTATGCTTGGCGTTTGTGAACTATGAGAAAGCCTTTGATTCGGTCGAAATTTGGGCGGTTCTAAGTACAAAAACGCCACAATGTCGGTCCAAGTACAGGGCCAATGTACGAAGGCAATCCCGCTACGGAGAGGCGTAAGGCAGGGAGATATTATATCTCCCAAACTTTTTACGACTGCTCTGGAGGACGCCTTCAAGCTCCTGGAATGGCAAGCATACGGCGTCAACATAAATGGCGAGTACATCACTCACCTTCGATTTGCCGACGACATAGTGATCATGGCAGAAACGCTGGAGGACCTTGGACAGCTGCTCAATGACCTCGATAGAGTTACTCAACAAGTTGGGCTTAGAATGAACATGGGCAAGACGAAAGTCATGCATAACGCCCATGTAGTGCCCAACTCTATAGCCGTTGGGAACTCAATTCTCGAAGCAGTGACCGAATACATATACCTAGGTCAAACGATCCAACTAGGTAGGACCAAATTAGAGAAAGAGGTCAATCGTCGAATCCGATCTTCGGGAGATCTTCTCGTCCAAAATACCTCAGAGCCTGAAGACCAAAGTTCGCTCAGCGAGCCATGGAAAGAGCTATGCTCGGCGTTTCCCCGCGTGATCGAATCAGAAATCAAATCAGAGATCCGCAGGAGAACGAAGGTCACTGACATAGCTCAACGGATTAGCAAGCTGAAGTGGCAATGGGCAGGACAAATAGCTCGAAGAACTGACTGCCGATGGAGCAAAAAGGTTCTCGAGTGGAGACCACGACCACTGGCAAGCGCAGGGTTGGACGACCGCCTGCACGATGGACCGACGACCTCGTACAGGTCGCGGAGAGTCGGTGGATGCAGGCCTCTAGTGATCGTTCCCACTGGAAATCGATGAGGGAGGCCTATGTTCAGCAGTGGACTACAACAGGCTGATGATGATGATGAACCAGAGTTATGCCACTGGCTTCACTCTTTCTGGGTAGTTCATCAAGCAGATCAGTTTTGCTGTTTGGAAATTGACAAGAATTACTAACAGATAATTCTTACTTAATGAAACATCCGACTAGGTAACTAACAGTAGAAGTTGTAGCAAATCTTATAAATCTACGGACTACTCCGTCCGTCTGTCCTGTGTCATTTCTGTTATGTAATTCTTATTATTATAACTGTATCAATATTGCAAGTGGTCACACTATATCTAAGTGACACACACCTGAGGGAACCCTTATGGGGCTTAGGACCACGACCCAGTGTGTCACTGACTCCGGTAAATCAACCTATAGCGATCAAGATTGCCGCTCAGCCGCCCTGTGATTGGCGCGCCCGCACCGCGCGAGTCATGGTTATTGTTTATTACTTAGTTTTTTCAAAGTTCAGTGTTTTGAAAAAACTATAACGAACGCGCGTGGATTATTTCAGCAACACACTGCATCTTCAATTACCGTGTTTTGCAATTTTAAGACTTTAGTTTTAGACAAATACAGTGTTTTTTACATTGCGATATCTCAGTTATTCTAGTATGAAACCCAAAATATTTGAATGCAGGACCATGTAACAGGCTAAGAGAAATCGATTGGGCGTTGTTAAGTCAAAACACTGTAACTTAAGATACAGTGTATTGGATTCACACAGTACTACTGTTCGTCATATTCTGTTGTAGAACAAATTTACTTCTGTAGTGTGTGAGTACCTAATCTTCCCCTATAAGCACATATTGTATCTAATTTCCATTCAGCGAAGCATCCGGGGGCTGACAATAACAAATACAGTTCGTTACTTGTGCGTATTTACTGTAACTTGTCAAAGCAAACTAAGTACAAACAAAAGAAAAGTTATATAGATGTGTGTTAGTTACGTTATTGTTGCGAAGAGATGGATCACTTCTGAACAAGTTGAGTTGCTTCACTCGGGAACGAGGCGAGGCAAGTGGATCCATTCATGAATGACAAATTTGTACGTCGAGTTTTAAAGTAATCGATTAGTCTTAACTTGTTTATTACTCCGAAGTCATGGGAGGACAATATGCCGTCGACCCGTTGGGTTTCACCATTGTCGAATGGTCTAGACATTAGGGCCTATAGCTAAGATGCAGGTTCGAATCCTGTCTGAGGTCTCAATTTATTAATAACAACTTTTTTTATTTAATATGCGGTAAACTTTTCCGTTAAGTGTTGTATTGTTTTAATATGTCGTATAGTATTACCTTTTCTCTACTATCAATGCACATCTAGCACTACTCAGTAGGTGGATGTGCATATATATCATCATCATCAGCCCATAAAATGTCCACTGGTGAACATGGGCTTACTCCAGAGGGATGGATTTTGCCAAAGCCAACACGCTTGGCAGGCGGGTTGGTGACCGCAGTATTAAGTTGCATACACAGGAAAACGCTGCTGCCCGTTCCCTGGTATACGCTTGTTATAGATGATGTTATAACAATCGGGACCAACGGCTTAACGTGCTTTCCGAGGCACGGAGGGTCAACCAACCAACCAGACCATAAAGAAATCTTAGAATTTACACAAAGGTTTTTCGAGCCACGAACCCACGAACTCCTGGATTCAAAGCGAGAGAAGTATACCGCTACGCCACGGAGGTTGTCGGATGTGCATATTAAGGAAATGAAGATCATCCAAATCCAGAAAACTTAAATATAGTTCACACAAATAGCTGTTCAGATCGTTTCCCGTTATCTAAGTACCTACAATACATACTTAATATGTCTTGCTGCACATAGTGTCACATGAACTTTGCTTATTCTTTGTTGAAGAGTTACATTGGCGATCAATCTTAGTGTTGATGTAAATAAATCTATATATATATATGGTGTGAAATGTGTAACAAATAGACCGATTAAGAAAACATTCTCGACTCGCTAGCAAACATCCTGGTAGTGTCAACAACCTCTCTTCTCCCTTTTAGGTACAGGATACCAATTTTCTATAATGTTCCAAATATGTTTAGGAGAAGGAAACATGAGTTCCTAACAGTGTACGGGTGTTGGTCAACAGATAATATTGTGTTAATGGATCGGTTAACATAACTGAGTACATAGGGTCCACTGGGAACTATCTGTCAATGTTTGCGAGAGGTCGAGTGACATCATTGACGAAGTACACAGACTAGCGGAACTATCAGGCCCAAGGACTTGAAACATAAGGAAGGACGCTTGTATGCGAGCTCTGCCAAAATAATCATCAGTTAGGCAATTTGACCTATTTCGAGTTAATACAGAACGAAGTTCATATATTGAAAAGGGAGAAAATACGTACCAAATTTTATCGACGGAAAAATATATATTTTTTAAATGTTTTATTGGCGTTTGATTTTTTTATTTATTTGTGTTTTTATTTTATTTCTTTCGTTAAAAATAGATATATATTTACCCTTTGTGCACTTTATGAAGACACACTGTATTTATGGCTAAACTTGACTATTATATCATAGATGATGTAAGTTACCACCGTCAGATCGCGGCACAATTGTAACGAATGATAAAAGTTAGAAATAATACTTAGGTACTTTCACTTTTACGTTTAACGTTTACGTCCACTGCTGAACATGAGCCTCCTCTTAATAGACCAGCCAGGGTCGTTGAGGGATATTGCCGCAATTCCCACGCTTGGCAGGCGGACTGGTGAGCGCAGTAAGATACTGAGTATTCTTGAGATGATAGATGCTGTTGCCCATTAGCTGTATGTGTCTTACTCGCCTTTTACGACATCCATACAAAGTTATGGGGTGGTGGTTATGGCTATTCTAAGGGAACCACACGGCGCGCGAAATAATAACCAAAATGTAATTAATAATGTACAAGCTAATTTATTAATTATAAAATTATTTTTTAAGACCTAGAAGGACCTATAATTTTATTATATTTTATGTCATAAGTGTTAAAGACACTACCCAGGTACCCAGGTGGGTACCTGGGCAATGTCGTTAACACTGTTAGAAGGGTACACTACTACTTCTGGATGGTTTATAAAAAAATAACCACTAAGGGGATGGCGGCAATCCCCTTCTAACCTAACCTGTCCGAGTCGGGGTGCCCTAAAGTCCAGATTGCATCCAGTTTCTCTTGGTAACAATAGTTAAGGATTAGACTCTTCGAACATATGAAAATCGGAAAACTAACAAATCGCATTTACGACTTTCGGTAAAATAAATTTCGTGATTTTTAATAATAGACATTAGGTCGTAATTCTTAGGTCGACATTAAATTTCATAAATCGGAACATCGAAATTCGGAATAAAGTATTTCAGAGTATTTGGGTGTTCCGCTGTTAAAAGATAACACTTCAACCATTTGTATATTCTTATGTTGTAACAGTTTATTATCCCTAAATAAATATAATAATAATATATTATACCTACTAACTATGTAAACTATAAATTTAATTATGATGGTGTAGTATGGCTTTAACTCGAGAGCCCGTATTTGCTTTGAAACAACTATTATGGGAGCTTAAGCTAGCTTTGATGAAGTAGTGCTATGAGCGGGTGTATACTGTATGCCTGCAACTTCGACCCACACGCGCAACTTACGACTATAGGTGACGTAATTTGATTTGGTCGCTCGATTGATTAAGTTATTACCTTGCGAGTTTATCCACTCTGGATTATATTACCGTTATGGTTCTTGTTGTTATGTTTTTGAGCCTTTAAGCTCTAGCAATAATTTAAATATATCGAATTATGCCACCTATTTTTAATGCATTTGATGTTAATTTATAAGTAACTGACAAGTGCAAGTCTATGTAAAAATAAAAACCTTTGAATTAATATCTTGTATTTTAGTGATGATTATTATCGTTGCTAATACTCAGCAAAATGACTTATTTTTGGTAGTACAATTGATCTATGTATGTATATACATAACCTAGGGGTCAAATGCTAACATTAAGATATTTTGTTTATTTTCATTGTTTGTGAATGTATCGTATAACGTTTGTATGATAAAAAATCACAAATCTAAACGTTGACATCTTGGCTACAGATATTAATTGATTAAATAAGTAGCTTGAGTCTTAATATGTCTCTAAAACATACGGATTAACACAATTGCAACGCTAGGTTGCAGATGTGGAATGAGTCTGAGAGAGATACATTGTGGTCGGAGAAGTGTCTGGAACATAGTATGCAGAAGATATATCGTGCTTCAGATATTGGCTAGTAAACGATAACTCAGGGAGTGTGTACATTCCGAGATACTGCGTCAATTTTGTACTGCAGACTTGTAAGGAACTATATTGAAACTAACCGAGCACAGACATTATTATTAAGTATGTTTTTGTAGAAGATGTGGCATACATTCTTCAATCCATTTTCTCTACATATGTATTAATAAAGTGTCTAAGAAGACTCATCCAATTAGTGCCAGTTTTAAATAGAATAACCTCCAATACTCTAAATTAAGAAAATAAAATAAATAATGTTAATTCCGCAAAGAAATGTGTCTATACGCTGTAATGTTACTTTGTCCATCTAGGGCTCCGCCACTGAAAATCATCTAGTATGACATAACATAACTGGCGACATGGATCCCTCCCGATCCTTAGTTCAGAAGCAATAAACCTTCCATAGCCTTTGTGTTATAAGCTCGGTGAAAAAGCTGCGTGGCTAACAACATAACTATGTCTTTTTTATCAACAAAAAAAGTATTATATTTGTTACAAATATCTATCAATCCATACAATAATACCTTATAATAAAATGTAGGTTACCTAACGCATATTTTCTAGTAATTATCTCTGAAATTTTACTTTATTTTTAATAAAAAAATACAATGGTATTACATGTATATACCATCTTCCCACCAAACTGTTTAATGGTAGTATACGCGCTAACTTACCGTAACGAGACATCGAACATACACCGTTTTAACACAACAATCAATTCAGAAAAAATCTTAACATGTCCGTGTGACATCAGTGAGTCTTCATTTTCATTCAAAAAAGGCATAAAGAACCAACAATTTAGTTCCGTATAACCATGGTTTTGATTCTGTTAGACTACATTCTATGTATATAGTGGTTCTGTGTAAGCCGCATATATATTCGGCAGACGCGTTCACGTCCGGAACACCGTACATCGACCAAATTGGATCTGTTTGGAAGCTGTCAGTGCGCTAACAGGATATTCACTCGGTGGGTAATTGCTTGGTAATTGGCAGCTCATTCGCATATATCTGTGTATAAATTTATTTGTAGTTTATTAATTATTGCCCAAAATTATTTCCTCGTGTTTTCATTTATATTAATATCATGGTATAATGATGAATTGTCTATCATCCAAATTAAGTGATTCGTAATAGTCGCATTAGATTCAGTTTCATGCCACTGTCATTGATGCATGGGAGCCGACTTTCGCTTAAAATTAGTTAAAATTCTAGCTTAGGTGAGCTTTCAATCGTATTCTATTTTGTAATTTAATTTAATTTAAAATATATACTTGTTGACTTAGTTTTCTGTTTTGTTTCGATGCACTGCACCTACTTGTAATGCTGAAGATATGTTACAAACTTCTTCTTTAGAGATATTTAACTTGTTCGTGACAAAAAGACATACAAAAATGAAAGAAACATTACGTAAATTGGTCTGTTATGTCTACTGCAATGACGTAAATCAGTAAAATGTTCACTTTTCCATGTTTATGGGAACAGATCAAAGGAAAAATGAAACGTGTTTATAGCACTAAAAGATTTGGGCTTTGAATAAAATTCCCAAGACCAAATTTTCGAAACATAGTTTTATTACAGATGTCTTTTAATGGACAACGAATATGAAACATTACCTTTAATATTTATAATGTTCCCATGTAACGGGACTTACCCCCGTAAGTCCCGTCACCGTGGGAACATCATAATAAAATATAGCTTGTACTTATAGCCTTCTTCGATAAATGGGCTATTTAACACTGGAAGAATTTAACAAATCGGTCCAGTAGTTCCTGAGATAAGCGCGTTTAAGCAAACAAACAAACTCTTTATATAAATCTACTAATATTATCTATACTAATATTATAAAGAGGAAAGATTTGTACCTATTTTTGTATGTTTGTATGTTTGTAATGAATAGGCTCAAAAAGTACTGGGCCGATTTAAAAAATTCTTTCACCATTCGAAAGCTACATTATCCACGAGTAACATAGGCTAAATTTTATTTTGGAAAAAAATAGGGTTCCGTAAGATATTTGGGTTTTTCTGACACAAGGTGTAAAAATCAACCAGAAAAGTTACTTATTTTGCGTACGCTGCCTAAACTATAAAAGATAGAACCATAAAATGTTCTAATTAATTATAGATCTTATAAATATCTACAAAAAAGTCCGCGACACACTATACCTATCTATGTCGAGTGAGGCACAACGACCATTTTTTTATTTAGAAATCTTGAATTTTTTTTGGACTACATTTAAACGCGTTTATTTTACTCATGCTATTAATCCTTATCAAAACAAATTATTCATCACTAAGTACAGTTTATGTAGATAATATTTGGTCTTTGAATGATTAAAATTGGACGTTTGGTTTTGAAGTTATGGCGAAATTAAAATATTACGATTTCTGCTGCACGGCCCGTTGCGAAGTCTAATAATTTTCGTGCGATTTTTTTTAGATTTCGTTCTTAAAACTACACCTACGCAAAAGTTCTTCTCAGAGCTAATCAACAGTTCTTCTCAGAGCTAAACAACAGTTCTTTTCAGAGCTTTGAAAATGCCTAAAATGCCTAATCCCTAAAATGCCTATTAATTACATCATTAATTATATTTTCATCATTAACAACTTTAACATCCACAGAAAGACAATCTGTGCAGCCTGCGGATAATGACTGCGTTGTCGATGTTTATGTCGGTGTCCGTGAATTGACCTGGGAATCATTTTGCTGACCGTGTCTTTCCTGGGTAGGCTTTTTGCAGCGGTAACCGACATCCGCACGGAGCCGCGGGCGACCGCTATCACTACATCACTACATATTATAAACAAAGTCCCCTGCCGCGTCTGTCTGTCTGTTCGCGATAAACTCAAAAACTACTACATTGATTTTCATGCGGATGTTACCAATCGATAGAACGATTCTTCCGGAAGGTTTACGTATATGATTTGTTTAGTTTATGTGTACATTTGACTAATATATATTGATATTTGTCAGAGGTGTCGGAAAAAATTAAGCCATTTGGGAGCTTTCAACGAAAACGCTGCCTTAACCCTATGAGATATAACAAAACAATGTATGGTGGCAAATATTCTTCTCTTTTAGATCTACAAAAAAGTCTGCGATAGCATATGTCTATCTTTCAAGGTTAACTTGCTATATCCATTATATCTTAGAAAAATGATAATTTCTAATGCGGTAATTGTAAAGCTAATCAGACGGATTCAGTATTTATCCTTATCATTTTAAATGAGTTAATATTCTTAAGCATTTCATGCAGATTATTTTACCCCTACACTATATACTTTTAATGAATAACTTAGAAGTTATCGCAAAATAACAGCGCGTGTTTTAGGTAGGCCTAATGCGATTATGCGCGCTCGATCCTTAAGAATTATAGGGCAAATTTTTTGTTTTGTGTTCGTTGTAACTATGATGGATAGATACTTGAATACCTATTTATTTAGTGTTTGTTGTATTGTTAGTCCTGAAGAGTATAGGTATTTCATACGATAAAAGTATACCCACCTACTTATTTCACTGAGTTTTAGTAGGTCATCATCATCATCAGCACGTATATCGTCCAATGCTGAACATGGGCCTCCTCCCGAGGGAGGGTATTGCCATAGTCACCACGTTTGGCAGGCGGGTTGGTGACCGCAGAATTATGTTGTAACACACAAGGAAACGCTGCTGCCTCTTCCTTGATATACGATTATTATAGATGATGTTATAACAATCGGGACCAACGGCTTAACGTGCTTTCCGAGGCACGGAGGGTAGTCCCTCAACCAACCAGACCCGGAAAGAAATCTTAGAAATTACACAAAGATTTCATGTCCGGTGTGGGGATCAAACCCACGACCTCCGAGATTTAAAGCGAGCCAATTACCGCTACGCTACGGAGGTAGGCCGAATGCGATTATGCGCGCTCGATCCTTAAGAATTATAGGGCAAATTTTTTGTTTTGTGTTCGTTGTAACTATGATGGATAGATACTTGAATACCTATTTATTTAGTGTTTGTTGTATTGTTAGTCCTGAAGAGTATAGGTATTTCATACGATAAAAGTATACCCACCTACTTATTTCACTGAGTTTTAGTAGGTACCTATATTAATTTGTTTCTGTTTGTTTTGACCAAATTTCGCCCGTTTGTTAGAGGTTTAAAGACATTATGTAGTATAATTATCAGTATTGTACCCGTGCGAAGCCGGGGCGGGTCGCTAGTAATATATATAAAGGTAAAGTTTATATTTTTGTTTCGAATAAGCTCAAAAATTACTGAACGGATTTTGATATTTCTTTCACCATTAGTATGCTACGTTATCTCTGAGTAACATCTAGGCTATAATAGTCCACCCGTGCGAAGTCGGGGCGGGCGGCTAGTATAAGATAAGATTCTCACAAAATAACACAATTAATAACAAGTGTCAGGAACAACATTGTAACATCTAGTTTCGACATTCTGCAGTGACACACCCGGGCTATAGCGCGACTATTATAATGAACGAGTCACATAACTCACGCTAATCCTACTACGAAAGAACAGAGCCACATTCCACAGATTAAAACCATATTTATAAACGCACAAGAATAAAATAAGATTTCCCGTTGACGGCTAACTAATTGTTTAACACCATAGAATATACATTGGTTTAGAACGAACACAGCTAACTGTAACTATAATTTGTACCTATTATATCATCATCATCATCATCAACAGCCCGTTTACGTCCACTGCTGAACATGGGCCTCCTCTTAACAGACCTTGGCAAGCCAGGATCGTTGAGGGATATTGCCATAATCACCACGCTTGGCAGACGGATTGGTGATCGCAGTAATATGTAAACCTTGATAGATGCTGCTTCCCATCCATCAGCCATTTGTCTCTTAGTCGCCTTTTACGACACCCATGGGAAGACATGGGGTGGTCTATTCTAAGCCGGAAACCACACGGTCCCTATTATATTATTATAATGATTTAGTAAAACAAGAAATGATGTCAACAAACACCTTCCTGATTTCAGTTTTTTTTTCTTGACGGAAAATACATCATTGTAATCAGCTCGTATAACCTCCTCCAGAGGGAGGGCTATGCCATAGACACAACGCTTGGCATGCGGGTTGGTGAATGTAGTATTATTAATCAGTAATATTTAAATTTGGAAACGCTGCTGCCTGCCCCCTGGAATACGATTGTTATGTTGATGATGTTATATCAATTTGAATCAATAGCTTAACGTGCTTTCCAAGGCACTTAGTGTAGTCCAACCAGACCCGGTTTTTTTTTTACTATGTTTATACAAAGATTTATTGTGACATTTGTACTAACTTATTTTTAACTTACCTATTAAGTACCTACTTTATTGGGAAATATATTATTATAAATATATTTACTTTTATTGTAAAATTATATAATTATGTAACTTCTTTGTCTACTGAGAGATATTTTACAAAAGAAACGTATTTCTATGAGTTAAATTAAATTATTATTAAACTGTTTTCGCTTAGCTTAGCTGTTTTAGCTTAACATATTCAAGCGAAGCACGTGGCCTCTCTTTGTTTTTTCATGAAACACAAAGTCATAAGTCATATATTCAACCGAGAATATCGGTAACGGTTGTAAAATTTTCATGAGGCGATCGATCAAAGCGAATTGTTTACGACTGAAAACATGCGCCGGCCGCGCAGAAATAGATCACTTGCTCGTAGACATTGCGGCACGATGCGACCAGACAACCAGTGTTTGTTTCGGCATCCAGTTAACAGCCTTGTGTTTGAAAAACACATTAAAGAAAGCTTCATTTCGGTTTATCAGTCTTTGAGTATTTTACAGACTCTATACGAAGTTCTGCAGCTCGAGATAATTGAGTAATATTACTCGTATTTGTATCTTTGACTCATTTCATACATATCATAGGAAAGTTTACATATAATCCTGTGTGACCAACGCTTGCAACTTCTAAAACTACTGTAATACCCTATGGTTAAAACATCAAGAACGTAAATAGTTAAAATAAGGCAAACAATTACATAAATAAACAGGGTATATCCCGCTACTACCAATACAAATATTATTTAACAACAACTATAAGAATTATTATTTAAATGTTTTGAACTCTTTATGGAAAAGATTACCTTATACTATATTTCAAAATTGAGATTTATCAAATTCGACCACCGCGGCACCGGCAGGATTCGAACCTGCATCTTTGGGTACAGCCCCCAATGCCTTAACCAATTAGGCTACGGTGGAACCCTACCGATCATCGAAATTTATGAATCTCTTTGTAACACGTCTCTAAGGGGGGACGGCATTGGGCGCTTTACCCAAAGATGCAGGTTCGAATCCTGCCGGTGGTCAAATTTTATTAATCTCAATTTTGAAATATTATAATTATATCAATGAAAAAACAAAAACACGGTCTTGAAAACACACAAAACTTATACACAGTTCACATTTTTCGTCATGTCAAATCAAATCGTGACATGAACTTTAGTTGAATGTGATAGATTATTGGAAATATATTATATAATTATTAAAACAAATATCGTTGAATGTGTGTGTGTCTCATTTATAAGTATTTATTTATTCCGGCTATAGTACAAATAACAGATTGATTCATAAATCTATTTGGATTTTATATCATGGATTTTAATTGTTTAAATATCATTTACATCTTATTACGTTATTTTTATATTTTTAGTTTCAGGTACAATAATAAGTTTAATTTTAGGCTTATTAACATGTTTAAAATGAAGAATAAATAAATAATGATTTAACAACACTCTCAGCAATAATAAGAAGCTCTGAATCATTTCTTCTATAAACACGTGACCGCCAGACTTGTTTGTTACACAGTATAAAAGGCGATGGAATCGGAAGATGTGGGTCATTCTGTGTCCGACCGTTGTATCGAGCAGAGCTCCGTAATATTGGAATAAAGGTGTCAGGTGGATTGGGACACTTCTTCGTCGGTTGTCGAACAGTACGGAGCTCCGAGAATACTTTAAAGCTAAGTCAATGTTATATTGTAATTACTGTCTAGCCATTAGCTATTTATGACTTATTTTAAAATATTAAATGAAGTGATGTGTTATATTTGATATTTCTCTTACTTGTCTTTGTATGGAAAATTAAATAGAAAAGAATTAAATAAGAATAAAGTTATACCATCAAAATGAAATCTAATTTCTTAAATAAATATATTAATATAAACCCAATAGAAATAGATATGGAATATCTGTATGTATATATATATAATGATATGATTTATATTAGAAATAGTTTTATATATATTATTTTAAATTAAAAATGGTTGATTTATAGATACTTGTATACATATATGTATTAAATAAATACAATTAAATAAGATATATTTCCTTGTATTTTAACAAATGCAATCATATACAGAGGAAAGGATATGGAATATAAGCTCTATACGGGAATATAAATGGATAAAGGACTTGGCCTGTTCATCTGTCTGTTAATTTTTCACGCTTAAACTACGCAACAACTTTATTTTGATACTTTTTGATCTGTTTGTTTGTAAAAACAACGCAACGGTGATCTCATTGCATTTAAATATACAAATACAATTTGAAATATGATAAATATATGCAACTAAAAATAGACCGTTTCAATTAAAACAACAGAATTTACTTAATAAAAAAACTTAGTAAGTGTACTATGACGCTCTCAGTTACATTTCATGTTATATCTCGATCATTTTTTAAGATATTTATATTTTTTGAAGTTAATCTAAACAGGAAGTTCGATTTAAATCAATTACAGACTCCTCTCGAACAAACAAATAAGTATGAGAGTTAAAAACTTGGGAAAAACTTTTTATCCGTCGTTTTTGTACTTGGCCAATAATTTCAGTTCACGAAAGTTATAAAGCTATTTCGTTGGTGGACCCGTTTGTACTACAGACCTAAGGTTCCCAAACTTTGCGTTTCATTGATCCAAGTACTTTGTCGTCCTGGAAAATCTTTGCTGAAATTAGAGATTTTCTGGATCAGGTGCTCGACTGTCTTATGAGTTTCATAATGCACATTTAACTGATGGTTTTATTTGTCAGTCTCATGACAATCGTTACTAGATGGCATATATTATTTTAGTATGGGCTATAAGTTTGACTCTATACTAATATATAATGCTGAAGAGTTTGTTTGTTTGCTTGAACGCGCAAATCTCAGGAACTACTGGTCCGATTTGAAATATTCTGTCAGTGTTAGGTAGCCCAATTATCAAGGAAGGTCATAGCCTATATTAAATTATGAAGTTTCTCAGGGAACCGAGTTCATACGGGGACGGGAGTTACGCGGGTGAAACCGCACGCGGGAAACTAGTCGTTAGATAAAATCCATATACGGTGAATCCCGTCTCACAATATCGGTGCATAAAAAATAGGTTCAGTACTAAAACAATATTTTTATGATACCGACACACTGAAACTATAATGGTAATAAAATACAATGCGACATCCCTTATTCCTTTTGCTCTGTAAATGTAAAGTGAAGACCATTCAAAAATACTCATTTTTGAATGGTCTTCACTTTACATTTTCAACATTCGAATGACACCAACTACAATAATATGAAATAGTTCAAAATTTACCTACTAACCCCGAGCAAGAAATCCTGCTAGGGACAACAAGCAGCTAGCTAAAGCAGCAAATTGTCTATATTATGAAAACTGTAAGTTTAAGAACATATGAGTGCTTTGCTATAACACTAGATTACCAACTGGCAAGTGTCATCGATCGTTTACTATTATATCTGTAAAGGTATAACGAGAAGTTCCCACTGACATACAGACGCACCCACAGCCGTAACCGCTAATGGTAGAAACGGGAAATTTGGACAGTTGTTTTAATTAAAAATGCGAACGCGCACTGAGAAGAGATTAAAAAAAACTTCTAAGGGGTATAATAGGGGTGGCAAGATTACATGGTTTTCTTTTTATCATAAAATTTTGATAAAACTTGAGATTCACGGTCTTAGGAACTTTTAATTGAATACGTGTTCCATGGTTTTATGGAATTCAAAACGGTGATTAAAATCTACTCCAATTTCTATGAAATTTATTATATGAGCACCTAAATATAAATTACAGATCAAGTGTTTTCCAGTTCTTTGAAAAAATTACCCAGGGGTATTAGTAAGTGCCGCGGGTGCCGTCGGGGGGCCGGATTGCTCATGCGTACCCGACCCCCGCCAACGGCGGATCGAAGGAGTATCCGGGAGGCTTTAGTGGTGTAGGGTCCTCTCCTTGTGGTATGAGTTTAGCATACCACGCTATGGAGAGGGCGAGTCCCACATAAACCACCGCCAGCGCGCGAATACGCTGCAGCGGTGGTGGGAATGCGTCAACGCATTTCCCCCCGGACAAAAAAAAAGGGTTATTGTAAGTGGGGTTTTGTTTGTTTGCGTTGAATAGGGTGCGGAACTACTAAATTATTCACCATTACAAAGCAACGCTATGCAGGTGTAATATAGACTATTATTTTTTATATTTAATTATGAAGTTTCTACGAGAGCGGGAGCTATGCGGGTGAAATCCCGCGCAGGAAGCTTGTTCTATATAATCTGGACATCTTTAAGGCTAAAGTGAACAGACACTTTCTAGGCACGCGTGTATCATCTTAGGCCTTATCTTCGCCTGCCATCAAGCGAGATGTAAAAGTAAAACGTTGTGAGATCTATGTAATACCAAGTCGGTTAATTTATTCAGTCCCTAGTTAAGGGACCTTCTGCCTTAAGCTATTACGTAATTATCTCACCTAACAGAATCTTATAATGACCATATCAAAATTCAAAACTTTAAAGTTTTAAATAATAGATTAACTTGGCCATCGGATGAAATTAGAATGTATCTCACAAGTGTTTATTTCGATGGCCAAGTCAATGCACAAGTCCGACTCGCACTTGGCCGGTTTTAGTCTATTATATGCACAAATGTGGGATTCCTTCGCTTTAATACTTCCAAAGTAGACTTAAATTAGATGTAAGCCGTCCAGATTCATTCGTTATAAATATTGTCAATGTACCTTATCGAAAACTACAACATCAAGCTTAACAGAGGATTAACATGAACTTATGTATGGCACTCACTGCCTCGCAGTAAGAGGTTTTGTTCAAATTAAGATATTACTTAACTTTTTTTAATGGAATTTTGGTACAAATACATAACACATGTCCGATTCTGGCTTTTTTTAAAGACAGCTCCCGCACTAGTGAAATGAATCCCTATGTCGCGGGTTAATGTAACTGTTAGTACAAAGTGACTTTTCCACGCGGACGAAGTCGCGGCCACAAGATACCTATTTAACATCAAACTGTGTAAAAAAATATTTGACAAAATGATTATGTAAATACAGTTTGTGTCAGATAAATAAAACGTGGTTTGTGTGTATATATATATATATATATATATACACACAAATATATAGGTATACCTGCGATATCGCAGTAAGACTTGTTGGTTGCTTGGACGAAAGTGACCGTCTTTCTGTGACGAATGGGAAGCATGGAAGCCGTGGTGTTTGTCCGAGGGGAATGCAAGAATGTTACGCATCTCCTCCGCCCTAGCGGCGTTCCCGCACGGGCGGTGGGGTATGCGGACTCGCCTTCTCCGTAGCAGTGGAATGCTAATCATACCATGAGAGTAAAACACTAAAACCTCCGGTTACTTCTCCGACCAGGGGTCCCTACTCCTCAAGGGGCCCCGGCCTCCTGCTGAGACATGACTCAAGCGGGCAAGCCACCTCCATCGGACGCTGTTTTGATTGTTTGATCCTATCGTTCATAGCACAACTTATGTACTATCATGCTTTTACATTCAATTGCCTTCTTTTTTTTTTTCATCTCCATTTTTTTTTGTTAAATTAATCCCCATGTCGCGAAGGTCACACCGCTCGATAGATTGACGAAAACAAAGCACCCCCTGACTCAGTACAACTGTTTGAATTTCAGACGAATAATTGTCCCGGGTGGGAATCGAACGCAGAAAATCAGGTCTCTGAAGCAACTAACGTAACCACTTAGCCACCACCTTTCAACATAATCACAGCTAGATCCCTATCTACACCTATTCCACCATCAAATCATACATATTCATGTACACTAATTCATAGACTGCAATTGTAACTTTGTAATCCTATACATTTATAAAGAAATACAAAGTTATTTATGCAGTTGGTGAAACTTAAGAACTGGACCGAAATTGCTAAATGTTGGAATTTTCCCTTAGCCTACGCTACGTAGCCTTTTGCTACTTCACCGGGCATGAAGGCGAGCAGAGCTCCAGCCTTAATAAATGGTTTAAAAACACTACAAACTAAGCAACCTGCGCAAGAGGGCGCCCCCTGTGGGGCTTGGACCTTGGCTCAGGGCGGTCGCTGGCGATGAGATTGAGGGATTATGACTTTTAGTATTTTAGGGGAGTTTTGTGCAACTTTCGCTCTACTTTACAGTTCGCGGGCCTCTCGGACTTCGGGTCTACGAGGGCATCGGATGGTTCTTTGCAAGCTAAGGGTCAGTAGGACGAGGGGGGACAGTCAGGCAGTGAGCGAGTGACCAAATTAGCAAACTTTGACTAGTTATAATTCTTAAAGTACTGGTTCAAATTGAATGAAATTTGAATTACAAAGCCTGCTTAGGTTCTGAAATTTCAGGTTCCTATCTTCATCCACAACGAAGTTATAGAGGATGGAAAATCGGCTGAGTTGCTTCGAGAGAAGATAGGTACGGCCGTATTTATGTCTAGGCGATCGCGGAAATAGTTAAAAAAAAACTATTTTTATTCAAAAGTAATATGTTTATTGGTTAACTGCTACCTTAAGACTAATTACAATTAACTTAAAAATATGGAATATTAAAATAAGCCTGTCAGCACTATTCGTGATTGACGCACATACAATTCCTTGTATTGTTTACGCTGTTTACTTGGTCAGCGAGAAAAGGGTGGCTTCGTGTCCATTATGCCACGTTAACTCCGTTCATCTCTTTTTTTTTTCTTACTCGACTTGGGGGGGCACTGCCGTGCCCCCAGATCAAATTGACTATTTATTAAATAGATAATATTTTAACATTATAATTTTCAACCAAAATTAATTAATTTAAATGAAACTAATTTATAAAATACTTCTATTCTAAATCTATTGTACTTGGCAAAGTTCCAGTTGAATGGCAATTTTTACCTGCTGTGCAAAGTAAAAACCAGCATTTTAGCAATTTATCAAATTGTCTCTATTCTATTTTTTGCTTAATTTTAAAAAAACTGTATATAAGTAATCGACTTACGAAATACTTTCATGCTCTCATAATTCAACACCGACTTTTCCTTGATTGTAAATTGCAGAAAAGCGCTTTATGGGTGAACACATTTTAGATGAAAGTAGCAACTTATTTCATTTGTTTTATTTAAGGAAACCCGGAAATTACAATAATTACATGTGAGTGATAAAGACAAGTGTCTATTGTTACAATGCGTTACTGGGTGTTAATAAAGCGGATAAATGAGAAATTCTGGAAATATATATAAAATATATATACTATTAGTTCCCACTCGTGGTTTCACCCGCGTAAGTCCCGTTCCCGTAGGAACTTTATAATTAAATATACCCAAAAGCCTTCCTCGATAAATGGGCTATCTCCTCATGATCATCAGCCCGTACAACGTCCACTGCTGAACATGAGCCTCCCCCCGAGGAGGGTATTTGCCATAGTCACCACGCTTGGCAGGCGGGTTGGTGACCACATTATTATGTTGCAACACACAAGGAAACGCTGCTGCCCGTTCCTTGATATACGATTATGATAGATGATGTTATAACAATCGGGACCAACGGATTAACGTGCTTTCCGAGGCACGGAGGGTAGTCCTTTAACCAATCAGACCCGGAAAGAAATCTTAGAATTAACACAAAGATTCCCATGTCCGGCGTGGGGATCGAACGCACGACCTCCGAGATTTAAATCGAGCCAAATACCGCTACGCTACGGAGGTTGTCTAACACTGATATAATACGTTCTTGAGATCAGCGCGTTCAATTTATAAATTCTAATATATAAATTGAACGCGCTAATAGATCGTAAATGTATGTAGGTAGTGATTTAACATGTTAAAATATCACACCGAATCTTTCACTTATTGCTAACTCAGTGTTGTACATGACTGCAGCGCCAGGCATATCTGTGATCTCATAGGTATATCTTTTACTAGCGACCCGCCCCGGCTTCGCACGGGTACAATACTGATAATTATACTACATAATGTCTTTAAACCTCTAACAAACGGGCGAAATTTGGTCAAAACAAACAGAAACAAATTAATATAGGTACCTATTAAAACTCAGTGAAATAAGTAGGTGGGTATACTTTTATCGTATGAAATACCTATACTCTTCAGGACTAACAATACAACAAACACTAAATAAATAGGTATTCAAGTATCTATCCATCATAGTTACAACGAACACAAAACAAAAAATTTGCCCTATAATAATTCTTAAGGATCGAGCGCGCATAATCGCATTCGGCCTACCTCCGTAGCGTAGCGGTAATTGGCTCGCTTTAAATCTCGGAGGTCGTGGGTTTGATCCCCACACCGGACATGAAATCTTTGTGTAAATTCTAAGATTTCTTTCCGGGTCTGGTTGGTTGAGGGACTACCCTCCGTGCCTCGGAAAAGACGTTAAGCCGTTGGTCCCGATTGTTATAACATCATCTATAATAATCGTATATCAAGGAAGGGGCAGCAGCGTTTCCTTGTGTGTTACAACATAATTCTGCGGTCACCAACCCGCCTGCCAAACGTGGTGACTATGGCAATACCCTCCCTCGGGAGGAGGCCCATGTTCAGCAGTGGACGATATACGTGCTGATGATGATGATGACCTACTAAAACTCAGTGAAATAAGTAGGTGGGTATACTTTTATCGTATGAAATACCTATACTCTTCAGTACTAACAATACAACAAACACTAAATAAATAGGTATTCAAGTATCTATCCATCATAGTTACAACGAACACAAAACAAAAAATTTGCCCTATAATTCTTAAGGATCGAGCGCGCATAATCGCATTCGGCCTACCTAAAACACGCGCTGTTATTTTGCGATAACTTCTAAGTTATTCTTTAAAAGTATATAGTGTAGGGGTAAAATAATCTGCATGAAATGCTTAAGAATATTAACTCATTTAAAATGATAAGGATAAATACTGAATCCGTCTGATTAGCTTTACAATTACCGCATTAGAAATTATCATTTTTCTAAGATATAATGGATATAGCAAGTTAACCTTGAAAGATAGACATATGCTATCGCAGACTTTTTTGTAGATCTAAAAGAGAAGAATATTTGCCACCATACATTGTTTTGTTTTATCTCATAGGGTTTAGGCAGCGTTTTCGTTGAAAGCTCCCAAATGGCTTAATTTTTTCCGACACCTCTGACAAATATCAATAGATATTAGTCAAATGTACATATGTAAACAAATCATATACGTAAACCTTCCGGAAGAATCGTTCTATCGATTGGTAACATCCGCATGAAAATCGATGTAGTAGTTTTTGAGTTTATCGCGAACAGACAGACAGACGCGGCAGGGGACTTTGTTTATAATATGTAGTGATGTAGTGATAGCGGTCGCCCGCGGCTCCGTGCGGATGTCGGTTACCGCTGCAAAAAGCCTACCCAGGAAAGACACGGTCAGCAAAATGATTCCCAGGTCAATTCACAGACACCGAGATAAACATCGACAACGCAGTCATTATCCGCAGGCTGCACAGATTGTCTTTCTGTGGATGTTAAAGTTGTTAATGATGAAAATATAATTAATTATGTAATTAATAGGCATTTTAGGGATTAGGCATTTTAGGCATTTTCAAAGCTCTGAAAAGAACTGTTGTTTAGCTCTGAGAAGAACTGTTGATTAGCTCTGAGAAGAACTTTTGCGTAGGTGTAGTTTTAAGAACGAAATCTAAAAAAAATCGCACGAAAATTATTAGACTTCGCAACGGGCCGTGCAGCAGAAATCGTAATATTTTAATTTCGCCATAACTTCAAAACCAAACGTCCAATTTTAATCATTCAAAGACCAAATATTATCTACATAAACTGTACTTAGTGATGAAATAATTTATTTTGATAAGGATTAATAGCATGAGTAAAATAAACGCGTTTAAATGTAGTCCAAAAAAAATCAAGATTTCTAAATAAAAAAATGGTCGTTGTGCCTCACTCGACATAGATAGGTATAGTGTGTCGCGGACTTTTTTGTAGATATTTATAAGATCTATAATTAATTAGAACATTTTATGGTTCTATCTTTTATAGTTTAGGCAGCGTACGCAAAATAAGTAACTTTTCTGGTTGATTTTTTACACCTTGTGTCAGAAAAACCCAAATATCTTACGGAACCCTATTTTTTTCCAAAATAAAATTTAGCCTATGTTACTTGTGGATAATGTAGCTTTCGAATGGTGAAAGAATTTTTTAAATCGGCCCAGTACTTTTTGAGCCTATTCATTACAAACATACAAACATACAAAAATAGGTACAAATCTTTCCTCTTTATAATATTAGTGTAGATTAGAATCTAAGCTCATGGCGAATATGACATGTTGTTTGATGAGTGTGAGTGTTTGATCTATTCAATGTCAACGTCTTCTATTCATGTCACATCAGATATTTATGAGAAAAAAATGAACAAAACGTTATTTATGAGCTACTTCGATATTTATAACGTGTTTTAACGTCTGTTTTCTTGAGAAGAGGTCTTGTTGATTAAATCTTCATGTGGTTTATTGTTGTTGAGTTTAAGTAAACCATTGTTAAATAAGATGTTAACCAGCTGATCCAGCTGAATGGACTTAGTATAATCACTTTTTACCAACTAAAGAAAAATAAAAAATAACTAAAATGTAGTTAAACGTAAAGGAGTAAACTAAAACTAATTTTATTCTTTTTTGTTGGTGAAGTAGTAATATTTTTTTCAGACGGTCGGATATGTAGTTAGTTCGGCGCGAACTCCGTCCCGCGTCCGTTTTTTAAACCTTTGTATCGGTTTTAGCCATGTAGCCCTATGGACTTATTGAGACAGATCGATTTGACAGTACTTGTCAAAAGTTATCGACTGCGGAAGAATTTACTTTAATTTGACTTTTATGATGTTTAAACAGCCTATAACCGACCGACGCAGACGAATCTAAAAAGGAACAAATTAAAGTCTAAGGTATCTGGAGTTATAAATATATAATGGTACTGAACTGACACCGTTTTTAGGATTCCGTAGCAAAATGGCAAAAAACGGAACCCTTATAGATTCGTCATGTCTGTCTGTCTGTCTGTCTGTCCGTCCGTATGTCACAGCCACTTTTTTCCGAAACTATAAGAACTATAATGTTGAAACTTGGTAAGTAAATGTATGTTGTGAACCGCATTAAGATTTTCACACAAAAATAGAAAAGAAACACAAAAAAATTGGGGTTCCCCATACTTAGAACTGAAACTCAAAAAAAATTTTTTCATCAAACCCATACGTGTCTATCATCTATGGATAGGTCTTCAAAAATGATATTGAGGTTTCTAATGTCATTTTTTTCTTAACTGAATAGTTTGCGCGAGAGACACTTCCAAAGTGGTAAAATGTGTGTCCCCCCCCTGTAACTTCTAAAATAAGAGAATGATAAAACTTAAAAAAAATATATGATGTACATAACCATGCAAACTTCCACCGAAAATTGGTTTGAACGAGATCAAGTAAGTAGTTTTTTTTGAATACGTCATAAACCGTAAACCACAATTTACCTTTCATTCAATCAACTATTATTAACATCGATCAAAGTTGCAACTAGTACGGTACCGTTCGTGCGAGAGTCCGACTCGCACTTGGCCGGTTTTTTTATATTTATAGTTGTCCCGCGAATTTGAATCGTTAAACGTAACCTTTCGAAGACGCATCCGCTGCTTCGTCCCACGCCTGGATGAAATCATCCTAGGAGATTGTAGTAATCGTAGACAAACCATTCAAATTCTATGACACATCTAATGGGACGAGGAACTCTTTGGACGAAACGGCGCATGGGCCCTTACTAATCGTGATTTGGACATTTTGTTATTTTTTTATTATCTGTTCAGTTAATTGATGTTGACAAAAATACAAATGTTTCTTTTATGATATAAGTATAGATATCTTAAGTTTGTCAGATACCTGTAAATATTACGTATAACAATTTGAGGTACCAAAAGACTAAATTACTTGTGTATAACATTGAAATAAAAACCCGCCAAGTGCGATTCTGAGTTTGTTCCTGAAATTCCATTTTTTATTTATCTTTGTATTATATATTTGAGCCCTATCTCTGATGAAGGTTCTTTGTACCGATTTATACCGAGTTGTTGTACCATTGATACTGAAAAGCATTGTGTTAGCATGAACAATTTTCTTACATATTTATGGATGGGGGAAATTAAAGCGTATATGATTGCTAGCTTTCGTAGACGATAATCGATAACCATTAGAGGAACTATTGTTGAATGCCGACATAATGACCTAAAAGTATTTATTTTTTAAGGCAGTTATTACTTTCAACGGCTTAACATTCCAATCCTATCTGTGCCGCACAATTATGTTGTGGAATTTATTACCAGCGCACGTGTTCCCTCCTTCCTACGATCCTGGGTCCTTTAAGCGTGGCGTGAAAAAGTATTTTGTAGGCCGTCAAGGTGAGGCCGACCACCGCAACGGTGCTCGCTGTGGTGGTCGACCTCACTAGTGGGCTTCACTAGCCGCTTTCCATCAGGCGGAGTGGAGCCACCTTAGACAGGCTCTAAAAAAAAAAAAAAAACATGCTTTCCGAGGCACAGCGACAACCAACCAGACCGGTCAAGGAATCTTAGATTTTATCCAAAGATTTGTTGTCCGACGTGGGGATCAAAACACCAAGGGTTGTATTATTAACAACAATCTATCTGTATGTACGCTGTTCTGCAACTCGTGCTTATCTTACGTGTTATATTGAATGCGCGATAATGTGTTTACGTCTATCATCAAATACTCCTTTCCTCTGTGAACTACAGAACATCTCACAAATATTTTGGGAATCGCTACAAACATACAGACGTAGTTTATATGTGAGATGAAATTATAGAAGGTGTAATGCGCTTGCGAGGATGGACATGAATGTGTTGAATTGAGCAAAATTGAGCTTTCCGTGAAATTTCTTTCATAAGCGCGTGTATAATTCAAGATGTCTTGAATAGAACTTAAATGTAGTCTAGACATTAAATAAAAACTTATTACCTATTTTTGTTTCAAAAATTTACTAGCAGAGTTTTGCAGTCTACTAGTAAGTATTCTCATTAACCCCTCGTGCTAAGCTAAAATGCTTCTGTCACGAGTGGGTTCACGTCGGTAGTGAAATGGATGGGGATCGAACCAGCGCGCAGCGGCCGGGGACCAGAAGATCACAAGTCCGATGCCCTAGCCATTCATGATAGGAAGGTCTTGAATATAATAGTCAAACATTTAGATTTTAATAATAACCTATTTAAATAGAGAGTCAAAGAAGCAATCTATGTTGTACACGACTAGTACAACATTGATTGCTTCTTTGACTTAGCACAGCAGACAAAGGTCTACTAATAGTATTTGAGTGCGTGGTAACTAGTGATTAAGTTCCCGTATATTATTATTAGCTTTCTATAGTTAATCACTTTCGTAGTTTAATTGTGTGGTGAATTTCTTTATCTACAACGCAACGTGCATACTTCATTTTATGGCATAAATTTCCCCGCCCTTTCTTTTTGCTAAAGAAATATTATTTCCGACTCCTCCTTTGTGTTTTCTATTACATCATCACTATTCGAGACAAGTGATTTAAAACTATTATACATGATTCGTTATCTATACGAATAAATACAATTGGAGTGTATGTTTGTTATATTAAAATAAACGCTGCTTATTACATACATAGGTTTAAATAACGGCTAACCTCTGGAACGACTGGACCGATTTTGACGGAAGAACCCTTCTTTCACTTGCATGTAGCTGATGTAATAAGGAGTAACGTAGGCTACTTTTATTTACAAAATTATAAATTCCGCGCGGACGAAGATGCGCGCACGACAGCTTGTCGTGAATAAATTGCCTATTTGGTCAAAAAAAGTACAATACACAACTGGAACACTAGTGTGCTTGTGTTCTTTATGTCCAAAATTTTGTAGGTTTTCAAGGCTTTGAAATAAACGAAATAAACGATTTTTATTCAGCACTTAGGTATTTACATACACTTGTACTTGTCAAGAAAATTCACAATGCATATAAAATTAATTATAAATAGGTAACATTTACTATTAAATTATGTTGAAATTTATTTCAGAAGTCTGTCAGTCCTGTGTTAGTAAATAAGCTCATAAGACATAAGTAATGAATATTTAGTGCAGGCTTCTAGTTTAAGTTTGTTGTAGATATTATAACTGTTCATTGTAAATTAGAAACCAGCGCATGGAACCCTAGACAAGATAAATAATTTAAAAATCATAATGGCCTGTCCCTCGGGAATATGGCTGTATCAGTAAAAAGGTTCGAAAGATACTTCAGCAGAGCTTTTACGAAATTCTCTTGATTTAAATGTTGCGTCTTACTGTCAGGCCTCGGGGAAATCAACCCGAGCCAGGCACTACAGCTGACAGTCTACCGTCAAGTTGTACCGAACAGAATACTCGAAATGTTAAGCAAATCATTTATCAAGACGCTTTGCATTGTTAACAATAGAAAACTAGTTGTAGCTGCAACGTCGACCGGCATATACAAATCGACCCCTTTTCTTGTTACTCTGACACGTGAACGGAAACGTAGGTAATCCTTGTTAAGTCACGTGTTGCCATTGCTATTGTGATATGATCTTATTAAATTAAACCATGTCATTGATCTCTAAAGCTGAACAATTACAATTATTAATTGAGAAGCAGCCGTAGCTAGGCTAGGGCGTTGGACTTGCGATCATGTGGTCGCCGGTTCGATCGCCACCCATTGCACTACCGACGTGAACCCACTCGTAACGCAAGCATTTTAGCTTAGCACGAGGGGTTCACAGGAATACTAGTAGTAATCTTAAAAAAACAATAATTGGTCAGAAAAAGTACGTACCTACATGTACAGATCAATAACTTGTTAATTCCTAAAACCCCGCTTTTGATTGATACCTATATAAGTAAGTCGTCATTATTACAATAATTATGTATTATTAATATTCAATGTTTATTTCCTTGTGGACAAAGGTTTGTTACATAGATATCTATGCCCTACCAATGCACATTATACAAAGTGTGTTTGAATTCAAATGTACATAAAGGCAACTAACATTCGAGAACTTACATTTATGATCATTCAGATTAAGTATATTTTTATGGTGTCTAAACGCATCATGGCATGGCGCATCTGCCATGTTGTTTCATTATGTTTAAATAAAATGAAATAAATAGTCAATTTTATACCAAAAATGTCTTTAACATTTTTATTTTTGAGTGCTTTTAGCGATAAATGAAGGTGCAATTGTTGTTTGTATTATAATACATATTTATGTCATACTACTCTCGACATTCGACGATTAGCGTGAACATAGCAGCTTAGCAATATTATGTTATAGTATTTTTATACATAGGATTATTTATTCTGTGCACGGAAACAGTACATCTATTATGTAAATGTTTAATGGCTGTAGTAATTACCGGTGGTTTTGTACATAGCATAACTAAAGTAAGCGTGGCGTTAGGCCTCCGAATCACATATAATAAATTTTATAATAAAACTATTTGCAGCGTGTACTCAGTGGAGGCGCTTTGCGTCGCCACTGGCAGGTGCGCCAATGGTGTCATAAACCGTCTGCTGTTTTATCATCGAATTTATTCGACGCATTGAATTGTAAATGAACATGTACTTAATTAAATCATTTAAATATTGTAAATAATGAGTACAGTCTTAGTTATTTTGTCTATCAACCCGTGCTCCTAAATAGGTATGTATATAAGTTCGACCGTAAAAAGTATTCTGTAGCATTCTAACAACCACTTGGATTGAGCTATTTCTTATTGCGTTGTGACTTTCGCTTTAACGATGAAATATTGGTAAATAATTAAAAAGCCTTTTTCATAATCAGCTTAGAACGTAATTACAATAATTTTTTAATTAATATTGCTAACTTACAGCCACTTAAAAGTTAATCTGGGGCGTTTTGTAATTAATTAGTCTGAGATTATACGGTTTTTAATTTTTCTTAAAGTTTGTGTATTATTTTTTCAATTTTTTGGCAAATAAGTTTGTCGTATACTAATGACAAAGTCTTACATTTACCGAAGCACATTATAAAAATGAACCGCGGAGAATAAATTCGCGAATTAAACAATGTTTCGATTCAAGAAGTTGCTTTATTTTTTTACTACACAATATGTAATTTAATTAATTGAATCATAGTTTAAATAAAAATACGAATTATGAAGTGATAATTCCGCTTAAAAATGTATCTAAATCATGGGATGCGCCTTTTAAAACAAGAATACAATGACTAGCCAAAGCTGGTGATTGTATTTTTGCATATTTTATATTGTCTTTTCTGCATATTTGTTGCGGACGGCGCGGCGGTGCAAAAAGTGCATCCTAACAGTTTTTAATTCCACTTGAAAACGAGTCTAAATGAGTCATTTTCAAGCGGAATTAACAATGGATTTATGTTTTTGATTTAAAATATTTAATTTGTTACTCCTTTACGTGCTTTTATATTAAGTCAAGGCTTAGTGGGGAAGCGAATACCGTACTATGTACCGTACCGTACAACACAACCTCTGGAGATACTCGACGTCTCGGAAAAAATACAAACGTTGGATGAAATTTATAACGAATATTAATGATCCTCTATACAGTACATACCAACTCGCACTTGAATTAATTTTAAGACATAGATAATCTTAACATATAAAAGTGGTTAAACATTTGTTTATCTATCAGTGCTTTGCCCAGAACGACTGTCTGAATCAACGCACAGCCCATACAGCTGATCGGAAAGACTTGAATCTTGAAAATTAAAGACGATGAAAAGGGGTGATAAAGAATAATATCAACCTAAATTAAGCTTCTCCCAATGTAGGTTAGTAATCAACCTCATTAAGGTTCAACGTGATTTATAGATTCATGACATACAGCGGACACTTAATCGATTAGGAGGTTTAATTGAATGAAATATCGTTAATACCAACCGGACGTGTCGGCAGTATTTGTGTACCCCACTATTGTGTTGGGACGTGTCTCTGGGGTCTTAGGGCTGCCCCGTGGGGTGGAGGGGGGAGAAGGGTGAATTGTTTGAACACGATCATGGAACGAAGAGTATCGTGGTCAAGAATTTTAATTAAAATCGAAAATAGGTATTTATAGATCTTAGTGTTAATTGTAGAAGGGCTATGTCACTACTTCGTGTTAGCTATTAATCTAACTAATACTTAATATAAACGCTTAAGTTAGTATGAATGTTTGGATCACGGTGGTCCGGCATGCAAAGAGTAGCGGCCAAAACCTCATTTAACGGTTTTTAATCGTTTTTTTTTGTATTGTAAATGATGTAAAATATTAATAACAGACATATCAACAAAATTAATATACATTTACAACCATCAGGAAATATTTTTATAACAATTTGTTTCTCAAATACAATTAATTGCTATTTAAGCAATAAATTAAAGCTAAACGCATAATCCTTATAAATAAAAGTACAATATTCTCGAATAAAAATACAAAAATAATAATACTGCTTACAACTTTAATGATTCTTTAATTTCTTTCGATAGAAGGCTCTTTTTCTGACGAGGAAATTTCCAAAGACCTGATATGAAAGGGTCAGAACTCTGCAAAAGCATGTTAGTTACGAGTAAATCGTTATATGATTTGTCAATATTCGACAATGAGTCAATAAGGGGGTTATGACCTACGGCCGGCCCACTATGGGATGAAGAGATGTCTGTTAAGCTTTCACGCAAAAACTACAAATCGGATAAGACTAAAATAATGCACGAGGGTAGTTTTTAAGTTAGATTAATATATTTTAGGCTAACATCACTTTACGATCCAATCAAAAAGAGTAGCACTGCAACGCGAGAATAACTGCGGAGCGCAGTTAGGTGTGTTGTCCTAACTGCGCTCCGCAGTTTTACACGTTAAGTGATATTTATAGGCAATTTGTTTTTGTAGTATAAATATGACTGACGTGTAAACGAGGTTTCGGACTATCAGACTTAAGAGTGCAGACTTGTTCTCAGTTTAGATATCTATACTAATATTATAAAGTTAAAGAGTTTGTTTGATTGTTTGAACGCGACAATATCAGGGACTACTGGTCCAATTTGAAAAATTCTTTCACCTTTAAATAGCTACGTTTAAAATAGGTACGTTTTAAGTGACATAGGCTATATTGAATTATGAAGTTCCTACGGGAATGTAAGTTAAAATATAGAAATGATAGAAGGTCGTCAACTAAACTCTGTGAGTTATATATCACTACGTGTGACCAGTCTGGGCACTGTAATCCCTCTCTGTGATAGGACTTTCCCATCTGTTGGTGGGTCGGATTAAGGTATTAGCTTTCTGTTTGTCCGAAGTTGAATAACAACAGAATTTGATGATTTGTTGTGACACGGGGCTCCGGGGCTCTGGGAATCCAGGAGATTAATTTATTAAATTAAAAACGAGTTTACTTCAGTGTTAGTATAACTTTTTTGACACATTCATATCCGAGTACAATATGCTAATATGGGAAACGGTAGAGCTTCAGTCAAGTGCTTATCGTGATCATATCTACTTATATATCGCTGTTTATATATTTCAAGATATTTAATGTTACACGTTGGACTGTTTCTAATAATATTCTATGGAAATATTTAATAAGTTGTAATTAAATTCACTTCTGTTTCCCACGGGAGTTTCATACAAGGGACGCGCTCTTGCGCAGTTTAAAACTACAATGTAAGCAATTAGATAGTAGTTTTTAAACCATTCATTGAGGCTGGAGCTCTGCTCGCCTTTCTACCAGGTGAAGTAGCAAAACTCTCGTAGCTAACTACATATTAAATGTCCGTCCGAAAAAAAAACCTTCTGTGTCAATGAAATAGGGATACGATTAAACAAATAAAATGTTTATCTGTAAAAAAAATAAAAAAAATACATTTATATATTTTTTGTGTCATTCTCATTACCATGAAATATTCGGGCTCCTGAATTTTTTTAATTAAGAGTAAATGTGCGCGTTACGAGATGACAATGTGGCTTCTGTTAGCGAAATCGGTTAAAATGAGAGTACTTATTAATAAAAAGAAGTAACTCTTTTCAAATTTTAAACATTAAGGTTTTTTAATTGTTTCTACCATTTTTATAAGACTATTTTGATGGTATGTAATGTTATACTATCTTTTTTATTGACTAAACTACTTTAGGATATTTTTTTGTGAGTATATATTAAATTTTCAAAATAATTAACTTAATACTTAAAGATTTGTATGTAAATTGATGAGTGTTCTTTCACTTAATTAGTTAATAAACCGAGAGCTTTCGTTCATATTTTTCTGTTGGGCTTCATTTTGCCAGATATTTTTTGTCTTCGTTCTATAAAAAAATATAGGAATTACAAAAGAACATATACGTATATAAACCATATTAAAACTATTATACAAGATATTGAGAGCATTCATAACCATCCGCCGTAACTTCATACTGATTAGTTATTTCCTCATAGGGTTGCCATCTCTTTCTGATGATTAAATAGTATTTTTTCAAAACATTAGAAAACAATATAGTAATATTAGGAAATTCAAGAAATAAAAGTAGTACACATTTACTTTTGGTAGTCTGGTTAACAAAGTCTGAAATAATATTTGTAGGTGTGTCAACGACGCCTCTACATATCCTCCCTTTACGCTTTTGGTAAAGGAAACTAAGCTCAATACTGTCAAGAAATTGACGTTTACTTGTCGTCGCGCGAAAACTAAAATACCGTAGAAAATATAGTATTATTCGTACTATATATTTTTCCTATAATATATAGTATATAGACTGAAATATAGTACGATAGTATACAATATAGTACGGGTGACAGCCCTATTTCCTCACCTAAGGCTTAAGATATACATTTTGTTTCTAGTACATTCTCCAAAGTAATGTAAGAAAAAAATATGATTAAAACTGTCCGTCACAGGCGTCCGTACGATCGACGAGGTGACGCAATAAGATTACATTTCGTCTTGTTGTTACGTGGATTATTCGGTAATGGAATATTGAAAATAATCAAATCTGCAACTATGTCTATATTGGCTTCCACTCGACGACTCGACACCATTGTTTGTTTGCGACTGACAGCGGGCCGGTAGCCTGCGTGACGGTACCTTCTTACATAAGTATGTACATTATATATTTTTGAGTAGGAAACGACATTTTGTCTTTGTTTCTGGAAATAAAAAAGTCGACCCGAAAGTTTGTCACTAGAGAATATTTGATTGAAGTTGTAATGATTAGCTTTTACCCGCGGCTTCGCATTGAAACCAATGTCCCTATGTCAATTCTAATACCTACAAGAATATGTGTACAAAGTTTCATGATGATCAGTTAAGTATTTTTCGCGTGAAAGCGTAACAAACAAACTTACATTCACATTTATAATAATTACTAGCGACCCGCCCCGGCTTCGCACGGGCGCAATGCTGATCTATCATATTATAAAAAATATCTATTTATTATAAAAAACTGCATCAAAATCTGTTGCGTAGTTTTAAAGATCGAAGTATACATAGGGACGGACAGACAGCGGCAAGCTACTTTGTTTTATACTATGAGCAGGGATTAGAGACAATTCAAATCAGTTGAATATAGTATCTATCTTAAGTTCTTAATGGCCGTGTGGTATCCGGTTAAAAATAGATCAATCCAAGTCTTCCCATGGGTGTCGTGAGTGGCGACTGAGGGATATTCAGCTGATAGATGGGCAGCAGTATTCATCAACTCAATGTTAGTTTGTGGCAATGTCCCTTAGCGAGCTTAATTTGCCAAGGTCTGTTAAGAGGAAACGCATGTTCAGCAGTGGACTTAAATAGTTGAATATTTTACAATTTTGGACTATAATGTGTAGGTTCAACCACCCCATCAAAACGGTGGCCTAATAAACAGGTAATAATTGCCTACAATTGTACCGCAATTCAGACCCGTCTACTATAAAATTAATTTAGATGTTTTGTCCGTGTTTACTTGTCTATATCAATGTTACTTATAAGTTAGTTTTATTTTAAATTAGCTACTTTTAGTTGTATATGATGTTTTTTATTCATGTAATAAACGATGTATTGATGTTCCAACAAATATTTTTTTCTATCCCAATTAACTATGTGTTTGATATTGCTAGACGACATTGTTGTTTTAGTATATCAAATATGGTGGTACTAAATAAATTGTCTTCATGTTATTGTTCTACAAATATTTTGACGTTTTAAAGCAAGATCTAAACCTAAACTCAGTGCCTCATCATTAGCCCGCATATCATCCACTGCATGGGACTCCTCCCGAGGAAGGATGTTTACCATAGTCACCACGCTTGGCAGGCGGGTTGGTAACCACAATATTATGTTGCCACACACAGGGAAAAGCTGCTGCCCGTTCCCTGGTATACGCGTGTTGTAGATGACGTTATAACAATAGGGACCAAAGGCTTAACGTGCTTTCTTAACAGATCAGGGTCAGTCAGTTCTTCGACCAACTATACGTGGATATTTTTTATCTAGCGTGGAGATCCTCCGAGGCTTATGCCGCTACGCTACGGAGGATGTTAAAGTAAGATAAGCTAAGAACTTCATTTAACTAAAGAAGATTAATATCTTCTCTTTGTTAAATGAAGTTCTTCAGAGAATGGAGTGTCGTTATGAATAATTATAGCTTTTTATTTGTGTAACAAACAATTAAATAACAATTATCTGTCGCAACTTGCAGCGCCGCCGCGGTTCTGTCGAGCTAATTGCATTGAGGCTTAATCTCTAATATCTCGAGCACCCAGCAGTTGTTAAGGTGCTAAAACTTATTCTTACCTTGAAATGAAACCTAGATTATTATTCTTGTTAACTTTACTTATATTAAAGGCACCAACCGATGTTTTTTTTCGGTGTGCATTATGTAGTTATCCAGGAGGCTTTTGCTACTTCACTGGGCACCAGGCGTTTATTTTTTTGTAGTTTTAATGCGCGGTATCACTCGTTTAGTTCTAGTTTATCATTTAATATCTAAACTAGTATAGTTTAAGCATGAATCGGGTGGCTTTTAATTTATTATTCTATCAATGCATTAATGTAAGATAGCGAAGTTGTATGATATGAAAGGTTACGCATATAGTTATTATATGCATTGCATTACAATTCCAATAATCGATATGTAATATCGTCGAGAATCTCATGCATCTGATCACAGCGACAATGAATTCGTACATGCGTCCAATTCCGTGTACAGTCGACCAATGTACATATTGTGAAACGTATTTAGAATTTTGTATGTCTACATTTATGAAAAGAGTTCACTGTTGTGTGTATTTGTACACAGCTAGCAGCGAACTCTTCACCCATAAAGAATGACGGCTATCGCATTGAAATATATGCTATAGCTATAAGTGTGTGGTGTCCTTAGAGTAGGCCCTCCCATCTCTTCCCCTCGGTGTTGAAAAAGGCGACTAATTGATACACAGCCGATGGATAAGCAGCTGCATCTATCAGCTCAAGGATACTCTCCATCTTATTGCGATCACCAATGCGCCTGTCTAGCGTGGTGATTATGGCAATATCCCTTCACAGCCCTGGTCTGCCAAGGTATGTTTAGAGGAGGCCTATGTTAAGCAATTGACGTGAACGCGCTGATACAGTATAGTACAGCATTTAAATAAAAGATGAATACCTATATCTAAATTGATACAGAATGTGTATAAATCTATCTCCCTGTTCGACTGTACCTACCAACACCTTATGCTAACTACTAGTATTCGGAGAATGCCTACATCATGATGTTATGCATTGTTACATCATCCAACACTTGAAACCCTTGCACCAAATAAATGAACATATGTTTCATGTTATTACAAGATAACTCTACTTAACCAAAAGCTCCAGAAGTTTTACTTAACTATGACGATGAAGGTGAGAATTATTTCGTAAATACATGACTATGATTATGGTACACGAGCTTTACTACGGACAAAATCTATTTAAATATGCCAATTTAAAAAGTAATTATTGTAGGTAATATTATAACAATAACATATAGTAATACTATTACCCTACTAATGAAAACAACTTTATCCAAGTTACACGCATGTTGTTAAGTAATTATTTAACGGTTTTAAATCAGTTACACATTTTCATGGACATTTCAGGGCAAAGTAGGAAATAAATTATAATTATTGAACAGAATAAACAAAATATTACATAGAAATACGGGCATACGGGTGGAACCGCGCGCGGGAAGCTAATAAAACATAATATACAAATTTTGAAATATCGAGGTGAAATTTGTGTCCATGAATTATTTATGTTTTCTTAGTCCCCTGCAAAACATAGTGCGGTAGTTATCTTAAAAAAAAGCAGGCATATGCTCAAAAATAACTATTGTATCATATACTGTCAATAATAAGTGTTTAGTTTTGTTACGTGTGTGCGTGACATGAATGAGCAATTCATTCATGGCACATTGCATGCCATGAATGAACAACAATGAAATAATAAGTAGAAAACTTGTCGATATGTTCACAATCCGAGCACATCGAGAGGGCGAGGAAGGTACTCCCCGAGAGACTGCTAATTCGTATTTATCGCCTCTCGCACGATTCATTGCGACTCACACATTATATGTACGTTTTAATTATACCACGCGGATGTGTCTCACAGTAATTAAATAAAAGAGCGAATGTAATGTTACACCTACCTACATAGTATCAACAATCATGGTGGTATGTTGAGCTTTTCATTGAATTTTAAGCTTAAGCGTGGCGTGTGGCTTCTTACACCTTTACTTTGGTACAAACATTTAGTCTATTACACACAAGCTACCTCAAACCCGCTATTAAAAACATCTTAGGTTTAAAGAACAACCGTTGAAGTCAGCCTTAATAATTGATAGTTGAGAATAACTGTTGTTGATTATTATCACATTATGGAAAATATGAACATGTAAATAAGGGTTTAATAAATCATAGATAAGAACACTACCATATCAGTTCGGGATTCTGCAAATACCGTATTAAAAAGACTCAAGTCATAGATATGTCATGCCAACACATTGTTGAAATTAGTCATGGTTATAGATAGTTAATCCACGGATACAATTATTCATACTGGAATTTTGAGTTTGTATACACCGTATGCATATTCAGCGTGATCTGCTTCAGCAATATAGTGCAAACAGACGGACATATTCGCCGGCTATCTGGTGTGAACAGCCTGTGATGATTGATGTTCTCAACAAGCACGTGATGCCCATTTACCATTTTATTATATATAAGATGAAAGAACCCAAGGCATGTTTTTTTGTGTATCCATATTATACATTTGTGTATAATTTGCTGGCAATCCAAATAAATATTTAATAATAAAACATATATTTACAATAATAGCAATAATTTTGAGCGGTCGTAACCCAATGGCTAGGTCTTCGGACTTGTGATCTTGAGGTCGCCGGTTCGAACCCCACCCATTGCACTACCGACGTGAACCCACTCGTAACACAAGCATTTAAGCTTAGCACGAGGGGTTACAAGAATACTAGTAGACATAAATGAACTGAAAGTAATCTTAAAAAAAAATTAAACAAACGAACTAGTCTTCTCCCCCGGTTTCCCATTCCTGTGGAAAACTTTTCATAAAATATAGTCTATATTACTGTAGAATGATCTTAGTGAGGAGAGAGAGAAAATGTTTAAAACTGGTAAAGTAGTTTGTGACTTTTGTTTAGTACAAACAGTTACATATAATATATGTCGATGTAAATTTGAAAATTCCTGCGTGCAATAAATTCACTTTTTGAGAAAATCGATTAAAACTTCTTACCGAAATTACACTAAAAGGAGATAAGTTTTATACCGTCATTACGAATTAAAAAATCAAAAGATTGTGTTACCCTCATTTACACTCCCACAATGGTATGCTGGAAGAAAACTCAGTAATGAGTTAAGCTCGCCTTTGTACATAATCTTTAAATGTTATTTTTACCAAAATGATCTTTCACGTCTACAATAAAGAATAAATAAATAAAAATATATGTGAAAGTTTTGGCCAAAATTTGGTGTTTCATATACTGTAAAAGTTATTTTGAACATCTATTCTGAGCAAAACTTCCCATGTAAATATTTCAAGATTACTTATCTTGAGATATTCACATAGATATTTAATTAGTTACCACGCACGATATAAAACTTATCTCCTTTTAGTGTATTAGTGTTAAAAGTAACACGCAAAGCTGTTGTCAGAATTGAGAGATTTGTCCTAACCGTTCTAAAATATATTTTAGTTGTAGTGTTAAATTTCTCACTTCGCATGTATATCATTAACATATACAAACATAATTCTGTTATTAAATCCATCAGCTCATCCATTAAAGATAAACAACTTGTACCTATAATAATTTCTATTGCATTTATTGTAGTATATTCAGTTCAATGACACTTGAGTTGGTAATGGAGTGATCAAATGTTTTTTCAGAAAAATCAATAGAATCGTTTAAAATGTTTTAAATCTTGTTGTTACGATGCGTCCCATTTTGTTCTACCACCAGTTGTGGATGTGGCAGCTCTGAGAAGAACTGGCAAGAAATTCAAAGGAATTCTTTCTTAAAAAAAATATTTTTATTATGTTACAATAATTATTAATAAAGTAGTGTTTATTCAGAGCAACATACTCGCAAGTAGTTATGGCATAGACATTTAAAACAAGGATTTTTATATAATTTACCATTGACATATCGATTATGTTGAATATTCTTTATGGTGTAAATTGTATTTGACTGGATAAGCATACAGTTGACAATAGTATACGTAAAAAGGTTTTAAATAATATCTTATTTATTATTGTAATCGTTCTGTCTGTGTACGAAGCGAAACGTAGGTATTCTCTGTCCAAAGTACCTCACCACCTACTAACAAAACCTCACAGATTAAACTTGTTTTATATAAAGGAAGCAATTCCCTTTAAGGGAGGTAACTGCTAATGGTTGAAACGTGAAATTTGGACGCTTAAATTAATGAAAGTCATTAAAATTTGGTTTTAATTCAAAATGCGGACGCACTTTAAGAAGGATTAAAAAAAAATTAAAATTTAAGGGATAAAATAGGGATTGCAAGTTTGTATGGAAAATATTTAAATAAGAAACGATTTGATAAAACTTCAGCTCTTAAAGCATTTAATAGAATACGTTCTTCATGATTTATTGCAATTCTGAAGGGTGATTAAAATCTGCTCCAATTTCTATGAAATTTACTAACCGAGTTCCTAAATATAAATAACAGATCAAGTTTCCGGTAAATAATTCTCAGCGGTAGTAAAATAGAGGTTCATAGTTAGCATGCAAACATTTACTAACAATCATATTTAAACTATTTCATTGTTTGTTTGCATTCAATAGGCTCGGGAACTACTGGAGCGATTTAAATAATTTCCCCATTAGAAAGCTACGTCATCCAGAAACTACACAGGCTATATTTAATTATGAAGTTCCCACGGGAAATGGAGGAACGCAGGTAAAACCGCGCGTGGGAAGTTTGTATTATATATTTAACTTATCTAGAAAAGTCCTATGTTACATGAATTTAGTTTCAACGCTCCATATTTTGACTCCTAGTTGGATAGAAATAAGATAAGTTAAAAAAGTAAGGCAAAAATATTGCGGTACTCATACTGCTCAGCAGAGGACCATTAATAATAGATTTAAAAAAATATTTGTGACAAGTGCCGCTTAATTTTAATCTGTATTAATAAAAAGTTATGTTCTGAATGTATGACTGACAGATCAACGTATGGCCTAAGCCGATGATCGTAGAGACCTGAAACTGGAGAGCTTATTCTCTAACTGAAGTAGGCATACGAAAAGAAAGGATTCATAAACAGACCACCTCTAATAGGATGAGAAGGGGCAGCAAAGTTTGTATAGAGAAATCAATCTTCACGTACAAAGTCACGGGCAATAGCTTAAGAACAATATAAATCCAAAAGGTTCAGGTGACATTGTCTAATTGTCGGATTGTCACTTGTCACCCTGTCACCTGTCACGTTTCTTAATAGCCCTGCTTTCTAATTACAGCTCAGAGTGCTTTCCGAAGCAATAACGGCCGTCTCTCATTTACTAACAACTAGATATTTATACGGTGCGAAAATCAAACTCGCAAGTCATTGTTACTGAGTTATGACCTTCTTATTATTAAGCGGCCATAGCCCAATGGCTAGCATGTCGGACTTGCGGTTATGTGTTTCGGTTCTCACCCATTGCACTACCGACGTGAACCCACTCGTAACACATGCATTTTAGCTTAGCACGAGCAGAGCGCAAACACTCTGCTAGTACCTAATCTTTACAAAAAGAAAAGTTTACTCTCTGTCTTAGTCAAATGGTAGCATACATATTATTCAATGTCTGTCCTTGAACTGAGACGTGTATACGTGAACGAACTTAACTTGGCCCCCTCTCCCTCCCCCCAGAAACCTGGGTGTCAAACTGCTCGCCTTCAAGGAAATAAATAAATTAAAACTTTCATATACTACATTTTTATTGGAAGAATTGTATTAGCTATGTTAGAATGATAAATATCAGCATATTATATATTGTGCTTTAATACTGTACCCGGTTACGTCCACAAGTGAGCATGGTCCACCTCTAGACAGATCATGGCAATCCAGGGTTGTTGAGGAATATTGCCGTAATAATCAGACTTGTATTGATCACCTATCCGCCTAGGAATGGTGATCGAAGTAAGATGGTGGTGCTGCCCATCCATCAGGTGTATGTCCTAGCATGTCCCTTAGCCACCTCTTAAGAACCACATGGGGTGGCCTATTCTAAGAAGGACACCTCATATCTTTATATTATACCAAGGTACATGTTATCTATACTAATATTATGATAAGGAAGTTGGTATTTTTGTATGTTCTTTTCGAATAAACTCAAAAACTACTGGACGGATTTCGATAATTCTTTCACCATTAGAATGCTACATTATCCCTGAGTAACTTAGGCTATATTTTCTACTAGAAATGTGCACCCGTGCGAAGCCGGTATGGGCCGCTAGTACAATATATGTAGTACCTAAAATAAGAATCAATAAATATAATTATTCAAAGCGCGATGATTTCAGCATGTTCTTTTGGCAAGGTTTCAGTTGTAGTATTTTAGCAATGTCTCGTAATAAATATATACTAATATACTGACTGATTCCAAAAAATCTGTCACCATTAGAAAGCTAAGTTAGCCAAGAGTTAAAACAGGTAACAAATAAGGACTCCTAGTTTTAGAAGTACTAACCCAAATGTATCCACTTGTTGAAAACAGATACCAGCATTTTTTGTATTGTTTTCTTCCTGTGAAGCGACTGCGACGCTTATTAACTGTGTAGATATGTGGGTACTTGAACACATCCAGTTCGCCCTCACCCCGCGCCACCCGCCGCGTGTCCGCGCGTGTCTCGGCATACGTTGGCGAGTCGCTAGTTTGCGTCCATTGATAGATTACCGGCAACTTATAATACTCTTGTTAGCTTACAGATAATGTGGGTGTCAGAGAGTTAACTGTATCACATAGTAATGATATCTAACATTAAACTATTTGAATGTCAGTTCACATTAGTCCATTGAAACTATTGAAAAATAAGAAATCTTCTTTGAAAAATAAAAAAATCACGCAATTATTACCTCTGCAATAAGATTATTGTGAATAAACCCAGAGCAATCATACGTAATGATATATGTTTCCGTTACTTATGAGGACTTGGGACAGGAACTAAACCAACATCAAAGTTGACATGAGTCAGTCTACCCGTGATCACGATTAAATGCAACCTGTATCGAAACCCTGGGATATAAACGTATTTCTATTTTTTTTTTTATTTGAAACTTAATCACAAACTATTGTACCAAGGTGCTTTAGTCTGCCAGTCGACCTTAGGGTGATGATGAAACAACATAGCGCGCTGTAGTTTAGAAAGGAAAAATTCTAAGAAACCATATACATACAGCTATTACATACATATAACTATATAAACATATATACGTCGGTTCCTTATCATTATTTATACAATATTAGGTACTATTTTATTTTAATTTTATTATTTATTTTTGAAGTTAATATTCAACGAAATATTCCAACTGTTGCCGTTATTAATATCCATCAAAAAATGGCAAAAAAACACTTGTTTGTTGTATGAGAGTCGCCCTTAAATATTTATTTTATCTTGGTTTTAGTATTTGTTATAGTATTAGAGATACATTATTTGTGAAAATTTCAACTGGTTTGCTATGACGGGTCATGAGATACAGTCTGATGACGGACATACGGACAGCAGCGGAGTCTTAGTAATAAGGGATAAGGGATAACAGTTTTTGTCACATTATTACACAATAACGCTACGTTTTAAGTTGACGTGAGATGTCATTGTCGATATTATTAACAAAACGACACGCAGTGATTTAAAATAAACAATATATAATGTATTACATTGATACAAGTAATAAATACATGTTGCGTGTTTCCCTTATACGAAAGTAATGGTAAATAAGAATTGAAGACGCCATTAGCAAATCCAAAGGTATGCGTATGTCACAGGTACACATCGCCAGCAAACATAAGTGTGTTTATTTTATCTCAATATTTTCTTTTTACCAAGTTTACATTACTTACTTTGCTGGTACTACCGAGTAAGTAATTTGTCTGGTTTGATAACAGCACACAACGTAAGTGCGTTGTCAAAACGTTTCCGCAGCGAAATGTATCTGATTGACAGAGCTTTTACGCATTAGTAATACTTTAGAGTTTCTACAAAAAAGCTGCCGTTTTGACGCACTGGTAACCATAACATTGAGAAAGAAATTATCTCAAAAGTGAGGTGTATCTTTTACAATATATCGTCGTTAAAGTTCCAATACCTTCTAACCAACATTGTAGAACTTAGGAGATATATCCAAAAAATCTATACAAAGTAATGAATACATTTTCTTAGTCGGTATTTCCATGTCGATCTAACACAATTTGGGTAAAAAATGTTGGTTAGAAGTTAACGCAATCAAATTGAATACGTGTACTATGTTTACTAAAATAAAAAATATGATGGACAAAATGATCAGTTAGCAGGCGTTGATATGGGCCGGATTGCTCATGCGTAACCGGCCCCCGCCAACGGCGGATCGAAGGAGTGTCCGGGAGGATTTAGTGGTGTAGGGACCTCTCTTCGTGGTATGAGTTTAGCATACCACGCTATGGAGAGGGCGAGTCCCACATATCACACCGCCAGCGCGCGAATTCACTGCAACGGCGGCGGTGGGCATGCGTCGTAAATGCATTTCCCATCGGACAACAAAAAAAAAAGGAATGTGAACATGAAACCAAGCAAATATAAAACTAGGCTCATTTGGTGAAAATTTCGCAAAGTCCGGTAATTTTAACCAAAAGAAGAGAGGTAGTATATTCAATTCCTTTGCTTCCGTCAGCTCACTAGAACTCATATGAAGGATCAAGTAGATTACTCTTATATTATGAACTCTATAGGTTTCTAATAAAGTACAAAACCTATCAATTCTAAACAAACCTATTGCCTGGCTAAGGGTACTTTTAAATTTATAATAATAATATATAAAGTTGAAGAGTTTGTTTGTTTGCTTGCATAGGAATTACTATCGATTTGAAACATTCTTTCAGCGTTAGAAAGCCCATTTATGGGGAAGGCCATAGGCTATATTTAATTAAGTATAAAGTTCCTACGGGACCGGGAGCTAAGCGGGTGAAACGGCACGCGGGAAGTTAGTAAATAAATAATCACAAACTCCTCTCTGCGTCATTTTCTGTGACTGAAGTTCCAAATGTATCGTCGGTGGAACTTGACACTCTGCTCTAAATCCTGATCAATATTAATGAGTTCGCACAGGAGCCTCAGGTCACGTGACCGAGATTTACACCTCAATATCAGTTAGAATAAACTTTATCTACCAAAGTTGGAATTGAAATGCTCTTTCGATTTCGTTATAATTTGCCTCAACTTTCGAAAAAATATCTCCAACAAAGATTGGAAAACTTGTATCTATTTTTAAGTATTTGGAATTGTAATCAGCAGATATAACACGTGAGTTACCATCAGCGCAATATTACTTTGTATAATAATAATAATAAATTTATTTATTTTCATTGGTGCACATTTTCATCCCGGCTTTTTTTCTGGACACGTAGTAAGCCACGAGGCTTTTGCTACTTCACCGGGCATAAAGGCGAGCAGAGCTCCAGCCTTAATAAACGGTTTAAAACTACAAACTAAGCAACCTGCGCAAGAGGGCGCCCTCTGTGGGGCTTTGACCTCGGCTCAGGGCGGTCGCTGGTGACGAGATTGAGGGAGGATGACTTTTAGAATTTTAGGGGGTTTTGTGCAACTGTCGCTCTACTTTACAGTTCGCGGGCCTCTCGGACTTCGGGTCTACAAAGGCATCGGATGGTTCTTTGCAAACCAAGGGTCGGGAGGGCGAGGGGGTACCACCCCAGCTCTGCACGGGTGAAATGCTGATAAATTAAGCAAACATACTAACCTTTCTCATGAATCACTCTATATGTATATAAAAAAAAACCGCATCAAAATCCGTTGCGTAGTTCTAAAGATCTAATCATACATAGCGAGTAGCGCAGACATACGGTGTTCTGGGTTCGATTCCCACCCGGGACAATTATTTGTGTGGACCACAAATAGTTGTTCTGAATCTGAGTGTGCTTTATGCCTGTGAATCGACTGTTAGTAGGTATAGTCCCCCGCGACAGACGGATTTTCCCCTATTTTTTAAAGAAAAGCAAGTTTATATGGATATCTGTACCGTAAGTCCCCGACATCAATAAGCTATTAATATTATGAAGTAATTACATTACGGCAGCAATAAGCTCGCGGACTACATAAATATCGTCCCCGGCAACATGAGGCCCGCGGGCCGCAGTTTGACGGCCAACGCCCTGGACCATCATCATCACCAGCCCGTATAACGTCATGGGCCTCCTCCCGGCGAGAGGGTTTGGCCATAGTCACCAAGCTTGGAAGGCGGATTGGTGACCGCAGTATCATATAGTAATACACAGGGTAACGCGCTGCTGCCCGTTCATTGGTATACGATCGTTATAAATTATGTTATAACAATCGGGACTAACGGCTTAACGTGCTTTCCGAGGCATGGAGGGCGGAAAGAAATCTTAGAATATATTAACACAAATATAAAACGCGAGAAAAACCAGCCGTAACCCACTGGCTAGAGCGTCGATCGGTTCGATCCCCATCCATTAAACTACCGACGTGAACCCACTCTTAACACAAGCGGTTTAGCTTAGCTCGAGAGGTTAAGAAGAATACTAGTAGGTACTGTACAAACCCCTGCTAGTAATCAATAAAAAAATCTTGTTCGGCGTGGGGAACACACGACCTCCGAGAATTAAAGCGAGACTACGCTACGCTACAATGGCTGCTGGATGAATAATGTAGATTAATCTAAATATAATAGTGTACTCAATCGTAGCACAATACTAATGGCAAGTACTACTTATCTGCTCCTATAATTTATATACTTGTATAATTGTTACCTATTTCTAATAATCTGACTATTAATACTATCGCTAGTAAGTTGGGCAATTTAGCCAAATTATGACCGTCGTTAAGATTACATGTATTTAAAGTGCATTAGATGAATTTAATCAGAAGATATTCTGAGACTAATAGACCTCATTTGGATTTAGTTCTGTAGGAGCGAGAATATATTATGTTCAAATGGATTTGAAGGGCGCCACTAAAGGTATACCTACTTTATCCTACTAATATTATAAATGCAAAAGTTTGTATGTGTGGATGTGAATGTTTGTTACTCTTTCACGCAAAAACTACTAAATGTATTTGGCTGAAAGTTTGCACGCGGATAGTTTATTAGCTGGATTTACATATAGGCTAAAAAATATCATGCTCCGACCTACTGGAGCAGAGTGACGCGGGTAAAACCGAGGGTCGCAGCTAGTTTAAATATAATCGCACAATTTTTCAGTACTTCAGTAAAATATTCCAAAGATTTGCACGTATTATTATTATATATAAGAAGAAGAAGAAGAAGTACACTTTATTACAAAATATAAAACAATAAGCTGATGAGATTGTTTGTTTGTTTGAACGCGTTAATCTCAGTAACTATTGGTACGATTTGAAAAATTCTTTCAGTGTTAGATAACACATTTATTGAGGAAGAATAAAAGCTATATTTAATAGAAAATAAACTCGTGAAAAGTATCTGTACGTAATAGGAAAATAACTCGTTTTTAAAATGCATTTAGATGTATACTGGCTGGCCCGGCAAACTTCGTACCGCCTCAAAATCTACGCGGTGTCCTACATCTACCCTACCCTACCCCTACCCTACCCCTACCGCTACCCTACCCCTACCCTACCCCTATCCTACCCCTACCCTACCCCTACCCCTACCCTACCCCTACCCCTACCCTACCTTAACCCTACCCCTACCACATTTTATGTCGCGTCACACGGGAACGACGGGAACGGCATAAAAAGTATCCTAGGTCCTTCTCCCAGTTTTTAGCTACCTACCAATTTTCAGCCAAATCGGTTCAGCCGTTCTTGAGTTATAAATAGTGTAACTAACACGACTTTCTTTTATATATATAGAAGATTAACAAATATCATTAAAAAAATGTATGTCTGTGTCTGTTTCGTCTTATCTCAGTAATGGCTGATCCGATTTTACGGTGTTTTCAATGGTAGATAGCTTATTTTATAAGGTATATATTAAGATATAATAGGCTCTAGGAATAGGCTCCGAAACAACAAGACCTACAAAACAACAAGCGGCCGTAGCGCAATGGCTAAGGCGTCGGACTTGTGGTCGCCGTTTCGATCCCCACCCATTGCACTACCGACGTGAACCCACTCGTAATACAAGCATTTTAGCTTAGCACGGAGGGTTAACAAGGAAACTAGTAGACTGCAAAACTAAGCTAGAAATCTAAAAAAAAAGATTTTTCTTTATTAGAAAGCGACGTTATCTAGGAGTAATATAGACTATATTTAAACTGAAGTTGCTACGGGAACCGGACCTTCACGCGTAGGAGCCTTAACTTTGTAATATACTAAATTACTTTAAACTAGATTTGACATTATAATAGAAAGTTTAACAAAACCTTGTAATCACTCTAAAAATCGCTGACAGTTTCAGACAATTTTAAATTGGCATCGCGTTTCAAATGTAGGTTAGTTGGTTCTATCCTCATAAATGAAAACCGGTTTTGTCGAAAATATACATGACTAGCTACACCCTGCGATTTTACCCGCGTAACTCTGCTCCAGTGAGTCGGAGCATGATGTTCTGCAGCTTATATATCCGCGTGCAAACTTTCATCAACATACATTTAGTAGTTTTTGCGTGAAAGAGAAACAAACATGCATCTATACATTCTTAAAAATTTTACGTGAAACCACTTTTTTTTCAAGTGAACTTGTACTTCGTGTTACAATGGAAATTTATAAGCAAATCTGTACTACTGTATTCGCAGTGAATAATTTATTGCGTCGTACCGTGATGTTTTGTTCATCATCATCGGGCTGGTTGTCGACCACCGCTGGACATAGGCCTCCCCCATCGATTTCCAGCGGGAACGATCGCTAGCGGCCTGCGTCCACTGACTCCCTGCGACCTTTATGAGGTCGTCGGTCCTTTGTGCAGGCGGTCGTCCCACGCTGCGCTTGCCAGTTCGTGGAAGACTCCACTCGAGAACCTCTCTGCTCGGACGTCGTTTCTTAGAGCGTCCTGCCACTTCAGCTTGCTTATCCGTTGAGCTACGTCAGCGACCTTTGTTCTCCTACGGATCTCTTCATTTCTGATGTATTGTTACTGATTTATTAATCCAACTCTAAAACTATTCTCAAGCTAATTTTCAGTTAAATCTCTTAAGTAGTTTTTGTTTGAAAGATTAACATACTTATAATAAACTTATAGTATTAGTAGGATAATTCTGAATATTTCATAGTACATAGCAGTGGTAAGTGCTAATGCATTGAACATCAAACGTGTGAGGGACGCATCAATTATTCCGCAGAGATTAAACATAAGTGATTTTCAAAGATATTACTTGGAACTGGTGAGGTTAAGCTATTGATTGCCAAGTTTTATCTCATACAGAACGTTACCAAGGTAAGATGTGGTCTAGATTCTGTTAGATTGGCATACACAGTAGTCTTATAAAAACTGGTGTAAACACTTTTTCTATACTGGGTGACTTTTTTAACGTCTTAATAATAATATGGTGTGTTGTGATAGTGGAATAGAATCTATAGACAACAGTATATTTTTACTAGTATTTCGGTAATCAGAGATTCGAAAAAAAAAATGACAAAATAACTTTGCCTTATTACATTACATTTTTTACCGAAAAAAAAAATGACAAAATAACTATGCCTTATTACATTACATTTTTTACCGTCTTGATAAGACGGTAAAAAATGTCACCCAGTTTATTAAAGGAGAAGTTCCCACTGACATGAACGAACGGAGGATTGTAAACGCTAATGATAAAAACTTACAATTTGGATGGACGCACACTAAGAAGCGATTAAAATAAAACTCATCATCACTCATCAAGGGAATAAATAGGGGTTGCAATGTTGTATGGAAAAATCTTTCAATTAGCAACGATTTTGATAACACTTGAGATTTATTATCTCAAACACACATTTCATTTAAAACGATTTTCATGGTTTATCGGAATAAAAAAATTAAAAAAATAGGGTTTGAAAATTCTTATGGAAAATATTTAAAATCTGCTGCAATTTCTATGAAATGTATTATCCAAGCTCCTTAATATAAATAACAGAACAAGTGTCTTCCGGTTCTTTGAAAAACTACCCCAGGGGTAGTGCAATAGGGGTTATAATTTTCGATTAAACGTGTTCCTTTAATTTCGGACCGCTGCTGAAGACACGGGGTAATGCTATTGTTGCATGAACACGTCATCTGCCCGAAGAAGCTCAAAGGATGAAACCGACATATCAACCGCAGTCCGATGCTCCTGGCTACATCAAGTTGACGTATAATTGAGTGCATCACAGTAGTATACAGTTATCGACAAGTTGGTCTGTGTGCGTCAGATGTGAGGAGCTGCCGAGCGGCGCCCGCAGCTGTATTGTTCGCTAACTGATTATCGGAATACTATCCGAGTTAATTGCTTTACATGATTCGCTTTGTGTATATGATTTGCATGTTATTTAGAGGGTATTAAGGTGACTTAGTAATAAATATATTTCTATTTTTAGACGCGGATATATTGCGTAAAAAAGGCAACAGTGATTACGACTGCTAGCGAGCGAAACGTAAAAGAATGTGTTTTGCAAATATAAATTTGTATTTTTGTGTGTAATGAATAAACTAAAAAACGAATGTGCCGATTTAAAAAATTCTATCACCATTAAAAAGCTTCTTTCACCCTAAGTAATATAGGCTATATTTTATTATAAAGTTCCCACGGGAACGGGAGTTACGCGGGTGAAAACGTGCGCGGGAAGCTAGTGATACACAAAAAGGTTGAGTTGCTATGACAACAAAAAAGATTTTATTGTTTGTTTGTAGGCTCCGGAATTACTGGACCGATTTCACCGTTCTTTCACCATTAAAAAGCTACGCTATCCAGGATTGACCTAACCTATATTTTATGTATTATATATATGTATTTTTACATAATATAAAAAAAAAACTTTTTTAACTTTTGATACCTTAGGTTATCTGCCCCACGATAAAATTATGTCCTAGATATATGACGCTATACAATATTTATAAGTCACATCTACAAACACATCCGCGGAAATCCTACTAATATTATAATCGCGAAAATATGGATGGATGGATGGATGTTTGTTACTCTATCACGCAAAAACTACTGAATGGATTTAGCTGAAAGTTTGCGCGCGGATAGTTTATAAGCTGGATTAACATATATGCTACAAAATATCACGCTCCGACCCACTGGAGCATAGTTACGCGGGTAAAACTGCGGGGCGCAACAGCTGGTATATCATAATTCATCACACATGTATTGGGCACTATCTGTGTCCACTTTTTGCGTCAACATTGTAAAACAATTGAGCTACCTATATAGGTACTATTCAGGGGGTCTACTCTCTAAGCACGAAATCGTAGTTACGGCCGTAATTACGGAACGTTTCCTACTACGGATCACCTACGTACATATGTTTCGTTCGGGGTCCGAACTAAGAATGAATGACCAAATGATATGACAGTTCATCCTACTCCTGACGTTTTTTCGCCCGTCCGAAAAATTGAATTTGACACTTGTTTTGACGGAACGTTATGTCAGTTTTCGCGACAGCAAAGTTGTTATCGTTCTCGTTCACGAAAATTGTCTATGATTCCGTTCGAAACTATTCTAAGTTTCGAGCTACTTTTGGACGGGCCCGTACTTACGTTGACGGACTTAGAGAGTAGACCCCCAGTTTCGTAGCAGTAGCATATTCATGAAACAAAGAAATTATTTTTGGTTCAATGATAGTTCTCAACGCCATCACACGCGTTGAGTTTAATTCTAGAGCTCAAAAGCATAAGATCAGATGTGCCATGATACGTCGGAAACATTCGTCGTATGTGCCTTTATCATAAACTGACACTTACGACCAAATGCTTCTGAAGTATAATAGACATCCTTCTTGAATTCTTTTACAAGCGTTTCTTCGACAGTTTATATGGAACTGTATTGTCTCCGTCCTTATACGAAACAAAGGCGAGTTCTCAAGCCTGTCCTGCGTTTTATAAAGTTAGTTTTACAAATGTCGTTACCCTTAATGTTAGTAAATAACTTTCATAGCACTCGACGTGTCTAGACGCAGTCGAGTCGTTTCACTACTTGCTTTGACACAAGCATTGTTTATTGATATCCAATAGCATTCAAGTAGACATTTTAAATAAATTATGGTACCTACTGTCGTAGTTCTAATAATAATGTAACATAATTTTTATTTGTAATTGATCAAGAAGTACTCAATTATCTATTTTATAAGTAATTGTGACGTACTTGGGCAGGCAGCTGAAAATCAGCGTTGCAGTCGCCTCGCGGTTGTAACAATATGCTGAGCTGCTATCCATTTGAACACACTACAAGTTTTTTACTATTACATGTAAATCCATGGAATCCCTTTTATTGTGTACCTATTAATTTTGTCATCTGGTATTTTTTGTGTGGTCTCTAAATGCTTTTTCTTTCTTTCTTTCTAATATATTGGTAACTACAGATTAGTACTGTTGAATAGATCTATAAATCAATACTTAGTATAAAACAATGTCGCTCCCCGCTGTCTGTCTCCGCGGGTCGCTAGTACTACTATATAAAGCTGAAGAGTTTGTTGGTTTGTTCGCTTGAACGCGCTAATCTCAGGAACTACTGGACCGATTTAAAAACGTCTTTCAGTGTTATGTAACAAATTTATTGAGGAAGGCTATATAAAGATTATATTTAATTACTAGCGGCCCGCCCCGGCTTCCCAAGGGTGGACTTTTATAGCCTATGTTACTCAGGGATAATGTAGCATTCTAAAGGAGAAATAATTATCGAAATCTGTTCAGCTAGTGAATGATAAAAATGAAACAAAATAATGACCTTTGTTCCTTGTACGCCAAGGAACATTTAATATTATTCCTTTAAGGAAGGATAGCATTAATTTAATGCAAGCACACAATATACAACACAAGACATCATCGAGGTAGTGTTTGCTCCTTGCAAACCATTTTTTTTGTTAAGATTTCAATCAGAATTTTTCAGTCTACTAGTATTCTTGTTAACTCCTTGTGCTAAGCTAAAATGCTTGTGTTATAAGTGGGTTCATGACGGTTGTGCAATGGGTGGAGATCAAACTGGCGACCACAATATTACAAGTCCGACGCCCTAACCATTGTGCTACGGTCGCTTTTGTTTGAAGTCCACAACCAGGTTAGGGTTAAACATTTACGTATTATTGAACTACCAAACTTCTTTCATCATCAGCCCTTATAACGTCCACTGTTTAACAAGGGCCTCCTCCCAAGGGAGGGTATTTGCCATAGTCACCACGCTTGGCAGGCGGATTGGTGACCGCAGAATTATGTTGTACCACACAAGTAAACGCTGCTGCCCGTTCCTTGATATACGATTATTATAGATGATGTTATAACAATCGGGACGTGCTTAACGTGCTTTCCGAGGCGCGGAGGGTAGTCCCTTAACCAACCAGACCCAGAAAGAAATCTAAGAATTTACACAAAGATTTCCTGTCCGGCGTGGGGATCGAACCCACGACCTCTAAGATTGAAAGCGAGCCATATACCGCTACGCTACGGAGGTTGTCTCATACTAATGGCAAATCACCCTGTCACACACTACTAAAGTGGATCTGTGTAAACTCAAGACCTCACAGTCCGTTCTTATTACAATATGTATGTTTTGTGTTACGACTCTCATAACTTTAATGTAACACTTATAACTAAGGAGTAGTCCCACGCAACATTTCACCGTTGTACAGAGAACTGTCATTACCATGAAAGCAATCAATTTCTAAACATCCGACGCTTCACACTCACTTACATAACATAGAGACATATTGTATAAATATGTTCACCAAGCTCGTAATATGGCTTCTACCAAAAATACATCCTCAGTAGCGTTGCGTATTTGGCTTATTTTAAATGTCGGAGGTCGTGGGTTCGAACCCCCCGCGGCACAAGAAATCTTTGTATAAATTCTAAGGTGCCTCCGAAAGCACGTGAAGCCCTTGGTGCCGATTGTTTTAACGTCATCTATAAAGAACGGGCAGCAGTGTTTTCTTGTGTGTTACAACATACTACTGTGGTCACCAACCCGCCTGCCAAACGTGGTGACTATAGCAAACCCCTCTCTCGGGAGCAGGCCCATGTTCAGCAGTGGACGTTGTACGGGCTGGTGATGATGGCTACCAAAAATGATGAGCAGTAAAGCCTTAATACCCTTAAGCTGCTATTATGCTTTACAAGTACCTACCTACACTCAAATTATATTATTGATGTTATTTTACAGCTGCCCCTCCAGGACAGACAACTCATAAGTATTCCAAGCCTCAGAATCTACGGTAAGCGCATAAGTACCGACCTCATTAACACTACATATAATTAAACAAGATCTTCCGCCGCGAATGTTTTTCCGCGATCAAAAAGGACTGAACGGATTGTCATACCGTTCTGACTAATTGAGAAAGATTCATGATTTAAGTTTTAATATGTCAAGGTTTTTTTTGCAATAATGTTCTACTACCCGTACCAGTGCCGGTGTACAGCTTAATAACATACCTTAGCTATATTGTAATAAGATATAGGCTATATGCTGTAAAAACAATTAGACGGCTCACTGATGTTGATACGGCTAGAATAGTTTATTTCAGTTACTTTCACAGCATTATGTCGTACGGGATTCTTCTTTGGGGTAACTGCGCGGATATAAATAGCATTTTCATATTGCAAAAAAGAGCCGTAAGGGCTATTTACAAACTGGGTCCCCGAGAAAGCTTGAGAGAAAAATTTAAAGAAATAAATATTCTAACCGTTGCATCACAATATATATGAGAATGTGTTATATGTTCATAAAAATATTGACTCATTTTGTAAAAAAAGCGACACACATAGTGTAAATACTAGATATAAGCATAATCTTGTGGCTCATGCTAGCCGTCTCCGCAAAATAAGTAACTCTTTTATGGGGCAATGTATACGGTTCTACAACAAACTTCCCAATAGTATAAGAGAATTGTCTATAAATAAGTTTAAAATGACTATTAAAGCCAAATTGTGCAGCAGGGCTTATTATAAACTTTCTGATTATCTTTGTGACAAAAATGCTTGGGATTAAATCGCTCTAATCTCAATGTAAAATAAAGTATATTGTAATTAGGTTAATAAAATATTGTGATATAATATAATTTTTAAAAAAAGAGGGTTCTACTGAGTTTTTTGGCAGTGTTTCTCAGTAGTCGCCTCGTCACACACTGCACGGTAGGGAAAAAATATGACGATTCCAAACAAATGTAACCATTTTTACGGAATAAATGAATTTTGAATTTGAATTTGAATATAAGATGATCTGAGGGCCTAGACAGATGCCACTACGTGACATTTGTCACGTGATTAAGTGGACGCGGGAAAAATGACGGGCATTCATTGGTTGATTCTTGATTGAAACAAGCGATTCGCTGTTTTCGGTTTTCGGTGGCATTAACCTTGTAGATAGCATGAGGGAAGTCAACAATTTGAGTGCTTATATTTTTTATTATTTTTAAATACGTTAGTACCACTCTCCCAATTTTTGCTTTTTTATCGCAAAAAGTGCTACGAGTTGGAATTTGAATAAAATTAATTTGCTTATATATATTATTGTAGGATAAAAAATAATAAATGTAGCTGAACATGAATTTTATGTTTGTTATTCTTTATTATGATAAAAACACGCATGAAGTACTCATACAGTAGCACTTGAAGAGGGTTTCAATTATTTTATGTGAAATCATTATCAATAAGCAATAAAATAAGTGAGCATATTATTTTATTTTCATCGATTTTAATGAAATCTACGAACCTCTTAGACTAATCAAATCATTACATTTATTCGAATTCATTTTAGAAACGTAACCATGTACTTCTAGATTAAGAGCGGGTGTTTAAAAAGGTTTCATGACGTTTTGGCGTTTTAAAATTAAAATATTAAAAGCTGATCTGGTACCTCTCTTTTTTATTCTGGACCGAGCAATTGACCCCTATCCAATTGATGTTAAGTGACATAGAGGTCCAAATTGCGCCAGTACATCAGATATATACAACACTAGCCACCCTTATTCTACCGACCTTTTCCTCTCCCCCCATGAGCTCAGTTGATCTTACTCACGCACAGGAAAAGAATGCCTACCAAGATAATACCTGCTGGTGATTATGGCAATATATTCCAACTATCATGCCTTGCTAAGATCTGTAAGTAATAAAAAAAAATCCGAAAGGAGCAAATGCTGAAATAAAACAGCAATTTTCCAGGTCTCATTGACAAAAAGCAATGACACCAAAGAACATAAATAGTGTAAACATGAAGACTGTGGCTATAAATTTACTTAATGGCTGGTTAGCCGTAAAACCCACATGACAGACGGACGGTGACAGATCAATAAAAAGAGAATGCAGTATACAGCTGTACACACATTCGTGATACAGTTGTTATGCACATCGGATATTGTTCTAATAAAGCATCATCATTATCAGCCCGTGTAACGTCCGCTGTTGAAAATCCTTCCCTCGGGAGGAGTCTCGAGGGAGGGATTTTGCCATAGTCACCACGTCTATCAATCGGGCTGATGACCGCAGTATTATGTTATGTTGTAACATTCAGGGAAACGCTGCGTTCAAAAGGTTCGGAGAGAGATTTTACTTTATTTCAAAATGGTGGAACCCTACCGATCATCGAATAAATAAATTTAAATAAATTTCGATGATCGGTAGGGTTCCACCGTAGCCTAATTGGCTAAGGCATTGGGGGCTTTACCCAAAGATGCAGGTTCGAATCCTGCCGGTAGTCGAATTTTATTAATCTCAATTTTGAAATAAAGTATAAGGTAATCTTTCCCATAAAGAGTTCAAAAACATTAAATAATGAGATTTTACTTATATTTTTTTTTAAAGAAATCCAACCCACATGCTCCGAGCCTTTAAGTAAAACTTAAACCATTAGGGTTTTAACATCGATTACATAATAATGACAATTATATTAATTTACACTGATATAATAAATGCCAAACTCTGTGTATGTGTTACCTTTTCATGCCTAATTAATTTAATAAACTATCTATATATATTATTACTAGCTGCGCCCCGCGGTTTTACCCGCGTTACTTTGCTCCAGTGGGTCGGAGCGTGATGTTTTGTAGCCTATATGTTAATCCAGCGTATAACATATCCCGGTGCAATTTCAGCCAATTCCGTTCAGTACTTTTGACGTGAAAGAGTAACAAACGTCCATCCATCCATCCATCGTCCATACTTACAAACTTTCGCGTTTATAATATTAGTAGGATGAACAACGTCCTTCGCCACGTCTCAGCCTGATATTTCACGATAAGTTCAAACATAGCCGAATAATTTGTTCATGGTGTCTTCATCATTAGATAGACTGATTCATGAGAACAGTTTAACTATATTTTATAATTTGTCAAGGTTTTGATGGCGAGTCGCTAGATATTAGTAGAATGGACTACGTTGAATGACAGAGATTTTACTTACTTTTGTAGTTTGAATTGCCCGTAACAAAATGTGCCTGAGCTCTCGGCGTATTACGTAAAAGCTGTGGATATAAAAGGCAAAGCGAAATACTTTATGTAATATTCGTGAACCTCAAAAGGTTGAACCGCTAAGTATTCAAAGAGACTTGTGAAGGTAATGCGGTCTGCTTTTAGCCCAACTCTCTTTTATCCTGAATTAAATTTACTTATTAATGTTGTAAATATGACTGTGATGAGAAAGTTCCTAATATTGATTGATATAACCCGTACTCCGATATTTGACACGATTTTGATTTGTAAATAAGTTGAAATATACTAGCATTTAATTAAATAAATGAATTATATTCAGTACTTAGGTATTTAAATACACTTGTACTTGATAGAATTAATATAGATAAAAAAAAACTTGCAAATAATTGTTATTTATGAAATATCGGATAAAAATAAATAATAATACATAATATATTATATTAATAATATTATATTATTAATAATAATAAATAATCTTACAAATCTACAGATTACATAGTCCGTCCGTCTGTACTCTGACATTTATATCTTCTATCTATTTCTATAATTATTATTATAAAAATTTAAATTCGCTTTTAAGTTGCAAGTGGTAACACTATATCTAAGTGCTTTCGACTGCCCACATTATTAGTCTAGCCAACAAGTTCAAATTGGTGAAAAATAGTGATAAAGTTCCTAAAAATATGAGTGATACCTCATTGGATTCGGAATGACGTCTAGAAAAATGTTTTCGAAGGAATAATTAGCACGCAAAACATTACAAAAGTTATTAACAAATTAAGTTGCAAAAAAAAAGGATTTAATTTTTTGTCAATAACGCCGAAATTATTTAGGAAATTTAAAAAAAAGCAACACAACAAGAAAGTTAATCAAGTTAAATGCAACAAAAAAAAAAATTAGGAACAATTTTTACAAATATCTTTTTTTGTTCACTTAAAAAATTATAATTTACAAAATAAACAATTTTTTTAAACTTTAGTTACTTGATCCTACTGAGTATATATATAATAAGGGCTCCAAGAATCGAAAGATTTTTAGAGCAATTATTTAAACATTTTTTATTAACTACAATAAAGACGAAGGCCCGAAAAAAATTTGTTAATTAAGAATATCCTAACTTGTTGAAAAATTAATTTTTAAACTTTTTCCAACGGGAATTTTTTCATTCAAGCGTTCAAAATACACCATAATTAATTCAAAGTTTTTAATTGATATTTAATACTATAAAAAAAAAAACTGTGGGGTACTCACGTTTGAGGTGGCGCGCGCATGCCGTAGCGGCCGCGCGGAGTCCTATTTTCAGCGTTAAATTAAAATTATAAATAATGGAGATAGAACTCCGGGAGTAATGATTTTTTTATTGGATGAATAATTTCGGAGTTATTAACAAAAAATGAAATCCTTTTTTTTTGCAACTTCATTTGTTAATAACTTTTGTAATGTTTTGCGTGCTAATTATTCCTTTGAATACATTTTTCTAGGCGTCATTCCGAATCCAATGAGGAGCTTTATCACTATTTTTCACCAATTTGAACTTGTTGACTAGACTATATAGTAATAATATAACATGTAATGTAAACTGTGATGAATAAATAAATATCCAGTTTATAATAATATATAAACTCAATACCTAATTTCCGTCCACTGTAGAGATGTGTCCCTCACTCATGAGGTGCCTCATTTGAGGTACTCGTGATCGCAAATTGAAAGAGATACTCGAATTTCAACATTGAACCACCTCACTACTCATTCAAGCGTCAAAATCAAAAATTATGTGAGTGAGGGAGACGTAGAAATCAGAATCGTGAGTACTTATGAGTAAACGCAACCGTCCGCCCCGCTGCCTCGGACTATCGGCTCGTAAGATACGCCGTCATACGACTCCTCGCCTCAAATGAGGGCTACCTCGTGAGGACCTCGCGAGGCAAAATGAGGTACTCCCTCAACCCCATATAAAAATTATGAGTTACCCATCACTAGTCCACTGTTAAACATGAGTTTTGGCAATATTACAATAATCACCGCTTGGCAGGCGGATTGTAGATCGCTTTAAGTTGGTAAGGAATCTTGTAAAGAGATGCTGCAGCGCATCCATCAGGTGACTAAATAATATTACCACTTCGGATGAAATATTGTAAAATTACAAGATAATTTTCGTATTTTTTTTAATCAACAACAGTTTTTCAAAGTCTTTTGTTACATAGAAATGTGTGTGAGTGTGGACACTGAACCGGGCGCTGGTGGTTTGTATTCTTTCCAAATGTTTTTCGGCAAAGTTGAAAGTAGCCCGCGGCACGTACCTACTGTGTTGGCGAACTTTAACTTTGATAAAACAATTAAGAGTACAACTTGTATAGAAACTTGTGCGCTCCACTTGACCTGTTTGTATCTAAATGGTATAATAAAAATTGTGTAGCAGCAGAAAAGTGTGAGTTAAACTATTTTTATCATACAATTTTCTTTTTCTTATATAAGACTAGGAAAAAAAATCTTGGCGACTTTACTAACTTATAATCTACGGACACAAAGCACTCCCAGACTCAGAACAACTATATGTGATTCACAGAAATAGAACACACGAGTGGGACTCGAACCTAGAAGGAATACGAGGTCTCAGACGCGATTAACAAATATTTTTTTTTATATTACTAGCGTAGTTTTGTAATCTTCTAGTATTCTTGTTAACCCGTCATGCTAAGGTAAAATGCTTGTGTTACGAGTAGGTTCACGTCGGTTGTGCAATGGGTGGGGTTCGAACCGGCGACCTCAAGATCACAAGTCCGACGCCCTAGCCAGTGGGCTACGGCCGCTTTGTCTACAGTTTGTTAGTTCAAATATTATAGCACATAAAAGATACATTAGATGAAATAAAGCATAGGCCGTTCATTTCAACCCTTCACGTTGCGTCGTATCGATATTATATGATGCTAAAACGTTGGTGTAATCACTAAGTGTGCAGGCAATCCGTGACGATTACAGATATCAAAATACTTGAAACTGGTATTAAATGTTATTTATTTAGCCAATAAGATAAGACATCATTGTTAAAAAAAACGAGAAGCATCCATACTTTGACTTTAAAGAGATTTATAGTTTTGTTAATTATCAAGATTATTTTAGAAGCTTACTGATATTTTAGGGAACTATTACGTTGGCATTTCAGGTACCTATTTAACTGACATCTGGTGGTTTGGGTTCGATTCCCATCCGGAAAACTATTCGTGTGGAATACAGATAATTGTTCTGATTATGAGTTGGTTTTGTGTCCATGAATTAAGTGTTTGTAAAGACCCCCCGTGACTGAGGTATTTATTTCAATCTCATATTACCAGTCAACAAGTCATCCTCTTCCATATTTTCCTATTAGACGTCACTTCTATACTCACATCTTTCATACACTTGTCATCATTCACACAGTTTAATAGCATCTTTATTTTTGGCCTTCCTCTTCAACATATTCATCCATTCTCATATTCAGCACTCTTCTTGTGACACGCATGTCATCCCTACGCATAAACGTAGATAATAAAAAAAGCAAAAGTTTATAAGTAAAAAATTATGAGTCTCACTCATGAATTTGAATAAATACACTACATTTAAAAAACGATTTAAATATGTATCTTTAAACATTCCATTATCGTCGATGTCCTCGTGTATCAAATAATCTAAACGAAATTTGCTCGTTAGTCTCATGTCAAAGATAACTTATTAAAAGGTAATTGGGTCATCTCAATGTCAGCCACACAACCAATGATTTTAACAACCAACACTTCATTTTCAATTATATGGAAATAATGAATAAAGATAAAATAATATCTGAAAATTTTATCGTCAAACAAAGAAGTAAATGATTGATAAATAAAATTTCGTACAAAAGGTGTCTGTGGTTACCTTCTGACATTTTGACCTGAAAATCAGAATAACAAAACCCGTAGGCGGCGTAGGCTACGCGAAGGTACAAATGTGCTACGCGCTACGAGCCATTCATTTCGTCGCCGACTGCCAGTTCGCGCGCCGCGCTCTTGGAGAGAGGACGCATTGTCTCTAACTCTGTGCAGTTGCGAAACTTTACTCGAATATACAAAATACGACGTGTCACGAAATATTTCGTGTGTGTTAATTTCAGAACTTCTGTAAAGTGTATGTTACCGGTCAGTGTTAAGGACAAAAATACTGTGTTTTATTCTTTAAGTTCGAGAAATATTCATCAGAACAGGTATTTATAAAATTATTAAAAACAAAATGATTTTTAAATCAAATACTTACTGAATTTTTCATTAAAAAATTACCGTTATAATAACAGATATTTTAAGTTTATTCATAAATAATTTGACATACAGTTGTCTCCTTTCAAGTTGTAAGCTTCACCAGATCAAAGCGGTAGAATAATAAAATCAATTATTATTGATTACAATATTCTACCGCCCGCACTTAAATTATTTTGTTAGGAATCATTAACTCACGATTCATAAAATAAGTTTTCGTAATTGTAAAGACATTTTCAACTGTAAATATTTTTTACACTAGAAACAGTGATAGTTATTTTAGATTGGGCTGTAGAAAGAAATCAGACATTGTAATTTTGAGAAAACCTGAACTTAATCATGTTTTTAAACTTACTATCATTTTTAAGGACTTCAAAAGTAGAACGGTTTTTTTGCCTAAAAACTTGTTAAATAAACGATTCTCATTATTTATGTTTGTTACTTTAATAAACAGCACTGACCCGGAGCGTAGTATACATGATATGGTCTAACTTTAAGAAATTCTGTTTCTTGTCTTGACGTTCCACCCATGTTTAAATATTTTGTTTTTACTGAGATCATACAAAAATGATTTTCTTTATTTTATATTGGGACTCTGTAAGGTATTATGTAAACAAATGATTAAAACTGTTGGCAAAGAGCTTAAGTATACAACTTTGTTATATACTTCGTAAAAGTCGGTGCCTTCACAAAATTTACAACAAAGTATCCTTACTTTCAGCCACCGATTCAGGCTTTTAAGACAAAGTGATTTGATTTTATAATATCGGGAACTAAGTGTCTAAACACACTATGCCAAAAATGCGCGACCGAACTTCTTATTCATTGCATAAATTCAGTGGCAATGTATCCTTTATAGCAACACGTCATAAGCTACAGAAGTCTGGGTAATTTTCGCAGGTATGAGCGGTGAAATACGTCGGAACGTAAAATCAGCCGCGTAACTTCGGCATAGTGTGCTTAAACACTAAGAGTGATTTTATTAATTACTAGCTGTTCCACGCGGTTTCGCCCGCATACCGTTCCCGTGGAAACCTTGACATAAAATATACCTTCGCAAATAATGTGTCTTTCTATAGGTAAAAGAATTTGTAAAATCAGTTTAGTGGATCCAGAAATTACCTCCTACAACCTCACAAACAATTCACAAACATCACCTCTTTATAACATTTATCATCATCATCATCATCAGCCCGTATAACGTCCACTGCTGAACATGGGCCTCCTCCCGTGAGGGAGGGTATTTACCATAGTCACCACGCTTGGCAGGCGGGTTGGTGACCGCAGTATTATGTTGTACCACACAAGGAAACGCTGCTGCCCGTTCCTTGACATACGATTATTATAGATGATGTTATAACAATCGGGACCAACGGCTTAACGTGCTTTCCGAGGTACGGAGGGTAGTCCCTCAACCAACCAGACCCGGAAAGAAATCTCAGAATTTACACAAAGATTTTCTGTCCGCTGTGGGGATCGAACCCACGACCTCCGAGATTCAAGGCGAGCCAAATACCGCTACGCTACGGAGGTTGTTTATAACATCAGTATCGATAAAAAATTCAGCGCAACACATTGTACGAAATGATTTAGAAGTATGTATTTGCAAAATATCCACATATGATACTAAGAAATCTGGTTAGTCTAGTATTAAACGGATTAAACGATATTTATTCAGCACTTAGGTATTTACATACACTTATACTTGTTAGTTATACACAATGAAATATGATTATTATAATTAAATACAAAATATCGCAACTGAAATCTATTGCGGATTAGCTAATGACCTGTCCGTCAGTCTAGTATCCCGTCAAATGTATAGTTATAACAATAATTATTTCTATAATTAGTAAATATTTATAGAGCTACTAGGATTGCAAAATTCATTTTGAATTAATTTGTCTGTTTCTGCCTGAGAAATATACTTAAATAGTTCATGCAAGGTGATTTTGTTAATTCATATTCGCTCAGAATTAAGCTTTATTTCAAATAATCTACATCTTTTGGTGCATTTTCTTTTTTTAGCACCAGTTTTTACTTGACAGCTCTGAGAAGAACTGGAAAGTAACTCAGAGAAACTTCATCAATTCTACTTGAACTGTTTGTCATCAATTTTTGAGACAAAGTAGTTTAGATTTGATGATCTACCTATATAACAAATTGGAAAGTTTAGATGAACGCAACACACACAACCTCCGTAGCGTAGCGGTATTTGGCTCGCTTTAAATCTCGATTCCCACACCGGACGAGAAATCTTTGTGTATATTCTAAGATTTATTTCTGGGTCTGGTTGGTTGAGGGACTACCCTCCGTGCCTCGGAAAGCACGTTAAGCAGTTGCTCCCGATTGTTATAACATCATCTATGCTGCTGCCCGTTCCTTGATATACGATTATTCCGTATATCAAGGAACGGGCAGCAGCGTTTCCTTGTGTGGTACAACATAATACTGCGGTCACCAATCCGCCTGCCAAGCGTGGTGACTATGGCAAATACCCTCCCTCGGGAGGAGGCCATGTGATGATGATGATGATGAGATGAATGCAACATCTATTGGATAAATGGATGTGAAATTAGTTTATAACTTGGATTTAAAAAATTGAGCTATAGAACATTATACGATAGCTTGAAGCAGAAATGCAACGTATGAAACCGTGGCCGTTACTAATATTATTCAAAATGCTATCACACGCTAGCTACACAACTGAGCTCTTACATATGACTAAGTGGCGATGATAATTGCTTTTGAAACCTGTCCTGGTTACTATTCCCATCTGTCCCGGATTATTTGCTTAAACTTCGGATGGTTGTTCAGAGTTTGTGCGTGCATTTTGTCTGTGAATTAAGTATTGTGTAGTGGTTACAGGTGTTTTTTTCCCTAGTGCGGGAGTTGTCTTAAAAAAGAGAATAGATTGATTTGATGCGATGTTATAAACGTTTCTCACTCCGCAGGCACCGCGCAGGTACAATACAAACAGTCCGCTAGTTCCGCGGTACATTGTTATCGAGCCGATAAACTTATCTGTGTGTAATTAAAAACTCACTTAGATAAATGTTTTCGATTTGTATCAACATTGCTGCTGATAACATTATATTAGGATTTCAGGTGTGCGAATGTCGAGGACGTTTTGGAACTGACATTCTCTGAAACGAAAGGCCTGCATCCACAGACGGCATGACAGTGCTTGTGGTAAAAACTTTTACTGTAAATAAGTAAGAAATTCTACATATTAACATATGTAGAATTTCTTACTTCTTATGCTACTCCATTAGCGTAACATTTTTTGTATTTACAGTAGTAAAGAAAAGTAAGAAAATAGAATTTCTTACTTCTTATGCTACTCCATTAGCGTAACATTTTTTGTATTTACAGTAGTAAAGAAAAGTAAAAGAAAAGTAGTAAACAGTGCAGGGTAAAGGCCTGCACTGTTTACTCAGACGGCATGACAGTTCTTGTAGTAAAAACTTTTACTGTAAATACAAAAAATGTTACGCTAATGGAGTAGCATAAGAAGTAAGAAATTCTACATATGTTAATATTTAGAATTTCTTACTTCTTATGCTACTCCAAGAGAATGTGAAACGCGAGCGTAATATTTCTGTCTGCTCCCTATAAAGTTTGGGAGTAATATAGGTTACATAATCTATGACTACACATACAGATAGGCACAGCCACACATATTCAGCCGGTGAGTTCCAGTAACTCTACTCACGTACAAGAACATAACATAAATCGATTATTTCTAATTGGCTGCGGCATTCTCTATGGCGGAGGTAATTCAATAGTCGAGTACGAGCTTTATTAAGCGTGATAACGTTTTAATAACGCAATTTTTGACAAATCTAAAACTTGTATAAAATTTCCGACTAGCAGGTAAAAACTAGCTAAGCGTAACTTCATAATGAAATATTATTATATTATAAGATAAATATGTATATTTATTATATATATATATATATAATTTCTGTAACAAACAATCAAATCAACAAATAATTTCACGATTAGAAAGCTACGTTATCCAGGAGTTGACACTATGTTTAAAGATTAAGTTCCCACGAGCTGTTCCCGAGTTACGCGGATGATACCTCGTGCGGGAACCTACATAGTATAATAATAAACGAGCAAAAAATTTTAGACAACAAAGTTGAAACGAATTACTTGAACCTATTTTGCGATAGAATAAGGAAATTTGATCTCGGTCTGCAAATCAAATTATTCAATGAAATATAATTGAACATAAAACGGATGATATTCGTAAAATACTTGACACGTTCTTACTTATTTATAGGAACTAAGCCCAAACATAATCCGATTTTATCTATTAAAGAAGCGAATAGACTTCGGAATAATATATTTTTGGGTCGTTGTTATTTATAGATAAATCTCACTTCGACGTACTCTTTCGCTTCGCACCCACTGGGAATGATGGATAGAAGGAGACATGACACATCCATTTGAATCTTTTTAGAGTTGTATAGACAACTGATGGCCGAATTTGTCTCCGAGACAGTCTGTATGTTTGACAAAAATTTTGCTTATACTAGAGATTTTTCGTATTCCCGTAATTAGCCATAATAATTCCATTAACGATAAAACCTTAAAAGACGTAACTAAGTTACTAATTGACAACACCCCGTGGCGTAGCGATGTAAGTTTTGCCTTAAATTTCAGACCTCGGGCTCAGGCTTGATTCCCGTACCCATCAATATTTTCAGAACAAGTAGGTTGAGAAACTACCCCCCGTGCCTCTTAAAGCATTCCAAGTCATTGATCCCGAATGTTATAACATCATCTATAACATTCGTATACCAGGAAACGGGCAGCAGCGTTTCCGTGTGTGTTACAACCTATTACTGTGGCCAAGCGTGGCACTTTGGTAAAAACCCCCTTTCAGGAAGAGGCCCATGTTCAGCATCGTAATGTAGATGAGAACTCGTGTGCCAGACCAGGGCGAGATATCTTCTAATTCCGTATATTGTAATCGGTACGGAACATTTTAATATTATTTCCATTTTAAATTCGTGCATAATATGTATGTTGCATTTTTCACGAATGACAGTAAAAGTATTTTAATATATGCATAACAATTTGTTCTAGCTCCGCTTTGATCCGATCCACAAGGGACTCCCCTTGTGGATCGTGACACAATAAGGCGAATTTGTTTGATTGATGTCGACATTGTGTTCGGAGAAGGGATATCATTTAGCAGAAATTAGAGAATGTATCTTTTAACGCTTTTTAGGTTTCTATGTCTATGGTGTTGCCGGCGGTATTTGTAAAGTACATAAATTGCGATTATCGTGGTCATAAAAGCAAAGCGAACTTTCGGATTTCCGTACAGTGGGGAAAAGAGTTCAACAAAATATACTTTCTTACTCTTTTTAAGTATCTGCGTTCAGAATTACGATGCTCCGTATGAAAGACAATCATCGTACTTATTATTTTAATTATCGTAACAATAAAACGTCTTTCCTGTTCATAACACAGCACAGACAAACACAACGCTTGAGAAATATTCTGAGAAGGAAGTAAACACACACAGGTTTTGAAGTTACAATCTTAGCTTATGCACCTCCCATGTAATAAAACATTCAATACTAATAAAGCTATGAACTTCATATTGGTTTACTAAGCCGATTAATCTAAACTTTGAGATCTAATCTAGACCTGTGACCGTTTTGCTTGCCTCGCTAGGTCACTGAAGACTATTTTTTTTCAATTCAAGAATAAACTGGAAACTAGATACATTGTGTGATTCTGAAAACAATATAATCACAATTTAAATTTTTAATGGGGTGTTGTTAGTTTAATGTGTCAGTCTGGGTATATGTGTTTCTGTCTGTGGTATTATAGCGGCAGCTAACGAATAAACCAATTTTCATTCATTTCATAATCGACAAGTAGTTCCATAGATTAGCGCATTTAAACAAACGTTTTCAATAGATAAGTAAATATGACATGATATATATATCTTTGATTTAAAATTATTATGAATGAGGCTACTTCTGTTAATGATGCAAAGACTTTTGATACAAAGGTAAAGCAATTACTTTAAAATATTGGTTTTCTTATGAATACTTTGAAATTCTGTCGAATGCTTTCTTTTGTGCCTGAAAGTGAAAATGAAAAATGTTTTCCTTCTCCTAAACAGGTGATGAAAATCTTATCATGTTAAAGTTATATGTATCTTATCATGATAAAAAGTGGGATACAGTTTGTTAGATATTAATTGTACTTTTAAACTATGAAATAGCCTTGGCTAAATAAAACAACGATTTTACTGTGCGTTTACTGTTTGAAGAGATCTAGTAGGATTTGTTGGTTCTCGATTGGGATAAATCTGCCTTTACTTGAAAGAACTCTGGTGATTTAGGTCAAAGGGTTAGTATTGTTTTCCAGGCGTTCATTTTTTTGATATTTCTACTAACTCGCATAGAATCTACTAATATATAAAGCTGAATAGTATGTTTGTTTGTTGCTTAATCGCTTAATTAAAAATTGTTACGAAATAAATATTCGTTTTTTAGTTATTATAAATGTTATTACCACGAAAACATGGAGTGACAATTTTTAAGCGTTGATGTAATATTGTTTGCGTAGATACATTGCAGTGGCAGTACTAACTTAACTTATCTTTCTGGGAGCATTTCGTTATTTTGCGGGTCACAGTTCACACCTGCTCTCTTATATCTTCCTTAAACTCTGCTTTGATACGTGCTTTATGGTAACTATTATTATTACTTCAACCTTTTATTTTTAAGATTGCAATTTCAATATTGCGGATAAATTATGAAATATTATGTGTTTCGAATGTTATAAAGAGTTGAGAGGTAATATGGCATTTTGTAGGACTTCTTATCCTCATGTAGAAATATGCACTCAAAGTGATCGTGCAGTATTGATAGTGAGTAGCAATAACCGAGTTAGTTATAATGCAGTTAGATGCCGCCGTGATGAGCCGCGCGTCTCGGGGAATAGCGGGCACATTGTTGCTTCGCAGATTAAGGAATATGTCACTAGCTCTAAGAGAAGTAGGTATCTATGTGCAGCATCAATAATATACTTACACCGCGGGAAAGATACACACTTATCTTAATATTAGCTCACATAATGGACTAGCTGGTATTTGGTGTTACTTGTATGATTTTGTTGAATGTGAATTATCACAAACATTTTTACCTATATTAATATATAAAGCTGAAGATTTGGTTTAGTAACTCGAACGCGCTAATCTCAGGAATTACTGGACCGTAGTATATATAAAGAACTATAAATAAAATTTAAAACTATAAATAAAGTAATCATAAAGTTACTATTTCTATCTACGCCTTAATCGTTTTAACGCCTAAAGCCTAATTACGAACAAATCAATTTAAAAAAATCGACTAGACAAATCGATTCAGTCGATCTATCAAACGAAAATGGTTTGATTTTAAGATATTTATTAATTGTTATATTTACTACATTTTTAATAGAGCGAATCATTAATTCATCAGATCAGTTAGTGCAAAAAATCACATTTTGTTTGGAGGCAGACGCATGAAACATATTAAACTGCTCGCCTGAATACTGTATTTATTGTCATTTAAATAAATCACTACGTCATACGTCATCAGCGTTGGAAAGCCAACGCCAAATATTTCAGTAAAAAACCTATAAAATATCATCATCATCATCATCCCGTATAACGTCCGCTGCTGAACATGGAGGACGGTATTTGCCATAGTCACCACGCTTAATTAGCAGGATAGAATAGAATAGAATAGAATACATTTATTTGCCAGAAACACGGTAGGTACATGGTTGTTAAAATTATATAGATCAACATGTTTCGCCGACACAGCGGCATGCAAAGGGTTACATAACAACATAAGATATTAATAAATTAGTGAAATTGGATTTTATTTTATTTATTTATTTATAATTTATTATGAATAAATAAATAAAATATACTACTTTATAATTCAAAAAATTATTTCATGGAATAGAAAGTATGTTCTGTCAACCATTTTTTTAGCACGCCTTTCATTTTTATTAGAGGCAGCTCACGAATTGCTTTTGGAACCCTGTTGAATACTCTTATACACATAAAGTAGCAGTTATTTCTAAAAAGTGAAGTCCTGCAAGCAGACATCAATAACCTGGTTGGGTCTCTTTTACCTATGATAGAATTGTCACGGGCACTGATAAATTCATTAGGAAAATTCTTAACGTGAGTGCATATTTCTAATATATATAGTCCTGTAAGCGTGAGTAAGTTATTATATTTGAATAAAGGCCTACATGATTCTAGAGGCCCAACATTGAATAATGCCCGTATGCATTTTTTTTGGGTAATAAATGCTTTATTTATATCTGGAGAGTTTCCCCATATCAGTAAACCATATCTAAGCACAGAGGCTACATATCCATAGTAGGCAATTAACGCTGTTGGCCTTCCAGCGACACGTTGTAAATTACGGAGAGCATATACAAATTTATTTAGTCTTGTACAGACATTTTTAATATGGACTTTCCAGTTGCAGTTCTGATCCACGTTTAGGCCTAAGAACTTCGTATGAGACACTTTGTTAAGCCTTTCACCATGATATTCTACGTTTAATGTATCATGTACAGTCTGGTAATTTGAAAATTGAATATAATTTGTTTTGGATAAATTAGCACAAAGATTATTAGAGTCAAGCCAAGTTATTATTGATTTTAATGTATTATTTACAGTTATTTCAAAATTGACACATAATTCATCCTTTGGGATAATGATTGTGATATCATCAGCAAAAAGAACAGACTGATATGGCGTTACGGCCGGAAGATCATTAACATAAATTATAAAAAGAAGTGGTCCCAGTATACTGCCCTGAGGTACACCATGCTTATTCTCCAAAAAGTCTGATTGATACGGGGTTAGAATGGACTCTTCATTTACACGTGACACTTCTACGTACTGTTTGCGATTTTTTAAGTAAGGGCGTTGGCGGGTTGCAGCGGCAGGTTGCAGGCGGGTTGGTTACCGCAGTATTATGTTGTACCACACAAGGAAACGCTGCTGCCCGTTCCTTGAAATACTATTACAATAGATTATGTTATAAATTGTTATAACAATCGGAACTAACGTCTTAACGTGCTTTCCGAGGCACGAAGGTAGTCCCTCAGCCAACCAGACCCGGAAATTTTTTTAGGAATTTACACAAAGATTTCTTTTCTGGCGTGGGAATCGAACCCACGACCTCCGAGATTTAAAGCGAGTCAAATACCGCTACGCTACAAAGGTTGTCATAAAATATCTGCTCCAACTAATTTTAGTGCAATAAACACGGCTCATATTCTCATCTACCTTCGTACTAAAATCAGTCGCAATGAAGGCCTCACATGTAAAATTCATCGCAGCTACCTGCAGTAATAAAGTCCACGGTTTGAACAGCTGCAGTACACTTTCAAGGTATAAATACTGCTCGAGAGGCACTAACTTCACATCTTGTAATTTAAAAAGCTTCGTGGAAGTTAAATGTTTGAACTATTTTAATAAGTTGGTGTTATAAAGGCGGAAACATATTATTAAAACGCCACGCCACCCGACGACACGCCACGCGTGTTGAGTCGAATCAAATGTATTGTTTTCTATAGACCAGAAACACACTATGAACACCCGACACGACGCCACGCGCGTACTGATTTACAGGTGTTGACACGTGGCGTGGCGTGGCGTTTTAATGGCGCGTGTTTTCGCCTTAAAACATTGTCCTATCACTATTGAAATAGACTTTCGTTATGTTTAATGTCACAAATGTGAGTGTCATGACGTGATCAAAAAAAGTAATACCTACCGCTTAATGACAATGGATCATAAGGTTGAAAATCAAATGTAGCAAATTTATATTTTGCCTGTACTTTACACCAACTTATTGGCTACGGTCACTGACAAAACGCACGCTTAGAAATATAGTGACCTATTTGAAAATACCAAATTTTAAGTAAATATTCGGTGGTTTTAAAAATATGTGTATTTTATTAGTTTTTAATATCAACCTTTTTAATATGGGTCGATGCAAACGGTGAATTTAGGTCGTAATATGAATTAAAGTCACACATACGAAATTTTGAATTAGGTCACTATATTTCTAAGCGTGCGTTTTGTCAGTGACCGTAGCCAATAAGTTGGTGTAAAGTACAGGCAAAATATAAATTTGCTACATTTGATTTTCAACCTTATGATCCATTGTCATTAAGCGGTAGGTATTACTTTTTTTGATCACGTCATGACACTCACATTTGTGACATTAAACATAACGAAAGTCTATTTCAATAGTGATAGGACAATGTTTTAAGGCGAAAACACGCGCCATTAAAACGCCACGCCACGCCACGTGTCAACACCTGTAAATCAGTACGCGCGTGGCGTCGTGTCGGGTGTTCATAGTGTGTTTCTGGTCTATAGAAAACAATACATTTGATTCGACTCAACACGCGTGGCGTGTCGTCGGGTGGCGTGGCGTTTTAATAATATGTTTCCGCCTTTATAACACCAACTTATTAAAATAGTTCAAACATTTAACTTCCACGAAGCTTTTTAAATTACAAGATGTGAAGTTAGTGCCTCTCGAGCAGTATTTATACCTTGAAAGTGTACTGCAGCTGTTCAAACCGTGGACTTTATTACTGCAGGTAGCTGCGATGAATTTTACATGTGAGGCCTTCATTGCGACTGATTTTAGTACGAAGGTAGATGAGAATATGAGCCGTGTTTATTGCACTAAAATTAGTTGGAGCAGATATTTTATGACAACCTTTGTAGCGTAGCGGTATTTGACTCGCTTTAAATCTCGGAGGTCGTGGGTTCGATTCCCACGCCAGAAAAGAAATCTTTGTGTAAATTCCTAAAAAAATTTCCGGGTCTGGTTGGCTGAGGGACTACCTTCGTGCCTCGGAAAGCACGTTAAGACGTTAGTTCCGATTGTTATAACAATTTATAACATAATCTATTGTAATAGTATTTCAAGGAACGGGCAGCAGCGTTTCCTTGTGTGGTACAACATAATACTGCGGTAACCAACCCGCCTGCAACCTGCCGCTGCAACCCGCCAACGCCCTTACTTAAAAAATCGCAAACAGTACGTAGAAGTGTCACGTGTAAATGAAGAGTCCATTCTAACCCCGTATCAATCAGACTTTTTGGAGAATAAGCATGGTGTACCTCAGGGCAGTATACTGGGACCACTTCTTTTTATAATTTATGTTAATGATCTTCCGGCCGTAACGCCATATCAGTCTGTTCTTTTTGCTGATGATATCACAATCATTATCCCAAAGGATGAATTATGTGTCAATTTTGAAATAACTGTAAATAATACATTAAAATCAATAATAACTTGGCTTGACTCTAATAATCTTTGTGCTAATTTATCCAAAACAAATTATATTCAATTTTCAAAGTACCAGACTGTACATGATACATTAAACGTAGAATATCATGGTGAAAGGCTTAACAAAGTGTCTCATACGAAGTTCTTAGGCCTAAACGTGGATCAGAACTGCAACTGGAAAGTCCATATTAAAAATGTCTGTACAAGACTAAATAAATTTTTATATGCTCTCCGTAATTTACAACGTGTCGCTGGAAGGCCAACAGCGTTAATTGCCTACTATGGATATGTAGCCTCTGTGCTTAGATATGGTTTACTGATATGGGGAAACTCTCCAGATATAAATAAAGCATTTATTACCCAAAAAAAATGCATACGGGCATTATTCAATGTTGGGCCTCTAGAATCATGTAGGCCTTTATTTAAATATAATAACTTACTCACGCTTACAGGACTATATATATTAGAAATATGCACTCACGTTAAGAATTTTCCTAATGAATTTATCAGTGCCCGTGACAATTCTATCATAGGTAAAAGAGACCCAACCAGGTTATTGATGCCTGCTTGCAGGACTTCACTTTTTAGAAATAACTGCTACTTTATGTGTATAAGAGTATTCAACAGGGTTCCAAAAGCAATTCGTGAGCTGCCTCTAATAAAAATGAAAGGCGTGCTAAAAAAATGGTTGACAGAACATACTTTCTATTCCATGAAATAATTTTTTGAAACTAAATTTTAATGTTACAGGTAATTATTCATAATAAATTATAAATAAATAAATAAAATAAAATCCAATTTCACTAATTTATTAATATCTTATGTTGTTATGTAACCCTTTGCATGCCGCTGTGTCGGCGAAACATGTTGATCTATATAATTTTAACAACCATGTACCTACCGTGTTTAAAAAGCTTCGTGGAAGTTAAATGTTTGAACTATTTTAATAAGTTGGTGTTATAAAGGCGGAAACATATTATTAAAACGCCACGCCACCCGACGACACGCCACGCGTGTTGAGTCGAATCAAATGTATTGTTTTCTATAGACCAGAAACACACTATGAACACCCGACACGACGCCACGCGCGTACTGATTTACAGGTGTTGACACGTGGCGTGGCGTGGCGTTTTAATGGCGCGTGTTTTCGCCTTAAAACATTGTCCTATCACTATTGAAATAGACTTTCGTTATGTTTAATGTCACAAATGTGAGTGTCATGACGTGATCAAAAAAAGTAATACCTACCGCTTAATGACAATGGATCATAAGGTTGAAAATCAAATGTAGCAAATTTATATTTTGCCTGTACTTTACACCAACTTATTGGCTACGGTCACTGACAAAACGCACGCTTAGAAATATAGTGACCTATTTGAAAATACCAAATTTTAAGTAAATATTCGGTGGTTTTAAAAATATGTGTATTTTATTAGTTTTTAATATCAACCTTTTTAATATGGGTCGATGCAAACGGTGAATTTAGGTCGTAATATGAATTAAAGTCACACATACGAAATTTTGAATTAGGTCACTATATTTCTAAGGGTGCGAAAATAGTTTACATGGCACAAAGGTCTTAAAACAGGCGAGTTTGGTGTCATCTTTTCGATTGGTTTTTTAATTGGGTGGACCATCAAGTATATATACTTGAAGCGTAGAAACTGAATAGTATGTACCTATATTATAGTTGGACCTAGTTATCATCATCAACAGCCCGTTTACGTCCACTGCTGAACATGGGCCTCCTCTTAACAGACCTTGGCAAGCCAGGATCGTAGAGGGATATTTCCATAATCACCACGCTTGGCAGACGGATTGGTGATCGCAGTAAGATGTCAACCTTGAGCTAATAGATGCTGCCCATCCATCAGTCATAATATGTCCCTTAGTCGCCTTTTACGACACCCATGGGAGGACATGGGGTGGTCTATTCTAAGCCGGAAACCACACGGTCCTAGTTAAGCATAAACTTAAACTTTTAAGTTATACGCGTATTAAAGTTGAAATCAAGTGGACTGAGTTTGTTTAATAATAATGAAGACGTGAGTGGATGAAGGTGATAAGTCACAAAATCACAATTTCGAGTAAATCGAGTTTAAAGTTTCACTTTTATTTTTTAAGATAAGTCGCTACGAAACAGATTTTTTAATAAAACTATGATGCCAAGTTGTGTAAACAACCTGAAATATTAATGGTACGTAAGCAATTAAACAAATTATTATTTTTTATTATATAACTTCTAAAAAAACTACACATAACTCCTTCTTCCATAAACAAAAGTCAACTTTTCTGCACGTTTAGTTAGGTATTAAAGTAGGAATGTAAGTTATACTGTCTTAATTATAATATAAATATTATATTTTACTTTACTTATATAATATTATATTGTTTTAGACACTTTTTGGTATATCCCACAAATGTAAGAAATTTCTTTAGTGATTCCTTCGTCTTTTACGTTGCACTTATTAGCGTTACTGCGTATTTCTAAGGTGTTTTTTCGATTTGTTTTGGTTTGTTATATATTAATATCTCAGAATCTTCACGTTCGTGTTGGTTACTAGTAGAAAGAATAATAAGGTAATTTTGCCTTGTACTGCTTGCTCACTTACATTACAAGAACTACAGATCGAAAGGCATTCCGCAAATAAAATATCATCACTACCCAAAGGAATGTTCTAGCATGACCGAATGGTTAAGGTATTAGGGGCTATACATAAGATGCAGGTTCGAATCCTGTCGGTAGTCTAAATATATTAGGCTCAATTCAAAATATTCTAAAATTTAAAAACGTAAATACGGGGGCGGTGTCATCGTTTAATAATGTAATTCCAAGGCAACTTTGGACATGTTTGTCTTGTTAACTATTATCAATAGATGGCATCTGATCTACGTGTTACCGTGTTAGAAGTGTTACAAAGAGGTTGATAAATTTCAACTACCGGTTGGGTTCCACTGTGGCCAAATGGTCTAGGCATTAGAGGCTAAGTATACCTAACATGCAAGTTCAACTCCTGTACTACTCCTGGTCGTGTAAATTTATAAATGTTTTAACTTTTAATTTTAACTTAAAGAAACTAACACTTAACGCCATGTTTTTAAGCTTATCCTTGTAATCATCATTGATTTTTTTTCCGTTACTGGGTGACCATCAGCAGTATTTTAACAATATTTTTTAGTATTTTTTGTTAAAGCGGCAACAGTAATACATCATTTCTTAACATTTCAACTGTCTAGCTATCGCAGTTCTTGAGATACAGCCTTGTGACAGACAAATAGACAGCAAAGTCTTAGAAACAGGGTCCCGTTTTTACCCTTCGGGTACGGAACCCTAAACATGCGCGATAATGTGACAGAATGAGAATTAAAATAACTAAATGTCGTGAATAAATGTATGTGATATGCATGTCACGTAACACCTTCATTCACGAAAAAGTGACATCGCGTCTTTCAATCATCGTAAGCTGAGTGGAAGAAGGTGTTATGTACGTACATATCACTTTCTTCCACGAAAGAAAAAGAAAGTCTTTACTTTATTTATCTGGAAGAAGGTGATATGGGCCCATATCTCTTTCATCCAGTGCCATTTTCAAAGTTAACTGTACATAACACCTTTTTCAACATATTATTTTGAAAAATAAGCCTTAAATCGACGGTTTAAGGCCAGTAGTCTGTAGTCATCGACATTTCAAGCTCATCTATGCAAAAAAACACAAAACCTCAAAAATGCGACATATCACCTTCATCAACTCACGTCTTTAATTATTATTTATGTTGTTTACATGTAATGTAAATGAATTATTATTGAAGATAGTCTTTTTTGTACATTTTCAGAATAGGGTTTTCACAACATGAACGATTACCCTCAGAAGTACGATGACATACTGAACTCAATTTTGACCAATAAGTGAATTGACTCCATTCCGCGTAACTGCGTCCAATTGTCATTAGATTCGATTTTCGTTTTTGTAATTAAGTACCTAATTACCTAATTACAACCACATATCGTGTTTGTAAAACAAACTAAATCCACGGCATCGTCGTTCATTTATTTCGCGCAGCGGCGTCAGGTCGCCGCATTCGTTCTAATTACGCTTGCTGTACGACTAGCTATACTGAAGCTGTATAATGCTATATAGCAGCGAATAACGAGCTGGACAGCGTAAATACAGCACGTATTTACACGGATATACGAGTGCGCCGCAAATAGGTTTGGCCTATTAGGGATGCGGTGGCGGTTTGTTTTAAAGACTTTGTGTTCACTTGGTCAGATTGTGTTACATGATTAAAGTGTAATATTGTCTGTGATAGTGCTATGCCGCGTAAAGGAAAATGGCTCATATTATTGAAAATCAAATGCGGAATTTTAGTATTTTGCCCTTCACCACGTAATAAGGAAAATATTTCTTGACAGTTAAGATTACACTTTAATTAAAACTGCCACTCATCATCATTATCAGCCCGTATAACGTCTACTGCTAAACATGGGCCTCCTCCTAATGGATGGTTTTGTCATAGTCAACCCGCTTGGCAGGCGGATTGGTAGCCGATGTATTATATAGTTAAAGAAACATAGAAAAACGCTAATGCCCGTTACCTGGTATGATTTTCGTAGATGATGTCATGGCAATCGCGACCAACGGCTTAACGTGCTTTCCGTGGCACAGAGGGTCCCTCGACCAACCAGAACCGGAAACACATTTTAGATTATATACAAAAATTTCTCCATCAAGAAACACCTTCTTGTGTGTTTATTAAGTATTGTGATAACTAATAACTAACTTAATTGGGTTTTCGGTTTTTAATTCCTGAAAAGACAAAATAACTTATTTAAAGATTACTAACAGAGTTCTCGCACTTAAAGCATTCTTGTTAACCCCTCGTGCTTAGCTTAAATGCTTGTGTTACGAATGGGTTCATATCGGTACCTAATGCAATGGTTGAGGTTCGAACCGGCGATCATGTGGTCAAATAATAACTATCCACCTGATGTTAGCTGGCATAGGGGTCGAAATACAAGCAAGTTCTGTGAGCTTTGGCTACGTTATTCACGTACAGGAACACAATATTACTCAATAAAGTAAGTTGGCTGTAGTATTCTGTAAGGTGGAGAGCAGCCCATTGAGCGTACCAACTAACGCCATTCCCTACTTCTTTTAAAAAAGTCTTAGAATACCAAACATGTAATTGTTTTAATGTTACCCTAAGCAGACTTTATTATATTCATATTTTAATGCGTATTTAAAACTAAAAATAATTATATTTACTGTTCACGTATTGGAATTTTGAGTGTTATTGACTTTTTGTGGCTGAATAATTAACAGATGCGTAGTACTGAGGTACTACGACGTAGCACAAAGTACTAAAGCGTAGTACTTACTGCTACGGTAATGTGTAACGCGACGGTACCTATACGATTGCTTGCATCATTTCTTATTAGTATAGTGTTACAAATTATGGAACAACAATGGCCTGTATATATTAAGTTATAGAGCGAGCATCACAGGTTATGGAAGTGGAATCTTGACAGAAACCAAATCGTCGTTTAAAGTCGGCGACCTGTATTTTATATGTGTTGTGGAAATAATTTAATGTAGGGTACCAACTTAAAAAAAAAAAAATATCATCATGAAATCTCGTGCAGACTAGTAGGGATTATTCAATTATTATTTTTATTAAGAAACTAAAAAGCTACAGCTTGTTAAAACAAATTAGTCTCGCTAAAACCCTCCTCCAGAGAAAATTACCCGTTATTGTGAAATATAATTAAATAATGCTCAAAAGCGAGATACAAGCATAATTGTATTAGCACTCACTTCGCCGCCAGAACAAAATACTTCAATATTAATGTTCGCGAGAACTCCGGCGGGAACGCTCGCGTGTTGTTCAATGTATTGTTATATAAAACATATTTTAATTCTGAACTTACTCGTAATTAATTCGTAAAGTACGTGCCACGAACTTCCTGATAAATTGTTGATGTACAGACACATACATATATTCATCTTCTTGGCATTTCTTTTGTTAAACTGATCATCATAGCTCTACAGCACGATTTTTTTTTTGCCAATATTTTTGGTGGCAAACGAGCTGGAGCCGGATTGCTCATGCGTACCCGGCCCCCGCCAACGGCGGATCGAAGGAGTGTCCGGGAGGTTTTAGTGGTGCAGGGTCCTCTCCTCGTGGTATGAGTTTAGCATACCACGCTATGGAGAGGGCGAGTCCCACATATCCCACCGCCAGCGCGCGAATACGCTGCAGTGTCGGTGGGCGTAAATGAATTTCCACGCAGACAACAAAAAAAAAAACTAGCTAGCGTCTCTCCTGTTGGTAAGTGATACCACTGCTTGTAGATTTAAGCAGTGCCAAGAGTATAAGGGGATATAGGAGGTTTGAACCTGTCATAGCGCAGAGGGGGTGGGGGGAAGGAACTAATATCATACAAAAAGCTAATATTGCGAGAATCTAGACCGCATAGGCGAAGTTTTGTGATCAACTTTATAATGGAGTTTTGAACCTAATAGTAAATGTTGTTTGATACAGTCCGGTCGCACTCGCATACGTATATCAAAATTTCCTGGAATCATTTTCTATTTCATACATTTGTTAACAAATTGCGATTCACCTAAGTACTGGTTAATGGAATATTCGACTAGTTAGTATGTTTTTCTAAAAATGTATTTGTTAATTATTATTTAATATTAATATTAATAAGCAAGTTCCTCGCAACACTTAAATACTACTTGTATTTAAGTGTTGCAAGGAACTTGCTTGTTAAATAATAATCAATGTAAGTTTTACCAATGTGTATGTGGTAAAACTTACAATTATAAGAACGACTTATGATTACAATGGCTATTTGAATAATCTAATCAATCAATCAATCAATCATTTATTAATTGCAAACACAGGTGGTTACATTGTAAGTTACATTTTATGATGTTAGGTAAATGTATAGTTCACTATGTTTTGCTTATTATAGCATGCAATTGGATACAATGTCAAAAGTCTATTACTATTGCAATATTTATAAAAATAACACATACCTATAACATAATTGGATACAATATTGAGAGTTTATAACCATTGCATTTGTCATAAACAATAACACATGATATATATCAAACAAAATATACAAATAATAATAATAATTAAATGTCAAAAAAATTATTAATTGTCAAAAAAATTAAATGGAAAAAATTATAAACAGTGTTATTCATATATTAGGCAAAAAGTCAACCATGTGAATCGGAGTTAGTAAGCATTAGGTTTACTTATTATTTATAAACTTTATTGTACTGTCTTGCAAATATTCTCGTATCGTATAGTATGCCTTACGAACTAATAACTCAAATACGTTTTTTTTGAATTTAGCAAAATTAACTTCTAATAAGATACTATTTGGTAATTTGTTATATATCTTTGGGGCCATTCCTAAGAAATTATTATTGTAACCCGTTTTTTTATGTGGTCTGAAACGTATTTTGTTTCTATGTCGTGTGCTATTTAAAGTATCGAAAAGGTGAAAGTTACTTTTTACAAATACAGCCACTTCAAAGATATATAAACAAGGTAAGGTAAGTATCCGGAGGCTTAAAAACAATGGTTTGCAACTGTCTGTGGATTTCACTCCACAGATGGCCCTCAAGCATCTTTTTTGGGCTCTAAAAACTATTTCCTTATTAGTTGAGTTGCCCCAATATATTAACCCGTACCGTAAGGATGAAGTGACATAGGCATGGTAGGCCGTTACTGATGTTGATTGGTCAACTACCTTAGACAGATTGTACAGAGCATAAGAATATTGACTTAGTCGTTGACAAATACTCTCAGTGTGTGTTTTCCAAGACATGTCCCTGTCCAATATAATGCCTAAGAATTTAGTAGAGCTAGTTTCCGCAATTAATTTATCCGCATATCGTATTTGAGGCTTCGTATGATTAGTTTTTTGTTCAAATGTCATAATTTTTGTTTTGTCAAGATTTATTTTAAGGTTGTTAGCTTTTAACCAGTCAATAATTGTTACTAAACAGTCATTAATTTCATTTTCCATCGTCAAATTATTTTTACCATTAAATACTACCGTACTATCGTCCGCAAACAAAACCATCGAATAACATGTGACTCTCGGCATGTCGTTGATGTAAATGAGGAAGAGAAGGGGACCCAAGATACTCCCTTGTGGTACACCGTATTTAACTGTTCTAGGATTCGACTCGTAAGTTTGTTCTTTTTTTGATGTTACAGAGACTCTTTTAATTTGTGTATATTGTTTTCGGTTCGTTAAATAGGATTTAAGTAGTTCAAGAGCATTACCTCTGATGCCATATCTTTCGAGCTTGTCAAGTAGTATTTTACGATCTACAAAATCGAAAGCCTTGCTCATATCCATAAATAATGCCGCTACAGGATGTCTGTTATCGATATTTGTAATGACTTTTTCAAATAATTTGTAAATTGCCATATTAATGTTTTTCTCTTTTCTAAACCCATATTGCTCTTCTACTAGTATATTTTTATGTTCAAAAAATGAGTACAGTGAGTTATATATAACTTTTTCAATTACTTTTGAAAATACAGGAAGTAGAGCAATAGGCCTGTAATTTTCAGGTTCTTGTTTTTCACCTTTCTTATATAGAGGTTTAATAACAGAAAGTTTGAGCTTGTCTGGAAATACACCTTGTTCTAGGCATAGATTTATGATGTGACTTAACACTGGCGCAATAACTATTGATGCCGATTTAACTATATAGGTAGTAATGTCATCATAACCTGAGCTACTAGTATTGTTCAATGAGTTAATGATTTTAACAATGTCAGTGGGGGATGTGGGATTTAAAAATATTGAGTCACGATGGGAGTCAAGTTTAAATTTATTATCATTATTTAAAGATTTTGATTCAATATTGTCAATAAAATAATTGTTGAAAAGTTTAGCTATTTGCTTCGGGTCAGTAACAGTTTGATTGTTTGAATTAAAAATTTTTATCCCGTCATTCGGTTTATTGCTCTTTGATTTATTTATTATATGCCAAGCGGCTTTACTTTTATTCCGTGAGCTATTTATAAAATAAATATTTCGGGCTTTTTGAGTCAGATGGATAATAGTTTTAAGCCTCGTGGAGTATTTTTTAAATAATAACTTATTATAAGAATTAGGCTTCTTTCGAAAATGCCATAACATTTGACGTTTTCGTTTACAACACAATCTAATACCTTTGCTAATCCATTTAGGTTTCTTAGTAGAGCAAATTTTGATTTTTCTACGAGGGAAACACAAGATATAGAATAATTTAAATATGTCATGAAATAAGTTAAATGCTTTATTAGCGTCTGTAGAGTCATAAATATCCTTAAATGTTATATTCTTCAAACAATTCTTAAATTTTATAACGTTTTCCTGCGAATAGTCACGCTTAAATACGAACCAGTATGATAGTACACAAGTTTTTTTAATGGGACATTTTAACAGTTGAGCGGTATGATCTGAGACTGCTAGTTCAATAATTTCACATTTACTGCCTCTAACATTATGAACAATATTATCTATACAGGTACCGCTACATAACCGCGTTGGAGTCTGGACTCCTAGTTTTAGATTGAAACATTGTAAAAGATTTAGAAAGCTAGTGCAGTTATAATTTTTTTTCAGCAGATCTATGTTAAAATCTCCAGATAAAATTGTTTTTTTTCCTCGTTTAAGACATACTTCCTTCAATATACTATCTAGAGTAGAAATAAACTTACATATAGTGTTATTATCATATTTAGGCGGTCGGTAGATACACAATATGACAAATGGATGTTCAATTTATTCAACCGCGCAGCATTCAAATGAGTTAGGTGAACTCCATTTGGCAACATCAATTTTACGACCCTTAACTGTATTTTTTAATAATATACATGAGCCTCCATTTCTGTCATTTCTAGAATAGTGAGTGACCAATGAATAGTTAGGGATATTGAGATGTACATGATCACACTTGTTCATATTTGTTTCTGTAATGCACACTATATCTACTGGTTTTTCCTGTTCTGCAAGTTCATTTAAATGTATGCTTAATAAATCCGATTTGTTAACAGCCCGTTAATGTTTTGGTGTAGAATAAACATATGTTCAGTCACGAAAAAAGTCGCAATTTTCGTTAGGATTTTTTAATTCCGAGCTTTGGTTTTTTACATTATTAACATTGATTGGTCTAATTGTGAAGATAGGTTTGCCCAGATGTCAAATCCAATTTTAACATAATATTTTGGTTAGTGACCGCAGTGTTATGTACTAGGTAAAAGGTATTACCCAGGAGAGCCCGCGGCGCCAATATGGCCTCGGGTGCCACTGGAGGTTGTCACGGATTACACAGTATTCCCGGGCCCCTCACCAACAGCAGACGGAGGAGTACCCGGGGTTATTTCTTTTCACTATTCGCTTCTTCGGTACTATGTAGCTCTAACAATTATTTTAATAAATGGAATCTCAAAATTAATGGATCACAGATAGGACGAAATTATGTCCAATAGTTTACTTATTTCAACTGCGCACCTTTCGAAAGCAAATCTTTATAAAATAACCACTTCAATGCATTTTAAAGTAGGGTAAGTAGTAGGGCCTTACTATTAAAAGCAAACAGTCAAATCTGCTCACCTTATGATATTAGAATATTATTATATTAAACGAAGCTATGTAGGTGACATAGGTATCTTTGACTATCCAAACAAGTATAAAGAGGAAGCCTATAAAATCAGCAAAGTAATTAACAGTAATAAACCTATGTAATTAAACCACATGCAGTTAATTACTTAATATGACATCACATCGGTACTGCCGCCTAATGGAATTGGACACAGACGCCGCCTGGGGCGCGACTAGACCTATGTAGTTCAAAGAACCACTACAAACGTAATTATACACATGTTTATTTTGTTTACTGGGCTTGTGTTATACAAAGGGCTTTTGCTAATTCATCACACAACGGAGAGGAGGGCTTGACTCTTATAAATAACAAGCGATTCGTCCCGGCTTCGCACGGGTGCAAATTTCTAGTAAAAAATTTAGCCTATGTTACTCAGTGATAATATAGCACTCATTATATTCTCACGGTGGAAGAATTTTCGAAATCCGTTTTGTAATTTTTGAGTTTATTTGAAACAAACATACGAAAATAGAAAATTTTAATCTTTATAATATTATTAGTATAGAAAAAAGAACTACAACGTAAGTCTACCGCGTAAGTGGACGTTTAATGTGGAACTTGTGCCTACCTCGGGGAGGTCACTTATAGATGATGATGATTTTTAGATTTTTTAAGAAGTTTTATGCGCTTTCTTTTCAATTTTGCAGGGTCCTTGGATTTTAGATTTATAAGCTCTTCTGGTTTATTAAAAAAAAAAACATTGTAGTGAAGCTGTTGCGCGCGCTTGCACCCTTCGTCCCCAAAATATCAGCCATAATAATTTCATTTCTAGCACTCTTTCAATTTTAAGATTTCGTGATGAGAGAGACCTTTCACTTATATAATATATAGATTAGTAAAGATGTATATTTAGTATTTTATTGGTATCTTCAATCAGTCTATTAATTTATATTGGCTCACCGCTATTGCCGAGTTTCGAGGAAATAGGTCTATTGAAGACTTATTTATAAACAATGACTTCAGACGTCACTTGTTTTCTCAGAATGACGACTTAAAGCTAATTGCCATGTAGCACATTTCTAAGAAATTGTGAAAACATGTCTTGTGAAGGTTGCTAAGACTTATAAGCTTATGACTTGTTTACATGTACAAGTCAGGATGTTATAAGTCGTTACGACCTCATTCTAAAAACGTGTATGTTAAAGACGTTATAATAGGTATGTAGACCAAAAAAATCTATTTAGCCCGTCAGTTAGATTATCAAAAAATATTGGACACGTATTTTTGGAACGAAGTTCCTTACGGCAGGCTTGGAGGAGATAGGGATTTTGCTGCGCGACCGAACTGAAAAAAATGTGATAGTAAAACCGTAAGAAAACGTCCGTGGAATAAAACCGTTAAACGAGACGCCAGAACGTGGCCGAACTTTCCCGAGGCGGGCCGACGGACGCGCAACGGCGAGCGAGACTCGGTCGAGTGTCGAGCCCCGACGGAGCGCGTGCGAGTAGCCGTATAAAATACGACGCAAATTGTGTCGACTCTACATTAGCCGAAGGAACTTCGTTCCTACCTGGTGTCCCACGACACCACCATAGTTTTTTTTTTAGTTCCTCTATCAAAAAATAAACAAGATTGAAATTTGGTGTGATATCACTTCCAGGTACAATTTTACCTGGTAGTGACGTCACAAGCCCCCCTCTCCTGAACTTTAAGGCGGAAACATATTGTTAAAACGCGACGCGACGTCGCGTCGGGTGTTCAAAGTGTGTTTCTGGTAATACATGGTCAATACATTTGATTCGACTCAACACGCGTCGCATTTCGTCAGGTCGCGTCGCGTTTTAACAATATGTTTCCGCCTTTATAGTTAGTTGTTGCTCTGTATCTTTGAATTTTTTTATCGATTTGATAAATACTTGGGTTAAAAATCATATCTATAACATATTATTATAAAAAGGCAAGGTAGAAGTGTCTAGGCGTAGGCTAAGTGTCCTTGTCTAGGGGATTTGTGTGTGAATTCTAATTCAACATCATATATCAGTATCCTGTGGAAGCATATACAATGTTACTCCGGGATAATGTTGCTTCTTGATATTATAACGTCAACTTGTTCACTCAACGTCACACGTCTTACGTTATAATAGTTGTCCTCTAGAGCAAAGTTGGCTATGGCGACCAATTTCACGGTGAGAGATCAGGTGCAAGGCCGACATTTTATCGTGCACTTCGAGGCACCAGAGGCACTTCATATTCTATCGCTTTCTACTGCTGGATTTCCATAATTACGATATCCACAATAACCAGACGGTTTGGTTACAAGTTATACTTCTCTTACGTTTCGGTATGGTTTATATAACTTCTATGACTTTGTTTCACTTAGTCATCTTTTACGATACCCTCTAGTAGAGATGGGATGATGAAATTGTTACTCCGTAACCACTCGGATGAATAGTTAAGAAGATTTATTTGAGCCAATTAAACGTTAAGCAATTAAATGAAATAGGAAGATTGCTCACAATAGAACCACTTAGCAGTTAACTCGTAGACAATACAAAATAAGCTATATTTTGTATTGTCTATGAGTTAATTACTAAGTGGTGCCTTTTATTAAAATAGTTTATCAATAAAACAAAAGGTGTATTTTCCGATACTCGATAACAAAACAGTAGGATGAATCAAATAGCATTGCTACAATAGACTCATTGCCGTTCATATATATTGCATCGCTGCTTTATTTCAATACTAGGTAATTGTTCTTGCTGCCACCGAGCAAGAACAATTAGTATTCAAATAAAGCAGCGATGACCTGTCAAATCATTATGTATTCGTGGTAAAATTGCTTTTCAATATTGTGAAAAACTGTTACGTTGGTGAAATAGGATTTTACTTTATATCCCTTATATGCCAATGACGGGTAAACTGAGCATTGCAGGCATAATACAGCACGGTAAGAGAAAAGTGAAATGAAATGATGAATTGGAAGTTTCTAAAACTATAAAATAAAACGACTACAGACGAACTTATTGTCATTAAAGCCGAAGCCGCACTACTAAGCCGACAGCGTATCTAAACCTCAATTATTTCAACAACCACTAGCAATTTCTTAAAATTACGTTTTTACAATAACAACTGAAATAGCATGTCACACGTCACGTGACCATTGTTGAACTGATTATTAAAATAAGGGGGTGATATAAATAGTATGTAATAGAAATAGTCAAGTAGGTTATATGTTTACATACCCATGTATGTCATATCATGGTAGGGTCATTTTGGGTATTCCTGCCCAGGCAAATGACCCCTATCCACCTGTTAAGTGGCATAGGGGTCCAAATATAAGGACAGCTGCTACCAGTACCATAGATATGTATAACACTACTTACTATGATATGTCCGGGGCTACAAGTCCCTAGTCCTAACAGCGTCACCCATCCCCCTCCCCCTGTGATATCTGGCCAGGTATTTACCAAATCTAGCAGATTATTGACTATCCATAAAAAAAAAACCGGCCAAGTGCGAGTCGGACTCGCGCACGAAGGGTTCCGTTTCAGTTACAAGTGTGTACCTATTTTTGATATCAAGAATAAATAAAAAAGCGTATGTTTATGAAATGAAATGTTATTTTATATTTTTATATTCGAGTTGATTGAATGAAAGCTAAATTGCGGTTTACGATTTTTGACGTATAAAAAAAAAACTACTTACAAGATCTCGTTCAAACCAATTTTTGGTGGAAGTTTGCATGGTAATGTACATCATATATTTTTTTCAGATTTATCATTCTCTTATTTTAGAAGCTACAGGGGGGGGGGACACACATTTTACCACTTTGGAAGTGTCTCTCGCGCAAACTATTCAGTTTAGAAAAAAATGACATAAGAAACCTCAACATCATTTTTGAAGACCTATTCATAGATGGGACACGTATGGGTTCGATGAAAAAAAAATTTTTGAGTTTCATTTCTATGTATGGGGAACCCCAAAATTTATTGTTTTTTTCTATTTTTGTGTGAAAATCTTAATGCGGTTCACAACATACATCTACTTGCCAAGTTTCAACATTATAGTTCTTATAGTTTCGGAAAAAAGTGGCTGTGACATACGGACGGACAGACAGGCAGACAGACATGACGAATCTATAAGGGTTCCGTTTTTTGCCATTTGGCTACGGAACCCTAAAAAGAAAATAAAGGCTCTAAAGTGGAGTGGAGACCACGCTCTGGCAAGCGCAGCGTAGGATGACCGCACGTTGAACCGACGAACTCGACCGATGAGACAGTGGATGCAGACCGCTAGCAATCGTTGCCGCTGGAAATCGATGGGGAAGGCTTATGTTCAGCAGTGAAATACAACAGGCTAATATGATGATGATATGATAATTCAAAAAAGTGATTGACAAACAATACTACAAAATCAATAAAACGATTTAACACGTTTACAATTAACTAGTATTTAGATAGTTACGTTTTACGCATTCTTACACATTTTATTACGCTTCAGGAAAACCTCTATCAATTGCGGAAGGAGAGGAATCTGCACGTGAATATAAATTCGTAATTACTTTTTGCGGGCGCTCGCAAGTCTCCCAAATGGCCCCTTTTTTACAACGCTTAGGGTTTATGCACACATGTCAGTGCGATATCCGGGATGGAAACCGAATGTGTATCAAGATCTCAAAAATAATTAAAAATGTTATAAATAATCTATGCATATTATATTAAATACACGGATTACTCGTATGGCAAGTAATCTATGCAATAATCATCATAGACGTAACCATATTCAATAGATGTGTTTCAACGACGAATTCGGATTGAGTCATTGAGCAAAGAGTTCATTACCGGTTTTCTGATTGACTTTATTATTTGTATAAATTTTCCAACTGGAGGGCAAACGCCTCCCTACTCACCGTTCATATATTTGCCGAAAAAGTAAAGTTCACGCTATGTATAGGCCTGCCTCGATGACGCTTGTTATATATGTCTTAATGACCATCTGACAAGCGGCCTATGTGGCGATAGAAAAAATACACACATCGATGAGTTTGATACTTATTTTAAAATGGTTTATATCATCTAAGAATTATTTAGTTTCATTTTTTAAAACTAAGTTGCGGTAAAGTATTTTACTTATTATGAATCTATAATGGAATGGATGAATTATCATCATAACGACGATCTTCATACGGAGCGCATTCAGTGGGTTCACATTGTGGAATGCAATAAATTGAATTGAATTGGTTTGAATAGTTACAGTTCCTGTCTCATTACGGACACGGCGCAGATAAGATGTGGATAGACCTTAAGTACGGTAATGACATCTGTGACCTGAAAGTTTAAGATTTTTTGCTGGGTTAGGGTTCGTACGTTCGCAGCTAGTCACGCTTAAATACGAACCAGTATGATAGTACACAAGTTTTTTTAATGGGACATTTTAACAGTTGAGCGGTATGATCTGAGACTGCTAGTTCAATAATTTCACATTTACTGCCTCTAACATTATGAACAATATTATCTATACAGGTACCGCTACATAACCGCGTTGGAGTCTGGACTCCTAGTTTTAGATTGAAACATTGTAAAAGATTTAGAAAGCTAGTGCAGTTATAATTTTTTTTCAGCAGATCTATGTTAAAATCTCCAGATAAAATTGTTTTTTTTCCTCGTTTAAGACATACTTCCTTCAATATACTATCTAGAGTAGAAATAAACTTACATATAGTGTTATTATCATATTTAGGCGGTCGGTAGATACACAATATGACAAATGGATGTTCAATTTATTCAACCGCGCAGCATTCAAATGAGTTAGGTGAACTCCATTTGGCAACATCAATTTTACGACCCTTAACTGTATTTTTTAATAATATACATGAGCCTCCATTTCTGTCATTTCTAGAATAGTGAGTGACCAATGAATAGTTAGGGATATTGAGATGTACATGATCACACTTGTTCATATTTGTTTCTGTAATGCACACTATATCTACTGGTTTTTCCTGTTCTGCAAGTTCATTTAAATGTATGCTTAATAAATCCGATTTGTTAACAGCCCGTTAATGTTTTGGTGTAGAATAAACATATGTTCAGTCACGAAAAAAGTCGCAATTTTCGTTAGGATTTTTTAATTCCGAGCTTTGGTTTTTTACATTATTAACATTGATTGGTCTAATTGTGAAGATAGGTTTGCCCAGATGTCAAATCCAATTTTAACATAATATTTTGGTTAGTGACCGCAGTGTTATGTACTAGGTAAAAGGTATTACCCAGGAGAGCCCGCGGCGCCAATATGGCCTCGGGTGCCACTGGAGGTTGTCACGGATTACACAGTATTCCCGGGCCCCTCACCAACAGCAGACGGAGGAGTACCCGGGGTTATTTCTTTTCACTATTCGCTTCTTCGGTACTATGTAGCTCTAACAATTATTTTAATAAATGGAATCTCAAAATTAATGGATCACAGATAGGACGAAATTATGTCCAATAGTTTACTTATTTCAACTGCGCACCTTTCGAAAGCAAATCTTTATAAAATAACCACTTCAATGCATTTTAAAGTAGGGTAAGTAGTAGGGCCTTACTATTAAAAGCAAACAGTCAAATCTGCTCACCTTATGATATTAGAATATTATTATATTAAACGAAGCTATGTAGGTGACATAGGTATCTTTGACTATCCAAACAAGTATAAAGAGGAAGCCTATAAAATCAGCAAAGTAATTAACAGTAATAAACCTATGTAATTAAACCACATGCAGTTAATTACTTAATATGACATCACATCGGTACTGCCGCCTAATGGAATTGGACGCTTGTGTTATACAAAGGGCTTTTGCTAATTCATCACACAACGGAGAGGAGGGCTTGACTCTTATAAATAACAAGCGATTCGTCCCGGCTTCGCACGGGTGCAAATTTCTAGTAAAAAATTTAGCCTATGTTACTCAGTGATAATATAGCACTCATTATATTCTCACGGTGGAAGAATTTTCGAAATCCGTTTTGTAATTTTTGAGTTTATTTGAAACAAACATACGAAAATAGAAAATTTTAATCTTTATAATATTATTAGTATAGAAAAAAGAACTACAACGTAAGTCTACCGCGTAAGTGGACGTTTAATGTGGAACTTGTGCCTACCTCGGGGAGGTCACTTATAGATGATGATGATTTTTAGATTTTTTAAGAAGTTTTATGCGCTTTCTTTTCAATTTTGCAGGGTCCTTGGATTTTAGATTTATAAGCTCTTCTGGTTTATTAAAAAAAAAAACATTGTAGTGAAGCTGTTGCGCGCGCTTGCACCCTTCGTCCCCAAAATATCAGCCATAATAATTTCATTTCTAGCACTCTTTCAATTTTAAGATTTCGTGATGAGAGAGACCTTTCACTTATATAATATATAGATTAGTAAAGATGTATATTTAGTATTTTATTGGTATCTTCAATCAGTCTATTAATTTATATTGGCTCACCGCTATTGCCGAGTTTCGAGGAAATAGGTCTATTGAAGACTTATTTATAAACAATGACTTCAGACGTCACTTGTTTTCTCAGAATGACGACTTAAAGCTAATTGCCATGTAGCACATTTCTAAGAAATTGTGAAAACATGTCTTGTGAAGGTTGCTAAGACTTATAAGCTTATGACTTGTTTACATGTACAAGTCAGGATGTTATAAGTCGTTACGACCTCATTCTAAAAACGTGTATGTTAAAGACGTTATAATAGGTATGTAGACCAAAAAAATCTATTTAGCCCGTCAGTTAGATTATCAAAAAATATTGGACACGTATTTTTGGAACGAAGTTCCTTACGGCAGGCTTGGAGGAGATAGGGATTTTGCTGCGCGACCGAACTGAAAAAAATGTGATAGTAAAACCGTAAGAAAACGTCCGTGGAATAAAACCGTTAAACGAGACGCCAGAACGTGGCCGAACTTTCCCGAGGCGGGCCGACGGACGCGCAACGGCGAGCGAGACTCGGTCGAGTGTCGAGCCCCGACGGAGCGCGTGCGAGTAGCCGTATAAAATACGACGCAAATTGTGTCGACTCTACATTAGCCGAAGGAACTTCGTTCCTACCTGGTGTCCCACGACACCACCATAGTTTTTTTTTTAGTTCCTCTATCAAAAAATAAACAAGATTGAAATTTGGTGTGATATCACTTCCAGGTACAATTTTACCTGGTAGTGACGTCACAAGCCCCCCTCTCCTGAACTTTAAGGCGGAAACATATTGTTAAAACGCGACGCGACGTCGCGTCGGGTGTTCAAAGTGTGTTTCTGGTAATACATGGTCAATACATTTGATTCGACTCAACACGCGTCGCATTTCGTCAGGTCGCGTCGCGTTTTAACAATATGTTTCCGCCTTTATAGTTAGTTGTTGCTCTGTATCTTTGAATTTTTTTATCGATTTGATAAATACTTGGGTTAAAAATCATATCTATAACATATTATTATAAAAAGGCAAGGTAGAAGTGTCTAGGCGTAGGCTAAGTGTCCTTGTCTAGGGGATTTGTGTGTGAATTCTAATTCAACATCATATATCAGTATCCTGTGGAAGCATATACAATGTTACTCCGGGATAATGTTGCTTCTTGATATTATAACGTCAACTTGTTCACTCAACGTCACACGTCTTACGTTATAATAGTTGTCCTCTAGAGCAAAGTTGGCTATGGCGACCAATTTCACGGTGAGAGATCAGGTGCAAGGCCGACATTTTATCGTGCACTTCGAGGCACCAGAGGCACTTCATATTCTATCGCTTTCTACTGCTGGATTTCCATAATTACGATATCCACAATAACCAGACGGTTTGGTTACAAGTTATACTTCTCTTACGTTTCGGTATGGTTTATATAACTTCTATGACTTTGTTTCACTTAGTCATCTTTTACGATACCCTCTAGTAGAGATGGGATGATGAAATTGTTACTCCGTAACCACTCGGATGAATAGTTAAGAAGATTTATTTGAGCCAATTAAACGTTAAGCAATTAAATGAAATAGGAAGATTGCTCACAATAGAACCACTTAGCAGTTAACTCGTAGACAATACAAAATAAGCTATATTTTGTATTGTCTATGAGTTAATTACTAAGTGGTGCCTTTTATTAAAATAGTTTATCAATAAAACAAAAGGTGTATTTTCCGATACTCGATAACAAAACAGTAGGATGAATCAAATAGCATTGCTACAATAGACTCATTGCCGTTCATATATATTGCATCGCTGCTTTATTTCAATACTAGGTAATTGTTCTTGCTGCCACCGAGCAAGAACAATTAGTATTCAAATAAAGCAGCGATGACCTGTCAAATCATTATGTATTCGTGGTAAAATTGCTTTTCAATATTGTGAAAAACTGTTACGTTGGTGAAATAGGATTTTACTTTATATCCCTTATATGCCAATGACGGGTAAACTGAGCATTGCAGGCATAATACAGCACGGTAAGAGAAAAGTGAAATGAAATGATGAATTGGAAGTTTCTAAAACTATAAAATAAAACGACTACAGACGAACTTATTGTCATTAAAGCCGAAGCCGCACTACTAAGCCGACAGCGTATCTAAACCTCAATTATTTCAACAACCACTAGCAATTTCTTAAAATTACGTTTTTACAATAACAACTGAAATAGCATGTCACACGTCACGTGACCATTGTTGAACTGATTATTAAAATAAGGGGGTGATATAAATAGTATGTAATAGAAATAGTCAAGTAGGTTATATGTTTACATACCCATGTATGTCATATCATGGTAGGGTCATTTTGGGTATTCCTGCCCAGGCAAATGACCCCTATCCACCTGTTAAGTGGCATAGGGGTCCAAATATAAGGACAGCTGCTACCAGTACCATAGATATGTATAACACTACTTACTATGATATGTCCGGGGCTACAAGTCCCTAGTCCTAACAGCGTCACCCATCCCCCTCCCCCTGTGATATCTGGCCAGGTATTTACCAAATCTAGCAGATTATTGACTATCCATAAAAAAAAAACCGGCCAAGTGCGAGTCGGACTCGCGCACGAAGGGTTCCGTTTCAGTTACAAGTGTGTACCTATTTTTGATATCAAGAATAAATAAAAAAGCGTATGTTTATGAAATGAAATGTTATTTTATATTTTTATATTCGAGTTGATTGAATGAAAGCTAAATTGCGGTTTACGATTTTTGACGTATAAAAAAAAAACTACTTACAAGATCTCGTTCAAACCAATTTTTGGTGGAAGTTTGCATGGTAATGTACATCATATATTTTTTTCAGATTTATCATTCTCTTATTTTAGAAGCTACAGGGGGGGGGGACACACATTTTACCACTTTGGAAGTGTCTCTCGCGCAAACTATTCAGTTTAGAAAAAAATGACATAAGAAACCTCAACATCATTTTTGAAGACCTATTCATAGATGGGACACGTATGGGTTCGATGAAAAAAAATTTTTTGAGTTTCATTTCTATGTATGGGGAACCCCAAAATTTATTGTTTTTTTCTATTTTTGTGTGAAAATCTTAATGCGGTTCACAACATACATCTACTTGCCAAGTTTCAACATTATAGTTCTTATAGTTTCGGAAAAAAGTGGCTGTGACATACGGACGGACAGACAGGCAGACAGACATGACGAATCTATAAGGGTTCCGTTTTTTGCCATTTGGCTACGGAACCCTAAAAAGAAAATAAAGGCTCTAAAGTGGAGTGGAGACCACGCTCTGGCAAGCGCAGCGTAGGATGACCGCACGTTGAACCGACGAACTCGACCGATGAGACAGTGGATGCAGACCGCTAGCAATCGTTGCCGCTGGAAATCGATGGGGAAGGCTTATGTTCAGCAGTGAAATACAACAGGCTAATATGATGATGATATGATAATTCAAAAAAGTGATTGACAAACAATACTACAAAATCAATAAAACGATTTAACACGTTTACAATTAACTAGTATTTAGATAGTTACGTTTTACGCATTCTTACACATTTTATTACGCTTCAGGAAAACCTCTATCAATTGCGGAAGGAGAGGAATCTGCACGTGAATATAAATTCGTAATTACTTTTTGCGGGCGCTCGCAAGTCTCCCAAATGGCCCCTTTTTTACAACGCTTAGGGTTTATGCACACATGTCAGTGCGATATCCGGGATGGAAACCGAATGTGTATCAAGATCTCAAAAATAATTAAAAATGTTATAAATAATCTATGCATATTATATTAAATACACGGATTACTCGTATGGCAAGTAATCTATGCAATAATCATCATAGACGTAACCATATTCAATAGATGTGTTTCAACGACGAATTCGGATTGAGTCATTGAGCAAAGAGTTCATTACCGGTTTTCTGATTGACTTTATTATTTGTATAAATTTTCCAACTGGAGGGCAAACGCCTCCCTACTCACCGTTCATATATTTGCCGAAAAAGTAAAGTTCACGCTATGTATAGGCCTGCCTCGATGACGCTTGTTATATATGTCTTAATGACCATCTGACAAGCGGCCTATGTGGCGATAGAAAAAATACACACATCGATGAGTTTGATACTTATTTTAAAATGGTTTATATCATCTAAGAATTATTTAGTTTCATTTTTTAAAACTAAGTTGCGGTAAAGTATTTTACTTATTATGAATCTATAATGGAATGGATGAATTATCATCATAACGACGATCTTCATACGGAGCGCATTCAGTGGGTTCACATTGTGGAATGCAATAAATTGAATTGAATTGGTTTGAATAGTTACAGTTCCTGTCTCATTACGGACACGGCGCAGATAAGATGTGGATAGACCTTAAGTACGGTAATGACATCTGTGACCTGAAAGTTTAAGATTTTTTGCTGGGTTAGGGTTCGTACGTTCGCAGCTTGATTATTACTTACCTTCTTTTAAAGATGGGTTGGATGCCGTGTGGTTTCCGGCTTAGAATTGATGACTCCATGTATACATTTTACAATACAATTATATAAATACTCGTAATATTAATTATTAATAGGTGTGTTTGTGTCTTGTGTCTTTTTTGTTAATCTTAGGACGTATGTATACCTAATTTTTATTGTATTCTTAATCAAGCAATGCGTATACAACGATTGTGATTACCAATACAAACCAATACTAGTAACTAGTTAATGGGACAGTATACATACAAAACTGTATTAACTCAGTAAATAAATAAAAAATGTCTACCTATGTCGCATGAAATCAGAATTTGTGAGATACGTACATTACTTTTTCATGTGACACTTAGAAGTAATAAATATTATATTAAGTTAGATTGTTTAGTGGGATTGCGAAGACAATCTAGTTATTTAAAAAATAAAACATAATTTTTAATATTTATATTGTCCTCCTTCTTCCTTCCAACGATATCTCGGACGCCCCACCGGGCGACGCCCGGAAGGTTGACCGAGATAAGCTTTCTTTGCTGCTCGATCCTCTCCCATCCTCTCCACATGTCCTAGCCACCGAAGTCGGGAAGATTTTATTTCTCCAATAATGTTCGGCTCGGACACTAGCTCTTCTATCTCCCGGTTGTATCTCCGTCTCCATTCCCCATCCGACTGGTCAGATTTGGCACAGAATAGGGAAGAATGGCGCACTTTAATGTCGGAGGCCAAGATCCACTTCGGGTCGCTGAGCCAGCGAAGTAAGTAAGTATATTGTCCTCCTTCCTTGCATTAACGTTCTAACATAAACACCTTCGACCTAAAGCCCATGTGATTAATGCATAAATTATTCAAGTTAGGTATATTAATGGTAATGTAACATTACTAATTATGTAATAATGCTAATTACTTACCAAGATGCAGCCCACGGAGGAATCAAGCAGTAATTAGGTACAATCCGATGTGTACGTACTGATACACATTTGATTATCGTCGGTGATACTGCCAAACCGCGTAACTGACAGGTGCTATTAAGGTTTAATTTGATCTGTCGAGAAATATTTTCGTTATATTTGTTATGTAGTGCAAAAAATTAATTTACTACATTTGATTTTCAACCTTATTAGCAATTGTCACTTATACGGAACTGGAGTTTCAGCGACGTTATGTAATTAGTATAAAATGTTATTTACTTTATCATCCCGTTTCCATTTACTGCTGAACATGGGCCTCCTCTTCAACAGACCTTGGCAAGCCAGGGTCTATGAGAGATGTTGCGGATTGTATATAAAAAGCAAGTATATTATGAAGAATCAAGGAATTCGATGATAGATATCAATTGCCTTTCTAGCAACTTACTTATGGATTGACCCTGTAAATAAGCTAAATATAGTTTCACCAAAAACTTGATAACATTTCAAAAATAAACCATTACGAAGGCATTCATTTGCGTTGCGTCGCTCGCTGACAAATAAAGGGCAGTGCAAGAACTCCGGCTCACTCAATTATTCGCCGTTTACATCATTGTCACTGAGCTTTTACACTCACATTAATATTCATGCTTCAATAACTTTACACTATTTGTCCAACATTGGCAGATAGAACATTGGCAGATGAACCCAATTCAAAGCTCATTTGATCCGTAATGATTTAAAAAGTTTGTAAACTTTTCCAATTTTTACGTAACGTTAATGTTACTTGGCTTCGACTATACATAGTCGAGGACTTGACGGAGTGCATACGCTCTAATCTCCCTCTGGACTCCGACCAATATGCTTTCGTAACTCACCAATTGATGTTGCTGTTATGTCTCAATATAATTCAATAAAAACTCACAAGCATCACAATTATCACGCAACAATGACAAGGAATAATAAGTGGGTAAACGATGAAAGCCAAGAACTCAAATCTAATACCGATGCACAGTAATAGGGTCGCACTATCTACATAAAAACCTGTGTAATTTGACAACTGGATGATATTTACGAGCGATATAAAAAAATACCCGCATTTATGTTGTGCAAAACTTCGAATCCTTACTTCCTTATCCTTACTAATATATCGCACACCCAGATGAAGACTCCGCTAACTCAAAAAGTACGAGTTTTGAGTTAGTATCTTTGATACATTTCTTATATACTCTAAAATCAGTTTTTCGTCATTTCTGAAAAATTAGGTGTTTTGAGTTGCCGGAGTCTTCATCTAGGGGTGCGATATGTTGTCAATTGAGATTACACAATTTATTAAAATACTTATTTGGTTTTTTCTAAGACAACTCCCGCACTAGGGAAAAAATCCCTGTGTTGCAGGGACTTTACATACAAATAATCCGGGGATACAAAGTAGATTTAGAAGAACTATCCGTGGCTCACTAATAACCACCCGGGTGGGATTAAACCCAAAACACAAGGTTTTAGAATCAACTATCGTAACCACTGAGCCACTGGTGCAGACTCAGAATATGTAAGTGATTTAAATTGAGTATTTACTCTTAAATACCTTGATTATTATGTGAATTAATTTCCTTACTTTTCCTTATATATATAATATTATAAATGTGAAAGTAACTCTGTCTGTCTGTCTGTCTGTTACGCAATCACGCCTTAACTACTGAAGCGAATTAAATGAAATTTGGTACAAATATAGTCTAGAGCCTGAGAAAGAACATAGGCTATATTTTATTATGAATTTCCTACGGGAACGGGAGTTACGCGGGTGAAACCGCGCGCGGGAAGCTAGTACAAAATAAAATCAAAACTACCTACTTTTAAATGTTGCATTATGTCATCTATTTTATTTATACCAACATGAATTAAAGGGAAAAAATTTCCCTATTTTGGAATATTTTTATACCACTACACATTTTAAACATTCATCATCATCATCACCAACAGCCCGTTGACGTCCACTGCTGAACATGGGCCTCTTCTCAACAGACCTTAGCAAGCCAGGATCGTAGAGGGATTTTGCCATAATCACCACGCTTGGCAGACGGATTGGTGATGGCAGTAAGATGTAAACCTTGAGCTAATAGAGATGCTGCTGCCCATCCATCAGCCATACGTCCCTTAGTCGCCTTTTACGACACGCATGGGAGGACATGGGGTGGTCTATTCTAAGCCGGAAACCACACGGCATTTCCTTATTTCCTGATAATTAAAAAATACTAAAAAAACTTCAATTTAATTCACAAAAATATTTTATAAATTTACGGAAGCAATTATTAAATGATCTTAGAAAAATGGTTCGACTAGGTATCGCGATAGCTTAAATCCGTAAATGCGGCAATTCATTATTTAAGTGGGTACCTGCTTATAAGACACTGTACCTATGGTATGTAATCCCGATGTCCTTGTTGTTTCTTGTATTATTTTACAGTTTTACTACGAAAAGCACATTACTTCGATTATAACCAACATTTTATAATCATATACGATTTTGATTCGTGAATTTTTGCTGGATTTACGGCTGTATCTGACTCAGCGTCAGCTATGATTGGTCTCGCCCAATCATTTGTATAAGTGCAGCATCTACATTATGACCAACAATATATCTTATCAAAACGATGATGGTAAAAAAATAGCCTAAAACTTAGATATAATTATATGTAAACTCATTTAATACAATTATCTTTGACTTGATAAATCTCATCACAAAAGAATCGCGTAAGTACCCATTAAACAATAGAAATAAGGACGATTTATACCGGCATTAATATCACTAATATTTCTGAGGACCCTATTATCAATGCCTCTATGGGAATAAATCTGCGCCGTTCTCATTGTCGGTAAACACAAAGCAGGGCTTGAAAGGGTTTCGCGACTTTGATGTACAATGAGTACCAATGTATTGATATTGTATACAAACTTCGTGGCGTAGCGGATTATAATTTTCGCTTTAAGTCTTAAAGGTTGTTCGTTGGATCCCCGAGTTGGACAAAGAATATTAAGATTTCTTTCCGAGTCTGGTTGGCTGAGGGACTACCCTTGGAGACGTTACGTTGGTCCCGATGATGACAATGGCAAGGGATTTTGCCCATGTTCAGCAGTGGACGTTATACAGGTTGATGATGATGATAAGCACATGGATGAGTAAAGATATAAATAAATATAGAACTGCAAGATATTTCCTTTTTTAATTCAAAGTAAAAAGACTAATCGTCCATACAAAAGTTCAATTAAAATCAAGCAATTTCGGAAAATCTGAAGCTGTTAAAATTGAACGCTTTTTGTGTACGTTAAAATTATTCGATATTAATAGATTTTTGTATTATAAAATTTACAAACATAAAAGTTCGTTATACTTACTTTTAATTAATTCTATACCTGCCTACGTAATTAAAGACAGAGCCTTCTATTACACAAAAAAAATATATTGAAAAGTATCTTGTGAAATATATAAGGCTTCTATTCGTCCTTTTGAGACATGAAACCTTAAGAATATTTCAGTAAAAGCTGCGGCTTACGGCAGAACAAACGTTTATGGAATACCATTTAGGGTATTGTATTATTATTTTCTATAAATTAAAAGAGGAGGGGCCTAACGGAAACTGGAAGTAGCTACGTCTGATCACACAGGGCCTAGGCCCTAGGCGGTGCGGGGTGGGTGCTGGGTGGCTGTATTAATAAACCTTAAGAATATCACTGGCAAAAAGTATACGTGGTACATTTTCATTGAGTAGTTGGTCGAAGGAGTACTAAGTAAAACATTTTTTTAGTTAAAATGTAAAACCGCACAACTGGTTATGCCGTGGGGAAGGGTGTCAGATTAACATTCTCGACCGCACAACTAGTTGTGCATGCTAGTTGGTCGGTGGGGTAGAAGTGGTAGCTAATCTGACCAATCCTTCCTTCAAGAACAAAACGGATTTCTTGAGCCTGCCGCTAATCTTGAGGTTGAATCCATGTATAATATTTTTGGTGTGATATTAAATCAATTAATTCTTTAACAGATACTAGTGTTTGACAGCTTGGTAGAAAGAATAGCTAACTACATTTATTGTATACCTACTACTGCCTACGACTGTTCACTTGGGTTGTTACACGTGCTTTAGTTTATTTTAATGAAGCTTTCTTCAAATCCGTATCCGTCCTTTTAACAAGTGGTCAGTGTTGCTTGGTGGCAAAAAAACTGAATAATTTGCTAAAGTAGCGAATTTTGAGTTCAGATTTGTAATTAATTTACTTAATTGCTGTTGAAGACAAAAGTAATTTGTTTGAAAATTTAAATGAATACATGTTGGGTGGATATGTCGTGTACTAAAACGGTAGTAACCAAGTCTCAAACTAGCTCAGGGTATACGGATATCAATATCGCCGTGTGGGGTCCGGCTTCGAACAAAACACCCCATTATCTGCCTATGGGTGTCATAAGAGGTCGACTAAGGGTCGTATAGCTATTCGATGGGTAGCAACATCTTTCAGCACAACATTACCTACCATCTTACTGCGATCACCAATCCGCCTACTTAGCGTGGTGATTATGGCAATATCTCTCAACGACCCTGGCTTGCAAAGGTCTGTTAAAGAGCAGGTCCATGTTCATATACCCAAACTGTAAGGGTTCCTTTGTTAATGACGGAACCCTAAAAAACAGTTGCTGAGGGTTACGAGATCATTAATTACTGACAAAGCTTTTGGATACTTTAGCAAATATTTATTGAAACTGAATAGTTCAAAACACGTTAATGGTTATGAAGAAAGTTGTTTATTTGATATCCGTTGCGCGTTATGCACGCCACACTTGCTAGTTAAATCGTTGCTGGCGCGACTTGGACTCGTGCCAACCGGACAGTGTCAGAAAGTAAAATATGGTTTGTACCTTATCTACAGCAACAGTCCCAAGCGTTTGTTAAAACAATAACGTTGATAGTTTTCAACTACGAACTATGTACAAAGTATGCAGACTTCGTGAACTATCCTCTTAGGGTATACGTATGGTAATTTCATTTCAGAAACTATTTGGCAAAGTCAATGACCTTTGTGTTCAATCATCTATAGTCTATACTAACGAAAGCGCTAATCTCAGAAACTACTGGTCCGATTTGAAAAAATATCAGTGTTAGATATCCTATCTATCGAAGAAGGCTATAAGTTAGCGGATAGCGCAATTCAAGTAAACGAATCAACTCTTAGATATTTTCGTTTAAGAATCCCTCACAATAGCCCGTTTGAGGGTATCCGATATCTGATCAGGTGCCAGTCAGGTACGTCTTGCGAAATGTCTGTATCTCAGCCTACTAGGTATTACAATATTTAATTAATTAATTAAGATACTCAGTCTGAGTAACTTTATTCATTTTTCTGTAATATTTAGAACTAACGTAGAACTGTTGATTCCATTAGGCTTGCGCAAACAAAATTAAATTATCTTTAATAGCTGTGCCGTAGACAGGATCTAATTACTTATTTAATTTATTTATAAAGAAACTTTTTTCAAATAATACTTCAATGAAATTAATTGATTTTAGGAAATTCTATTACTTTTAAAATGAAAAAAATGTGTTTTAGTTACTAAGGTCTTGTTATTTGATGGTTAAAAGCTGTATGAGGCTGTACCTGGCATGCGGCCGTGGCTAGACGTCCTACGTCGGACTCGTGATCATGTGGTCGCCTGTTCGTTCCCGCCTATTGGTCAACCGACATGAACCCACTCGTAACCCAATCATTTTACCTTAGCACGAGGGGTTAACAAGAATACTTGTAGTGTGCAAAGAAAATGACCTATTTTCAGCTAATTTCTAGTAACTTTTTTTGCACAAATTGCGACTACTTAGTCGCAATTTGAGCAGAGTATTGTAAAAGTATAAGTATGTTAAACTACTAAGTTTAACATACAACTCATACACAAAACCCTTTGGACAGCCCGGCACGTAATCAAAGTCCAAGTCAAATATTATTTATTCCGTAAAAATGGTTACATTTATTTGGATTCGTCATATTTTCTCCCTACCGAATGATACAAGTGATAAAGCCTTACAAAAAGCCTTTATAAAAAAATATTCGTCACACCATTTTCATTTTAGGAATGCGTTGTAGATGCCATGTGTAAATTTTATATTTTAATAAATAACTGGACATCAAATATTAAATAGTTAATAAACAATGTGATAGATAAAACATTTAAGAAAGGAGAATAATTTTTTAAAATGAGCACTGGTCCAAAAAAAAAACCAACAATGGGTTCATGCCTCAGGGGCATGAACCCATTGTTGGTCAACTCATTCATTTGAAGTTACTAAGTGCCGAACAACTTCCGAATCTGAAGTTTACGAGTTACATTTTTTACGCTTATATCTAGATTTCTGCAGGACAGTTTTTTTGTTTATTACCAAAAAATGTGGTGTTTGAGATGATCTTTCAAACTAACCATGTGGCAGGATTAGGGTCATACTTTTATTTTTTTTAATACATTTTTGGACCAACAAAAACATTCTCCTTTGCATGCTATTGTATAACGGCTAATGTGTCTAGAAACTGATATAACTGTAACACCTTTTTGTACCACATTTTATGCAAATAAACTATTATTATTGTATTACAATCCTTATTGCAAGTATTGTCGTTGTTGGTATAAACTTAAGCCACAGTTTGTTTCTTAGTTACAACTGTTTATAACAATGCTTCAGTCATAATGAGAAAGTGCACAACTAAGTTATGTTGTGTATTATTAAAATAAAAATAGTTGTGCCCTTTTTCATTAAGAAGGCAGTATGGATTATTGTAGCTAGAGCAAAGAAATTTGACAATTCGTGTATAAGTCGCAATATCTAAATTTTCTATAACTGTAATTTTCGCTTTAACTATTAAGTTGAACTGACACTTACAGAAGCATGTCGCAGATCGGTAGGATGAGAAGGGCGAGTGCCATACATCAACAACCGTTCTTACAACTGGTCTTTAAATAATTAGTTTGAGGGAATTCCGTACGTAAAAAAATATATCAACTTGGACAAGTTTTGGGCGGCTTTTTGTTTTAGTAGAATCCTTGTTTTTAATTTGCCGGTTCCTAAACTATGAAGCGAATGTATGAAGCGTGTCATATCACGTTACTACCAATCTGTAGCTCAAATATTTGTGCGACGCGCCGCCATTGTGTGCGTGTGGAACGTACAACAATTGGACTGAGGTAATTAAATGATTTGGTAATACTGATTTTCTGTTTGTACAATAATTATTTTATTCATTTTTACTAAATGATCAATTAAGTCAAAAATCCTCTTATAAACTATTGTCATAAATAATATTACGATACTATACCAAGGGCTATATTTTTTTTCGGTTGGACTTACTTAGTTAGCCACGAGGCTTTTGCTACTTCACCGAGCATAAAGGCGAGCAGAGCTCCAGCCTTAATAAATGGTTTAAACACTGCAAACTAAGCAATCTGCGCAAGAGGGCGCCCTCCGTGGGGCTTGGACCTCGGCTCAGGGCGGTCGCTGGCGATGAGATTGAGAGACTATGACTTTTAATATTTTAGGGAAGTGGCGATGAGATTATAACTTTTAGTATTGTACGAGGGCATCGGATGGTTCTTTGCAAACTAAGGGTCAGGAGGACGAGAGGTGTATACCATGTGTCAGCGTACTGGTCGCGATACGGGGAGTCTCTAGTAGTGTCTGCACCGGTGACTCAGTGGTTACGGTAGTTGCTTCTGCGACCTTTTGTTCTGGTTTCGATTCCCATCCGGGACAATTGTTATAAACTATAGATAGTCATCCTGAATCTAGGTGTGCTTTGTGTCCGTTGAGTGTTTGTAAAGTCCCCCACGACACAGGGATTAATTTACCTGGTGCGGATGTTGTCTGTTTATAAGATATAGTACGTAGGCACTGGTTCACCCCGCGAGGTAATAAAATGACAAACCTTAATCTTAATCGAAAACTTAATCCAATTTTGATGCAGCTTCACAAATTGATTGATAAAGAAAACCACAAATCAATTTATTTTACCTTTAGTAAAAGTAATTCTTTATAGATACATATGCCCCACAACAGAATGTGTCGCTTTTTGATAATGAGTTTTAGGCACCTGGAAATATAGATGAAATTGCTTTAATAATATTTTCGTTTTGGGTCACTATAAAACTAAAGCACCGATATGTCACCATCAATTTCTGAAGTAGTCTTTTCCCGTATAGATCATGTTCATAAACCACGGACAACAAAGTCCACAGTTCTGTTTATCGTCGTTTGTATCATCAATCACTCCACTCAGTCGTTGCCCCAAGATTGTAATCTTGTACGTACTCATTCTTCGTTTATTTGAAACGAAATAATCTTTACTTCCTTTATTCAGAAATATTAATATATAGCAAACATTTACACAGAGGAAATGTTTTTTTCTTGAGATCAAAGTAAATATAAATATCACCGATATTTTATAACGTCAAGATACAACGAGATCACAATTCGGCATCATTATGTTTGTTCATTTGTTGTCAAACACGCTACGCTTTGCACAGGTGCAATTATGTATTATACTCGTACGTATAAACCATCCCCTTGAATCACGGATATTTATGCGGTTTTTTTAAAGATTAGAGTCTTAAGGCGCGGTGAATAGAGGACTTTTACGTATTAGTTTTGTCACTGTTGCTCCGCGTAGAAATGAAAGAGAAGCGAAGAGACGCCGTGATGGCGCAACGTTTCGTTCGACTCGTTCAAATTATTTAATTCATTAATCCTTGCAAATATCTTATTCCAATCGATAAATAAAAACAACAGTTCCCTTTATTATTATATATTACATCACTGTTATTAATATTATCAAAATTTGTTTATAAATAATACAGTTACAATTGCTACAATTTCAATTTAAATGGTTATTTTATGGTTTTTTTTTATCAAGAAAATTTACCGAAAACGTGTTTTGAACACAATGGTCCCCCCATAAATATGATCAAGATTAACATATATTTTTTTAGCTGCTCTAAAATGTAAAAATTTGGCTAAAAAACTGTTTTGTGAAGCCTATTTTGACTAAGTACAGCGCCTTAAAAAAAAGCCGCGTCAAAATCCGTAGCGTAGTTTTAAAGAGCTAAGTATACAGAGGGACAGACGGCGGTAGTGATATTTAAACATAAAAAATTTTGACACGTTTTATGCCATATTTTATTCGATAATTTTTATTTAAGTTACTTTGTTATTTAACAATAAGCCTATATTGATTTATTAATTGAAGCATGGGGATTATGAAAATATTTGTACAAGACTATATTTTCTTAACTTAAATGACTGAACAATCACTTTACAAGTTATGACTATAATTAAGATGGCGCTCAGAAATATACATGTCATTGTGAAGAATACCCGCCATAAATGAATCTCACCTTACCTTTGAAATAATTATTAAATCAACAATTGTATTACACAACGTAGGTAGATAGAGAAAGACTCGTAGGAAGCTAGGATAGGGTCCGGTCGTCCTTGCTAGGCGAGGCTCGCGACGCGTTCTATGCTTCTGACCTAATCCCAGCCCGCGCTGGTTGATTCCAATTATATTTATAATACGCGACTTATCACATGCAACATTGGTAGATTTAAATTCTATTTAATAACATTACTGTTGAAATGTATACTAATTAATTAGTCAAGATTTTTTTTTTGCCTTTATTTATTTTTATCATTGTATTTGACTTATAATAAGTACGATCGATTCGTCTACATTATCAATAAACGTTTTCATTTCATTTCATTAAAGCGACTAGTCTTGTGTAGTTCGTGAACGATGAACGAATAGGAGCCGTATCTTCGTACTGTACTAGAAGAAACGTTTCCGAACGCTTATTTGTAATCGGTCTAATAGGTCAAATAGCTCTTTTCGTACTTCGTACATTGTAAACCGCGAGATCGTATAAGTGCGAGCGAGAACGAATAATGAAACTGACTGATTGTTTTTGACAAGTACGTCATACGAATTCATTCATAATAATGTAGGCGGTTGATCAGAATGACAGTCCTTGAGTCCTAAGCCTGTACAAGTATGAAGGAAAATCAAATATGTTAAATTATTACAATAGTCACCATAATTTGGTCACCGTGGTGATTTGGTGGCTGCTCTGTGGTCCGCAAATACGCTCTAAGTACTTAACAATGTTCCTAGAGAACGTATTTACTCTGTGGTCCACGCTGTCCTATATGGAAATGCTGACCGAGCGCAAAGACCGAATAGAGCTGTTAGAGCTTATAGAACGAACTAGTTCACTGTCCGAAATGAACTAGTACGGAGCGATCTTGAAAATGACCGAGCAGGCACAAGACTAAAAGCGACTTTAAAATTAGCGTTGTTGGCGCACAGTAGTTTGGTTATTCAAATATAAAATTGCAGTAATTTAATGAAATTTGTACGAGATTTATGTCGGTATTGAATTCCATTGAGCAGAGTATACCAAATTGTCTTGAGAAAGGAATTGACAATTGGCAACAGATTCATAACTACAGGTTCATTATTCATTTTGGCCGTACGACGTCCATTGCTGGACATAGGCCTCCCTCATAGATTTCCAGTTACTAAGGTCAGAAGCCGCCTGCGTCCACCGTGATCCTTTCCAGGTCATCCGTCCATCTAGTTGGTGGACATAATACGCTACGTTTGCCGAGCAGCGGTCTCCATTTGAGAACTTTTCGGCTCCAACGGCCATCTGTTCTCCGTGCTATATCGCCTGCCCACTGCCACTTCAACGAACTCATCCGTTGGGCTATGTCAGCTACCCGCGTTCTTCAACGTATCTCCTCGTTTCTGATTCGATCTTGTTAAGAAACCCCGAGCTTGTTACCTCTCCATAATTAAGGTTTACGAGTGCCAACCGAACGAGTGTATGAACTAAATGTTACGAATTCTGCATCACTGCAGTTAATAAACTTCACTAACATAACCTAAGATGGCATCGATCACAACAAAAAGTATTTAAGATTCCTTTGCTGAATCTTCTGTTAATCACAACAGAGTATGAAACAAGGTCCCTTCTCACTGTCTGTCTGTCCGTATGTAAACTAAGATCTTTAAAAGCACGCAACGGATTTTGATGCGGTTTTTTATGGATAGAGTGATTCAAGAGCAAGAGGAAGGTGTATATGGCTTTGCATCGAGCCCGAGCAAAGCCGGGTCGTGTCGTATATATGAGAAAACCTAAAGATGCGATTAATCTTAAACTTGTTATTTTTGACCCTCCTAGTATTACAGATGCTGATTTTCTTGATGGTGTGTGTTATGATCACCTGATCAAGTCGGCTTTTATTAACTTTTAACTAATTTAAAACGTTTAATTTTATCATTACATTTCTCCCTTTACACTGCGACAAAAGACCAAATTATCAGCATAATTGAAATTATTGACAAATTTAATTATATTTTTTAAATACATCATTTCTCTTCCGTGACAAACAGAATTGAATTAATGCCACTTATCGTATATTCGTTGGATATAATGCGATGCAATCAATTTTTAACCCAATCAGCAAAAATAATTTTCCCATTCATACGAAATGAAAATTCTTGTCGAAGCAGTTATTGCAAAATTGGATGAGCTTCATGAAAGCCTTTTCAATTTATTATTATTTCTCGTCATTGGTTATTTATAAGAGAAATCACACTTGTGTGCCTACTGACGATAATGGTCATGCGACCGAAAGTTAATCTGATTTGTCCTAACATTATAATAATATTTAATTATTACTAGCATAGCGACAACCTCCGTAACGTAGCGGTATTTGGCTCGCCTTGAATCTCGGAGGTCGTGGGTTTGATCCCCAAACCGGACATGTAATCTTTGTGTAATTTCTAAAATTTCTTTCCGGGTTGCCAAGCGTGGTGACTATGGCAAATACCCTCCCTCGGGAGGAGGCCCATGTTCAGCAGTGGACGTTATACGGGCTGATGATGATGATGATTACTACTAGCATCCCGCAACTTATTATGAGTAGAGGAATTAATGACAAACGGACAGATGGAGTACATTGTCTGTAATGTCCTACAATTAGCAGCACTCACAGGTTGCACTTACTAGTTATATAGGTAACTATTTACCTAGGTAGTTTTATTCATAGAGTAAGAACCTATTAATTACAGTTCTTTTTCATTGTGATTTTGACAAGTACAAGTGTATGTAAATACCTAAATGCTGAATAAATTTATTGTTTCATTATTATTTATTTCCAATTGCGATTTTTTCAAAACGGACCGGTAGATTCTGAGTCTAACGCGTTCAAGAAAACAAACAAACTCTTGCGTTTTATATATCTAAAACAATAATACTTGACTGTCATCTTGTATACTTTTGACATTATCAATTATAATACTGCGCAAAATTAAATACTATCAGACTGTTTCTGAAAACGAGTTGATTCGTAACTGGAAGATTCCAACGAACTCCCAGTGTCTCAATGTATTCGCTATTCAATTATTTATTATTTGTGAATAATATATACAAATTTGTCTGTGTGACGTCACCTTTCATTTTCAAATGGATTCAAATGACGTTGCTTTGTTGCAGGTTGTTGAGTTGGTTCGGCCGAGATATTCTAAATAAATTGAAGGTGAGTTGTTTACAGTCACATTTTAATGTTATATATATGTATATTTAAATTTATGTTTGTTGTGCGAAGACAATATCGACATATTATTATATTATATGTTGACCATAATGAAGTCTAATATTTTTGAACTATTTATTGAAGGTGATATTATACTGAACATTTAAAGTTTTTTTTTTTTTTTTTTTTATATTTCTAGCTGAATTTTGCCGTCTAATATTATTCTTGTTAACCCCTAGTGCTAAGCTAAAATGCTTGTGTTACGAGTGGGTTCACGTTGGTAGTGCAATAGGTGGGGTTCGAACCGGCGACCTCAAGATCACAAGTCCGACGACCTAGCCATTGGGCTACGGCCACTTAACATTGGACTGCGATATTTTTCGGAATTAAATACTTAGTATCAACATCATCATCAGCCACTGCTGAACATGGCGCGACTGGCATCCTGGCAGGCTGGCATCCCGAAGGAGAGTTTTGCCATAGTCACCACGCTTGGCAGGCGGGTTGGTGACCGCAGTATTATGTCGTAACACACTAGGAAACGCTACTGCCCGTTCCCTGGTATACGATTGTTATAGATGATGTTATACCAGTCGGGACCAACGGCTAACGTGCTTTGCGGACCTGAAAAGAAATCTTGGAAATTACACAAAGATTTCTTGTCCGGCTTGGGGATCGAACCCGCGACCTCCGAGAATAAAACGTACCTAATATCGCTACGCCACAGGTTGCGACGATCAGGTGACATACTTAGTATAATATATACCAAATCTAAAAAATTAAGTCTTCAAGATTTACGTTTACCTACAGCAGGCGGAACCGAGCGGAATAATAAGCTTGTTCATTAGCAGCAAACAAACTCTGCTTATTACATTCACAATTGTATCTGTCTTATGTTATAATCCAAGTCTTAGACATCATGTCTGAGTCTTTATTGTACGATTTAAAGTTAGCGAACAAAGCGTACAATATCGAGATGCAGTGCGCTCCAACTTTAGCAAATACACTTTTTCACTAAACGTTTCGTTTGGTAAAAGCGCTGCCAGTACATACAGTTGGCAAACACGCTGCTATGTTTAAGGACTATTAAATGAAATAAGAAGATAAGTACATTGTACACTTCCTCACAAAAGTTTCTTATAGGATGGTAGATTGAGATACATTTTGACGGCGCACTTCGTGAGTGTTATACTTATAGCGATAAGCGGGGCGAAGATACTTTCAAAGTGTTTTCATGAAGTAGGGATTAGATTGACTGCTAGAGATAAGATTTTAGAGACAAAATATTACGCATTTTTCCGACAGAAACTCTAGGTATATAGTAAAAGCTACCACTTTATTTAAGTCAGGTATTACGGATATATACCCCAATTTGAAAATTGTTCCTGTCCAGTAAAGTACGGTGTCAGCGATAATGTGTTCTACAGAAATGTAGGTAAGCTGTGGATTGATCTCCTTTTTCAAACGATGCTTAAAGACAGTAAATGAGGCTGTTGCCTATCATGATACGTACGATAGGCTACAGCTTGGCTGTGCCTATCGTACGTATCAACTCTTGGCACTGGTTAAGAAGCGGCCCTAGCCCTGGCTAGCCTGGATAGGGCGTCGGACTTGCGATCATGTGGTTACCGGTTCGATCTCCACCCATTGCACTACCGACGTGAACCCACTTGTAACACAAGCATTTTAGCTTAGCACGAAGGGTTAACAAGAATAAAATTAATGTGCAAAAACTATGCTAGCAAACGTTTTTTTAGGTATAGCGGTTATATAGGTTTAGGTAAAAGTTGAAAGGGAATTGTTTATCTTTGTATGGTCATGTGAAGAGGAGGGATGAATGCATGTTTCTAAAAGAGTTCTAAGTATACAAGTAGATAGATGGAGAGGGAGAGGAAGGCCAAGAAAAGATAGATGGGTTGTGTGAAGACTGATATGAAAGAAAATGATTTAGTGATAATAGGACGGGTGGCAGGACAGAATAGAAGGAACAAACATGTTGTGCCGACCCCAAGTAATATGGGATAATTAGGGCAGGAAGAAAAAGAAGAAGGTTATATAGGTACATACGCTTGCGCGACTGCCACCTAGTTGGAACTTTATTGTTATTATAACTTTATTTTGTAACATCGGTAATTAATTTGCGGTATAATTAAATTAACTAAATACTAGCTATATCTGATATATAAATTCTGTTGGCAACTGTACGCTAATTGAATGTATTAAGGCTGTCGCTTTTTCAGGTTACTTAGCATAAACTTAACTCTGAAGTGCTTGCATCTGTTTGTAGCAATATAACCTGGACGTGTTTCGGCGAACTTATGATTTTACGTCACTTTACCGAACAGTTTATGATATGGCTTTAGTATGTCGAAAATTGCTGTGGGACTTGGCTCGAACAGTTGTATTAACTTTTTTATTACCTACATTTGTTTAAGTGATTTGGTGCAAGTAAACAGTTGCTACGCGCTGTCTGTATATTTAATTAACCAAACTACGCAACGGTTTTAAATGCGTTTTTTTATAATTAGAGTGATTTAAGAGGAAGATTTACATGTAAAATACGGAACGCTAGTACTAAAATATAAAATCAAGCACGCATTAGCGTGGGGTAGATTTCCTGTTATAATATTTTCTGATAATCCGAGGAAAAAATCATAGAAACACTGTCCCTCGTCAGGCATTTTAAATGGGACGTAGATTATCATTTGCCGACATAATAAAAATATAAAAAGGGCACGTCCGCATTTCAGCCAATAGCCCACTGTTGAACCAGATACAACTAACTAATGTTTGTTCTGTTTTAAGTATTTTATGATGTGTATATCTTGGTAGGCCTTTCATGTTTTTACGATAATTCTTTTATATTTCTTTTTAATTCATTACGTTATTCTATAGTTCTTATAAAACTTTTATTACGTTTTAATTTAGATAAATATTTGTGTTTAAGTAATCAAAAGTTGAACTACATAGTCAGTTACTAAATAAAAAAAAGTTGTTCAACCATGAATAAAAATGCAATGAACGAAATGATTATTATCTACAGAATATAAGTATTACCAGGTAACCTAACTATGTAGTGTAAATTTAATCAGGTTGATGAGATAAGCGGCCTCATTCCATTAGTTTACATACTCGTTGACAATGCGAAAATGTTCCATATGTTCTACACGCCACGCGATGCTACTACTTACTACACCGGGGGCCCAACCAGGGGGGCCCACCCCCTTGGGGAACCTTCACGTAATGTGTAAACTCCAAATTCATGTTGAATGTATATGAAAGTTTAAATTTAGCATTTTAATGTAGGTAGGTGTCATTCGTTGAGTCCTTCATATTTATGAAAGGTTCTACATAAATTGGTGCAATGCTGATATTTTATACATATAAACTTGAATCTCTTGAATCACTCTATTTATTAAAAAAAACGCATCAAAATCCGTTGCGTAGTTTTAAAGATCTAAGCCTACATAAGGACTGACCGACAGCGGGAAGCGAGAGCGACTTTGTTTTATACTATGTAGTATGTGAAAGTTTTGTGGGTGCCATATATAAGTAGGTAATTGGATGAAACTTGGCACATAAATTATGTATAACTATAATAAATAGATGGATATTTGGGACACACATCGCTTTTTATAACTTACAGGAACAGAGTAGCATCCAGAGTGTAGCTAGTAGTAAATAAAACAATAATGATGTCGTCTTCAAAAGGGGTATGGATATACAAAGGTTGGGAATGTCTGAGCCAGGCCCTCCCAGTCTGTGCGTGTTCGTAATGGCTTCTTGTTGCTAATGTAGCTGTCAGAATTAAACCAAATACATATTTAATACTAATGAGCATATGAAATAGTTTGCAAAGCTAATAAATATACATGTTTCAGTTTGTTCTGTGTTCGCTACTTATTGAGTTTTTTGCATAATTATTATAAAAATAACTGTTGTTTGCTCGAACAATGGTAAATATTTTTAGAATTTATGCCGACTGCAAACAATAATTTATTAAATACTACTTATAACTCATATAAACTACCTATTAACGTGACGAATGACTGCAGTAGAAGAATAGATTTTTACATAAAAGTTGTTTTAATAATGATTTCTTTCATTCTGGCTTGATGTTGAAGCTAATGATGACGAAGCAAATAATCTGATTGCAATGTAAGGTGTAGAAGATACATACACAATATTTTAATACAAGTAAGGAATTTTGTAAGTACAACTCGGTCACATTATCTCGAGACCTCGCTGGAATGCCCCGCTCTCCTTTCACCTCCCCGCGCTCGCCACGGACGCACCATATCAGAGCGCCGACTCGACGTGACGTCATCGACGCCAGGTCTCGAGATAATGTGACCGAGTAGTACGTAGTTTTTTGTAGGCAGTATACAATTTTATTATTTTAATAGAGGGTTCTAATTTCTCAGTAGTCGCCACGTCACGCTCTGGAAATAATATGGCGATTCTATTAATAACTTATTAATAACCTATAGTTATTGAAATGGTTATATAACTATAGGTTTACGGAATAAATGAATTTGTATCTTTGCATTTAAAGTTTAAAACACTTTTGAATTAACTACGCCTTTACTTAGTTTAAACTTCATAATGAGAATTATTTCAGGCCCCATTGATTGTTCGTACTTAAGTTCGAAGAGAAAGGCCACGAATAGCGCACAAGAATAGCGCGATCAAATAAGTCCCTGCGGTTCTGGGATCCAATTTTCTAGTTAAACAAATCAGCGCTGAACAAACGTATATCCTATCGGATAACGGCCGGAATCCTCGTAATCAGATCCAGTACACAAACTTATAGATTCCATCAATAGTTACGGCTGAAGGCTAAGTGGGCGACACGTGACTTATATTTTAACAAAAACAGCGCGTGGTTTTGGCCGCACAACCCCCGTGCCCGTGGGAACTTCAAAATAAAATTGATTTCTATCCTTCCTATACAAGGTGTAACGGAAAGGGTATATACATAGAAAGAGCAAGGCTTCTTTGGATCATAACAAACGATATGGCAAGGATTTCAACTCAAAATAAAATGAAAAAGTCAGTATTATTTTGCAAACAAAAAAAAAAGCGGAACCCTTTATTCAGAAATACCAGGAGTAAGAGGTTTATTTTTACTTGCAAATAGTTCGTTGACATCGATCAGCTGATTGAGTGCTAGTGATGTATTAATTTCAATTTGAAAAGTTTGGTTTCTGGTATCTATGAATTTTAAAAAATCATTACTTGCTGACTTGTATAGATAGGATTAAATAACCCTTGCTATATCGTTTGTTATGATCCAAAGAAGCCTTGCTCTTTCTATGTAAATAGCCTTTCCGTTACACCTTACATAAATAGGCTATCTAACATTTAAATAATTTTTCACATCGGCCCAGTAGTTCCTGAGATTAGCGCGGTTAAGCAAGCAAACAAATAAACTCTTCAGCTTTATATTTACTAGCTACCGCGCACTAGTTCCCGTGGGGACTCATATTAAATATAGCACCGAAATATTTTTTATATCGGATCAGTAGTTCCTGAGATTATCGCATTCAAGCAAGCAAACAAACAAACTCTTCAGCTGTACATATTAGTTTATATTAAATGTTTATAAAGAGGATTGACAAATCAAAGGAACAGAGAGTCGGAAGACGTCTTTAGGCATTTGTTATTCTGGTAGTTAATTATATAGTGTCATTCCAAGTCGGTAGACCATTGTGATGTGAAATAACTATTCTCATTTTAGTATTTCTTGTTTTAAGTAATTTCATATGTTCTTTCTTTGCTCTCGGCATAAAGTTCGTCGTGTCAAAAGCATACTTCGATAGTCACAGTATCGGAATGTCCTGGTAGGCTGCCAGAATGCTACAGTATCTAAGCAGCTAAAGTGCGATGGCCGGCGGCACATCCTCTGCCTAACCGTCTCGGTGTGCGTATGTTGTTTTTTTAAAATAGATAAATGAAGTATCGAAGAAGTTTATCAGTAGAATAAATGACTATAATTATTGTATTCGAGGTTCGAATTTAAAAAGGCACAATTTTATTTGGCATAATATATACCTTTGTCAGAATAAAATTATAATTTTACGATTCGGATTACTTATGATACTAATAATCCTTATCATGATCTTATTGAGATGTTATATCCTTAATAGATAATGCGGAATATTGAACAATTTCAAAGACATTCGGTATCATTTCGGGTTGTTCTGTGTTGAACACGAACATAATTATTAATTACAATATGATATGTACATGTTACATACTGTGTATAATGAATATCCTTATTAATTATGTTATAATAATATTCCTTACTAATATTATAAATGCGAAAGTAGCGAGCGTCTGTCCGTCGGCCTTTCACGCCAAAACTACTTAACCTATTTAAATATATTTGGTACACAGTTAGTGTAGAACCTGATAAGGACATTGGATATTGGCGTAAGGAATTGTAGGAGCATGAAAGGGGCGGGTGAAAATATTATTGATGTTTAAACTAGAAGCTTGAAACATCAATAAATTGCTATTTAAAGTCACTATTCCTTGCGCAGGCTCCGCTTGTTACATATAAATTGAATAATTAGAAATGTGAGGAGTTAAATATACAGCAAAATTAATACCTATTGGGTATCGACTAATAGTTCACTGTTTTTATATCATTGTATTTTTTGGAATCTGAAAGTTAAGTAACATTTTTATTCAGAAGATACGTTTAGTTTTTGAAAAACATTCATATTTTATTCTAAACCTATTAATCAAATAATGAGGAGGTTGTCAGAATCGACATCTTCTGAGGCCACCAGTGGCCTTAAAAGATGACGATTGGTTTCGGTCACCTGGTATTTTAGGTTACATTTCTGAGACGACTATTTATGCAGTTCACCCTAAAAAAATCTTCTTAGAACGGTGTGCTTTATATCCATGAATCATTTCTTGATGAAGTCCCCCACGAAACCGCCATTTATATCAAAAGTAGCGGAATAGCCACTTTTAAAAATCATCTCAGTCTTCTGCCAACAGTCAATGTCAATATTATATTAAACAATTTTAGTTATAATTTTGCGGGTGTAGATGACAGACACAATTGTGCTATAAAAATAAAGTATTTTTTATCTGTGCTATCAAAATATTGTCTATGTACAAACTAGCGCCATCTGTGGCGCGAAACTTCATGCGTAACTATAAAGTATAATAAATGTCAGTCAGTTAAAACATGGTATTCTCGAGTATTATTATGTGCAAAATTTGTTATAACTAGCATCACATAAAATGACAATAAATATTATCTGCTCAACTCACGCTCCTCGTGTTACGTGTATGAGTACACACAAACACATGTTTCCAATAATATTGTTTGTTGAAGTTCATATAAAACTATAACTCGTATAATATGAACATTAGCAGTGCACGGCAATATTACTTAAGCTGAGAAAATATTGACTTTCACTGTGCTGATAGTAAGAACAATGCATGTAGGAAATTCACAAAGCTAATATTTAGTTGGCAGATGTTATTAGTCTTACTTCTAGTCAACAAGTTGGAAATGATGGAGATACAGCTTCTAAAAATATGTATGATTACATGCCTCCTTAGTTAAGTAGAGAAGTAAAATGTCCTCAAAGCGTTCAAATATTTATTACCATTTTTAACTTGATGGTTAGACTATATCTTCCGCTGTTTACTATACTGTGAAATTTTGAGTGATTCTGTTTTAGTAATATTGAGTGTGGATTACATTAATGAAACATGGCGAAAGTTATGGCAAATTATTACACCAAAAAAATATTTTGCTCTAACAATTGTTGAATTGGGTTCATTTCGTTAATTGTTTGATTGTTACCGGCACGATGTCTTACTTGGAAATCACCTCTCACAAATTCATATTTACATTAGCTTTTTTTCAAAGAGCTTTCTCTTATATCATGTATCGCACAATATAAGTTTACAAGCCAATTCGAACATACACAAGTTCCGCCGGTCGTCCGCGTCTCCATTTTGTCTATTTATTCGGGTATATAATAATTTACTTATTTGAATATAATGTAGATGTCAATAAAAGTTATGCTGATTGAAAAATATCAATACATAACCAAGTATGACATGAACGAAGTTGCGAGTATTCACGTAGTTTTATGTAAGCTTAGACTTAATTTTTCTTTCAGTAAAATATTCCTTGTTATTAAGGGGGTGACAGAAGCGAGTCAAGCGTGAATCGCGTCTAGTTCATTGACTGGCTCACGATGTTATTTCCCGTCTCGCTAACAAGGATTCTATTCTGTTCGTGGAACAGTATTATATTCGCTGATGATTTATTTTTCTGATTGAATGCTTCTGACGAACGCCTCATAATTCGAGTAAAAGAAAAGTTTTATTTGAAATATAAGTTAGAGGAAAATTTGACTTCTTATTATCGAATAACATGCATTAGCGTGTGACGAAAAGAATGCTAAATGAAGATGGAGGAATATATTAGAAGAGGAAGGCCTAAAAAAAGATGAACTGTGTGAAAGATGACATGGAAAAAATGTGTGAGTATGGAAGAGAATAGGAATAAATGGAAGAAGGTGACATATTGCGCCCACCTCAGATAGGTGCAGGGCAGGAAGACGATTATTGTCGAATGCATTTTGCACACAGATACCAATTTTGAAGGAAGGTCTTGGATTTAATCCGAAAAATATATGGTTCTGAATGTCGGTATCGTGGTATGATAAATAAATGATGTCCGAAAACTTCTTCAAACTTTTACTCGGGTTATTTGTTATTCGTACATGAATATCATATTTTTCCTGGTTAGTTATAATAAGATTTCTGATATAATATTGGTAACACAAATGTTAGGTAGGATCTGTACTATAAAGTTTTAGTTCTTTTTTAACATACATTTCAAAAATTGTCATAGATACGAAATTATTGTATAATTATTATGGGTCATCGGAAATAGGTAGGTACCAAAATAATTCTTAGGAGAAGACTATATACCTAGCTATCAACCACAAATAAATATTCTAGTGGTTCCTCGGTACTCGACAATACACGGAATGTCACTTTACTTGTACATAATACTACTATGTAGAATACTGTCGTCGTCGCGTATATCATCTAAGTTATATATTATTATCCTTACTAATACTTAGTAAATATGTACGTGCAAGGTCATAAGTTTGTGAGTTTATATGTAAGTTACCGAATAAGGAGAAAAATATGCATGCTTATTACCTGCATGAGTCATAGTAGGCGTATATATTTTATGAGGCTTGCTTCTTGGGCGCGGTTTCACCCGAGGAGCTTCGTGGCAACTTTGTAATTAAATATAGCCTATGACATCCGGGAATAGTGTAGCTTCCCAACGGTGAAAGAATTTTTCAATTCGGTCAAGTAGTTTCGGGGCTTATTCAATACAAACAAACAAAACGGTGACAACATAATTAGTGCAAGTAACCCAGGCCGCTTTGACCAGGCGCTTAATGGACAGTATATAACAGTTAGTAAGCTGCCATTTAAAAAAAATACAATGTGACAGATACTGCGGGAAAAATCGCGAAGCACAACTAGTTTTATTATAGTACCTACAATGGTGTATCATCTAGGAATAATATCTTTGTCCTATAAACGTTTCCACGAGCCATCAGTCTAGTGTATTATTCATTCATTAGAATAAACAACAAATGTAGATTTTAGCCGACGACCGCAGATTTACATCTCTGTGCTGTTTGAATAATCACAAGTGTTAGCGTCTCATTTGTCTACGTTTATGTAAGGTTTGAGGAAACTGACGGCGAACTTCGTAAATGGCTTCTTTAGGTGCGTTTGCAGTATATGACAGATACTGGCTACATAGTTACTGCATGATAATTATCTATTGTATGGCTACGGACACGAACCGTCTCTCCTGCGTTGCTGTCTTTGTGCACGGTTCCATTGAAACCTATGCATTGAAATGCGCCGCTACCGCCGCCGCCCCGCAGGTCGCTGAGTTCCTAATCGGAATAAAAAGTTTTTCCCAAAAGCGATTTGATAACCTTCCTTCCTTTTTTGACTCAGAACAACTATCCGTGTTGCACAATAACTGGTTGAGAATCGAACCCAGAACACTAGAATCAACTACCGGAACCACTGAGCCACCGTTGCAGTCATAAATGAGACCTAACAAGTAAGGAATCATTATCTTCGAAACATATAATTTCAATAAATTATTATTTTTTCTTTTATATTTCAGCAGCAATTGATACTTATCACGTGTCAGCTTCTACTTAAAAATATTGTTGACTGTGACTGTTTAAGTACATTTGTATATGTATATATGTACAGACTATCCACTATCCTATTTTTCCGGTAACGTCTAACTAATGCATACCTTAATGCATGAGTTAGACGTTACCGGAAAAATAATTTTGAGCTAAACATTCAATTCTGAAGAATTTTAGTGTTTGCAGGGTATTGCCTGTGTAAAATTAAATATAGTTGATGGTGTACTCTCGAGGAGGGGGAATCCAAAGCCATAAATATACTGCGGATGATGTCCTCAGGGCCCGGAAAAAACTGCTACGTCTAGCGGTTTTTGTTCGAGTAATCGTTCCCGGGAAACAAATTCTCTTGTATGTAGTACTTATTTTTTTTTTAATAGTGACTTGACACTATCTTCTTTTTAATGAACGGCATATGTTTTGCGTAAGGAAAGAGAACATGGGGTACCTATTTTATTTCAAAAATCAGTAGACACTATTAATGATCGTTTATTATCATTTTTAAAGTTGAAACAGCGCTGCCACAACATTGTTTTAGACAACAAAGACGTATGGCGCTGATCCCACTTATTAAAATGAAAAAAAAAAACAAAGAAAAACTGGTTTTGCCGATCTCATTAGAGTTTTTTAATTTTAGTTGGACGGTGATTGTTATTTAAGCAACAGCATATCGAAATACAGTTAATGTTATTCAGATGTGTCAAAGGTTTAGTCTTCCAGGCAACTTGTTAGGTTTTGTGTGAGAACATTGTTTTCGAGGATATTTTATTTATTATTTTTATTTTTTTTCATCATTTATTCTCTTTAAAAAAAACAAGATATATGTTTACAGTTTTACCTCGCCAAACTTTACAGTTTGTTGGCGAGAAGCGCTCGTTTATCAAATATTTCTTTCAATTGTATACTTAAAAAGTAATGCGCACATTCAATACCTTGGCAACGACAGACCGACGCGAACATACAATAGACAATGAATTCCAACCCCGAGTGATCAGCTGATGCTGGCCACTGGTCCGGAACTCACCGCCCATCACAGCCCGACGACTTATCCGCGTTCTCCAGAAATAAGTCCTTCAATTTTAATTTTAACACACCTTTGCTTAAGTTACCATTATTCCTTAACAAATCTATTTTGTTGAATACTTTTGGAACTAAATATTTAGACGTTCTTTTACCGTAATAGTTAGTTATTTTTGGTTGTACTAGTCTTCCCTCTCTTACACTTCTTGTGTTAAACTTATTGTTAGCTTTTATTTTGAAATTATCACTATAATAGTGTTCTAATCCTATTAAATACTCAATTTTTAAATCTACTGGCATAATTTTACATATGGAAAATAATTTATCGTAGTCTTTGTTGCACTTTATCTTAGTTAAAGTGTAATTCACTGTAGTTATGTTGTTTTAAAATTGTATTCATATAGTTTTAAAATATTTGCGAATTAAATTTATAACAAGATATATGGATATAATGAAGATAACATAATAGGTAGAAGACCTTTGTAGATACAACTCATCACATTTATGTAGGTCTCATCTCATGAGGTTTAACCGCCGGTTACAATGTATATCATAACATCAGAAATATTGTTACGACACGATTAGAAATAAAGTTTCTGATCAAGTCGTAAAAATATTGCTGACTTTCCTCTACTACAGCGTGATTGTTGTGCGGTTTAACCCGCGTTACTCTCGTGTCCATCTTGACTGTATATGACCTATTTTATTGTCAACTTAAATCAAATAGCAGTATTTGCCTTGAAGACTAATAAATATTCATTTATACATCCATACAAACCTACACATGTGGGTTAACTATATTATACTGGGTGGCTTTTCTTACCGTCTTGAAAATAATAGGGCGTAGTTATTTTTGTTTTTTTTTACGAACGTAGAAAAGTGAAAATTATAACGATAAAAATACGTACCTAATTAGGTATTTACGTTACATTAGTTAAAATACGTGTCTATAATATTAGGCCGCAATCAAATATGAATGAAAAGAGTGAGCGAAATAGCGTTAGTACCTACGCACGAAAATCGTAACCGTGAAAATGCGTACCTAATTTAAGTAGGTACGCATTTTTACGGTTACGATTTTCACTCTAAGTGAGTTAAAAAAAACAAATAATATCATTCCAATTAAAAATGAAGTTTTACTGTTAAGGGATTTGTTCTAACCCTAAAACGCAGGTTGTGAAACTTTCTATGCAGTTTATCACTATCTGGAGAATGTACAGACACATTTAGTACCGCACGTCATTACGATAAATTTCTCCCAATAGAAAAACAGTGACCGCCAATGCAACCGCAATACAGGGAAATGTCGTAAACTAAGCAATTTATTGCCAACAAAATAACAAACGGTTTTATTGCAGCCTCGAAATAATCTATTCTTAAGGAAAATCCGGGGGATTGCTTCACAATAGCGGACGCACTGTTCACTCACAATGGCGGTCGGATGACAGATGCTGATTGTTGTGACATTGTTGCTAACCTCGTGGCTTCGACTACAGATGGAAATCATTCGTAGTGATTGGAGGGTTGAGATAGTAGAATATTGAATATGGGATTTTACTGTTTTATTTTAAATATAGATATTGTACTTGAACCTAAAGCCGAGGACACACTGATACGATGGCATATTTTTATATGAGTTTGTTTCCACAAAGTTGCCGTCACGTGGCACTTTCGTTAGTAGTATGGCTTTGGTCTAAAAAGGACAATCTGTGTTTAAAAATATATATTCTTCACGAGCAGGGTCATCTCTTAATAGTTAATGATTTGTTTTCTAGCTGATACGACAGGAGGTCCTGGTTCCTGTATTAACTAAAACAATATTAAATTGAACTTCTAATCAAAATCAGTACACGTTACGGTTATGTTGATGTTCAATTATTATGTTGATGATAAAATATTTATGTTGTCGAAAGCGCCTAGGGTTTAATTTAATGTAGTGGTTAAGTATTCTTAAATTTTATTATTTCCGCGCAATTAAAATATATATCCCGGATAGGAAACGAGAGTCCCAGAACAGGTCTCAAAGCAAACTGTCATAACTACTGACCCAGCAAATATCAGCTTTACTTTAGATTGAATCGATGACTACTTAAAAGACTTATAATAAATAAATAGCATAATTTTCTGTATGGCCCTTCTACATGCACCTACTTCGAATACAAAACATTAGTCACTGACAGCACTCGGCAGACAATGGATCGCGACTGTGGCGACAAAAACGACATTAGCTGTTGACAACTGAATCACGTGATTAATGACGGAGATGCACTAATTGCGATACTGTGTTCAAATTAACGCAATTATTAACAGATAAACGAACTGCATTGTTGTCACAATTTAATAATTATTGTAGTTTATACAAAATAAGGCTTTTAAGTCATCATCAATCATCATCAAAAGCCTCCTCTTAACAGACCTTGGCTAGCCAGGATCTTAGAGGGATATGCCATAATCACCACGCTTGGCAGACGGATTGGTGATCGCAGTAAGATGTAAACCTTGAGCTAATAGATGCTACTGCCCATCCATTAGCCATATGTCCCTTAGTCGTCTTTTACGATACCCATGGGACGACATTGGGTGGTCTATTCTAAGCCGGAAAACACACAGACAAGGCTTTAAAGTATAATCTTTTATTGGTCTTGTTTCAAATGGTTGTTCTATTATCTAAGAAAATAAGTCATAACAAATTATAAGTATACTAGCTTAGTAGTAGCAAAAGCCTCATGGCTAACTACGTACGGCAAAAAGAAAAAAAAAATAACTGGCTTAGTGAGTGGTTTTACCCGCATAGCTCCTGTTCCCGTGGGAGCTTTTATAATTACAAAATATAATTAATAAAATATTGAATTTTTCAAATCGGACCAAAAGTTACTGAGATAAGAGCGTTCAAGCAAATAAACAAACTATACTAAAGTGTAATTATGCTTTTAATAAAAATTTTAGCAGCCGTAGCCCAATGGCTAGGGCGTCGGACTTGTGATCTAGAGGTCGCCGGTTTGAATCCCAACCATTGCACTACCGACGTGAACCCACTCGTAACACAAGCATATTAGCTTAGCACGAGGGGTTAACAAGAATACTAGTAGATTGCAAAAAACAGCAAGTAATCGTTAAAAAAAAAACCACACACGATACACTATTACTTGTATCATCGTTTACCTTCATATACCTATCATATCATCTTACCATCACTTTCGTTGTCTTAACTTTTTCTTGTTGTTTTACCTGCAACTTTGTACTTTATCATAAACTAAAAAGACTTGGTATTACCGCAGATTCACTTAGTTTCTTTACCTGCGCAGTATATCAAATTAAAATGATGTCTTACTTGGCGAAGAATCTTAAAGTTTAGTAAGCTTAAGTTACCAGTAGCTTGTACCGACCAAGTTTTAATTTAATTTCTTGTGAATGATGCACAACTTGTTTATTTTTTTAAATATGTTTATTCTCGTCATGCTACCAGAAAAAGCCACCTTATTCAATTTTATCTTTAGTTAATATCTAGATATTTCTACTGTAAAGGTAGAAAATGTAGTTTTTAATGTAACTCTGTCACAAACAAACGAAGTGTTAATAACAAAATAATAAGAAGATTCGGGAACGATACCTACGGAGTTACCCCGAAACCTGCACCTTATATATCTTCAGAAGAATACAAATCTTTGTATCGCGTAAGTATTAAAATAATAATTAAACTCCTTTTGAAAGTTCAATCATCTATTTTAGTTGATGTAAAGTTATTGTCAATGTATTTAGGGAAGACACACGAATCTGCAACACAATTATTACTAGCGCAGATGTTAATGATTCTTATAAATTGTAACCCATTTTATGTCTATAAAGAATTATTATTATAATTTATAGAAAACTGCTTAAGATTAGCGTTACTTTTTGTGTGACGAAGGCCCATACATTCGACCAGCATACCATATTGTTTTCATTTTTATACAGGAGAAGTCAATGTGAGTTAAAATAGTATAGATTTGTTATTTAAGTATACTTTGTATTAATTTAAATCATAATACATCCATGATGCGAGGTTATCTTACGAGTTTCTTATCGTTTATAATATTTGTTTACCTACATTTTTGTTTATTGTTTCTTATTAACGTATGTACTGTGTGCGCTCTAAATATTTATTCTGTTGGAAAAACACTGCTTCTCATTAAGTAAATTGTGTAAATTCTGCATGAGAAATAAAGTATTCTTAAGCCGTAATTTTGAGACCTTGTTGGCAGAAACACGTAAAGTGATGCTGAAGAAAAAAGTTTTACCTACTTCGTTTATTAGGAACCCAAAATATGTTTACCGCCAATCCATCACTGAAAACCTATAACCAAACCGTCTGTAATGATATCGGTGTAGGCCCACCGAGGGTAGTTTGCACAAATGGATATTGAATACCCCCTCTCCCCCCCGCTCAGCTGTGCGATCACAATTTGTAAGTAACAATCTATCCCACATTCGATGAATTTTATAACTTATAGATATATGTATCTAGAATATTCCTGAAATGCATAGAGCATATCGGATGGCGGAGCCTTAGTAACCCATTTCTAACACTTTCGAATCAAACACCCCATGCATACATGTGTGACCACTAGGGTGTAAGAACCACGTCTGGGGGGGAGATCCCCAGACGTGGTTTTTCAAAGGAGGACTTCAAAGGTCCTCGTCTACAAATGAGCCGTGAAGCAATATCTTGAGGCTGCATGCCTCATATTGAATGTTCTATCATTTCTACTCCTTTTTTTTTTTTTTTTTGTTGTCCGGGGGGATGCATTGACGCATTCCCACCGCCTCTGCAGCGTATTCGCGCGCTGGCGGCGGGATATGTGGGACTCGCCCTCTCCCTAGCGTGGTATGCTTAACTCATACCACGAGGAGAGGACCCTACGCCACTAAAACCTCCCGGACACTCCTTCGATCCGCCGTTGGCGGGGGCCGGGTACGCATGAGCAATCCGGCCCCCCGACGGCACCCGCGGCCAATATGGTACCGCAGGATCTCCAGGGCCACACTTACAGTGGCCCATTTGCCCAATTATAGGGACGCCCGGAGTGTAGAGGCGTCCCTACTCCTCATGGGTCAGCCTTGAAGGGAGCGGGGCCCATGTTCCCCACTCCCCAAGGCCGAGCCTAGGACGGTAGGCGGCGGGATCATTTCTACTCCTGCTTTTTTATTTCGGAGTAAAATTCATTAGGCATCCAGACAGGAATAGTACAGTAGTAGGATTCCAGAGAAAATGTTACTCCATAGCGATGATAAGTTATAATACATAAATAATAATAACAGGAGAGGTTCTTATTGACTCCTGAAAAAAAAAGGATATTTATTCAACAAATATTCATCGAACATTATCATACCACCCTGTATAACATAACGATAGCTCATACATTTCAATTAATTCCAATAACGTATCTGTTTCGAACAATATACAATTCCACAAAGTAATATCGAATAAAAAGTTATTTGCAATTAAATTACTACTGGAAGAGGTATTTTCTTCCTTAAATAACTTTAGAATTGGGTTAAAACAAAGTATTACTCTAGATAAACAACTTATTGAGACGAACTCGTGTCACAAGTATTAAAGCAAACTTTTTAAAGTAGGATGTTAAATTGAAATGACAATATTATCTTGACGTTTAAAGACCCAGCTTAAATAAATTATTACAAACAATATTAGGAGTAAAGATAAATAAGATCCACCCTAAACCGACGTGCTTGTATGAAAGATGTTATGAGAGTGAATGAAGCGAAAGATGTGTGTAGGGATCGTAGTAAGTGGAGGTCCATTGTCTCTGCCTACCCCGCTGGGAAACAGGCGTGAGCTTATGTATGTATGTATGTATTAGGAGTTGTTAACGCACACAATAGAAAGCTGCGACACTCACATACGCACCGCGTGCTCCTTGCCTAGGACTGCTAGCGCACAGACCGCGCTACGCACAACATAACCCTATGAGGGCTAGACAAAAAGTCACTACTGCTGCAGCGGAGCGATCGCTAGCATAAAATCGCTTAAGTTTATGTATGGTACTTGACATGTAGTGTCGCTGTAGTGGTATTTGGACTGGGCATCATCATCATCAGCTCGAAAAACGTCCACTGCTGACCATGGATCTCCTACCGAGGGAGGCTTTTGCCATAGTCACCACGCTTGGCAGGAGGATTGGTGACCGCAGTTCGATGTTGTAATACACAGGACTACGTCCTTGCCCATTTTTTTTTTTTTTCGGACGGGCATATGTAGTTAGCCAGGAGGCTTTTGCTACTTCACCGGGCATAAAGGCGAGCAGAGCTCCAGCCTAGATAAATGGTTTAAACACTACAAACTAAGCAACCTGCGCAAGAGGGCGTCCCCTGTGGGACTTGGACCTCGGCTCAGGGCGGTCGCTGACGGGGAGATTGAGGAATTATGGCTTTTAGTTTATTTAGGGGAGTTTTGTGCAACTGTCGCTCTACTTTACAGTTCGCGGGCCTCTCGGACTTCGAGTCTACGAGGGCATCGGAAGGTTCTTAGCAAACTAAGGGTCGGGAGGGCGATGGGGGACGCGTCGCGTTCGCGGGCGCACTCTTCTCCGGCGGGTCGGATAGAGTGGTCTCTGTGTAGTGGTGCTAGTTTCTTGCAGTCTCTGTACTGCTAGTTGGTAAGTTGTGATCTCGTCGTCCGGGTCGTCTAGGACGCCCCGAGGCCGACGGTGTTTACGACGCTTTGTAGGCAAAGGCTTGTAGTCGGATGCTGCAACAACCAACGGGTTTGGATGTTGAGCCGCGGATTCAAAGAAGCGTTCCGACGCCTCTTTCATCCACTGCTTGATGGAAGGCAGTTGGAGATCAGAATGCAGGTTGCGATTACGAATGAACCACGGTGCCCCGGTGGCACGTCGAGTGAATCTACTTTGGACAGTTTGTAAGCGGTACAAACTGCTAGACGCTGTATGAGCGAATACAGTGCTCGCGTACGTCACGTCCTTGCCCGTTTCCTGATATACGCTTGTCATAGATGATGTTATAACAATCGGGACCAAAAGCTTAACGAGCTTTCCGAGGCTCGGAGGGTAGTCCCTCATCCAACCAGACCCGGAAAGAAAACTTAGAATTTACACAAAGATGAGGATCAAACCCACAACCTCCGAGACGACAAGCGAGCCAAATACCGCTACGCTATGGAGGTTGTCTAGGCACTATGTATTATTTATTTTATTTTGCAATAAACAGTTTGTTATATAATTTTCCGAGTTATTAAAGAGTCCAAGGAGTTATCCTACATCTAACTTAGATACAAGAATATCCTTATAGCAGTCGTTTTGTTAGATTTTCTTGTAATAAAGATTGTGATTACATATATATCGGCGCAACCACATAAAATAAGCATAGCAACAACACTTCATTAATGATAAACACATAAATACAATTACTCGTCTCATCAAAATAAATAAATTGTGAATCAATGCATGATTTGATAGAAACACAAATATGTTCATAAAATACTAGACTAATAAATAAGTATTCAGGATCAAATTATGATTTGTAAATCGTTGAAATATTTGTAGAAATAATTATCTGTTCACATAGTTTGAAAATTATCAAACTAAATTGTTTACTGTTTGTGAGCCGCTCGTTTAGTATAAATACGGCCGGCGGACCGATTGCAATTCAGTCTCGCTCGAGCTGCCGAACCGTACGGAGCTCCTCAATTTACTGGAATAAACTTGAAAACCATATTATGGAGTTTTGCTGTTACTATGGATCAACAACCCTCGATAGAGAACCATCCTGATGAATGTGACGTCAGCAATGATGACGTCACACCTTATTAAAAACAACGATGCTCGTCCTTCCTCGTCATCAGAAGTGGGACTCGAAGTGATCCTTGGAACTGCTTCATCACGACCTGTTGCGACTCAACCTTGGCTTCAAGCAATGGGGTCTACGCAGCAGGGGCAACAGCCGATGATCAATGTACCTATGCCGAATACGTTCATGGGTGCGGTGCCACCTTAATTCTTCATGCACATGATGCAAATGAATCTGCAAATGTTCGAGCGTTTATGCAAGAGTTGTGGGAAGAGGGCGAACACGAAAAGTGGCTCATGATCAAAAAAAAAATGCACCTCTCTAACATCCGAGGTCTGCACTCCAATCTCATTCCGGTCCATCACCACCATGAGACCGAAAAACCACATCTGCTGTTCCTCATGGAGACTCAAATCAGATGTCCGGCTGACGCAGCATGCTTGCGCCGCCCGGGGTACACCCTGGAGCACAGTTTTAACCCACGCGCTGGCGCCTGCGTGTGTGCTCGCGATGACATCTGCTGTCGGTGTCTCCGTAACATTGAGGATTCCAGTTTCTCTGTATTGTGGGTTCTGGTGGACACTGGCTTGGAGCAGATACTCTATGCTGGTGTCTATCGGTCGCACACCGACAACATGGGGACAACCAGGTTGTTTCACTATCTTTCAGACTCTGCTGAACTGGCTCAGCTCAGGTGCCCATCGGCGCAGCTTGTTGTTCTGGGGGACTTCAATGCCCACCACCAGGAGTGGCTGTGCCCATGCCGGAGCACCGGCCATGCTGGGGGATTGGTGTGTGCATTCGCACTGACGCTTGGTCCCTCCCAACTGGTGACTGGACTGACACGGGTGCCCGACATTGATGGCCATGCGGCCGGTTGCTTGGACCTTCTGCTGACAACTGATCCAGACCCATGTCAAGTCGCGGTTTCCTCGCCGTTGGGTGGCTCCGACCACTGTCTGTTGAAATCTGTGTCTGTCTGCTCGCCACCCGATCCCGATCTCAAGGGGACTAGGCGAGTATGGCGATACAAGTCAGCAGATTGGGATGGGATGCGGTATTTCTTCGCGTCTTACCCTTGGCTGCGCTTATGCTTCTCTTCAGACGACCCAACTTGCTGCGCGGAGGCTGTTTCTGGGGTGATATGCCAGACTATGGAATATTTCGTTCCATTTTCTGATGTCTCACTCCGAGACAAGGCCCGTTCATGGTTCGGCGCTGAGTGTGATAGTACTGAAGCACATAAGCACTCTGCTTGCCGAGCGTGGGCGGATGCTCGAGCCCGCAAAGCGCGAAATGTTCGGGGGCTGAAGAGAGCCTTCAATGGTGCTGCCAAGTCTTGCAAACGTGCGCTACGCAGGGCCCGCTTTGACCATATTGGACGCATTGGAGCCACACTAGCATCTTACCCATCTGGGAGTAAAGCTTTTTGGTTTCTTGCCAAATCGGTCGAAGCCTATTTCTGTCGGTCCTCTTTTCCGCCACTGCAGGAGCCGAACGGTTCATTAGCTCACACCGCCAAGGAGAAAGCAGACTTATTTGCATCTCTATTTACTAAGAATTCACAACTAGATGCTGCTGGTAAAAGTCCACCCAGGTTACCTCATTGGACTTCTACATTCGGCAAAAAGTGGTACTTAAACATTCTTTGCACTCTGGATGTGAATAAGGCTGGTGGTCCTGACGGCATTCCTCTCCAGGGTGGGGCGGTACTTCAAATCTTTCTATCTATCTTCAGATATTAGCTGGATGCTCTGGATGCATTGGGGCGTCGAGCGAAGAGTCATAGGCAATGGCTCACTTGTGGAGGCAAGTCTTCGGAGCCTCGAGTGGCCTGCCTATCGGTTTTTTATCGGTTACATTTCAGGGAGTGTGCGGAGGTTCTACATAACCTGATGCCCCCTTCACCCTTCCATCACCGGACGACTGGGTGCGGCGAGCGGTTTCACCCTTTTGTTGTTGACATTCCTTCGATACGCACGAGGCGATTTGCTTCCTCTTTCGTGGTGCGGACGGCTGAGGAGTGGAGTTCTCCTGCCGGGGTCAGTTTTTCCGGAGCGCTATGTTCTGGAGGTAAGCCTAAATTTAAACTTCGTCGTGCATCACAACCTGGTGATCAGGTAACCGTATCGGCAGAAGATGAGCCACTACCATCACCTGAAATAGAAATAGAGCCCCGTACCAAGCACATCAAGTGACGGGTTGCCTCAGCAAAAACTACGAGATCAAAGTGAAGAAGATTCATTGCCACAATAAACTGTGAGTTGAACATATTTACAAAATATTACCTTGAATTTAACTCTTTTAGAACCTGTGTATAAACACCTTCAACCTAGTTCCATACTCCCAGTAGAGCCTCTGTGTACCACGGCGAACAGGACCGCCCAGAGCACAGCATCATTCCATCCCCTACGAGAATCTCCGAGAACCCTACGAGAACCTCCGAGAACCCTACGAGAACCTCCGAGAACCCTACGAGAACCCTACGAGAACCTCCGAGAACTCTACGAGAACCTCCGAGAACTCTTCGAGAACTTCCAACACCTTACCCACCTTATTAGCATTGATATTCCTAGACTAACATAGCAATGCATGTTTTTGCATAACAACTAAATATAAAGCAACGCAAGTTGCTCACAGATACCCAACTCAGAGAAAGTTATTTCTATTATTGCAGATTTCGCGAAGAACCCTACGAGAACCTCCGAGAACCCTACGAGAACCTCCGAGAACTCTACGAGAACCTCCGAGAACTCGTCGAGAACTTCCAACACCTTATTAGCATTGATATTCCTAGACTTACACAGAAATTACTATCTGTAATAATAAAAATAATACTCCCAAATATTTATTTAGTTCTGTCTTTAAATAAATTATTTAATCTGTTTTTTAATGAAAACGTAAATAAAATTCGTATAAAGACAACCGATTGGTAAATTGTGAATGCCAACTAAATAATAAAAGTAACTGGACCAAAACTTCTTGGACATGCCCATCTGAGTATGTTTCGCCGGATCGTCTCGATGAGGCCGCGTTGAAACCGGCAGTAGAATAACTCCACTGAGTTTGTTTCGCCGGATCTTCTCAGTTGGGGCGTATTGGATCCGGTGGTAGCACTAAAGCGCGTTCGTCGAGATACTTATGGTCCGTCTAAATAATAACATACTCAAAGGACAGAACTTAGATTTAATCATAGATGCAAAATAATAAAATAAAATTGTACAATTACGCGACGAGAATCAACGAGGCTGGTGCAGAGCGCGCACCGCCTGTCAGAATGGCCGTATCGGCGCAACCACATAAAATAAGCATAGCAACAACACTTCATTAATGATAAACACATAAATACAATTACTCGTCTCATCAAAATAAATAAATTGTGAATCAATGCATGATTTGATAGAAACACAAATATGTTCATAAAATACTAGACTAATAAATAAGTATTCAGGATCAAATTATGATTTGTAAATCGTTGAAATATTTGTAGAAATAATTATCTGTTCACATAGTTTGAAAATTATCAAACTAAATTGTTTACTGTTTGTGAGCCGCTCGTTTAGTATAAATACGGCCGGCGGACCGATTGCAATTCAGTCTCGCTCGAGCTGCCGAACCGTACGGAGCTCCTCAATTTACTGGAATAAACTTGAAAACCATATTATGGAGTTTTGCTGTTACTATGGATCAACAACCCTCGATAGAGAACCATCCTGATGAATGTGACGTCAGCAATGATGACGTCACACCTTATTAAAAACAACGATGCTCGTCCTTCCTCGTCATATATACTCCAAGTTAATATTTACTCTCAATTTAGTACCCGGCCGGATACCAATCCGTTATAATAAAATATTGAGGAACTTCTTTTATTGATACAATTAGCAATTACATATTACATATATTATGTATTTATATAATACAAACCCTTCCAGAACCCAGTTCTTTTGTTTTTCCTATAAGACTACCCCAAGTTGATTTTGGCACTTACAGTTTTGTACGCATCTGATATAGAAAAAACATTCTGTGATTTAGATTAGAACCTACATTCTGCGGGAGACAGCATACTCTTTCTGTTCTATTTAATCAATTAGTCACAAGGTCGTTCAAAGATAGGGGCTTTAAGGATTGACATTGATTTTGTCAAGCCGATTTATTTGTTAGAAACGATGATTAAAATGTAGAGGACTTGTCTATCGCTCCGCAAATAGTCTCTGAAATAAAGTGTGTAGCGAACTGTTGGAATTAATTACTACGAGTGGAGCTTTAGACCGGAGTGTTGCGACTCAATTGAATGCCTTTTATAGTGTTTGTATAGCTTGATTGAATGAACATTTGTTTGAGTTTATACTTCGTGACTTTCATTGCAATTTACACTGCATCAATGCTAAAATGTATCTACTCTTACTAACAAACCCTTTAGGGTTTTCGTGATTTAATGGAAGATATGATACAAGGGGAAGGTTTAAGAGTAACACATGACTTGTTGCTGGCCACAATTCTCTACGTAAAAAAGATTTTACATATAAGCCATCTTACAATGTAAGGCCAGATATTTTTTTTTTAATTATATTTTTGTTATTAATTTACCCAATAAACATTCATTACCCAATAAACATCAATGCATTTAGTAAAAATCTGATTTCCATTTTCCATTAAATACACGTAGATTTATTTTGTTTATTTGTATCAACAGATGTAAAATGATTCACTTAGGTTTTTGTAAGTTATATGATATGAATATTCATATCATATCAGTCATATATATGTCGAAAAGAATACAAGATAATGGGACTTTTCACAGACAACAGTCAGCTAAAGTAGTTTATGACTGACGAACAATCTGAATTGAAAATAAATGCGCGGTACGAGATTAAATACTGCAAACGACGCTAAATTTTAAATGGAGGGCAATTAGTTGCCGTTTCAATCTTTACTAATATTATAAAGGCGAAAGTAACTCTGTCTGTCTGCCATTAACGCCAAAAGTAGTTAATCGATTCAAATGAAGTTAAGTACATACAGATATACAGATAGTGTAGAACCAGAGAAAAAACATACGCTACTTTAGGAACTTTTTATAGTGAAAAGAGGGTCTAATTAAAGTTTCCTTCTGCTGTTAGTTACCTTAAGTTATCTTTTTATATCGTTTTTTCACAGTATGATTCACAAAAGTACCTACATGTCTAAATATCTAAGTAAATAAATTGAGCTGTTTTATTCTCCGCTCAGCTATATTCAGCTCAGCTCAAAGAGAAACGTAACGTAATGAAACCGCAACAAATAATACGTGCTACAACTTGTTTGTGTGGACAATAAATCTAATTCCTTCCTTTCAATTACGTCCAAGGAAATCATATTAGTTAGTTACTTTCTTTTATGAGCGCTCTTAAAATACTGTCTCTTGGAACATAACCTCTTAAAGCAACTAGAGTAATTAAAGACATACTTGTTCTTTTTCATTGTGAGCATATGATTAAAATATATATGAATTTGAATGTATACGGATGGAGAGGAAGAAGGAGGGCATAAAGAGGATGGACAGATTTTGTAAGAAGCTATATGAGGGAAAGACAGGACAGAATGGAAGAGAAAAACGTGTTCGCCGACCACAAGCAAATTAGTATACCTAAGGCAGGGAGATGATGATGATGAGTAATTTTGTGGTAAACATCATTTTTTTTTTGATGATGCTACTGATTTGTTCATAATTCAGCTTCTACGGTATCACAGACAATGAGCAAGTCATCGCTGTTAGAAGACGCGGGGCAACATAAATGGTCTGAAGGGAAGCGTCACAGCCACTCTATTGTTGGCACTGAAAGAAGCAGTGGTCGACCCCGATCGCTAACATTGGGTGTACGCATTCGTTGGAGGGTAGAGGATCAACGTACACACTATGTGCACGTTGATAATGTGGGTCAATGTGGGGTCGGCCTAAGCGACCTAGGTTCATACCGGTTAAGCTGACCCTACATGACGCTATGAAGCGGGCAAACTGAGTCTGTAACTATTTACAGATGCTGAGCACGCGTCGTGGCTAAAAGATCGAATTCCACACACCTTGTTTAGTTTCATGTCCTTGAGTGTTTGTAAATAAGTGTCTGAGCAATATAGAACAAATGTCAAAACAATAAGCTAACATTTAATAGAAATATCAAAGGAGAGATATAAAATAAATAAAAGTAATATATTTTTCAACTTGTACCTACTAACAATTTGTCACAAAGAGCCATTACTTTCGGTACAATACTTTGTTGCTGAAAAGTGTTACAACTATGTTATTCAAAATTAATATTTCAGTGACTGTGACTTTTAATTACCAGTGTAAGGTATTGTTTTGAATACTAAATACTAATATTGTAATACTAGCTTCCGTGCGCGGTTTCACCCACCTAATTCGTTCCGTTCCCGTGGGAACTTCATCTACACTAATATTATAAAGAGGAAAGATTTGTACCTATTTTTGTATGTTTGTATGTTTGTAATGATTAGGCCCAAAAAGTACAAGGCCGATTTCAAAAATTCTTTCACCATTCGAAAGCTACATTATCCACGAGTAACATAGGCTAAATTTTATTTAGGAAAAAAATAGGGTTCCGTAAGATATTTGGGTTTTTCTGACACAAGGTGAAAAAATCAACCAGAAAAGTTATTTATTTTTTATTTATTTATTTATTTATGTACACACAAGAAATATAGTGAAGAGAAAAACAAATACAAACAAAAGGCAATGTACAAAGGTACTACTTATTTCTAAAGAAATCTCTTCCAGTAGACCTGCGAAAGAAGAGATGAAAATAAAGAAAGCAATAATAGTGTGTAGGTAGATATACATACATACAATAACTACACATATACTTAAATACATACATACAATTATAAATAGTTATAATACATACACAAATAATAATATTATCACGAAGAGGACAGATAGTGTTCTTTCACTCTTTTTTTGAAAAGGGAAAGAGTATTGCAGTTACGGATATTAGCTGGTAGCGAATTCCACAATCTGACTGCATGAACTGTAAAGGAGAAGGAATAAAAATCGGTTTTGTGGGAGGGGAATCTAAAGAGTGATTTAAGGTGTGACCTGCAATGAGCATCGGGAGAGTGTACAAAGGAAAAACGTTCTCGCAGGTAGGAAGGATATGAGGGATTGTGCAGGATGTTAAAGAGGAGACATAATATTCGAGTATTTCTGCGAAGGCGGATAGGGAGCCACTTGAGATCCTTGCGAAACTGAGAGACACGATCAAATTTACGAAGATTGAATATAAAACGTATACATACATTTTGCAAGCGCTCAAGTTTGTTCAGTAGCTCCTCAGTGGCATCTAAGTAACAAACATCAGCGTAGTCCAGAATGGGTTGTATAAGTGACTGAGAGAGCATGATTTTGGTTTGTAACGGCAGGAAATACTGGAGGCACCGTAATGAGTGAAATGTATAGTTGAAACTATAAAAGAATAAACTGCCTAAACTATAAAAGATAGAACCATAAAATATTCTAATTAATTATAGATCTTATAAATATCTACAAAAAAGTCCGCGACACACTATACCTATCTATGTCGAGTGAGGCACAACGACCATTTTTTTATTTAGAAATCTTGATTTTTTTTTGGACTACATTTAAACGCGTTTATTTTACTCATGCTATTAATCCTTATCAAAATAATTTCATCACTAAGTACAGTTTATGTAGATACTATTTGGTCTTTGAATGATTAAAATTGGACGTTTGGTTTTGAAGTTATGGCGAAATTAAAATATTACGATTTCTGCTGCACGGCCCGTTGCGAAGTCTAATAATTTTCGTGCGATTTTTTTTAGATTTCGTTCTTAAAACTACACCTACGCAAAAGTTCTTCTCAGAGCTAATCAACAGTTCTTCTCAGAGCTAAACAACAGTTCTTTTCAGAGCTTTGAAAATGCCTAATCCCTAAAATGCCTATTAATTACATCATTCATTATATTTTCATCATTAACAACTTTAACATCCACAGAAAGACAATCTGTGCAGCCTGCGGATAATGACTGCGTTGTCGATGTTTATGTCGGTGTCTGTGAATTGACCTGGGAATCATTTTGCTGACCGTCTTTCCTGGGTAGGCTTTTTGCAGCGGTAACCGACATCCGCACGGAGCCGCGGGCGACCGCTATCACTACATCACTACATATTATAAAAAAAGTCCCCTGCCGCGTCTGTCTGTCTGTTCGCGATAAACTCAAAAACTACTACATCGATTTTCATGCGGATGTTACCAATCGATAGAACGATTCTTCCGGAAGGTTTACGTATATGATTTGTTTAGTTTATGTGTACATTTGACTAATATATATTGATATTTGTCAGAGGTGTCGGAAAAAATTAAGCCATTTGGGAGCTTTCAACGAAAACGCTGCCTAAACCCTATGCGATATAACAAAACAATGTATGGTGGCAAATATTCTTCTCTTTTAGATCTACAAAAAAGTCTGCGATAGCATATGTCTATCTTTCAAGGTTAACTTGCTATATCCATTATATCTTAGAAAAATGATAATTTCTAATGCGGTAATTGTAAAGCTAATCAGACGGATTCAGTATTTATCCTTATCATTTTAAATGAGTTAATATTCTTAAGCATTTCATGCAGATTATTTTACCCCTACACTATATACTTTTAATGAATAACTTAGAAGTTATCGCAAAATAACAGCGCGTGTTTTAGGTAGGCCTAATGCGATTATGCGCGCTCGATCCTTAAGAATTATAGGGCAAATTTTTTGTTTTGTTTTCGTTGTAACTATGATGGATAGATACTTGAATACCTATTTATTTAGTGTTTGTTGTATTGTTAGTCCTGAAGAGTATAGGTATTTCATACGATAAAAGTATACCCACCTACTTATTTCACTGAGTTTTAGTAGGTCATCATCATCATCAGCACGTATATCGTCCACTGCTGAACATGGGCCTCCTCCCGAGGGAGGGTATTGCCATAGTCACCACGTTTGGCAGGCGGGTTGGTGACCGCAGAATTATGTTGTAACACGCAAGGAAACGCTGCTGCCCCTTCCTTGATATACGATTATTATAGATGATGTTATAACAATCGGGACCAACGGCTTAACGTGCTTTCCGAGGCACGGAGGGTAGTCCCTCAACCAACCAGACCCGGAAAGAAATCTTAGAATTTACACAAAGATTTCATGTCCGGTGTGGGGATCAAACCCACGACCTCCGAGATTTAAAGCGAGCCAATTACCGCTACGCTACGGAGGTAGGCCGAATGCGATTATGCGCGCTCGATCCTTAAGAATTATAGGGCAAATTTTTTGTTTTGTGTTCGTTGTAACTATGATGGATAGATACTTGAATACCTATTTATTTAGTGTTTGTTGTATTGTTAGTCCTGAAGAGTATAGGTATTTCATACGATAAAAGTATACCCACCTACTTATTTCACTGAGTTTTAGTAGGTACCTATATTAATTTGTTTCTGTTTGTTTTGACCAAATTTCGCCCGTTTGTTTAGAGGTTTAAAGACATCATGTAGTATAATGATCAGTATTGTACCCGTGCGAAGCCGGACGGGTCGCTAGTAATAAAATATAGCCTAACCTTTAGAATTTTTCAAATCGGACTCGTAGTTCTTGAGATTCTTCAAAGTCTTCAGCTTTACAGCAAAATGATAGAAAAAAATCACCAGCGATAAACGAATAGGCATTTCTATTTTGTACGTTCACTGCCATCCTTAAACTTACGACATCTAATAAATATAAGACTGTTTCATCTTCTTTTATTGGTAGTTAAACTGTAGTCTACGGAGCAATCCCGGATTCAAACAAAACGTAGCCTTCGCCTTTAAATCGCTAAGTTTTCGACACGGCATCTCAGAAATAGCCCTCAAATTAAGGTTTTCAAGAAATAAACCGTCGAAAACACATCCAACGACTCAATTTAACTAAATGTTGAAGTAAAACGGAATTAGGATTCACAGGCTTTCTGCGAAATCCTAATTCTGCGCCACTTTATTTAAGGAAATGCCCTATTTTGGAAAACTTATCCTAACGGAATTGTAAGGTCTAATAGAAGCAGCGGTTTATGCAAGTCAGGGTTTCAGGGACTAATTAGCGTTAAAGTGGTTATTAGGAAGCTGAGGTATAATACTAAGGTTCGCCTTCAGTCCGTCTCTCAACCTTTCAAGGTTCTCGTAGACCCAACGTTCGAGAGCTCCGTGAACTGTATAGCGACAGTTGCACATAACTCCCCTAATAAACTAAAAGTCATTATTCCGCAATCTCCCCGCCAGCAACTGCCCTGAGCCGAGGTTCAAGTCCCACAGGGCACACCCTTTTGCGCAAGTTGCTTAGTTTGTAGTTTTTAAACCATTTATTAAGGCTGGAACTCTTCTCGGCTACCTACATATGTGGGTCAAAAAAAAAGTTCTTCGTCTTTCAGCTTCCAGCCCCAAGATGTATTATAACATCAAAGCATGGCCATGGTCTCTTCGTCATGATTTTTGTTGAAAACTTCCGCAAACGCATCCCTGTGTGGCGTGTACTTTACAAATCCTTGTCGATCAATAGATATCATCTACGTTTCTCTACAGACGTGTTATAAAGAGATCGATAAATTTCCATGACTGGTTGGGATCCACCGCCGCCAAATAGTTTAGGTATTTATTATATTAGGGCTGTGTACCTTAGACGCAGGTTCGCAACCTTTTTTTTTTTGTTTTTAATTGTCCGGGGTGAAATCCATTTACGCATTCCCACCGCCGCTGCAGCGTATTCGCGCGCTGGTGAGTGATGGGATATGTGGGACTCGCCCTCTCCATACCGTGGTATGCTAAACTCATACCACGAGGAGAGGACCCTACACAGAGGTCTAAATTAATAAATTTGAGTTTTGAATAATGATTTATCCTATTATTCTTAGCGTGATTATATAAAGTTTATACTTCCTCGATACATGCACTATCTAACATTATCACAGCAGAAATACACCTATTTAATTGTTGTCAAGTAGACAAGACGCTTAATACATCTTCACACTGACTTATATAGCAACGAAACGTAATGAGAAAGTCGACGTTTAGTTATATTTACTCGTACTAATAGTAATAATGTCCCGTGGGAGTGATTGTGTAATTTATGGAGCCGAGCCATCTGAATACTTATTTATTTCATATTCAATGTTTATTACGAGCCTCGGATGGGTCATTTGTTTTAATGATAATGTGATTCTCTTGTTAACGTTTCGGTTTGTGGTATTCATTTGCAAAAAATAAAATACTGCGTAGCTACGGGGAACTTCGTCATTTAATGTAGTCTTTTTACTGCTAGATAACGAGCTGATGAAAGTTTTTGAAATCGGTCCACTTGTTCCAAAGCCTATTCAACGCAAACAAACAAATCTTTTCTCTTTGAAATATTTTTTATCTAGCGACCCGCCCCGGCTTCACACGGATGCCAAGCTGATATATCATACATTTAAACCATCCTCTTGAATCACTCTAACGATTAAAAAAAACCGCATCAAAATCTGTTGCTTAGTTTTAAAGAAATAAGCATACAGGGACGAACAGACAGCGGCAAGCGACTTTGTTTTATACTATGTAGTGATTTTTTTTATATTGAACACAATCATATGCTATATGTTAAGTTAATAAACGTATTCATAAAAAGCTGTGTCCCGTGACTATGTCCCCGTTGATTTCAATTCAATTAAATTTATTGCATTCTACAATGTGAACTTAGGTGGTAATTTAGGTGTAATAGTGGACCCTGCCCTGCCGGGCACAACAATTTAGGAAGATATTCATTCATTATATTATTAATTGTTAACATATGCTTATTTTTTTACAGAATTGTCATTGAAGTATATACTATACTATATTAGCATTTGTGTAATAAAAAGTTTACAGTTAAATGCTTTTTTTATGATGTCAGGTAGTTTGTTGTATATTTTCACTGACATCACTTATTTCATTAATTTTGATTTCTACATACAAACTTATTAGGGAGTTATGTACCCTTTGTTTCATCTGCTAGTGGCTGATCTTTGAAGAATGTTATCGTAGCGGCTACGTAATATTATACTGCGCACAAAATTAAGCACAATATGTCAGTTGCGCGAGTCAGCTAGTTAAATATAAAGATTAATATTAATTATAATATATTTATGAAATTTTAAAACTACAATTAAGTATTGTATTCAGCCTAATGGCCTTATGCGCGACGATGGTAAAAGGCCCGACGGAATGACTCTGGTGCCTTGGAGGATGGGACGGCCTTTGGTGTGGGACGCTACGTGCGTCGACACCCTCGCGCCGTCTCATCTTTCCGGGACTCAGGGTAGAGCTGGCATGGCGGCTGAATCCGCGGAGAATCTCAAGAGGCGCAAATATAGTACCCTTGATAGTGGTTATGTATTTGTGCCTTTTGGTGTCGAAACATTGGGGCCGTGGGGACCGGGAGCCAAATTAATTTATAAATACCTCGCAGCGGCCCTCTTAAGTGCGGCACGTTCTCCGAGTGCTGGTTTCTACTTCGCACAGCAGGTAAGCATTGCCATTCAACGTGGTAATGCTGCCAGCATTCTGGGAACCTTGCCAAGTAGAATAGATTTAGAATAGTAGTATATAAGTTAGTTTTATTTTTAATTAGTCACTTTTAGTTTGTATTTTATTCATGTTTGTTAATTATAATAAATTTCTAAATGGTCTTCAAGTATTGTATTCTAGTTTATAATCTTTAATAACTACAAAAGGAGAATGAATTAAATCGTTTGACGCGTTGAAGTCTAATAACTTTGTAAACATTTTGATTTTCATCCTGTCTTCCTAGGATACTATACGAAACAAATTAAACGTTGCTAAAACGAACACGAACCTTTGAAAGTCATAAAACTCATTATCAGTAACTATTTTAATTTAAATATAATATATTTCGACTTCATAATTTTGCTTCAGACTATTGTTTTTACTTGTTTTTGTCCGGCTATAAAATTATACTTAAAAGTATAATTTTGTCCCGACTTAGGTCAGACGTTACCTGCGCCCTCATTACACATCCAATTACGGCCACCAAAGCACAGTTTATTTCGTTAAATATTTAATTTTCGGAAAAGAACAAATTACATTTACAGTGAATTAAGACGCTGTAAAACGTGATTAGCTTTGTACTTCTTTATTTATTTGCCCAAATATTGGAATGTTTATTACAATTTAAATAACATGAGATTGTATCGTTTTTCATAGGGTTCCGTTCCAGAATGGTAAAAAACGTGACCCTATTACTAAGACTTCGATGTCTGTCTGTCACCAGGTTGTATCTCAAGAACTGCGATAGCTGGACAGATGAAATTTTCACAAATGATAATACTAAAAATAAAACATAAATAAATAGTTACGGGGGGCTTTCATACAATAAACGTGTTTTTTGCTGTTTTTAACACGATTGTATTAATACAATAGTACGGAACCCATTGTGTGCGCACTTGACCGGTTTTTTTTTAATTCCAATAAATTATCTCGACCACTTTGAGAGGATCAAAATTGTTTAAAATATTGTCACCCTTTACTGAAATGTAATTATGTGATGAAGTATCAATATCCTTTATCGCTTGTTCAGCTCTTTGTTGCATTTAACGTCGTTAGGCGCCCTACAGGATGCTTCCGATTACATTAAGCTATAAACAAGAGCCACGCTGAGCCTCTGATGGAGTACTGACCTACTTGTGTTCTGCATCACTTGGAAACTTGGTGTAAACAAATGATAAAACACACACACATTCAAATGCAATGGGTAGTATTCTCTAATTATTATTTCTCGTTGAATATTAACTGCTGAAGCTGCTCGACTGGAAATGTAACCTGTACATTACAAAATACCACGGCCAAATAACATTACCAGTAGATTATTATTGTTTTTTTATACAATAGCTCAGATAGTGCGGCAATGCCTGCGTGGAACCTCTTACGTTAGGGATACATTACCTGTCTATCATCAGGCGGGCAAAATTTACATTATATTTATATGCATACAAGAGTAATGTTTTATACAATCACAGTATAATTATTATCATTTTTTTTCACTTTGACAAACTAGCAACTATTTTTTCAGGCGGAAATGTATTTACGCATCCCCTCCGCCGCTGCAGCGTTCCCGCGCCGGTGAAGGGGTATATGGGGCTCGCGTTCTCCATAGCGTGGTATACTGTAGTCATACCACGAGGAGAGGACCCTACTCCACTAAAATTCCCCGGACACTCCTCCGTCCGCCGTTGGTGAGGCCGGGTACGCGAGGCTAGGCCCTCCGACGGCACCCGCGACCATATTGGTTCCGCGGGCACACTATTGTGGCCCATTTTCCAAATAATAGGAAGCCTGAAGTGTCGAGGCGTCCCTACTCCTCATGGGACAGCTTCGAAGGGAGCGGGGCCCATGTGCCCCACTCCCCGAGGCCGAGCCTAGGCCGGTAGGCGGCGGAGACAAACTAGCACCTTACCTACCTAATAAAATAATACTTTTTTAAGTAGCTAATAAATCCTACTTACAATGAGTGCAATGGGCATGAAGTAATTAAAGTTGATTTAAAAACTTTTCAGCTTTAAACTAAGTTTATTTCGGACTCACCCACCGAGATAATTCACTTAAGACTTTTATCGATCAATTCTCGACAATAAAGTCGAGTGAAAGATAATTCTTTGCTTTCTTACACTTTTACATTAACTCTATTTACACAGTTTCTTTTAAATTACGATCATAATAATTTTAAAATTAAAGTAAAAGTTAACAAAACGAGGAAAGTTACAACATTCAATTAAAACGCAATAGTAGATACTATTTTTATACTTTATTGCTTTAATTTAGCCGGCGGGAGACCGTAACAATTTACACATCACTTTTTATATGGCAACAATAAACAGTTTTTTTTTGTATACTCCCGCACAAGGAAAATAATTCCCTGTGTCCCGGGACTTTACAAACACACGACACAAAACAGACTCTGAACAATTATCTGTGATTCACACAAATAATTGTCTTGCAATCGAACTTAGAACACCAAGTGTCTAAAATGCTACCATAACTATTAAGCCTCTAGTCATTTAAGCTGACTTCACATTGGGTGCGTGCGCTCTTCGAGAATGTGAACGACGCAAATGACGCGAGCGTCGAGATCCTCTCCCCTTCATTCAGCTGCTACATCCGCCGTAGTCCACATGTGACACATCCGATTAGCTCTGTTATTAAAATAGCTATTACTATTTACATTGTAGTCCCAGTTCTTGTAAAACGTCTCAAACGAGAACACCAAGTAACCCAAATTTAAACGACGTATAATTAATTAAAAACTAATTTATTCCTCTATTACAGGTAATCGTCAAAATAAATCTACAAACCAAATTCCTGCTCAAAATAAGTGACATCTTTATAAGTATCCAATAATTTACTGTATTTAGCAACGACAATAATTGTTAAAAGACTTTTTATTGACGGACTTTTATGTAAACTTTAAAGGCTTAGCTACTTTACCCGGCATTAAGGCGAGCAGAGCTCCAGCTTTATTAAGTTAAAAAACAACAAAGAACAAAGTGTAGAAGCTTTTAGCTGGTTTTTTACTGCAAAAAGAAAAACAACATGGTAGAAATGGTACCGCTCTTGTATGAAGCTGGTGACACTCCATTAAGTAGACCGCGCGCTATCGCTGTGAGTGGTACGGACATGGTAGCACGGGCTTCTTGCCTTTGAAGTAGAAATTATTGAGACCTTTTAAAAGTATTCAGAAACTAAAGGAACTATAATCTTAAATATTTTTCTAAAAATAAGATTTAGAGCTTTTTTTAACTGTCCAAAGAGACAAATATTCTTAATGTCTCGTCACAGTATTTATTGCTTTTGTATGTTCATAAAAATATTGATAACTTAAAGAAATAACTGGTCAAGTGCGAGTCGGACTCGCGAACGAAGGGTTCCGTACCATTTGCAAGCGTCTACCCGTTGCCGTTGTTTATATCGAGCAAAAAAGGGCAAAAAAAAGTTTGTTCTATGGGAGTACTTAGCACTTCAATATTTATTTAATTTTATTTTTAGTATTTATTGTTATAGCGACAATGGAAATACATCATCTGTAAACCTTTTAAATGTCTAGATATCGCGGTTCTTGAGATACAGCCTGGTGACGGACGGAGAAGTCTTAGTAATAGGGTCCCGTTTTACCCTTTGGGAGCCCTAAAATAAGTCACACATTTTATAAATACCAGAAAGTAAAGCAACGCGAGTGAAACGGGGTCGTCAAGTCAATCAAACACAACTGAATTAATTGATTATTGATTATTATATGCTAAAAAATGATTCATGAAACTTGATGAAAGCATGCTATGAGGCATTTAAAATCAATTCATAGTACATAATATATAGAGTCAACGACTTAAAAATTGCCTTACATCCGTGGCGTAGTGGTATTTGGCTCGCTTCAAATCTCGGAGGTCGAGGGTTCGATTCCCACGCCGGACAGGAAATCTTTGTGTAAACTCGTAAGATTACTTTCCGGGTCTGGTTGGTTGAGGGACTACCCTCTGTGCCTCGGAAAGCACGTCAAGCCGTTGGTCCCGACTGTTATAACATCATCTGTAATAATCGTATATCGAGGAGCGGGCAGCAGCGTTTCCTTGTATGTTACGACATAATACTGCGGTCACCAACCCGTCTGCCTAGCGTGGCGACTATGGCAAATACCTTTGCTCGGGAGGAGGCCCATGTTCAGCAGTGGACGTTATACGGGCTCATGATGACAATGACTTAAACATTAATCAAAATCATCATATTATTATGGTATCTGAGGAAGGAGGGCCTTCCTCAGATACTATAATAATATGTATGTAGTAGACATACTGCTGTTAACAATTCCGGAACAAACTCACATTGATTAGCTATTAAGCATTCTATATATAGTGTTGGAACAAATTAATTGAAGTTCCGTATCGCTGAGTTCAGTACAATCTGACGTGGATTAGATCCATGTTGCTTTTGTTTTCATTTTCACCCACGGACCACTCGCAGACTAAACAATAATCAGAGAAAGTTATGATCTATTATGGTGATTGCAATTAAACAATAAATATAGTCGATATTATTAAAAAAAGCTGTAACACTTGTGTATTAATGAATATTGTGAAATAGATTGAATACACATACCTCGTGTAGTAGTATTGATTTAACCTCTGTGGCATAGTTATAAAGTCGCATAAGACTAGCCTTATGTATCGGAGGTCGTGGATTTGATCTTTACGCCGGACAAAAAATGATTTTGTAAATTTTGGTTGAATCTTAGCGTGCTATCCGAGGCACGGAAGGAAGTCAAAATTTCGTGCCTCAGATAGCACGCTAAGCCATTGGTTCCGTTTGTTATAACATCATCTATAAAAATCGTATATCAGGTGATCGTATGATGATGACTAAGACGCGACAATATATTTTTTGAAACGTTACCTATTCATATACAACTATGTATATGAATAGGTAACATTTATTCCGTGCAAATGTTAAAAGTGTTACCTGTAGGTATATCTTTTATTTAAATAACACTCTTTTTCATGTGTCGTCAAAATTAAAAACAAACATGTTTTATTCAATCACAGCACGTTCAACCACAACATTCCTGAGCAAATTCTCTCAATTCCTGAGTACTCTGTGCGGTCGCGGTCACGGTTGGTTCGGGTAACAAACAATATATCGTTGCTTCCCACTCCCCCCCTCGCTGACCCCGCGCCCCCTTTACCCCCTGTCACCCCCTACTGACAAACCATTGTTTTACTCGTAATTAAAAAGTTCCACTTCTGAGGATGCGGAAATGAAAATATAAAAAATACTTTAGAATTTTTTAAATAAAGTTTGAAGGAGTGACCGACACTGAATCCAAAATTATGGTTTGGACGAAAAAAAATTGTATGTAAAATAATTTCTGTGTTTTAATTGGATGATATGAATTTAAATTTATAAACGACTGAAACTGAAAGCCTTATTTGCGTTAATTAAATATTAATAACTTGACGTAGGTATACCATTGTAAAGCCATCACGGCTTCATAAAGAAAGTAAGCGGCTTAGAAAGTCGTTAAATGCGCATAACGACGCAGTTTTTAAGCCGCACTGATCACAATAATCATTTTATATGCTCAAGACCAATAACATACGTGCTAAAAGTAGACTTAATTTGACTTCATCAGCCCGTACAACGTCCACTGCTGAACATGGGCATCCTGGTCATCCGCATCCTGACAAGGAAACGCTGCTGCCCGATTCCTGGTATACAAATGTTTAGATCATGTTATAAAAATCGGGACCACCGGCTTAACGTGCTTTCTGACGCACGGAGGGTAGATCCTCAACCATCCAGACCCGGAAATAAATCTTAGAATTTACAAAAAGTTTTCTTGTCCGGCAGGGGGTCGAACCCACAACCTCCGATATTTAAAGCGAGCCTGACTTGTCTGACTGTTGATTTGACTTACGAACTTAAAAATAGAGCGATGCTCTAAATTCTAGCTAGAGTACTTTACGTTTCCCCGCTAGTAGGTGACTGCAGGTCATTTTTAGCCATCAGTGCAACAGGGCACGTTGTAAGTAGTTTGCTTAGTTTTTAAGTTATATATATATTTAAGTTTCGAATGGTCGCCCATCTCTGTGTATCATAAATATGATGATATATGCACTTTCTTTTCACTCACTTTCATAAGATAAACAGTTGCGCAGAAGTCTCTTAAAAAAACTAAACGTCATAATTCCTCAATCCCACGCCAGCGAGGCCACGCTGCCCTGAGCCAAGATCCAAGTCCCACAGTTGCCCCCCTTTTTGCGCAGATTACGTAGTTTGTAGTTTTTAAACAATTTATTTAGGCTGCAGCCCTGATCGCCTTTACTCCTGATGAAGTAGCAAAAGCCTCGTGGCTACCGTCCAAAAAAAAGAAAAACTCATAAGCTGACGTGAGACACTAGAAATACACACGTTCTGACTGACATACAGTAATAATGACAGTTCCATGTTTCGGGTTGCTTATTACTTCAATCTTTAAAAAACTGCAGTATTTTTTTCTACCCCTCTGTGATCTTTTAATTGCATTGGATAACATTATCGCAACTAATAATGTACTCATTACGATTTGTAACTAAATATGTTTTAAATTACTGCACGCTCTTATAGTTCCTATGTACTGAAATTACTCAAGTATTGCGTCCTAACACAATATACAATCATCAGTCAACTATTTGTCCGCTATTGTTTATAAATTGCACATCAATAATACGTAAAAGTTCTGCAAAAGCCTTCTATTTTATTGCTGCAATAATAATAACTTACACTCATATTTTATCCTACAAAGTTAGAACAAAAGCAGTAAATATCAGGCACACTCTGTAAGAAGACAATTTTAGGACACCGAAACGAAAATTCCGAATGGACAGATATTTATGTTGTCAATCTAGTACACGTAGACCTTTTTTAGAATAACATATATTTTTATTAGATGACTTAAAAAGAATTCGAAAATTTATGTTTTACATTACTTGTATTAAAGTTGACATTATACTAGACAAGCGACCCGTTAAGAAACAATACAAAAAAAAAAAAAAGAATTGCGCTGTTAAAATTCGTAATTTTACACTTTAATTTTATTTCTATATGAATTTAACAATTTGATTTTATAAATCAGTTTAAGAAATTAAATTTCTCCAATTCATATAACTCGAAATGTTAATTTTTAAATGTAACTAATGAGTTTGATGTGATAATTGCAGATCAAACTACATGACTAGTAAACAAATATGAATGAACATAATTTAGTTTCAAAGGCATATTAAACTCATAGTTCCACATAAGTATTATATATCCACCGAGGTAGCTTTTATAAAGAACAATCTAAGGTCATAAAAAACCTTTAAGCATTAGACTAAGATCTCTTAAATTATTCATAACTTCACATCGCGGGCTTTTAATCAAAATAATTTCGTGACATTTTGTAATTGAAGTTCCAACACTAATTAAAATATCCATCTGAAGCGATAGCTGTTAGATTAAAGAGGTTTTACTGAATAAATTACTTACCTAAATGTCATTACAATAAAAGCTAGTGCTTAGAACTTATACTTAATTATTCGTTATGAACCTTAAGAATTTAAAATTTAATTATGTTTGTTGAGTTTTGGTTAGAAAATCAAAGATTAGTGAGAGCCAAATAACAATTAAATGATTGATTGTATATACTTTATTACAAAAATTCGAATAATAATCAATTATGGGACTGTTTTTTTTGTTTTCCAAGGTGAAACTGTTGTTTCAAAACTCATTTCATTAATTGGCTGACAAAACACCGACAGCATTTTTTAAATTCTTTTATTGGATTATGGAACTACTGTATGTGTATGTAGGTAATTATTGTATACATCCGCTGATTTGTAGTAATAAGTAACAATTCAAAAAGAGCAAATTGGGGAAAATGATATTTACCTTTTATCTACTTATCTCGCTGAATGATGTCGTAATACTCGCAAATTAGCATGATATATCCTGGGATCGTATCCACAACACACACACACTCACTCGTCACTAATTCGATTCTACTAAAGATAAAAGCGTAGTTAATTTCGCAAGGCACGAAAATTTGAATTCCTCCCCGAAACCAACATAACCGAGTTATAAAATTTTCAACAATGCCACTCCTTCGGCCCTTTATAGAGCTACTTTTCATTACTGTAGAGGACATACCTCTCGCTTTGAAACAACTAGATAAAATTACCAAAACAAAATTAAAATATAAATAGTTAACGTGTTTAGTTCCGTTATTTATTGAGTTACATAATATACCTAATAGTTATGATTTTAGTTAAGATATATTTCATCAAGTTCAACAACCAACATTCTGCCATATTTTTGCAATAATGATACATTTGGTTATCACTTTGCATTTTGAAGCCTACTTTTTACCAGCGCTTTGAACTTTTCCAACAAATAAAGGCAACTATTCTACTAACAATTAGCTGCAGTCTTCAGATTAAAAATATAGGTACGTGTTAATACAGTGTAAGAGTTATTTTTATGCCTTTTATCGAAACCTATTCGGAATTTTTACATAAAATAGTGACAAACATAAACCGCCTTCAATATAGTATACACATCAGTACTCATTATAATATGTATCATTCAATAAAAAATGTTTACAAAAATGTTTCTACTCTCTGACAAATGTACTTTTGAATGTCATTGTGGTAATAATAAAGCTCTTCAATAAAACAAAATAATAAATATTTCGTACATAAAATCGACGAAAGAAGACATAAACAAGATGACAATACAATCAAACCGAAATAAATCCATTTTATTTCACTTCACTCATCACTTAAGTTACGTATAATTGGATAAAAGCTTTTTACACGTTTCTTACTTATACTAACGATTTATTTTCAGTTACTCAATACAAAAATACCTATTGGAGTGATTTATTACTGTAAATCGTCGGTGATACTGCAATACCGCTTAAGTGACAATATATAATAAGGTTGAAAATCAAATGTAGCAAATCGATTTTTTGCCCTTAACACATATTTATTCTAAAGTCTAAAAAAAAGAGTCTAAAAAAAAACAATAGATCAGAAGAAACATGTATAATAATACGTTAAATTATAAATGATCTTTACATTATCACACCATAATTCTAACATGGTTTCCATCTAAGCGATAATACCTTCTTCTTCTTCCTGCCCTTGTCCCATGTTTTTTTTTTTTTTTTTTTTTTTTATAGAAGAGGGAGGCAAACGAGCAAGTGGGTCACCTGATGGTAAGTGATCACCGCCGCCCATGTACACTCGCAACACCGGAGGAGTCGCAAGTGCGTTGCCGGCCTTTAAGAAAGGAATAGGCTCGCTTCTTGAAGGTTGCCATGTCATACCGGATCGGAAATACCTCCGCTTTTAATTGATTCCACAGAGAGGTCGTGCGCGGTAAAAAGTTTCTCGAGAAACGCACGGTGGAGGACAACCATTCATCCAGGTGATGTTGGTGGAAGTTCTGGCGAGTGGATCTAAGGCGGAAAGCAGCGGCAGGTATGAGTTCGAACAATTCCTCAGAGCACTCCCCGTGATAAATGCGGTAGAGAATACAAAGAGACGCTACGTCTCTCCGCAAGGTAAGAGGATCAAGCCGATTAGTGGGAACCTCGTCGCCGGCGATGATTCGAGCTGCGCGACGTTGAACGCGATCAAAAGGAAGAAGCTGATATTGTGGTGCCCCGGACCAGAGATGGCAGCAGTATTCCATATGCGGCCGTATTTGCGCTTTATACAATTGAAGGCGATGCGCCGACGTGAAATACTGCCTGGCTTTGCCGAGGACACCCAGCTTTTTGGAGGCTAATTTAGCCTTGTCTTCCAGATGACCGCGAAATTTGACGTCACTCTCGACGTCGACGCCGAGAATCCCAATACTCTGGCTGATATTAAGGGGAGTGCTTTGAAAGTGAGGAGGTATGACAATGGGAGCCTTTTTCGCAGTAAACGCGCAAACCTGTGTCTTTTGGGGATTGAACTTGACCAAGTTACGATGGCCCCAATTTGAGACTTGGTCTAGGGTAGTCTCAATTTCAGACACAAGTTTGTTCCGACCCTCAAGGACGTGTGCCCGAGAAATGTTGGAGCGGCCAAAGTAGGAGGCATCTACCGTACTGTCATCTGCATAGCAATGAATGTTATCTGATTGTAACATGTCATTGATGTGCAGAAGAAACAGGGTTGGCGAAAGCACACAGCCTTGTGGGACGCCAGCATTCACGGGCATAGAGTCGGAGCATGAACCGTCGACAACGACCTTGATGCTGCGCTCCATGAGGAAGCTGGCAATCCATCTGCAAAGTTTCTCGGGCAGCCCGTAAGAAGGAAGCTTGGAAAGAAGCGCCTTGTGCCACACCCGATCGAAGGCTTTCGCAATGTCCAGACTCACAGCCATGGCCTCCCCCTTGCTCTCAATCGCCAACGCCCAACGATGGGTCAGGTAGGCTAGAAGATCACCAGCTGACCGACCCTGACGGAATCCATATTGGCGGTCACTAATTAGCTGGTGTTCCTCTAGATACCGTAGAAGTTGGCGATTAATAATGGTTTCCATTATTTTTGAGAACAAGGAGGTGATGGCAATTGGCCGGTAGTTACCCGGATCAGAGCGATCGCCTTTTTTAGGGATGGGGTGCACTAAAGCCATTTTCCACGCTTGCGGGACTACCCCTGTATTGTAGGAAAGTCGGAAAAGGCGCGTTAACACAGGAGCCAACTCTGGAGCACATGTTTTCAGCACAATAGGAGGGATAGCATCTGGCCCACTGGACTTGTGGATGTTCAGAGAGAAAAGTACTTTTCGGACGGATTTTTGAGTAAACCGAATGTCTACTAGAGTACTGTCACACCGTGGAATGGTTGGCGGTGGTTTCTCCCCGTCATCCAAAGTGGAATTGGATGCAAAAAGAGAGCCCAGAAGATCGGCTTTCTCTTTTGCATCGTGAGCCAACGTATCACCTTCCCTGCGCAGAGGTGGAAAAGATGGCCGACAGAAATTCCCTTCGACAGCCTTAGCGAGAGACCAAAAAGCACGTGTGCCTGAAGGAAGACGAGCCAATCTCTCGCCAATTCTGCCGATGTGCTTTGCCTTTGCCATGGCTAGGACTCTTTTGAGGGATCTGCAAGAAAAATTATACTCCTTTTTTATCTGGTCAGCTTTCGGATTCCCAGTTGCTACCGCATCGACCCAGGCTTGAAATTTTTCTTGCTTTTGGCTAGATGCCAGTTTGCAAGAAGAAACAAACCAGGGCTGGGACCCGCCACCAACGGGCACTGAAGAGCTAGGAATAAAGAGTTCCATGCCCTGCAGCACCACATCAGCGACGGAGTCGGCAGTTGCACTGGGATCCTCTAGCGAGAAGCAAATTTGTTTCCATGGGTAGGATGAAAAGAAGGTCCGCATCCCATCCCAGTCCGCTGACCTGAAGTGCCAAACACGGCGGCAGCCCGCAATGCGAGACCGCGGTCGACGCATGAGTGGCACCACACTCCGAATCAAGCAGTGGTCCGACGTGCCTTGACTTGACTTGGGGTCGGCGCAACACGTTTTTTTCTTCCATTCTCCTCTGTCAGCCGTCACGCTATCATTTACTTCTTTATCTTTCATATCATTCCTCACACAGTCCATCCATCGTTTCTTTGGTCTTCCTCTCCCTCTCCATCCATCAACGTTTATATTCATCACTCTTTTAGTCACATGCGATTCGTCCCTCCTCATGACATGTCCATACCAAGACAGTCGATTCCCTTTCAACTTTTCTGCAACTGGCGCAACTTTTAAACTTCCTCTAATATACTCGTTCCTTACCTTATCCATTCTTGTCTTTGTCTAAGCGATAATACCGTGACGTCTGAATTAAAATAGAAAGATTTTCACTTATTATTTGGTTCGATCAAATATCTTTGCTAATTCCTTTTTTTTATTTTTGATTCAAAGTCCTCTTAAGGTTATAATGATAATATTAAGTTTACGCTCCAAAAGACAGTGTAGTTCATTTCACGTTAGGTTAGGTTAGCAGTTAGCAGTTAAACTTGCAGTAAACCGAACGGCGTGTTCGGTTTACTGCAAGTTATGCGCGTGGTGATCAAAAATAAAAACCGCGTATCTCCGAATTCGCGTAAGTCGGGGTGGTGTAAGTCGGGGTATTACTGTATTATGTATTTATGTATATTTTTTATTGTATGTATGTATATCTACTTACACACTGCCTTATTCTTCTATCTTTCGACTTCTCCTCTCGCAGGTCTGCTAGAAGAGATTTCTTTAGAAATAAGTAGTACCTTTGCACATAGCTGTCTTTTTGTTAGTTTTTTTTATATCTTGTGGGTGTAAATATATAAATAAACACATATATAAATATAAAATTTCTTGTCAAATGAAATTACACCTTTTTAGCAACTGTCACTTACGCGGTATTACAGTATCACCAACGAAATACTAAAATCTGTACATATGAGTGGACGTATATATGTTTGCTACTATTTCACGCAAAAAACTACTGAACAAAATAAGAATGTTGCTTTATTGGTGTATCAAAACTAATACTTAAAAAGCCGCTATGATGCGTTAAGTCACATTATTCCTCTTTTTTACTTTAACAGCTTGTTAACGTCCGCTGCTTAGTATAGGCTTCTTTTTCTCTTTAGCATATCAATCCTTAACGAGTCAGGTTCGTTGACAGATATTATCATAATCACCACGCTTAGCAACCGGATTGGTGATGTTTTGTCCGCCACGACTTCTCTGGGTGGAGCGCATCCGAGATGTCCAATTTTCCATGACTCTGTCGCATAAATCAGGCTGAATTTGACCAATGGGTTACGTTGGCTTTAAAGGCCGCTGTGGTTTATGGCTTCTTCGTACAAACCTGCTACTTAAGAAAACCCCACAAGAAAAATTCTCAAATGTCAAATGACAACTAATTTTACAGATGTAGTTTCATTCAACAAGATGGCCGCTATCAACTGTCAAAGTTTGGAAGTCTATATTGAAATACCCTTTATAACGAATAATTAATTTGAATGCTTAGTTTACTTACTGTGTAACTATTGAATACTAACTATAGCAATGTTGAGACGCTGGTATTGCATTATATTGTTCTACAATTCAATAGATTGTGATATTTAGATATTCTGTTAGTTCTAAAGGGTTTGTGTTGAGTAACGTGAAGCTTAAAGTCGCTTAATCTTGAAATACTATTCCATTCGTTTTATAATTTAGGCAGAATGGGATTTTGCCAATATGAAATGTTTACATAATAATATTAAGAAACTAGCTTCCCGCACACGGTTTCGCACGCGTAACTCCTGTTCCCGTAGTAACTTCATACTTAACTATAGCTTTCCTCGATAATATCTAACACTGAAAGGATTTTTCTAATCGTGAATTTTTCTAATATAATAGTGTCTGCGATAAAAATATAGCCTTATTTTCATCACTTTACAGTAGTGAAGCTAGATGCTAGTCGATTCATCTTGATTACTTAAACACATATTTATGTAAAACTGCAACGTAAAAGATCAACTGCCATTATACTTATTTAGTTCTGAATTTAAAATACGTTTGTAATAAGAATTTGACTAGATTTATGAGTGTTACAAGAACGCCGTTTGAATTCTGAATAATCTTGATTCACTATAAAAGCAAATACTAGATTTATGTTTTATGTTAGCAAACATTTTTATTAATCTTTAGTAATTATTATTTATACATTCAAATAAATGTCAGCATCGCCCAATTAAAGTAAAAGGTTATCAATATTTTTCCTCTTTTAAGCTTGCAAAGTTTTTATTCCATCATCGCAAATGCCCAACTTTCTGTTATATTGAAAGTTTGTGAAGCGCGAAATCAGAAATAATTACTGCCGATGGACATTTTTGTTCTGTGCAGTACACGAGAAATAAATTGATATGTGTTGGCGCTGCATTTTCAGAATACTACCGGCTAATTGCATTTCCATTTATCAAAGCACATTTATTGAAAGGAAATTCAAATGGTATATTAATGAAATAAATAAAATGTTGCGTTTTTATAAACATCCTTCGTAGTGTATTGTAGTGGTATTTGGCTTGCTTTATATCTCGGAAGTCATCGATTCGATCCCCACGCCGGACAGAAAATCTTTGTGTATATTCTAAAGATTTCTTTCCGGGTCTGGTTGGTTTGAGGGACTACCCTCCATGCCTCGGAAAGCACGTTAAGCCGTTGGTCCCGATTATTATAACATCATCTATAATAATCGTATATCAAGGAACGGACAGCAGCGTTTCCTTGTGTGGTGCATCATTATACTGCGGTCGCCAACCCGTCTGCCAAGCGTGGTGATTATGGCAAATACCGTCCCTCGGTAGGAGGCCCATGTTCAGCAGTGGACATTATATGGGCTGATGATGATGATGTTTACTTTTAACGTACATTTAGTGTAGTAATACGTGGTGACTGTCCTAGTTCAATAAGACTGGACTCCTGCTCGCCTGGATATCTCCATAATAATGTGTCTGCACAAAAAAAACAATTAATAACACACAGACAATATTTAATTGATAAAATCTTTTGTGACGGCGTAGCGGTAAAAGTGACACTATAAGTTTCGGTGGTTGTGGGTTCGATCGCCACGACGGAAATTATGTCTTTGTCTGTAACTCTGGTAAACTCAGGGTTTTCTTTCTTGGTTGAGGGAATATCCCCCACGCCGCAGAAAAGACAGATTATTATATCAGATGTATACCAGGTGACGGGCAGCAGCACTTCTCTGTGCATGCTAATTGCTATAACATAATGTAGCCTCCTTAACAGGAATTGGCAAGCCAGGGTCGTAGAGACATGTTGCCATAATCACCACGCTTGGATTACAGATCGCAGTAAGATGGTTATCTTGTGCTGATGGATGCTGCTGCCCATCCATCAACCGTCCCTTAAGTCACATCTAACGACTCCCATGGCATGTAATAGTGGTGGGATAAACCGTACCTAAGCTAAATCTTGAATATATCTACTTCTTCTTCTTCTTCTTTCGTGTCATTGTTTCAACTTATTAGTTTTTATACTTTATTTAAAGCCATTTTAACCAGTAAGTCGCCACTCCAATGGTCTCTATAGTTCCCGCCATCAAATCCTCCATCGTGCAGCTGTTAGGGCATGAATGGCAGGCCAACGTGTGCGACATAGACTGTGGTTGGGTGCCACAGTGACAATGTATGTCGTTGTCGTCAATCATGCCACACTTGTGCAATATATCTACTTAGTACTATATATTAGATTTATTATATCTATAGTTGGCGATACTTAACGAACAATTATTACGTGGTCCCTTATTACTGTCATGGCGGCTCGTGTAATCGTAGCGGATTAATGAGGGCCCTACAGCTCCCACACCTCAGCAGTAACGCCTTCCAAGGAGATGAGAGGGAGGGATTACAAGCTTAGTGGGCCCTCCTGACCCGGGACCCTTAGAATTAATCGCATTTACCTTCTTAATAATATGATTATGCGTTTGGTTTACATTTCTTCTTTATATATTTGCTAAGTGTTTGAGGTACGAGAAACTAATTGTAAGAAAATATTTTCATGTTGATAATTTATTGAAGTACTTTTAATAGAAGATACTTCTCAACTTAATCTTTTCCGATTAACTTACGAGTAGACGGTAAACAATTACACGTTTATTGAAATTAATACATGTTTAATAAAAATAATAACGATTACTCGTAAGAAATATAATTCTATATATGTCGCAGCCATCTAGTCAAATCAGCCATTCAATGGGACGGCCAGCCCGTTAATCAAACGTCGACATTTAATTGATTGAACTACTATCACTTAACGTTTAACTAGTTGGCTTATAGTAAGCTAGCCCTGTATGTTTGGCTGACGTAAAACCAGGCAGTTGATTTTATTGAGTTTAGGTTAAGGTTTTTTTCTACTACCTAAAATCAATGATATGGCTAGTTTTACTTTAGCCATTTCATTGAATGTCGGCGTCCAATTAATGTGCTAGCCGTCCTATTGAATTTTCGATCCAACTAGATGGCTGCGACATATATAGAACGATAATACTTACGAATAAGTGTTTTTTTTATAAATAAAATGTATGTGAGAAATATAAATTTATGCATATTATTGCTTTATCATTTAGTCCCGGGAACCACAACAACTGGGGACAAAAACATACGCTTAGTGTACGCCACGCCTTAATTATTGTTTGTCCCAGTAAAAAGCGATGTGTGTTTGTGCAGCCCTTCTATTAATTAGCCGTAACAATGATGGTTTAATCAAGCTTAATCAACGTAATTGGTCGTTTCGTTAATTATATCGCGACTTCTACTGCTTATATTATTGTTATTGCGCTTTAATGTGCCGGATTATACACATTTCGTGTAACACAGGTGATTTCGTTTCGTTTTATTAGTGTAAATCTTTATTACTGAGAATATTAAGGTATATATGATTTTGTTTTTGCATAACGATATTTAGGCATACATTCGTTGAAATTGACATTCTAGAACTCAGTAGAACTCTGTCTTTTTAATATTTATAAAAAGTTTCACATATTTTGTTGTCTGTCCGGGTGGTAGGTCGTAGACGCTACGTATATTTACGTAGCATTACCGACTTGACGTAGTAGGCTTTGAACGCATGGAATGCTACGCCGTAGCACTACTATGTTATGTTTTCTAAAGAGAAAAGAGGAAGAGTAATATTAAATTAGTCGGAAAGACCAAAGATGGTAACAGGAAACAAAACATCATCTATGATAATAGATGACACTCAGAAATTTACCTACTGGAGCGAGCTTTGAGCTGTGTATAACAACGCCATACTGCAATCACTAATTGTGTTAAACCTAATAACTATATATTTATATAAATTTTGTCTTTAAAGATTACTAGCAGAGTCTTTGCACACTTCTAGTATTCTTGTAAACCCCTCATGCTAAGCGAAAATGCTTGTGTTTCGAACCGGCGACGACAAAATGGCAAGTCCAACAGACGCCCTAGCAATGGCCGCTTCAAGACATTGGTGTTGTATTGTGGGTTTCTTTCAAGCATAAGTTTTACCTAACGATGGGAAGCCTTTTTAAGAACGTTCGCTCGGCTCCGCCTCGCGTCGCACGTTATTTATTAAACTTCAAATTCGACTAATTTTATAAACATAAATATTAAATTCAAACATAGAATTACGAATCAAACGAAAATTATCATTAATATTAATCTGACTTTTTCTTTCATCATTTTCAATTTGCCCCTTATATAAATATGTTAATTCAGATAGTCTAATGAAAATGCGTATACAGCAAGGCTTTTATTAAAATTTAATTTTATATTTGATCAAACATAAATTTAAAATAGAATACATGAATTTTCATGTTTTAAGAAATGATTAAAATAACACTGACCGCGAAAAGTAAAAGACACTATTTTTTGCACAGCCATTCATATGAATATGAAACCTATACATCAATGAACTCTTTTTTATCAATAATGTTATATGAACAATATGTTATTATTCGAATACAACAAATACAGTGACGATGAGCCAAGAAAACGTAAGTTATTATTATTTATCATTATATTCAGTTCAGTTGTTTCGATAAAACAACGGTTGAATTAATCTAGGACAATTCTGGAAGCAAGAATTATTTAAAGGATATATATATATATATATGATACGGCTAATAGCCGAAGTGCGGCTACACCTAGTTTTAGCCGGCTACAACTAGGTGCAGTCGGCCACATGCGTTTATAAGTCCCTGTTCGACTCCATTGGTTTAGGTTATTTTTTTTAACCACCCCAACACCTTTTTGTCCCTTGCATAGGTATTGTTTAATTTAGAGTTAACTTAGAGGAACGTATAGGAACTTATTAAGGTTGACCTAAGTTTAACCGCAAGTTGTCGGCTGCACCTAGTTGTAGCCGGCTAAACCTAGGTGTAGCCGCACTTCGGCTATTAGCCGTAACATATATATATCTTTAAATAATACTTGCTTCGTAGTAGCTTCCAAAATATATGCTTTAACAGTAGATAGTGTCAGATAGGTATAGTGCATTATGTTAGTAAAGAAATTACTGTTAAATGCCAATCTTTATTTTTACCCGTCTGCCAAGAAGGGCATGTGTAGTGTCGTACAAAAAATAAAAGAATAGAAGCATTAAAGACTGTCCGTTGCTATTTACTATTCCGATGCCCTCGTAGACCCGAAGTCCGAGAGGCCCGCGAACTGTAAAGTAGAGCGACAGTTGCACAAAACTCCCCTAAATAAACTAAAAGCCATAATCCCTCAATCTCCCCGTCAGCGACAGCCCTGAGCCGAGGTCCAAGTCCCACAGGAGACGCCCTCTTGCGCAGGTTGCTTAGTTTGTAGTGTTTAAACCATTTATCTAGGCTGGAGCTCTGCTCGCCTTTATGCCCGGTAAAGTAGCAAAAGCCTCCTGGCTAACTACATAATAATAAGTCCGTCCGAAAAAAAAAAAAAAAAATTGCTATTTACTAATTATCCCCCGAGGAGTCTAGTGCTAGAAGTAGTAGTAGTCACTACGCCTGGTAGACGGGTAAGATATGTTGGTAAGGAAAGACCATTTTGTTTTTCTGGGAGGAATTGCATTTCCGCATCCCCTCCGCCACTGCAGCGTTCCCGTTCGGAAACTTGGAGTTTAACCGTACCAACATTTCCTTTTGGTATTCTTTTTATTTTGGCATTAATGACAATTAATGTAATTAATGACAATTATTATTATTCTAGCACAATATATGCAAAACCAGCTATTCATGACATGACACACGATAAAGTTAGGTATGCACATCATATATCACTAAACTTAAATATTATTTAAGATAAATTTCGAAAACTGTTACGCAAATTATGAAAACGAATTAAAAATAAGTTTTTTATTTGTCTGTTACTAACTTATATTTCTTTGATGTTTTACAAAATTTCGAATTATACCAAATTTCTTACAGTTGCTGCAAATTCTTTGTACTGAATACTATGCTAACTAACGAAATATGACTATTATTATTCTTAAACCGAATGACAATTCATAGACTGTACAATGATGATGTTCTTTTATATTCAGTAAGAAATTATTATTGCTTCCCATAATCATTGTTCAAAAAAATTACATTTAGTAAGAGTAATAACCGATCTTGGATCTATTACAAAAAATAAACGAACGTTATAGGGTTCCTTACTACGCAAATATCGTGGAACCATTACCGAGCTTCATGGAAATATCATGGTTCCACGACACATTGAGCGTAAAGAAGCAAACGAAGGCAAATTAATAAAACAAAATGGCTGTCACGTTAATGTCTGAGATTTTATCTTATTGTAACCTTCCCAGCTTCCGTGGGAACTTCATCATTAAATATGTCTATGTTTCTCTTGGATTATGTAGTTTAAGTCATGGTCTGGTCATACCTTTGCATGTAAAACCGGTCGTCACGATCACTTGCCTGGCTGCCTTTCAAGGAAAACCCATGTTTAGCAATGGACATAATAAGGATTGAGGGTGATGAGAAAGAATATACAAAAGTGTGCTAAAACGTACTCTTTTTGTAACTTATTGATATAGTGTATCAGAAAACGATTTTCTTTCGACTGAATAGTTTCCCAAGTAAATAATTAATGCCTTATCTGCGGAACCCAGTCACTTTATTTCTACTCGCAGTCGACCAGTTTTTTCGTTTGTCTGATAAATTGCTTTTGGTCTCAGTTCCTTCATTATTCACCTAAACATAATATTTCTGCGATCTTCCGAATAATATTATGCTGGATCAATTCGACCTATTTTTGCTAAAGAAAGTTATTGTCTTACTTATGAGAATTCGTATGAAAATTGCGTTATTTTTTCTAAGATTGTTATAATTAATAATGAACGAAGGTTTTCGCTTTTTTAGCAAGATTTTGTATACATTTAATATTGAAACTGTGTCTATAATATGAGGATTCCATTCCTCAATTTGTAAATCTTAGTAAAAAATAAAATATAGATAAATACATTTCTAAAATTAAAAGAAGCAGGCGCTTTTTGGCTGAAGTCCATACTAATCTGAATTAAAAACCAAAAGTGTTAATTCTACTCAAATTCTACTCGGCTTTGAATGCTGGGACACACTTTTTACACCACTTAGGTAACTTAACTTTTATTTAAGTAGTATGGGCCGTAGTAACATGACAAAGAACCTTTAGTCACCCCAGATGCCACTGATATGTATCTAATATATATACAAATTTTTCGTGAATACAAGTAATAGAGGAATTAATGACAAATAGATGGACTGCTTTAGTTTTAGATAGAATAAGAATAATAATCTCTCAGTTATAGTATTTTTAACATTGTGATTCTAATTAATTTAAGTTTATATAAACAAATAAGTGCGGAATAAATTCATTATTTCTTTGGTCTACAGTAATTTTTGACAAGAGTTTTATTATTATCATAAGGTCATATGATAAAAATGTTTTTATATTTCTTCCATCACAACATATTAAACATGAATACCGATCAGACAAAAATAGACCTACCAATTCAGTTGTAAATATTTACAAATGCTCACAGACGGTTCATCTCAAATTATAACAATAACCAGACGCGTGTGTATTCAGCGTACACCCAGAGACTGGGAACGTCTTATTTAACCTGCAAACAATAAGAATACAATCAAACAGTTCATAATAAAACAGAAATCAGCTACTTTTTTATCTTTTCATCGATTTCACGATGGTGTCTCAACATAAAATAACTTGAAGCTGATTTTACAATCGTCCGATAACAAATATCAGAGAACTACAATTATTAATTACACGTGACAAGTTTCGTATGGATATTCTGTCAAATTCGGAATTAAAATCCGTCCTTAGAGCGGTTTCGCACTATATCCGATCCGAATCCGATCCGAACCCGTGAAAATATTGGACTAGAAATTTGGAAAGAAATCAGATGACGGAGCTCGGATCTAGTGCGTAAATTACCATAGAAATAGTTCTACGGCTACTACGGACCATATTTTCACGTGTCCAGATCGGATTTGGATCGGACGTAGTGCGAAACCGCTCTAAGACTTAGTTTTTGAACACTTTTGGATTGATTTATGAGATCGATTGGTGCAACCGTAATTGCTCTCCTGCGTCGGTGATGAACTACCAACTTTGAGACTTCTATTCTAGATGTAAATAAAAACCGTGTATCTTTCATTCTCCTCCCAACCAATTTCAGCAACGGTTGGCCCCTCTCTAAGGAGATTAGCCATCTGCGCAGCATTTATTATAGTGTACAAGTCTGTGCGCAAACAGAGGTGCACTTTCTTTTCCTTTATAGTCAAAATCCCGACCGACAGCTTAACGTGCCTTCCGAAGCACGAGTGAAACTTTACCAACAGCCAGACTACGGGCTGTTACTTTGATTTATCGAAACAGAAAATATCTAATAACACCATTTTTTTCCCCGACCCGGGGATCCAAACCGCGACCTTGCTAGACCAACGAGGCAATCGAAGTATAAACCCGGTAAGGTCACAAGCGTAAGTTATCGTACAATACACGAGTGAAATTGCGTAGGGATAACCGGTACACAACTAAATCAAAGTTAGCTAAATGATAAAGTAAGTTGTAAGTGAACACGGCCGTGGCCCCCGGGGGCAGAGAGTAAGCGTGACTACAAACCGATCACCCGACTATTATGTAAGTGACGAAGACTGTGAATCACATAGAACATTACTGTTTAATCATTTCAGATAGAGGTCGTTAATTCTTAATTCCTAGTACTTAAATTTGAATAAAGCTTAATCAATTGTACCAACATTTACGATTATAATAAGCGTATCCCAGTGGACGGGCAGCAACGTTTTCCTTGTAGCACACAATATGGCGTTGTGGTTGTGACTAAGGCACAACCCTCCCTCGGGAGGAGGCCCATGTTCAGCAATGGACGTTATACGGGTTATTTTTGAATTATTATAATATAATAATTCAAAAATAGTCAATCTTCTTACTGTGATAGGTATGTAAAGGTGTTAGTTATTTTTATCTTCTACTTGTATATCTCTGTAGATCGCTAGTCTATGTCAATCCCTCAAATATTGACTAGAAATACGTTCGCAAGGTTCACTAATGTTAGGAGCACGTGTTCCCTCACGTGGGCGGAAATATTTTTAGGGTAATTTTCATATGGAAATGTTGTACAAAAGTAGAATGGAGTATAACTGTCAGTGTGACTTGACGCTCTTGTTCCCCCGAGGTAACAACGTTTCAAGATAAATAACGATTGGTTTGCTTTTACGTAAACCGGGTCAGCTATTTAGATTTCAGCTCGGTTTGGTTTTGGTAAGGCCTTGAATGAAATTAATAATTAAATAGTAGTGACGTAAAAGTGAAGAGTAAAGTGGTTTTGATATTAAAGTTTGTTTACTGTTGAATTGCCAATCGTGAGACGTGCTAACGTACTTTTATAGACTCACATGAGAATGCTTTAATTATATTCCTTTTGAAGAAATACATATTTAATTAAGCTACGGCTCTAGAGATAGGCCTTCATTAACTATTTTATACTTGTAATAGTAATGTACCTGTTTAGAATGCGCCAACAACTAATAAGATTGAAATCTTTAATTTACTTTAACAACGAATGTGTTACACTCATATATACATACATACATTCACGATTCTTTCCCACAGGGGTAGGCAGAGACCACTTCCTTCCACTTGCTACGTTCTTAACATATCACTTTCGCCTCTTCTTCATTCATTAATCCTCATGCATGTCCTTCGGTTTAGGGTACTTTTAACCAAGCTCTTCTTAAGAACACGTAAAACACTTTTTGTGCAGTTTTATCAAAAAGAAAATATATATGTGGGATCTTGTGGCAAAATAAACGACTAAAAACTTTGAAAACTATTTTATTTTTTAGAGCACCAGAAATTACAACCGTACGTCGTTCGTCGTGTGTCCTCTCATCCTCTTTCTCGCTCGCACCCATACTTCCCGTTCATTCATCGGCTGCGTTCCATCATTACAATATTAAGCTGCGTTCATACTTTAATAATTACAATGTTTTATCCCACAGTCGGCCATCCTGATCCATGTCTGTCCTCAGACATTCAAACAAACATTCATCTCTAGCTTTCAACTTAAGGCTAACTTACTACTAATACAGTATTACAACTTAACACCACTAAATTTCAAAGTTTTAATTTGGAAAAGTTACAACTTAACATTTCTGAGGCATAATTTGAAAAAGTTACAACTTAACATCACTAAATTTCTGAGTTATAATTTGAAAAAGTTACAACTTAACATCACTAAATTTCTGAGTTATAATTTGAAAAAGTTACAGCTTAACATCACAAAATTTCTGAGGTATTATTTGAAAAAGTTACACCTTAACATCACAAAATTTCTGAGGTATAATTTAAAAAAAAAGATACAACAACATTGCACACAACCTTTCATACGCAACCAAGATAAGTAGACAAAAACTCCTACCATTCAGGTTCTGGAGTTGACACCAGGCCACAACTTCATGAAATCTGCTGAGGTAGATGTTACCCCAGGGCCCTCAGCACTATGGTCGAATTTTTCCACATCGTATCGGTTGTTCCTCTTTACTTTAACAACCTGATAGGGTCCTAAGTATTTGGCCTTCAGCTTCATTCCTGTGCCATACTGTGTGCGTTTTATGGCCACTAAGTCTCCTTCATTGTACTTTGTACTTTCTTTTCTCGTTTTATTAAAATTTCTTATGTTTTCTTCCTGAACTTGTAGAATTTGCTCTTTAGCTTTCTCTCTGAGGTTTTCTCTTTCTTCTGAAAAGCTTTCTCTTTCTTCTTCTAAGAGCAATTCATAGATCTCAAGATCTTCTTTCATTCTCATCTTAGTCCCAATAAGTAGCTGGTAGGGTGAAGTGTTGATGCTTCGCTGAAAAGTACTATTTAATGAGCGCTGTAGTCTACTTACATGCCTGTACCACAGAGCAGGGTTTTCTATACACATCTTAGTAAGCACAGAGATTATAGTGCGATGAACTCTTTCCACTTGCCCATTTCCTCTTGGCACTCCTGTCGTAATTTTGATGTGTTGTATGTTTTCATCCTCACAATATTCTTTAAATTCATTACTAGTATAAGCCGTTCCTCGATCAGTGATAATTCTGGTCGGATTGCCAAAATGTTGTTGGTGAATTTTCAACTTTTCAATAGTTTCTTTACTTGTGGTACTTTTGGTGGGAAATATCCAAGTAAACTTCGTAAATGCGTCTACCATCGTAAGAATATGATTGTACTGCTTCTTCGTCTCGGTCATTGGACCAATGTGATCCAAGTGAAGTGTATGCAGTGGCGATTCTTCCTTTTCAATTGGAGTTAGGAATCCTTCTTGCTTTCCTCCTTTGCGCGTAGCTAATAAACATGGAATACAACTTAAAATAAACTCTTCAATCTTCTTATCAAGGTTCTTGATAAAATAGTCTTTACTTATTAATTCAATCATCTTCCTTTTGGAAAAATGTCCATTTGCATGAGCCCTTTTAATGACTTCATTTTCCATAGACTTTGGTATCACTAAGTGTTTCTCTATTCCTTTGTACAGCAATCCATTATCAACATAATAATCGCCATGAGATCTCTCCTGTAAAATCTCTATTATAGCTTTTAAACCATCATCCAACTGTTGTGCTTGTCTGATCTCATCATGCAGAGTTACTACTGCTACATATGGGTTTCGGCTTAATGCATCCGCATGCTTCATCCTCGTTCCTGGCCGATGTTCCACCACAAAATCAAACTCCTGCAGAAGCAATGCCCATCTTGCAACCCTCGTACTCAAATCCTTTTTCTTAAGTGTCATCTGAAATGCTTGGCAATCAGTTACGATTTTGAACCTTATACCATACAAGTAGTGTCTAAATTTCTTTACTCCTTCGATGATGGCCAGACTTTCAAGTTCATAACTGGTGTACTTTCTTTCCGCATCATTTGTTTTACGACTCATGTAATATACTGGATGTAGTCCGCCGTCATCATCTGATTGCTGCATGAGTATAGCAGCATAAGCCAGCCGTGATGCATCTGTATGCATTTCTGTGTCCAATCTTGGATTAAATATGCGTAAAACTGGTTTAGTAGTCAAACATTCCTTCAAGCGATTGAATGCACACCGTTGTTCATCGTTGAATTCGAAATTAACATCTTTCTTGAGTAGATCAGTAAGTGGCCGTGCTATAGACGCAAAATTCTGGATATACTTCCTAAAATATGATGCCAATCCGATAAAACTTTGTAATTGCTTAACTGATTTGGGTTCTAGAAACTTTGTGACAGCATCAATCTTTTCACTGGCAGGTCTTACTTGCCCATTCTCAATAGCATGACCCAAATAAGTTATGCTTCTACATATCAGCTGCGCCTTCTTCCAGTTTATTTGCAACCCATATTCAGATGCCACTCTTAAGACTTCTCTTAATCTATCCACAGCTTCTTCTTCATCTTTTGCTGGAATCAGAATATCATCCACAAATATTAAGACAATCCCCTTGGATATTAATTCTCTGAAGATTATGGTCACAAATCTCATGAAATAGTTGGGACAAACAGACAAGCCGAATGGAGCTTTCAAAAACTCGAACTGACCATGGTGTGTAACAAATGCAGTGTACTTCACTGACTCACTGCTCACATTCAGATGAAAAAATCCGTTTTTCAAGTCCAGTACACTAAATACTTTTGCCTCAGCCAACTTGTCAATGTAATCTTCGATTATCGGCAATGGAAACTCATCTTTTACAATTTTACAATTCAATTTTCTGTAGTCAACACATACCCTTATATTGCCATCCTTTTTGCGAACAAGAACTAAGGGACTTGCATATTCAGAATAACTTACTTGTACAATTCCTTGTTCAAGCCACTCTGCAACTTGTTCTTCAACCACTGTTTGCTCCTTTAGAGATATGCGTCGTGGACGTTGCACCACAGGGACATCATCCTTTAGAATTATTTTCAGCTGGATAGGAGCTTCTTTAGTCTGGCACGGTTGATAGCTCTCAACCATCTGCATAACCTCATCCTTAAGGTAAGTATTACTTACGTGACCAACATCGACACTACAACAAAAACAATTAATTAAATTCACCCATTCTACAGGTTTTATCCACACAGCACTACCATTCATCACCATTGTAACATTCCTCAGAAATTCGTGACCTATTATTACATCAAAAGGCATACAGTCTTTAGGTACAACGTAGAATAACACATCGTCGTATTTCGTACTGTCGATCACAACATTTGTTGTTATACAACCTAATGACTGCACTTTAGCAAAACCAAGTCCAGACAGTGTTATGTTATTGTTCATCTGTTTACTAACATCCGCACAAAACTCAGAAGACACTAAGTTAACGTCACTTCCCGAATCAATAAGCGCACTTGTCGTTTTTCCACATAATTCTACGATCTTCAAAGGTTTTTCTAGTTGCGATTGTTTGTTGACATCGTAAATGTCATATTCAATTTGACGTTTCCTATCTTCGTCGTCATCTGTCATCTTGACACTGTCATTCGGTGAGTGTGACGTATCATCCGCGTTGTTGAACGATGATTGACCGAACATAGCTTGTTTGCTCACTCGTTCACCGCTCCCGATCCCACTGTGTACTTTTCTATCGCCGGAAGTGCCGGAACTACGCCATCTTGATGAACTCGAACTAGAATCTTCTTTACGGCCGCCTACCGCCATGTTTTTATGCGGGCACTTAGGTGAAATATGACCGTACTCATTGCAATTGAAGCATTTTGGACCTTGTGCCTTCTGTGGACAGTCTTCCGACACATGATCGCCGTCACCACAGTTGTAGCACCTTTTTAACGTTTTTTCATGACGAAAGATGCCGCGTTTTTCATGTTTATAGGTACTACTTCGAGGATGTTCCAGCTTCATCTTCTCTTTCAGAGTTTCGTATATCTTCAATTTTTCCTTAAAATCGGGATACGTCGTTACACCATATAACATAATTTTGTTGGTCTCGTGGTCGACTATGCCATCGACGATGTATTTGATGGCCACGTAATCGGGGATCTTTCCCCTCTTTCCTAACTCCTTCATGACCATCATATAGTCGATGCAACTCTCATCACGTCTTTTCTTTCGTTGACTCATACGCTCGTGGATCGCTTTGATGTCGATGGTGTCCGGGAACTCTCTAGACAGCGCCGTCTTGAGTTCCTCCCACGTTTTGTGAGGACGCTCAGCTTGCATCCATAGTTTGGCGGTACCTGATAGGGATCTCCGCGCCATCAGCAGCTGTTGTAACGGCGTCCAACCACATATTTCGCCGTTGTCTTCGACGTCTTGTATCCATCGCGTCACTGGATACGTTTTATCTTGACCAGTGAATTTTGGTATTAGGTCCGAAGTTAGGTACAACATAGGGTTTAGGGCCGTAGCACGCACGTCTTCTTCTTTCGCCATCGTCGTAAATTATCTTCAGCCGCCGTGCCGTTGATTTTCGAAATTCGAATCGGTTCGCCGTACCACGCCACGTGCCGGTCGCCGTCGTTCGTCGTCGTTGATCAGTCGTACAAAACTCGAACCCGTGTTGTTATTTTGCCAATCCCGGACGAGCCCCCAATTTTGTGGGATCTTGTGGCAAAATAAACGACTAAAAACTTTGAAAACTATTTTATTTTTTAGAGCACCAGAAATTACAACCGTACGTCGTTCGTCGTGTGTCCTCTCATCCTCTTTCTCGCTCGCACCCATACTTCCCGTTCATTCATCGGCTGCGTTCCATCATTACAATATTAAGCTGCGTTCATACTTTAATAATTACAATGTTTTATCCCACATATATATAGTTCTAAAAATATATATATATATAAAACTCATATGAAATCATAACGAACAGTTACTGAGGATGTTTTAAAATTTTGTTGACGACAAAATTTTGGATAGTGTTACCTTGTGCATTCCAGAACTAAGCTACAAATGTAAAAATAAACAATAAAGACGTGAGTGGATGAAGGTGATATGTCGCATTTTCGAGTTTTTGTGTTTTTTTGCATAGATGAAGGTGATATGTCCATACAATACGACACAGATCTTCAACCGTCCATTTAAGGCTTTACGAGACAACTACATTCATCTTAGCACCTCATTTTCAATATCTAAACTTGCAGAAAACTTTACTTTTGTTTATGAAAAAAGGAGTTATGTCAAGATTTTTTTTCAAATTAAATAATCAAAAATATAAATTTGTTTGGTTGCTTTCATACCATTAATATTTCAGGTTATTTACACAACTTGACATCATCTACACTAATATTATAAAGAGGAAAGATTTGTACCTATTTTTGTATGTTTGTAATGAATAGGCTCAAAAAGTACTGGGCCGATTTAAAAAATTCTTTCACCATTCGAAAGCTACATTATCCACGAGTAACATAGGCTAAATTTTATTTTGGAAAAAAATAGGGTTCCGTAAGATATTTGGGTTTTTCTGACACAAGGTGTAAAAAATCAACCAGAAAAGTTACTTATTTTGCGTACGCTGCCTAAACTATAAAAGATAGAACCATAAAATGTTCTAATTAATTATAGATCTTATAAATATCTACAAAAAAGTCCGCGACACACTATACCTATCTATGTCGAGTGAGGCACAACGACCATTTTTTTATTTAGAAATCTTGATTTTTTTTTGGACTACATTTAAACGCGTTTATTTTACTCATGCTATTAAGCCTTATCAAAATAAATAATAATATTACGATTTCTGCTGCACGGCCCGTTGTGAAGTCTAATAATTTTCGTGCGATTTTTTTTAGATTTCGTTCTTAAAACTACACCTACGCTAAAGTTCTTCTCAGAGCTAATCAACAGTTCTTCTCAGAGCTAAACAACAGTTCTTTTCAAAGCTTTGAAAATGCCTAAAATGCCTAATCCCTAAAATGCCTATTACTTAATTACATCATTAATTATATTTTCATCATTAACAACTTTAACATCCACAGAAAGACAATCTGTGCAGCCTGCGGATAATGACTGCGTTGTCGATGTTTATCTCGGTGTCTGTGAATTGACCTGGGAATCATTTTGCTGACCGTGTCTTTCCTGGGTAGGCTTTTTGCAGCGGTAACCGACATCCGCACGGAGCCGCGGGCGACCGCTATCACTACATCACTACATATTATAAACAAAGTCCCCTGCCGCGTCTGTCTGTCTGTTCGCGATAAACTCAAAAACTACTACATCGATTTTCATGCGGATGTTACCAATCGATAGAACGATTCTTCCGGAAGGTTTACGTATATGATTTGTTTAGTTTATGTGTACATTTGACTAATATATATTGATATTTGTCTGAGGTGTCGGAAAAAATTAAGCCATTTGGGAGCTTTCAACGAAAACGCTGCCTAAACCCTATGAGATATAACAAAACAATGTATGGTGGCAAATATTCTTCTCTTTTAGATCTACAAAAAAGTCTGCGATAGCATATGTCTATCTTTCAAGGTTAACTTGCTATATCCATTATATCTTAGAAAAATGATAATTTCTAATGCGGTAATTGTAAAGCTAATCAGACGGATTCAGTATTTATCCTTCTCATTTTAAATGAGTTAATATTCTTAAGCATTTCATGCAGATTATTTTACCCCTACACTATATACTTTTAATGAATAACTTAGAAGTTATCGCAAAATAACAGCGCGTGTTTTAGGTAGGCCTAATGCGATTATGCGCGCTCGATCCTTAAGAATTATAGGGCAAATTTTTTGTTTTGTGTTCGTTGTAACTATGATGGATAGATACTTGAATACCTATTTATTTAGTGTTAGTTGTATTGTTAGTCCTGAAGAGTATAGGTATTTCATACGATAAAAGTATACCCACCTACTTATTTCACTGAGTTTTAGTAGGTACCTATATTAATTTGTTTCTGTTTGTTTTGACCAAATTTCGCCCGTTTGTTAGAGGTTAAAAGACATTATGTAGTATAATTATCAGTATTGTACCCGTGCGAAGCCGGGGCGGGTCGCTAGTAGTTTAATAAAAAAATAAGTTTTGTAGAGGCTTATCTCAAAAAATAAAAGTGAAACTTTAACTTCGATTTACTCCAAATTTAAATTATGTGACTTATCACCTCCATCCACTCACGTCTTATTGTTAAAGATGAAGAGGACAGTAAATATTTTCATTCTAAATACAGCTTTATTAAATCAATGTGATGAATACCAACTTCAAACACTTACAATACAAAACATCACAAATTGATTATTAAAATATTCTATTATTAATTTCAATACGAAAATAGCACCTGTCAGAAATTTACTTTGAACTCCACCCTACTCGAAGTATTGACATATTCCAATAAACAAAATATAATTGTATATTCCCCACACCTCGCTGTACATTCCACCCCGTGTTTTATGGTTGATAGAAATGTATATGATGTAAATACATTCGTGTACATTAACCCAGTTTGGGCGGCACTCTATATCACTGCGCCATATAATGACAATTTGATACGGATACGAATCAAATGTTTTACGGCCCACCAAATGAGCGAACTGCTGATCTCGTGAAACGGTATGATTTTAGGTGGCCTTTCCACTGAACTGAATAAGTAGGTACTTATTTTTATTGTCGACAGAGCAGTTAGCATAAAAGGATGAAGGATGGCAACGGGCAAAAAATAGTAGATTTTCCCTCCTTGTATAGCCAGAGTCCATAGGCCATCGTCATCGCTTATCACTTAAGAGACTAACAAAAGATAATCTCTTATTAATGACAACTATCGTGGCGTAGACTCGTTTCAAATTTTATAGGTCGTGGTTCCAACACCTGCTCGGGACAGAAATCTTTGTGTAAAAATCTGTGATTTCTTTCCGGGTCTGGTCAAGTTGAATGACTATCCTCCGTCCTCTGAATGCATGGACAGACTGATTAAAAATTCTGTAAGATCAAATAATTATAACAATGTTTTTAGCTACTTAAGTGATACTTTAGTGATTTAGTCTTATACAGTGTAATTTTGACAAGTACAAGTGTATGTAAATACCTAAGTGCTGTATAAATTTCATTATTTCATGTTAAGCCGTTGCGTTGGTCCCTGTTGACATAAGATTATTTGCGACAATCGTATGCCAGGTAACAGCGTTTAGCTGTAGGTATACAATGCTGTGGTCACCAACCCGCGTGCCAAGCGTCTAAGGCAACACCTCGTCCGAGGAAGCCCATGTTTACGAGTGGACGTTATATGGACTGATGATGAGAAGGTCGATGAAATGAAAAGCTTTAATATCGTCAATTCGATCCTCTAAGGAGTTATTTTTATAATGCTTAATAGACGGATCGATGACCGCAGCATCTACCTCATACATGGGTAAACGCTACAAAGCTAATGCCATTCCATACTTCATAATTAAAATATTTACAACCGGACAGAAATAATGAACGAGTTTTACAATGCACGCATATATCATTTATTTTACGCGGAACGAAATTGCACTTTTGGAGATATCTAGGTGATCATAATTGTCTTTAATCCATCGTATATAAAAATTGTTTTCAGTTATGACTTAGGTATATTAAAAAAAGTAATGGAGTGATGTTGCTAATAGATAAATACATCGTTTATATCCCGGATAAATAAGTTGAATACATTTTTTTGTAAATTTAATACTATTGAATCAACTTCTTTACGAGTGACATCCAAAACAATATAAACGAACATAAAGGGTGTGAAACTCTGCATGTAGTCGGCTGTAAACATTTGATCACCGCCTAAACAATAACAAATGTTGTCTGACAGGAGATGAAATGTTTTATTTGGTTGGATAGTGTCGTGCTCTGCGCTCTTGTGCCGGTCAAAGGAAATGTACATAGGATGCAGTATTGTGCGCTTCAAACGTGGCTTTTGTAAACATCCACTTTGGTTTACGTGAAACTTGAAAGAATTGCATGAACACGTTTTATTTCAGTATATTGCGATATATATTTCGAGCTTTACAAAAGAAAAAGCTATTGAAATTGTATTCCAAAGTATGAAAAAATAATATAACATTTAGAAAAGGGGACTTGAGAATTGAGTAGTATGCTTAGTATAAAATTAATTTATACGTTATTTGCGGTCGACTCCATTGCAAACTTTTTTTTTTATTTGAACTAAAAAAAATTACGCTGTTTTTTTTCTTTTAATCAATATAATTGGATCAATAATTCACTTATTTATCTTTAAATTAAAAAAAAGTTATTTTTAGTTAACGACTTATATAAGTTGGTCGAGTTTTATAAAACAAACTAACTAAGATACCGAGTCCGCTATAGTTTTAGTTGAAAGTACTTACTTAGAGGTATATATCACATTTTTTTCAGAATTATTTTAGTAATATTTCAAAAGTTAAGAAGGGGGGGGGGGACGGTGACGCTCTAATTTTAATTTTGTACAAGGTTAAGAAATAAGGTAATTTCAAAGCAGTTTTTGTTGCATTGAAGAGACCTTTCCAACGATACCCTAATATGATGATACACGATGGGGTTAGTCGAATTTAATTTTTTTAATTCACTTTTCGTTGTATGGGGGCTGAAAAATTATTATTTTTCCAAAAACCAAGTTTTGTATTTTAAATAAACATCTCTCCACCAATTTTCGTGACAATTGGTGCAGTAACGGCGGAGTACGAGCCCGCACGGACACGAAACTATAAGGGTTCCTTCCGGACTGCAGAACCCTAAAAATACTTTTGAAACTACTCGAATGTTATTTAATAGTTTCCTAAATATTTTTTGTCGACAAAAATTAACTAAAACTGTATTACCATAAGCGTAGTTGAGGAAAGCCCCTAGATGGAGGCAGTCTAAGAACTGTCGCTGTGAAAGTCTTCGAGACACCGGTAAATTATTATAAAAAGTAAGTCAAAACTTTGTGGTACCTAACAAGAAAAAACATTCGTGCTTTATATTCATTTCACGAAACCACGTTATGATTAGTCACGAACATTAATTTTCCTGATTTGGATATTGTATCAGTAATGCGGATTTGGTATTCTGTTTGTAAGAAATATTCAATTTTCAGTTACGCCGTGACAAAAGTTGAATCTGTGATTTTTGTTAATACAGAGAATGTATTCTTAGGTGTTATATACGTGCCGGTAGAATAATTTAACTAATTTGAAACTTTGCGGGTAAAATACGAGGTGACTCTGAAATCTCTTTTTGTATTATTTCAAAAGTGAAATGACTTGTACGAACAGTACTGTGTGGATACGTACATACATATAATCACGCCTTTCTCCCATGGGGGTAGGCAGAAACTACAGAACAGGATGTGGATAATGGTTGTAAAATACATATTCTATACTTGCTTACGCATAAGAACTTCATAATAACCAAATATAGCCTTTATCCTTTCTCGATAAATAAGCTATCTAAACCTGATACAATTTTTAAAATCGGTCCAGTACTTCTTGAGGTTATCGCGTTCAAATAAACAAACAAACAAACTCTTCAGCTTTATATATTAGTATAGATATCATAAACATAGTCTTTATTAAAATTTTGTAATTCCTTAAATTTAATTTTATACACAAAAAGGTATTATACATATACTAGGATTATTTTTTAAAACTTAACAATATTTTAGGGGGTGAAAGTACTGATGATTATAAGCAACTTTTACTATGGGACAACCTCCGTAGAGTAGCGGTATTTGGCTTGACTTGAATCTCGGAGGTCGTGGGTTCGATCCCCACACCTGACATGAAACCTTTGTGTAATTTCCAAGATTTCTTTCCGGGTCTGGTTGGTTGAGGGACTACCCTCCGTGCCCCGGAAAGCACGTTAAGGCGTTGGTCCTGATTGTTATAACATCATCTATAATAATCGTATATCAAGGAACGGGCAGCAGCGTGTCCTTGTGTGGTACAACATAATGGGTCACAAACCCGCCTGCCAAGCGTGGTGACTATGGCAATAATACCCTCCCTCGGTAGGAGACCCATGTTTAGCAGTGGACGTTATACAGGCATCAGCCCGTATAACGTCAACTGCTCAACATGGCAGATAAATATTTTAGGGGGTGAAAGTAAGTACTGATGATTATAAACAACTTTTACTATGGAACAAAACCATAAAATTGAAAAAAAAAATCAACTGTTCCATACATTTATGTTCACTTACCTCGACAAAATGTATGGTCGCGATTTTATGGTTGGTCCCATCGTAAAAGTTGTCATCAGTACTTTCACCCCCTGTAAGTTTGTTAATGTTTTAAAAATTACCCTGTATATTAAAAATATTTGTTTATAAGTACATCAAAAACACCAAACCATAACATTGAGATCAAATTTCTATGGTTACATCATTATTATTAAGTTCTTAGAATGTTCGATTGCTCTGTACGTTACAATGACAAACAAAGCCTGACTTATTTGAGAAACACAATATAACATTAAACTCTGTATTAATTGCCACAAATAATGATATTATAACGTATTCTCGCTTAATGAGCCTAGTCATTAACGCAATCATTTGCCTGTATCAAACACTTACAGCCATACAGAATGCTTTACGTAAACCGCAACATACCAATTTATTTGCAAACAACGTAAAATATATTTAAGTCGTGAAAACAAACAATTAAATACCTAGCTAGTGGTTAAATAACTATCTAATTTAATACATTCCACATACTTTAAAAAATATAGAGCGTGAACTACAAACGACAGTTAAAAGCTCTTTAATTCTTGTAGTATTTATTAGATCCGGCCAATAAACGGTGTCACACATTCTTGTGGTATCATTAATGTATACTTAACGATCACATTTCTGTTATAAGTCGCTATTTTAAACTTTTATGTCTTGCTCGCGTAATATTTCGTAAGTTATAATTCAGAATTATTACACATTTAGGAAAATATGTATAGGCATCTAATTTCTTGATTAATGTTTGTTTGTGTTATTCTCATATTAAAATAAATAAATGACAAACAGCTGTTGAACACCGTGAATTAGAATATAGTAAAAGGTATTTATTAGATCCCGCCAATAAACAGACATATTTTTGTGGCACCAACATTGATATTAGTCGCTACCAAACAATTTCAAATTTGCTTTGGCGTGTGGTTTCCGTCTAACAATAGACCACTCTATTTTATTCTATGGGTCTTATGAGACTTATGAGTCAACTAAGGGACATTCATCTAATGGATGAGTAGCCGCATCTATCAAAGCTACTGACCTTTTCACTGCGATCATCTATCCGCATGCCAAGCGTGGTGATTATGGCTATATCGCTTAACTCTTCTGGCTTGCAAAGGTCTGTTAAGAAGTGGACTATGTTCAGCAGTGATAAGGGAAGTGGTTTGACAATGGCAGTAGAATTAAATTTATGTTTTATGTTACATTTGAGGCGAGCATTTTGGATAATTTTATACAAGAGCATGATGTCGCATGCATTGTGATAGTTGCACAACACAGCACCTAAATTCGAAATAATATAAAAAAATTAAAATCATTATCCCGCAATCTAGAGATATCTCTGGCAGCAGCTGGCAGCTGGATGTCATACTTCTGCAGTTCTCGGCGCCGGTGGTGTTTGAAGGATCGTCCGGGGGGTTTTTGTTGGTAAACAGTCGCCTCCTATGATTTGCATATGGAGTGGAGAGGGAACTATTAAAAACCTTGGTGCTTTTCCCCTGATAAACAATAAGTAACGAGATCTTGTTACCATTGTTTTAGTGAAAAGTGTCAACAAGTTAGTGCATCAATTTCAAGTGTTAAAAATATTATTTGAGCATTTTGTAGTTAGCAACTAATATTTAATAGTGCAGAAACTCTCAAGCGACTACTGTAATTGTTGGTTTTACAAGAAAAACATTCTAAAGTAAGAAATAAACAAACAAAGTGAAATAAAAGTTTTAATTTTCTACCCTCATCAACACCAGAATAAGTTCGGGCGCGTTCCAGTTACGTTAACTATCAACCTTGAGCATCGACATAAGGTGTCACTCACACGAGAGCTTTTTTAACGTGAACTAAATAAGCTTGGCGTTTTACTCGATACTTAAGATATCTTGCTACGCGCACGCACCTGCTACGGCTGACGTCACTTACGCATCTATGACGCTACGGTTGTACTGCTACGAAGCCCGCACGCACTATCGCATACGCAGCTAGTCACCACGCGCTACCACAATATTAAATATTATTCTGTAATTCGCCTGTACTTAATTTGCATCATAGAAGCCCCTTCAAATGGATTCACCGTTTAATCGCAGCGATAAAATTATTAGGACCCCGCCAAATCGGTTAAGCGAAGCTGTCTCGCAACCAGAATTATTCAAAACACCGGATCTCTTCGAAGTGGAGCCTAATATAACGTTAAGAAAAAGGAAGCATCCGGAAGATTCATATGAAACCTTGGCTAACGAAATGAAAAATATGAATACAAATTTAAACATAATGATTAAGCAACTAAAAAAAAATCAAACTGATCAATTCGAACAATTAAAAACCGATATCGAAACTATAAAAATGCAGAATGAAACCTTACTGGTTAAAAACACAGAACTAAACAATTCCGTGAGCATTTTACTCGCAGAACAGACCAAGTTGAAAGAACGCATCGATAAAATAGAAATACAAGAAAATAAGTCGCTTAAATCTATCGATTATCTTGAACAGAAAGTGGAGTACCTTGAAAAAAAACTGAAGGAAACAAGTATCGAAATAAGAAACATACCGACAGACTCTCACACGCAGATGTCCGAAGCAATTGAACAACTGCATAAAACACTTGAAGTGGACTTTGATCCCAGAGATATCCGCCATGCTTTCCGTTTGCCGTCCAAAAACAATAACCCAAGAACCATCATCATTGAATACGCTAACACAATACCAAAAACAAGAATCCTGCAGGCTTATAAAAAATACAACGTAAATAAAAAAGAAGATAGACTAAACACAGGTATCCTAGAGTGGACAAACGAGAAAAGGCCCATATATATCCACGAATCACTAACTCAAAAAGCAAACCACATTTTTTATCTAGCACGCAATTTTGTAAAGGAGAACAACTGGAAATTCGCATGGGCAAGAGGAGGTAAAGTCTTCATTAAAAAAATTGAAGGTGATCTCGCCATAGAAATAAAAACTCCCGACCAATTGGATTCCCTGTCAACTAACGAGATCAACAATTGACTAAAACATCAAAAGCTTCCTGTATACTATATCCAGATAATGTATTACTTTAAAACTATTTTATACATCTTTCCTTCATTCATACTTGAAACCCGAACTATTGAATGTTTTTACCTTTATAATATTCTAATCTTTTTGTTTTTATCGCTTTGTTATTGTAAACTATTACCAATTGTAAAAACTAACATACTTTATTATGCACAGACCCACTTTTATTGCCCTACACAATACTACAAACCTACACTACGCAAAAACGTCTACCGCAATACGTTACACACCGATTCATACACAACAAACAATGTATTCAACCCGCAATATTCTTACACTACACTAACCCAACAACATACTATCACACTACACCAGAAGTATTTATCTAACCACATTCCATACCCATATAAAATATCTCCAAAGTCCCTAAAAAGTTACACAAACAGGTTTCTAATGCTTATGTCCTCTGCCTTCCTTGGTATTGCTTTCGGTTCTTTTCAACTCCTTACGTTTAAGCAAAATATGTCTTATTACCATGGTTCTTGACATAGACAATGTTCAAACGGAATTGGAAGCAATATCGGTGGCGAAGTCATTTGTTTGCACCCCAGATCAATGCCATACTTATATGACAGGTAAAAGAAAATCAATAGTGTGTATACATTTGAATATCCGTAGCTTAAACAAAAATCTTGACGAATTTAAAGTACTCATTACACAGCTAAAATTACAATGCGACGTCATTATTCTCAGCGAGTGTTGGTTATCTAAGTCCCCTCAAATTCCGAGTCTAGATGGCTTCACCTCACACTCAACAGAATGCCTTAGTAACCAAAACGATGGAATCGTCATTTATATGAGACACGGACTGGCATATACCGTAACGGAACCTAAGAGTATTAAAGACGCAAATTGCTTACTGTGTAATATTAGTAATGAGTTCATATTTATAGCCATATACAGATCGCCCTCCAACCACAATACTGATAATTTTATAAATAGTTTAGATAATCTTTTGCAAACCTTAAAATCATATAAAAATATCTGCATAATGGGAGACATCAACATCGACATTAAAGATAATAATCAGGATACTCGATCAGAAGAGTACCTAAACTTACTGTCCTCGCATGGGCTCTTGCCTGCCCACTCCTTCCCCACTAGGAATAATAACTGCCTGGATCACATCGTCCTAAAAACCAATCATGAATCCACAGCGCTTGTGATACAGTCATTTATTACTGATCATTGCCCAACTCTTCTAATCATAAACTGTAGCAACAATTACCGAACTCCTCCCTCACTGCAGAAAAAAGTTAATTTTGACTCAATCACCAAAGAACTCGATACTATAGACTTCTCACCAGTATTACACTCACAAGACCCGAACCAAGCTACAAATTATCTCATCACCCAAATTACCAAATTAATTAAAAAACATACAACTACCTTCAGCACATCTCGCACAAAAAGAATAATCAAACCCTGGATCACACCGGGTCTTCTTCGCTGCATCCGTAATCGTGATGCACTTCATTTAAAGCTGAAAAGGGATCCAAATAATGACATTCTGAAACTCACCTACACACGCTACAGAAACTTTGTTAACAAACTTTTAAAAAAACAAAAAAGGGACTACCTAAAAATGCTACTTAATAATGCGAAAACGTCAAAATCTATATGGGACGCAGTAAAAAAAATATCACATATAAAAAACACGAACTCTACTACTTCTGACACATTACTTACATTACACTCTACCCCTTCAGAGTCCATAAATTTTGTAAACTGCTACTTCAGCAACATAGGGAAAGAGTTAGCTAGTAAAATAAAAATCCCACCATCGAGAACCTATAACAGCCCACCATATAAGACCTCCCCTCTTGATTCAATGGTTTTACTGGAGGCCGACCCTAACGAAATTGACACGATTATTCTTAACCTTCGAAACGACTGTGCGGTAGGGTATGACGGTATACCTACTCAGTTACTTAAATCTTCTCGCCATATATTTGTACCACTTCTAACACATATATGTAACCTGTCGATGGCCCAAGGAATTTTTCCAGATGCATTCAAAAAAGCCATAGTCCACCCGATCCATAAAAGCGGCGCAAATAATATGGTAAATAATTATCGCCCTATCTCCGTACTCTCCACCATGTCGAAAATCCTAGAAAAAGTACTAAATAACCGCTTAATAAATTACCTTGACTCGAAAAATTTTATAGCAAAAAACCAATTTGGTTTCCGGCGGGGCGTGTCAACTAGTGACGCTGTCTCTGCTCTGGTCAACCACACAATAACGCATTTAGACAAACGTGACTCCTGCCTTGGTATTTTCCTTGATATTTCCAAGGCCTTCGACACTGTCTCGACATCAATTCTACTATCAAAGCTGGAATACCTGGGAATCAGGGGAATTACCTTAAAAATATTTTTCTGAATACCTGTCTAGACGCAGTCAGGTTGTTAAGATTGGTGATCACATTAGCAAGGAAGAAGTTTTGGATGTAGGCGTACCCCAAGGTGGTATCCTATCTCCGACCTTTTTTATTGTTTATATAAATGAACTATGTAACCTGGAACTACCAAATTGCGAAGTCTTTACGTATGCCGACGATACTGCTATTATCGCACATGGAAAGGACTGGAAAAGCGCCCAATTGAATGCCGAAAAAGCTTTTGCCAAGATTATGCTTTGGCTGTCGTCAAATCTACTGACTTTAAATCTCGACAAAACCCTCTATGTCCCGTTTGGTGCCAAATCAACCAGTCTACCTCCAATCGACTCTTTTGCCCTCAAAGCCCACACTTGCTCGACCCCCACCCAAAACTGTACTTGTCCACAATTGGCAAGAGCCTCTAAGGTCAAATACCTGGGTATTCTGATTGATCAACATTTTAGATGGGATCAACATATAAATGCCCTATCTAGCCGACTTAGGAAGCTGATCTATTGTTTTAAGAACTTGAGGCAAGCAGCTGATATAAATATAATGAAGATGGTTTATTACTCTCTCTGCGAATCTTTGCTCACGTACTGCAACTCAGCCTGGGGTGGCGCCGCCAAAACATACCTGCTGAAAGTAGAAAGATCTCAAAGAGCCGTCCTCAAAGTGATGATCAAAAAGCCCTTTCGTTACCCCACAGCCCAACTATACCAAGACACCACAGTTCTCAGTGTGAGAAAATTGTTTATCCAAGAAATAATTTTAAGAAAACACTCTAAATTAGCATATGATCCTACTATTTATACCCGAAAACGAAGATCTGACAAGGTATGTTGCACAGAGCAATGCAGAACAACCCTCGCAAAGAGACATGACCACTTCCTCAGCAGTTTCTTATACAACAAAGTAAACAAGGAATTACACATTTACCCGCTAACTAAATGGCAAACTAAGAATAAGCTCCAAAAATGGCTTTTTACTCTAGATTATGACAGTACAGAATGCCTTCTTTCTAATTAATAATACACTGCATATTTCGTAACGCTTAAGATCTTATCTCTCTCTACTCCGACTCTCTACAACACAAATAAACTCTCATAAACGTAAACGTCCACCACCAACTAACACCCTCTTGTAGACCAAAACACTTAAACACCTAACACACTAAATACAGTACACGAAACTTACACATTTTAATCCACACACCCTACACACACTGTGCATGCCATAGATTACTATTACTAACTTAACCTCTTTTTTTATATCTTATTTCTGCTTTGTTTTTTTTTGTAGTCAGGACGAGGAACCCCTGATGACTCAAAACACAGGACTCACCTAGTTTGAGAGTCAGAGGCAAATTAAACCTGCTACTTACATAGCCTAGTTAGTTTTGCATGCTAGAAATAGTTAGCTTCATAAGGATTTACTATGTGAACATAACATTGTCATTGTCACTTGGCTGAATAAATTATTATTATTATTATTATTATTATTTATTATAGTGTCTCGTCAGTTTTCAGCTGAAAACAGCTGCTTCTCGCATTTTTCGAATTCTTTAGTTTTATATTTTCTATCTTTATTCCTGTTTCTAAATGTGACGTTATCATCTCATATGGATTCCTAATTTAAAATAAATAATTAAACGTTTCCGTCATTCTTATCAACTCCTGAACAGCGTGGTCAGAATCCGCGCGAAATAAGACTTTTCAGCCGACAAACTACAACAGTATTTTTAAACATTGTATTCGCTAAATTGTCATAAATTGATTCATATGTAAAGTTCTGTCCATTCATTAGAAATAGTTATAAATTGAGATGAGCTTAGTTCACTAAGTTGTATATCCATCTGAGCGTTGTTAACTATAGGTAAGCCATTTCTGGGAACCAGGAGACGGGCGATCATTCGAGACTGAATAATTACGAAACTTACGTATTGGAGTTTGTCGCTATTCCCCGACTCGTGACCTTACGAATAATAAGTAAATATCGATTTGATATATTTATATGTCGCATAAGTTGCAAAATATTGTATTTTTAATTTTAGTCTCGGTTTTTTTTTAAGATTACGATCAGAGTTTTGCACACTACTAGTTTTGTTGTTAACCCCTCGTGCTAAGCTAAAATGTTTGTGTTACGACTGGCTTCACGTCGGTAGTGCAATAGGTGGGGATCGAACCGGCGGCGACCACATGATCGCAAGTCCGAAGCCCTAGCCATTGGGCTACGGCCGCTTTAAATCTGAACAAGACGTGCTATATGCTATTTTTTTTAAGTACAGCTGTTTTATACTCAAACGGAATACTTATACTACTCAAACTAAATTTGACTTTAAAGAACGTGGTGAAGTTGTCTTAAAACATAGCTGAATTATCATTGCTGAATTGAAATGTTTTTGTCTTCTGTCAGCAGTAAAAATATATATTGTATTTATAGTAAATCTACATATGTTTTAATAATATAAGGAGGTAAAGTTTATGAGTTTGTGAGGTCGTAATGGTTAACTCTGGATTTACTAAACGGATTGTGAATATTCTGTTTATTATATAAAACAGTATCACATTGCTTACCATGATAAAATGCTCTGCGTAGTGATGACGCTGGGAAACATACCTGTAATCATTTAAATATATTAGTGGTAAAATATATTAGGTACTCGCTGCGCCCCGCGGTTATACCCACGTAACTCTGCTCCAGTGGCCGACCCACTGCGAGTGAGCGTGGTTTGTAGGCTATATGTTAATCGAGCTTATCAAATCCATTCAGGAGGTTTTACGTGAAAGAGTAACAAACATCCATCCATTCATCCATACTTACAAACTTTCGCGTTTATAATATTAGTAGAATTATGTAGTTATTAAGACTTAAAACATATGCAATATTGTTCTTTCAAGACTTTATGAGTCGTTAATTTAAAATATATTTTCTTCACAATGAGGACAAAATTTTGATTGCCCTATAAACACAAGGCGCTCCGTACAACATCAAATGTTAATTGGCTTTACAAGTAGGGCGTGGAAACTATACCGGGATTCACTTTAAATAATTACTGGAACACATATTAACATAGTAAATATTACGCTCAAGATATGGAAGATTAAAACTAAATATATGCTCGTAGAAACATAGTTGCATGTTTTTATTCTAACTTTACTTACTTATGAAGAAACTTTCAAGCCACGACATACATTTAAATTATGCTAAGAAAGAGGTGGAACTGTTGTTGGAATATTATAAATACTAGCTGCACCCCGCGGTATTACCCGCGTTACTCTGCTCCAGTCCAGTGGGTCAGAGCGTGATGTTTTGTAGCCTATATGTTAATCCAGCGTATAACCTATCCCGGTGCAAATTTCAGTGAATTCCGTACAAACTTACAAACTTTCGCGTTTATAATATTAGTAGGATATGAGAAGAAGGATAGGGTCACCCTGGACAAATAATATCCATAGTTAGACAATCGCAAGTCGCAGTTATAGAGAAGATAGACTTAGCCATGTAGAATTTTAATAAAATTTTGTATATTATTAAAGTTAATTATTATTAGTTTTGACCGTCTTGTTGGTATAGCGGTAATATGTTCGGTCGTAATTACCGAGGTCCCGGGTTCAATCCCCGGGTCGGGCAAGTGTTACTAGATTATTTCTCTCGAGAAAATTCTAAGGTACCAGCTCGAAGTCAAGTGGAACGTAGCGAATTTGCGGAGTTTTATACTCAATATGTCTTAACGATACAACACTACGTCTGTTTCAGCAGAGTACCATAACACGAGCAGGCTTTTATCTTAAGAATTTACTTATCCCTGTACCTAATTGCCATTCTATTCGTATAGATATTCACAAGGAAAATTATTAACAAAAATACTCTCAAATTAAATTTTGCCTTCTTGTCACATGGTTTGATTACGGGGCAAGTCTGCTGTTTCAATATTAATACAGTTGTATATTAATGTTCCATATATAGTCAATCTTATCATTCGCTTAGTACGTTACTAAAACTGTTAAAAAGTTGAATAATCGATCAATTAATTATGATTTCGTTTACAGATTTGTGCCCTGATAAACAAACTTTTATTTTAAATCCGATCCAATATGATTGGCTTCATAAAATGTGTGATTTAGTATTTTGTTCAATTCAAACCTTGAATAAACGTCTGGCGTGGTTTGGGGCGACTTGTTTTTTGCAAAAAGATCAAGACATTGTTACTCGGTGCTTTAATGGCTTTACGTTTGATTGCGACCAACAATCGGATCACAATCTGTAGTCTGCACACCGTTGCTAAGGATACGTAATTTATTAACCGAATATATATTACATTATTTGTCTTGGAATGCCAAGTTACCAGTTTGAATCGGCTTCATTTATGGAATACTAGCTTCCCGCGCGCGGTTTCACTCCCGTTCCCGTGGGAAATTCATAATAAAATATAGCCTATGTTCTTTCTCAGGCTCTACACTATATCTGTACCAAATTTCATTTAAATCGCTTCAGTAGTTAAGGCGTGATTGCGTAACAGACAGACAGACAGACAGAGTTACTTTCACATTTATAATATTAGTAAGGATGAAATAGACACGTCCCTCTTCAAACATTCGTTCCTAATATAATAAGCAGTACGATTGTATAATTATAAATATTTGCTTGCTTTTACGTCAGCTTTATGTAATAGATAAACTCAAAAACTATTACATCCATTAGTAAAATACGTTTTTACGTAAATATTTTGATATACGCATATTTAATGCTGGTTTCGCCCGCAGTGTGGTTTCCGGCTTAGAATTGACCACCTTATTTCTTCGCGTGTGTGTCGTAGAAGGCGACTAAGGGATACAGCTGATGGATGGACAGCACCATCTATCAGCTCAAGGTCACTTACCATCTTACTGCGATCACCAATCCGCCGGCCAAGCGAGGTGATTATGTCAATATCCCTTAACAACCCTGGCTTGGTAAGTTCTGTGAAGTGGCGACCCATGTTCAGCAGTGGACGTAAACGGGCTGTTGATGATAAACGCTGTTTTTGGAGCATCCTCTTTCTAGATTTCGTCAGTAATTTGTTTCCTATTATTAACAAACCTTAAATAGAATACAACAAAAATATTTGAGAGAAATACTTTGTGGTTATACATTACCAGGCTAAAACGAACCGTGGGCTGTAGTACCTACACCACAACCTCAATGAACGTAGCCTTGAACTGAGGCTATTTGCGAAAAGTTTATAAGGTTAATGGAAATGAGGTCAACGTGTTTTAGAAGCGTTTAGCTGGATGCAAACGATTAACGGTGACATTTTTCTCCAATTTAGGGTTATTTCTATTGTATTCCTATGGTCATGGTAACCTTTAAACATTTAAGATTTTTTTTGATCAAGTTGAAGACATGTTGTAGTTCATATTATCCCTTTCCATTCACATGTTTTGACATCAGTAGAGATGATTTAAAGAGGAATACGATTTAAAATATAATTCAATATAACAATAGTATCAACTAGGCGGTTGATCGATTTTATAAAAGTACTAGCGGCCCGCCCCGGCTTCGCACGGGTGGACTTTTATACCCTACCCCTGCCCTACCCTACTCCTTCCCTACCCTACCCCTACCCTACTCCTACCCTACCCCTACCCTACCCCTACCCCTACCCTACCCTACCCCTACCCCTACCCTACCCCTACCCTACACCTACCCTACACCTACCCTATCCCTACCCTACCCTACCCCTACCCTACCCCTACCATACCCCTACCCTACCCCTACCCTACCCCTACCCTACCCTACCCCTACCCTACCCTACCCTACCCCTACCCTACCCCTACCCTACCCTACCCTACCCTACCCTACCCCTACCCAAAAGTATCCTATGTCCTTCTCCCAGTTCATAGCTACCTCCCTACCAATTTTCAGCCAAATCTGTTCAGCCGTTCTTGAGTTATAAATAGTGTAACTAACACGACTTTCTTTTGTTTTTAAAATGTATTCTGTTATTCGGGACGGAAACAAATCCAACAAATCAAAAACCATGGCAATCGGTCCAGCCGTCCTCGAGTTATAAGTGTTGTAACAAACACGACTTTCTTTTATATATATAGATTATAAGCCAATACATCGGCCGATTTCCATAGAGTTTGCCCATTCTAGCCGAAATCGGTCGGGGTGATTCTAAATCGTTATAGGTACAAATAATTTCACTTGCATTTTATCAGAATGGAAACATTCGAGGGGTGAAAGGCTATTTGTTTGAAGCGACATTTTACGAACTTTACAGGAGAGCCATTTAAAGATTCAAAATTTGGAAAAAAAATCGTTATGAAAAAACTAGTGCTCTTTCTATAATGGGGATCGCAAATTTTTATTGAAAAAAAATCCCTAAATGTTTTTGTATAATTTTCAATTAAAAAACAGTTATGAGTATAAGATAAATTGTCGCTTAATACAAAATGATCTGTATCGCCTTATTTTTAGAGTAAAGAACAATGATTCAACTTCCAACATTGTCACTAATCAGCAGCAGGCAAAATGGTTTAAGTGACTTTACAGTACTTATGCAGGAGAAAGCAAAATGATTGAATCGACGTTACTCAATAATAATAGGAATAGACTATTTTGTTTAACTACCAATTTGGGTTTGGGTTTTGGGTTTTGTTAACGATTCAGGAAAGTTGGCTTAAGCAACAATGAACATTCTTAAAGAGTTGTTTGATGTCTCAGATTTTGAAAGGAGTTATATAACTTGGTTGTTCTAAACAGAGTGAAAAACAGTTGTAGCGAAAGGGTTGAACCGACGACATGTCTTAATGAATTTGGCTGACGGCAAATTGGTTGAAGCGACATTGCACAGAGTAAGTAGTCGTAAGCAAAATGTTTGAAGGGACTTTTCATCTAAAGATAGCTACATCGAAAAACGATTTATCTGCCATCGAACTAAAATTTTAGGAACGGAATAACGGCTTATGATCCGATTCTCTGTTTTTGTATACAGCTTAAATGATATACTAAAAAAATATGGCAAATTTGAAGTCTGATCATACATCATGTTTGAGAATTATGCACTAAAATGGCATTGTTTTAAGAGCCATAAAAGTGCTCAGAATTGTACGAAACCCGGCTCAGACGACGCAGAAAAATTCGCTGAATCCGAATATGTATATAACTCCATATCGTCCAAAATGTCGCTTCAAACAAATAGCCTTTCACCCCTCGATATATTATATAGTACGGGAAGCGCCAGTGTTATTGTTGATTTACTCGAGCGGGTTAGATTAAGGTTAGGTGGGTTAATTTCGTACCGGTAAGTGTATATTTCAATAATCTGACGATTTGTGCGTGACTTCCTAGCTTCAAGCCTCCTTATGAATTATCTTACGACTCGCCACGCTCTAATCGTCAGATAATTTAAACTTACACTTAGTTGTATGTAATTGACCTACTTTACTACTTTTTTTTTTTTGTCCCGGCAGAAATGCATTGACGCATTCCCACCGCTGCTGCAGCGTATTCGCGCGCTGGCGGTGGGATATGTGGGACTTGCCCTCTCCATAGCGTGGTATGCTTAACTCGTACCACGAGGAGAGGACCCTACACCACTAAAACCTCCCGGACACTCCTTCGATCCGGCGTTGGCGGGAGCCGGGTACGCATGAGCAATCCGGCAACCCGACGGCACCCGCGGCCAATATGGTACCGCGGGATCTCCAGGGCCACACTTACAGTGCCCATTTGCCCAATTATAGGGATGCCCGGAGTGTAGAGGCGTCCCTTCTCCTCATGGGTCAGCCTCGAAGGGAGCGGGGCCCATGTCCCCCACTCCCCGAGGCCGAGCCTAGGGCGATAGGCGGCGAGACCTACTTTACTACCTAATATCTAACTAATATTATTTGAACATGTTACAGTACCTACATGATGTAATAAATATTGTTAAAACCCTTGAGCCCAAAAATACGGGTGATTTATGGGGAATTTCAGTTAGAATCATAAAAAATGTAATTGATGTAGTAGCGCCTTACTTAACAACTATTTTTAATGAATGTATTGATATGGGTATATTCCCTGACCTATTGAAGTGTAGTAAAATCATCCCATTATTTAAATCAGGTGCCAAGGATGATCCCGCAAATTTTAGGCCAATATCAATATTGCCAGCCTTCAGCAAAATTTTTGAAAAATTAATGCTCAAACAATTACTCAGGCACTTCAATCTTAACAATCTCCCACACGATAATCAGTTTGGCTTCACAAAGGGACGTTCGACTACAGACGCGGGAGTAGCCTTAATAAAACATGTATATGATGCATGGGAGAGATCTAAGGATGCCATTGGAGTGTTCTGTGATCTTTCAAAGGCTTTCGATTGCGTTCATCATGATACACTTCTGCTAAAGCTAAATTATTATGGTGTAAGGGGCGTCGCGCTTGACATGCTTTCATCGTATCTTCACCAAAGGGTTCAGTGCGTAGACATTGGGGGAGTAAAGTCACAAAACTTACCAGTTAGATTAGGCGTGCCACAGGGGTCGATACTGGGCCCATTTTTGTTCTTGGTATATATAAATGATTTGCCATTTTATTTGAAAGACATGTGTAATATGGTACTTTTTGCGGATGACACCTCCCTTATTTTTAAGGTAGATAGAAAGAGGAATAATTTTAATGACATTAATAATGCTCTCGCACATGTCACCGATTGGTTTACGGTTAATAATTTGGTTCTCAATGCCAAGAAAACCAAATGTATCAAATTTGTAATGCCTAATGTAAGTTTTGTAGAGCCAAAATTAATAATGGGTAATGTTAATCTAGAAACTGTGGACTCGACCCTCTTTCTAGGCTTGACACTAGACAAGAAACTTCAATGGAGTCCCCATATTTCTTGTCTCGCTGGAAAATTGAGCTCAGCTGCTTACGCGGTTAGAAAAGTACGGGAACTCACTAATGTAGAAACTGCACGTTTAGTCTACTTTAGTTATTTTCACAGTATTATGTCCTATGGCATTCTGCTTTGGGGTAAAGCTGCTGATATTCAAAGCATTTTTATACTACAAAAACGTGCAGTTCGTTCTATTTATCAACTAAGTACGAGATTCTCCTTAAGAGACTTTTTTAAGGACATAGATATACTAACAGTCGCTTCGCAATACATTTATGCCAATATAATCTATGTCCGGCAAAATATTAACCTTTTTAAGAAAAGAAGTGACATACACACAATAAACACTAGATATAAGCATAAACTTTGCACCGAATACCATCGCCTACAAAAAGTACACTCATCTTTTGTGGGATTAGGAGTCCGTATGTATAACAGAATACCTGTACACCTACAAGAGTTACCTCATGATAGATTCAAGTCAACTGTTAAGACGATTCTAATAAAAAGGGCTTATTATTCAGTAAACGACTATTTAAACGACAATAACGCTTGGTTGATCAGTGAAACACAGACAACATTATAAACTCAGTTATTGAAACAGTTTAAACATTGTTCAACTAAAGGTTTAATATTAATAGACTTGTAGATATCCCCACTTTAGTTCGTCATGCTCCCGTTGTCTGTCATTGCTTGCGGTGGCGGTGTGGGGCGGGTCGCCACCTTCCCTCTAATATGGCGAGGGAGGCGATGGCTGCGTCACACGTCATACTCGTGAACGGGTGCTGCTTGTGGTGACTGGTCGGCTGTTGTCGGGGTTATGTTATGTTATTTTTATTTTATATGTTGTTAATTCATTCTTGCTATTGTTTATAATTATTATTATACGTATATCCTTTGGTTGAACTTGTGTAAATTGTCATATTGTAAATGTATGTGAATGCATCCGCCATTAGGTTTCTTTGTAGGAGATTGTTTGTGCCTGAGTAAACTTTAATATCTACATTATAGTATTTACTGTATATTTTTTTTTCTTGTCTTATTGAGCTCCTGGTTGGTATAAATTGACCAGGCAATAAATGGTACTGTGCTTGCATTCGTTTACATCATATATACATTGTACAATATTACATGATTGTGATAAAAGACTTGACATAAAAAAAAGAAACAGAGCAAAAGAGACAAAAAAAATAATCTCGGAGTTTCTTTCTTCCTTTCTTCTCCGGGTCGTCCACTTAGGTAGCTAGTGAAAGGTTGCAGGTTAGCTAGGGTAGGATCCTCGACGGCATGGCCGAGGACCGCGTTGTTGCTTATTCCCCGAACTGTGATCTCGTGCCAGCGATCATCACCACTGTTCATAAATCTACTCTTTACTCCAGTGGCACCCTGAGCGTTAGTCCTAACCCCTTAAGGGTGCCCTCAGGTGGATGTCGCTTAAACTTTGGCCGGATTCTTTGAAGTTAATTTTAATTTTAGACCTGTTACCTTTAAGGCATCTTACTATACCTAATGTGTACATTTTTCATTTATCGCTCGACAGACGGACAGACTGAATAAAAATTCTGTAAGATCAAATAATTATAACAATGTTTTTAGCTACTTAAGTGATACTTTAGTGATTTAGTCTTATACAGTGTAATTTTGACAAGTACAAGTGTATGTAAATACCTAAGTGCTGAATAAATTTCATTATTTCATTATTGTTTAATCTGTCTCGCTCCTCTTTTTTATAGAACATCAACATTCCTAGTACTTCAATCTTAATTCTTTTAACTCGAAAGTTTCTATAGTTTATCAAGTGGAATCAAAGCGATCAGTTATATTAGGTTTTGTTTGTCTTTCGAATGTTTTAGCCTGTCTTGTTCTTGGTATTTGGGATTATTTATTTGGAGAATTTTAATACAAGTCTCTTTTATAGTTTATTAGATGCCTTATTGAGTTAAATCTGAATTAATAAAATTCTTTATAAGAAGTTTAAATCAGATTTCTATTTACCTCTCATATTGGAAATTGCAGTAAATGGAAATTACTAATCAAATAAAAGTATTTAAGTACTTTTTTAATTTGGAAAATTAATGATCATATGAAGTACCTCTAGAATCGTTATATATTTAAACTATTATTTCTCGGATCGTAATCGTATAGAAGTTATTCAATAGAAATTTCATCGAAATGTGTAAAGTTCTCGTTAAGTATTATTGATATAGTTTCAGGGAGTTCGAGCAGGGGCGCCATAAATTCTATCCTTATTAGTAATTCCAACTCTCTGAAGTTCCCTTGAAGAGCCACTTAACCTTGATCACTTGAACCATACTCAACCCTTTTTTATAACCTTCTAAAATAATCGTAAAAAAATCAATAAGAAAACATTTCTATTCAACGCAATGTTATTGGTACGAGCACTATTGTTGGATGTGTGGGTCGGTATGCTTAGAGAGGTATTAGGTTATCAAACTAAAGTCATGTTCAAAAACAAAAATATAAAGTTTATTTTAATTGTTTGTGTAATGAGAATTACATACCTACACATTTTATACGATAGTATGTACTTAGCTGTTATATAATAATATGTAGCAATCATTGGACTGCCGTGACAGTACAAAAGGCTGTAAATCTGCTTACACTGGCTTAGCCCTATTAGTTTCCTCTAGTCTATTAAGCACCCCTAACAATGTTTACATTTATTAAAATGTATATTTTTCAAGATAAGGCAAGCTAAATGCACTGGATTACATCCAGGTTAAATTAATTATAAATGGTTAATAGCTCACAAGTGGTTTTTAAACTTACAGTGTTTTGGTAATCCAAAACAAATGATGACAGTACCAACAAAATCAGTATAACTGTTTTTGACTACGAACATTGGTCAAATCCACAAGCAAAAGTTTAGTTTTACGTCCGAATATCGAAACAGCAGTTTGTTGAAATATTTTTACAAATTTGCTCGATGTGTAAAAAAACTGTAGTTATCACACTATTGGATGAACTTTTGGATTTTTACATTCGGCCAGTCCATGGCTGAATGTAAAAACCCAATAGCTCACAAGATAGCGCGTGTAATTCAGCTTGGTTCCAAATAAATGGTACACGGTGACACGGTGATGGACAGCCTGCCATTTTATTGGAGCGTGACGTGTCAACAATTTTACTCGATTTGGAAAAAACTGGAGACTTCATTTCTAATGTATAACTAGGTATTCTGATATATAAAGCTACTGATCTAATTTGAAAACAAATATAGTGATAGCCCTTTTATCGAGGAAGACTTAAGCTATATTTAATTATGACGTTCTTATGGAAACGATGCTTCGCTTAGCGAGCTATTGAGAGGGCTATGCTCGGGTTTTTCTCTACTAGATACGTAGAAGAACGCGGGTTACCGACATAACCCAACGGATTAGTTCGTAGAAGTGGCAATGGGCAAGCCATATAGCACGGAGAACAGGATGGCCGTTGGGGCCGAAAGACCGCGTATCGGCAAGCGTAGCGTAGGACGTCCACCTACTAGATGGACGAATGATCTGGTTAAGGCCGCGGGATCACGGTGGATGCAGGCCGCTTTTAACCGTAACAACTGGAGATCTATCAGGGAGGCCTATGTCCAACAGTGGACGTCCTACGGCTGAATCGATGAATGATGATGATGGAAACGAGAGTTGCGCGGGTGAAACCGTCAGTGGAAAGCTAGTTTAAAAATAAGTCACGTACAATATTCATTTCGATATTGTTTTATATTTTTTTGCTAAGCCCTGTATGGTTTCGTAAGAAGCCTCGAAACTGAATTCATTATTCTTGTCGTAGTTGTAACACATATTATATAAAATAAATATAATAAAAACTTAAAAAAATGAGTGTGTACATTGTTTGAACGCCCCTTGTTTTGGTAAAATATGGTGACCTGTGATTACATAATAACTGAACATTGCCTTTAACCAGTTTTAAAATTTTACAAAAAAACACTAATTTTATTTATTTATTTATACTTGATTGCACACAGAAAGTTACAAGACATACATTTTATAATTGGAAACAACATGTACAAATGCGAGCTTAATTCATTAATGAATTCTCTTCCAGCAAACCTTTAGGAAAGAGATACATGATAATTAGTGAATAGGAAGTGTACAACAGATTTAATTTAACTACTTGGTAAAATACTACATACTATAAACATACACACTAATATAAGTTACATATACATATATAATTACATACTAATAAATATGCCTGCTATATATAATAAACTACATACACTAACTTATATGTCCATATTACACAATAAATTACTGAGACAAAAAATACTCCTTTTTTCTTCTTTTGAATGCATGCTAATGTATTTCGTATAATGCTTACCCGTAAAAATTTACCAGTTAATTTCCGTATCAAGAATATCACCTATAGTATAATAATAACCTGTGCGTAAATTGCCAAATCACTTGCAAATAATTGAGTTATACTAAATATATCAGTTTAAAGAATAGTTTATTCTCATAAGAACAAATTTACAAATTGCATTATGAGATAAAACAGTTTACATAAATTTTAAATCTACTAACAATGAAAAACAGGAAAAAATGTTCATGAAGTCATAGTATGTCCGCAGACAGTACGATCGCGTTTATTTGGATTCGTCTAGTACTATTGCAATATCAATGGTGGGCACAGATTAGATAATGCTTTTAATTAGAGCTCCCGCGTCGAGTGGCTCGGCTTAGATATACCGATAACCGAGTTCTGCTTACAATTGTACTTTGCTATTAGACTCATAACCCATAAGTACCTAGACATCTAACATATAACGTCCACTACTTAGCGTTCCTCGAAAGGGTTGATAGTAACCACGCTTGGCCGGCGGGTTGGTGACCGCAACATTATTGTGCATATACATAGGTAAACGCTACAGCCCGTTATCTGGTATACGATTGTAATACATGACGATATAACGATCGGGACCACCACCGCCGGCTTAATGTGCTTTTGGTGGGTTTAAGTTTTAGGCGAACCAAAATAATAATATTGTATAGGAGGTTGTAGGGGGTAATCTACTGAACCAATTTTGAAAATTATTTAACCATTAAAAAATCCCATTATTTTTGAGTATCATAGACATATTTTTAGAATATGTTTCCACGTAAATGGAATCTACGCGAGTGAACCCACGCGGAACACCAAGATTTAATATAAAAGCAACGCATAACGACTTGAATGATTAATAGAGGCTCATAAATTTTATGATTCCTTCCTCGAGAAAATTTATTCCCTTTAAATTATGCACAAGTATTTGTATTACTCAAAAGTCGTGTTCCATTCAATTAATTTTAAACTTTTCTTGAGCTCAAAGTTGTTAATACCCAAAACAAAAGGCTCTCTTAATAAGTAATCATTAATTTAAAGATTAATAGTCCAAAAGGAACTACGTGTAACTATGTCAGGTCACCTATTGAATTATTATTTTTTTGTGTTTGCGAACCTCCATGGCTTAGTGGTATAAAGCTCGCCTTAATTATCGAAGATCTTGGGTTTTATTCCCACTTCGGACTAATAATCTCTGTGTGAGTACAAAGATTTCCTTCTCGGTCGGGTTTGTTGGAGAACTACCCTACGTGCTTCGGAAAATCAAAAACCGTTGGTCCCGATTGTTAATGACAATGACAATCATACTAATACGTAGTGACTAAGGTAACCCCTTCGAGGGGGGAGACTCAATTCAAAATCAACCACAAAGTATAATCCTATCACGTTTTTTCCAAAACTAGTCTGAGTATAGACTTAAGGTATCTAATTAAGTCTATCAGAGCCAATTCACTTTGAAATTGGCTCGTAATAGTAAAATTAGATTGGCTTCGGTCTGGGGTCATTGCGTAACGTACAGATTTGATAAGTCTGTCTGATAGCCTGGCTGAATGCCAGATCTATCGCAAAACAGCAAAATTCGTCGATTAAAGAGTTTATCATTTATTGGGTTTTCAAAATTGGAACCTGTTTTTTTTATAAAACTAGAATGGTGGTGTATTAATTATCTACTTTTTTAAATGTAAGTGGACGATTGGATACCTCCATGGTGTAGGTGGCATAAGTCTTGGAGGTCGTTGGTTCGATACCCACGCTGAACGAGAAATCTTGATGCAAATTCTAAGATTCCTTTCCGGGTCTGGTTGGTTAAGGGATTTAAACTACCCTTCGTGCATCGAAAAGCACAAAATGTTAAAAATATATGCAATTTAACCTAAATTACTTTTATTATAATATGTATAACTACCGACCTGCCTCGATTTCGCACGAGTGCTATAATGTGTTATGCATATATATAAAACTACCTTTTGAATCACTCTATCTATTTTAAAAAACGCATCGAAATCCGTCGCGCAGTTTTAAAGAACTAAGCATACTTACATAGGGTCAGACACACAGCGGGAAGCGACTCTGTTTATACTATGTAATGATAAGAATAATAATAAATACATATTGAAATAATGAATTTATTCAGCACTTAGGTATTTACATTTTCAGTTTTACCTGTTACTACAAAAACTACGCAAAAAATACACACAAAAAATTTTATTCACTGGCTTGCCTGTTTCTTTACCTACTTGTTGATATAAGTTTATGTGGGTTAAATATAAACACAAACGCACAATTCACAATAATTATTATTCTCCAAAGAAACGCCCAAATTCGTGACAGACGACTGACAAATGAGGTGATATACTTATCAGAAAAATTTAAAAAGGTTAATTTATTATTTATTTAATTCTATTAATTAAACTACATAATATGTAACTAACAGGTGCTACCTGTGAGTGCTGCTAATAGTAGGATATTACACAAATTACCGCGGCTGTGACACACACACCTGGGGGCACCCTTAAGGCGTTAGGACCACAACCCAGAAGTACCACTGATAGCCAAGTCAGATTTATGAAATAAGATATTATTATAATAATATTATATATAAATTATTATTTACTTTCGTAGCAAAATGGCCGTAAACATTAGTTATTTTGTACCCAAAAGGCCTTATTCGGAATATCCTGTTAAGTAAAGTTATCCGCAACATCCCGGCGTCAGGAAGTTAGCGGTGTTACACCAGTTTCTTATATTTGCTCAGGGATTCAACAAACTAAGTGTCCGTATTTCCTCTATAAATAAGGGTTACGTAACTATAATCACTTTTATATGGGACTTACGCATATGCTTGCGTAGATAAATTATTGTTTAATCAATCTTATTACTTGGACAACAACTATGTACAGACCATATACCTATTGTATATGGTCTTTATATCGTTGTTTTCCAAGTAATACACTCAATTAGTGTATATGTTACGGCTAATAGCCGAAGTGCGGCTACACCTTTTTTTTTTTTTTTGTTGACCGGGGGGAAATGCATTTACGCATTCCCACCGCCGCTGCAGCGTATTCGCGCGCTGGCGGTGGGATATGTGGGACTCGCCCTCTCCATAGCGTGGTATGCTAAACTCATACCACGAGGAGAGGACCCTACCAACCATTAAAACCTCCCGGACACTCCTTCGATCCGCCGTTGGTGGGGGCCGGGTACGCATGAGCAATCCGGCCCCCCGACGGAAGTGCGGCTACACCTAGGTTTAGCCGGCTACATGCGGTTAAACTTAGATCAACCTCAATAAGTCCCTGCATGTTCCACTCCATTGGTTTAGGTTTAGGTTATTTTTTTTTTAACCACCCCAACATCTTTTTTTGTCGTGCATAGGTATTGTTTATTTAATTAAAACCTAGTTCTAACCGAAGATAAGTAGGATAGGTACATCTAAGTTTAGCCGCATGTGGTCGGCTGCACCTAGTTGTAGCCGGCTAAACCTAGGTGTAGCCGCACTTCGGCTATTAGCCGTAACATATACAGTATTGTAAATGATCTTACATAGAATTATATATTAACAATACACAAGTAGATATGATAAATTAGTGGCATTTGGCACGCTTTACATCTCGGATGTCGTGTGTTCATGGGAAATCTTTGTGTATATTCTAAAGATTCCGATTCCGATTCCGGGTCTTGTTGGTTGATGGACTACCCTCCGTGCCTCGGAAAGCTCGGTTAGCCGTTGGTCCCGATTGTTATAATATCATCTATAACAATTGTATACCAAGGAACGGACAGCAGCGTTTCCTTGTGTATAAGACTATTATGTATGACAGTTAACAAATTTTATTTTGATTGTTTCAGATTATTTCTATAGCGGACCGAGCGATTTCTTTGAAATATTGTGAGAGTGATGTAAGTAATTAAGATAAGTTTTAAGACAGTATATTCCCTCTGAATCACCTTGACCTCTTAAATATTGCGCAAAATGTACATTGATAGACCAGGACTGGACAGTTACATAATAAAATTTTTGAAAATAGTTTCTGTATCTAAACCTCCGGTATAATTTATTCTATGGCAAATTCCAATCCATTAGGTTGTTTTTTGCCCGTAAAACTGTGTGTCATTCCAATTTTAAAAATCCTTAATATTAGTAGAATTGGCTTTTTCATCAACAGTTTAATGAGAATTTTCCATATTTAATTAGTTTCTGGTGTACTCATTAATACTGGTGTACTGGTGTAATTACATAATAATATAATTTATAGATGTCTATAAAGAAAAAATCCAGAATATTTGAAAATTCCAAAATTGAAAGACGAAAATTTTTATTTATGTTACCCTTAGGCATTGAAAAATTCCTCCGCATCTCTACTCCTGGACATAGTTCTCAGAAGGCTCACAGCATCGCCTAGTTGTATGGCGATACTTATTTGCTTTTACTTAATTAATAAAAAAAGAGATAGTTCTTATAAGTATTTAGAGAAAGCTTTGCTCAATGGAAATATATTTAATACTTTAACCCCTCATCTATTAGGAATTTCGGCCCGTTTGCGCGTTTCTTTGCTATTTACTGATAAGTGTGCCTTTGTGTTTATGTTAAACCGACTTTTACTTATATCAACATGTAGATTATTGTTAACCTACATGTTGATATATGTATACTTAGGTACACTCAAAAAAATATAGAAACAAGCAAGCTAGTGATTCTTCTGAGTATTTGTTGCGTAGATTGTGTGGTATCGGATAAACCCGAGAACAAAATGCCGTTGAATACGTAATTTTTTCAGGAAAAAAATGTGTACCTAGTTGTAGTATTATTTATTAGCAAATATCCCGTCTCCATGCTACACTCGTTTGTTACACGAGAATACATAATGATAACTTATGCAAAAGCTAACTCAATTTATTCAACCTCAATTTTCTTTTATGTGGCCGGTGACAAAAGTGTGTAGTGGTTCGACCCAGTTAGGGAGATTTGTGCGTATCCTAACGAGGTCCATTGAAGGGATGCTGTATGGAACCCTTTCATACAGTTGTGAAGTCCTCGGAGTCGACACAATGGCAGATCTCCATGTGAATGGTCGGCTTGTTTGTGCGATATCTAGTAATAAAGATGCCTGTCAATTTACTGGTTATACTAGGTATATTTTTATGTAATAGTCGATCTGTGCGTTTCAAATAAGTTACTTTGGAATACCAAAGTAACTTAATTGAAACGCACAGAATGAATTAAAGTAAAAAGTTGAAGTTATTATAGATAAAAGAAGATAAAAGTGTCTTATATAAAAATATACGACACTTTTATCATAATAACTTGAACTTTTTACTTTAATTCATCTGTTCACTGGTATAACAAATTCCGCTTGCTAGATTTTTACTAACCGCGTTCAGACGGATGACGTAGCAGGGCTTACTGAGGAAATCCTCAAAATACGTATTACCGGTAGAACTACGGTATTCCAAGAATTAATCTAATCAAATATCTAAGTACCTACTGTACGTTTTAATAAAATAAATTACTACACAATTTTATTTTATTCACAAATAAAGATATTCTCTTTCTTTCTTTAAAACATTAAATTTTCAGTTTGTTGGAAGTAACCTAGATTTTACGAACGGATGTTTTTAAAACAGGTTCGATGTCATTTTAATATGTAATTTGTAAATATGTAATTTTTTTGGAAGGTTTCGACAAATGCAGCTGCGTTGGACAAAAGATATTTGTTCTACACAAAGATCTAAGATTTATTTCCAAGGCTGGTCGGTTGAAGAACTAGTCTCCGTGCCACGAACAGCACGAAAAGCTGTTGGTGCCGAACGCTATAACATCTTCTTTGACAATCAAATACCAGTATAAGCTATACATATGTCAGCAGATAATAATAAGAATCTTAAGGTGATCAACTTACTTTCTAGTTAGTTGATAAACTAACGAGGTTTCGAGTGGTTAAAAAAAATACCCTAAACCTCAACCAATGAGGTTCAACAGGACTTATTGAAGTTGCAGTTTATTGTTTTGTTACAACAGTAGCATAGTCAAGTGTCATAAAAATTTAGTACCTAATTAATATACTGTTTATGCGCATTCACTGTAACTGGCAAATTAATTTAACAATATTACACCAACCCCCCTGCCAAGCGTGGGGTCCATGCTTGGCAGGGACAGGCACATTACTAATTTATTATAAGTTAATTTTGGATTTGTCAACAAATGTCTGTTATGCTATTTAAATTTACTTAATAGATAATTATTGGCATTCGGCATTATTCATAGCTAAATTATTTATTTAAGTAATGTATTGAAATTTTCTCTAAAACAAAATTGCAACGCTAATGGGAGACATCAGAGGTTTCATTTCAATCGTCTTTGTTTATTAAAAGAAATAGCATTTGATTCTCACAATAATAGTTTAAATAATGTAATGGATTGAACCCATATGCCTCTTGAAACAAATGTTTATCTCAAAAACTGGGCTTGAATTCATTTCAATCCTTGCAGTTTTGCATCATTTACTTTTATAGTTTTGTTTTGTTTTACTCATAACCATAAATACGCGCACAAATGAAAAATAAAACAAATTGAAGTTGTTTACCGAAAAAATCTCATACATTCATATATAAGCAACACAGAGATAAACAGATTTTATGATATTAATAAAATGCATTAAAGATTTTATCCTTAAATTTATTGTAATCTAGGTTTACCTGCGTTGGATTTTTTAATTATTTCATATGCATAGAGACTGCAGCCTTATTGCCTCATATTACTGCTTAAAAGCTACATCAGACGATGTAGCTTTTAATGCGGTTTTTACCGGAAGGAGAATTCATGAAGAAGGTTTAGAGTATAGTGATGAAAAGATATGGTAAAACTGCAAGAGACGTCACGTAACATTAAAAAAATAAAAAAACTTACCTAGGTACTTATTTCATAAAAGAAAAAAAAAACATACTAGTGGCAGACTCTGTTTTTAATAATATGAATATTTATAATTTATTTATCGGTGAATTATTACATTATAAGACATACTAAGTCATCATCATCATCATCATCAACAGCCCGTTGACGTCCACTGCTGAACATGGGCCTCCTCTTAACAGACCTTGGCAAGCCTGGATCGTAGAGGGATATTGCCATAATCACCACGCTTGGCAGACGGATTGGTGATCGCAGTAAGATGTTAACCTTGAGCTAATAGATGCTGCTGCCCATCCATCAACCATATATCCCTTAGTCGCCTTTTACGACACCCATGGGAAGACATGGGGTGCTCTATTCTAAGCCGGAAACCACACGGCACCTAAAAGTGTTTTATATACTTATACTAAGTATAAGTATATAAAACACTCGTTAGAACTTCTCTATCAAATATAGCCTTTAGTCTCCCTCGATATATGCATTATCTAATACAAAATTATTTAAATCGGTCCTGTATTTCCTAAGATTAGCGCGTTCAAGCAAACAAACGTTTCTGCTTTTTAGTAGGTATAGATAGATAATATATTCGGTCAATGATGTTCTGAGACTTAGGCCTATGTTGTGTGTCATTTGAGGTTAAGATTTATTTCTGATGGCTCCTGTTTTTGATCCTAATGCATTAAATTTAAATGACTGCGTACAGCATGAACATACACTTATAGCATGAACGAATTAAATGTATAAACAAATTAAAACAGTATGTAGCATTTTCTAATTAATTTCACTCGTTTAGTATAGGGACTTCAATTTAAATTAATTAATAACATAACAGTTATTTTAATGGCTGTAATTAATATATTTGAACAAACGTGGTGTAATTTAAATTAATTGGTTGGTTGAGGTGATACATAGATTAATCGTACGAGTTTTGTTAATAATGTTCATTTTAATCTTACATACCACCGAAATTTAGCTACACCTATAATATTTTTTTTTAGTAAGATTACACACACACACAGGTTTTGCACACTAATATTCTTGTTAACCCCTCGTGCTAAGCTAAAATGCTTGTGTTACGAGTGGGTTCACGTCGGTAGTGCAATGAGTGAGGATCCAGCCGGCGACCACATTGCACTTCCGACGCCCCTAGCCATAGGCTACGGCTAAATTAGAATATATGCTTTGGGTTGTGTGACTTATTATAATCTAGACGTAAGATAATAGTGTTGATCTGGATACCAAACTTCACATGCTTGATGTAAATGATGTTTAGCTTCGTAGTCCTTATCACCCTGTATAAAATGGGATTTTGGCCCTTCACATGTGGTACTTTAGAGTAATGATGTGGGATCGTTCAAACAAGGCGTAAAGAAGCATCTTGCAGGCTGGTTGGGTGAGGTAAGTGGATCGCATCTGATATGTTGGGCTATAATACTTTCGACCACAGGACCTCGTTTCTAGTATACATGAAGCAGACTGATGTAATTTCCTTGCTCTTGCATAAAAGTGCCGTAACCTTTTATATCTAAATGTTTTATTTGGTAAATCGTCTAAACGTGGAATTCTTTGCCTGCTTCTGTGTTCCCGAGTGCATATAATCCGGGTCTCTTCAAAGTCAGAGTAAACAGGCATCTTCTGGGCAAGCTCGCTCCACCTTCGGCCTCATCTCTTCTCTCGCGGACTCGATTAGGGTCAAGAGCTGGCCCATCATAAGTAAAAAAAAAACAAAAAAACAATCTGCACCGGTGGCTTAGTGCTTTAGGAGACAATTATTTGGCTAAACTACGAATAGTTGTTCAGAGTCCGGGTGTTCTTTGAGTCTGCGAATTGAATGTTTGTTAAGTCTCCCGAGACTCAGGGATTAATTTTCTTAGTAACTAAACCAAATATATCTCAAGTTGAATTCCGTAACATTTTTGTCGATTTTAGTTTTAGTTTTTTTTTCTTGTACGAAAAAAGTAAATGCGAAAATTGTTGCTAACTCATAGTACTGCGAACTTCATGCGAACATTTTAAGTGTTTTCACAAGTAACTAAAGAGAACTCATTATGACTGGCAACATTGTAACAATGGAAACAAAAACATAAGGAACAACAAGGAATAGGAAATGAAGAACCGCGTGAAAATAATATAACTTGACACAATCATGAATAGTGTAGCACTGTCACGTGTCAATGTTTGTGATTATTATTTGACAGCCGTACACCAATCGAGTTGAGGATAAGTAACGAATTTAGTCGAATAGGAAAGGCCGCTTCAAGTAGGTATGACTATTCTTAATGAGAAAATCATGTACAAAGGCGATCTTAGGGTCCGGAGTTCTATTTGGTGTATTATGATCCAGGTCACGCTTCGGATAAAATCATATACGATTTTCCATCAAAGAAATATCTTATATTAGATCGAAGGTTGAATAACGTGCCGTACAGATTTTCTTTTTATTATTTACATAGTAAAAACATGCACGCATGTTTGTGCGTATTACAGGTCTGCTATGACGCTCTTTAAGCGTGTTAAGTTTTTGTAACCTTTTGTGGAAATAAATTAAACATTCCTCTTCGATCACTATTGAAATCGAAAGAATTACTGTTAGCAAAACCTGCAACTGTCACAACCAAACTATAATAAGTAGGTAATATAAATTACACAAAAAAAAAAAAACTTACCCTTACCCTTAATTCTGCAACTTTGAACCTAGAAATGTGAACATTATCCACATTAATGATATTCACTTATATAGCACTGTTTGCATTGTAACTTACATTTTGAACCATAACACATTTAATATTTAAAATAAGATATTCAAATATGTACACTCATATTAAAAATTAATAATAGAAAAAAGAATATTACGCACCACAGACAAAAAACACTCTGTAACACTGTACAGATACCGCTTAAAGACTGGTTCACTCTACAAAGCCTAGCAGCAGAGCCGAAGATGAAAAACAGACACAAGTAAGATAGGCCCCCATCTTACTTCTGTCAGAGGTAAGCTTATTACTTTTCGACTTCTTTAATGTCCGCCGTGACGTCAGATGACAAAAGACGCAAGTGACAATATAAGTCACGTGCGTCTTTTGTCATCTGACGTCACGGCGGACATTAAAGAAGACGAACGCTAACAGTATTCAATTTCATTCTAGTAGAAAACCGTGCAAGAGTACTAGGACGCGAATGTAATCTACCGCCAGCTATCAAATAACCCTTTAGCAGGCAAGGCAGTAGGCTCTGTAGGTCACCTCTCAGCGCCCACTTTACCAGTTATCTTACTTAATGAATGCTTAGCTGAGGCGCACGGTTTTAATTAATCGCGACCCTTCACGCTGATAGTCGATTAGAGTAGGCAGAGTAGTTTGTAAGTTTCCAAGTGAAGGATTATTTGATAGATGAGCAATCTGTTTGTCTTGGATTAGTATGAAGAGATGACGATATGTTGGTTCAGGATTATCTTTGAGGTATATAGTTTGGAACATCGTCAGCAAAGAGCGGTGATCCTTAATATATGATAACTAATGTGTAAGTTAATAACTGCTAAGTACTAGTAAGTGAAAATAGCTTTGCAAGCGAGGATGCTTTATTCATATTCTCCTTTAACATTAACTAAGTCTCTTGAAAAACAATTAAAGGTTGTGTTTGAGTTTAGAAAATCAAAAATTAATTTCCACATTCTTTTGAACAACCGTGATCTTGCATTTCAAACTTGTGAGCATAGTAACATTCTATAGTTTTGTGCACGTGTACACTGCAATATACTTCCGCGTAAATGGCTGTTAGGAAGTATTATTTGTCACTTGTTCTTCCCTAAGACGTTTCCATTAACTGTAGTAACGGGGAAAGAAAGGAAAAAGGTTGTCGTTTCCCCAAAGCCAACAGACTAGGTACGTTCTGTCGCTTTAATTTCCGCTTATTACATTTTGTAGTAACGAAAATTGAAAGGTTGTTTATAGTTTCAATAGTTTCTGGATCATTTTATTTTATTATAGTTACAAAGGTAGTTTAAATATTTGTTGAACACAGATACATTATTTTCTTGTAGGAAGACAATGGATATAAAGTCGTATTTTTTTATTCTTCATAAAATAAAAACGGTGTCTAATATTCTCCGGTCGTTTTATTATACAAACGGCAGATACTGAAGTATCCGAGCTCATAAATCCCAAAATAAATTCTTCTCTAGATTAGCATCTCATAAACAGACTCTTAAAATTATATACGGTGACCGGCCTTTGTGATGTCATCTCATAATAAATATGGCGGAAGAAACTCTTAGATCACAAAAATATAGAAGCGAAATGTCGAATGGATACATCGTTTCTAGTTATATTTTTTGTAAGGCTAGGCAAATTACCCTAATCCATATAAGTAGTGATGGTACCCTCTACGCCAATTATGGCGACGACTGCGTTTAAGCTCATTAAGATTTCATGTCAGACTATTATGCAATTACATTAACTCCTTGTCTTCGGGCAGTTCCTTAGGTTTTTATTATTAAATAAGTACTGATTACCAAACAACATAACAAACACAAACAAATAAACATATTTATATAATAACAAAAGGCTTAAAAGCAGTGCTGATATTGTAGAACAAACTTATATGCTGTTAAAACGACTGTCACTTCTAAACCTTTTATCCTTGGTTCATGCGACAAGACTTTTTGTTCCTTGAAAAAATGTTGAGTATTATCGGAAAAGATATTAACGCCGAATGTGTTCTAACCTTTATGGGGTCCGTTTCTCTTCGAGAGAAATGCCGTTTTATTAGTAACAGTCGACCGTCGTGCTTCAGATTTTAGTTTGTTACAAAAAAAGGAACAAGATAAATTGAATGAATTCACTTATTACATCGTTGATACATGTACTGGTTGGGTACGGAAATGAACTTGACATTATGAATTATTTGCTTTGTGGAGTCAATTGATTTTATTTGTGTGCATAACCTGATACCCCCTTCACCTTTCTATCACCGGACGACAAGGCGCGGCGAGCAGTTTCAACCTTTTGTTGTAGACATTCCTTCAATATTTGACTGCACCGGTGGCTCAGTGGTTATGATAGTTGCCTCTGAGTCCTGGTGTTCTGGGTTCGATTCCCACCCGGGACAATTATTTGTGTGAACCACAAATTGTTGTTCTGAGTCTGGGTGTTCTTTGTGTCCGTGAAATTAATGTTTGTAAAGTCCCCCGCGACACAGGGATTTATTTCCCTAGTGCGGGAGTTGTCTTTTTTGAAGAAAAGAAAAAAAAAAAAAAAAACTTCACGAAGCGATTTGCTTCTTCTTTCATAATGCGGACGGCTAAGGAGTGGAATTCTCTACCGGGGTCAGTTTTTCCGGAACGCTATAATCTAGACATCTTTAAGACTAAAGTGAACATACACTTTCTAGGCAAGCGTGTATCATCTTAGGTCTTATCTTCGCCTTCCATCAAGCGAAATTATGGTCAAACGTAAGCATATATTTAATAAAAAATAAATAAAAAAAATTACTTCAAAGCTTTTTTGCCGTTTTGTTCCCGGCTTTAAATAGACTCCTGTTGAGTGAGACCTAATGTTTTCCAATAGGTGTCAAAAAGGACACATAAGGTACAAACAGCTGTTGGATGAGCAGAAGATTTTATAAGGTTTCTCATAGAAGCGCGGTAATATCCCTCAACAGCCCTGGCTGAAGCTACTATATGGACACTTTTGGAAGCTGGGTTTTATCGCTCAACAACCTTGGCCTGTTAAGAGGTAGCCTATTTTCAGCTGTAGACTCTTGGCTGTTGAACAAGTGACACTCTGTGTTTGACATATCTACGGGTCTGTTTCACATTCAGAAAATAATGGCGTCAAAGATGGCGCGATATTATCAATTTTCCATCATTTTTGATAATTTAAGAATTAAATCAGGACATACCTCTCATGGCAGTGGCAGGCCATGTATTGAAGAATATATGTTAATTTAATGTAGTGTTAACTTTCTATTGATCTTTATCGATTTAATAACGTCAACGTTGAACAACAAATACATCCAAGCACTTGTCTACTGAGTCACAGGTGCACTTCTTGGACATTTTTAAAATAACTTAAAATCCACACCACCTGCCAAAAATATTAAACGGTGCTGTTCGTGGATATAGACAGGTGCCATTCGGATGGGTGCTTTAAATGGACCTCGTCTTTTTGTTACAAGTAGGTACAATACGTAAATACAAAAAGTGTTATTTTTCTGAATAAGTATTCAATGAAGCTCTTAACGCCAGCTGGTATAATATAAAGTCACGAGTTACGACAAACGTGTGACCGATTAATCGTGCATGCTGCTAACTTATGTCTTATTGCGATAAGCTTACGGTTGAAATTCCTTTCTTTCCATTTGCTTTTTAATAACATGTGGTTTTGATGTAGAATCTTATCGTATTTCATAATAATATGATTATGAACAGAAATTTAATCTTGTAAGGGTGGAGGTGTTACGTAAGGGAAGGTTCTAGTTACTAGATTTCGATTACTCTACATAAGCTTTAATTAAGCCCTAAATATGACTTCTGATAAATGTACTCAAATTGGTAAAGTCTAAGTAATACAACAGACAACCTTTGTGGCGCAGCGGTATAAGACTAGCTTTCTCGGGTTCGATCCCCATCCTGGCCAAGAAATATTTGTGTAAGATCTTAGATTTTATTTTTGGATCTGTTTGATTAAGGGACTACCCTCCGTGCCTTGGATAGCATGGTAAGCCGTTGTTCCCAATTTTTATAACATAATCTATACCAATCTTATACCAGGAAACGGGAAACAGAGTTTTTATATGTAGTACAAGATAACTACTACTATGGTCACCAACCCGTTTGCCAAGCGTGGTGACTATGGCAAAAGACCCTTCTCTAGAAAGGCTTATGTTCAGCAATGGACGGTATACGAGCTGATGATACAGTCTAAATAATAATGTACTATAGTACACTGTTTTCACTATTTTCTATCTCTCGTATAAATATTGGAAAAGATGCGGAATATCACTAACTTTTAAACAAACCGATACTAGATGTGTTTTTAAAATATCAGTTATGATTTATGTTACCCAAAGCTCTTATCTATTGCGTCGTCACATGCGTCACTGATGCAGAAATAATATCTCAAAAAAAGTACACGCTCACTCTTCTAGATGAATGCAGTAAGAAAACATTTAGACTGACTTTACATTTATATTTAAGCTGGAGCTCTGCTCGCTTTTATGTCTAGTGAAGAAGCAAATTCTGGCTCCATAATGTTCGTCGGAAAAAAAAGTTCTCGAGTATTTCACATGTGGACGGCGACATGGTAGCGGGTGTCGGGGACGGGAGTCCGGCGCTCGGTATTGTTCGCGTCATTCACAGGCTCTATGAACGGTCATGCCAGTAGTGACAGCATTAATTCGACTATGTTGCCCTGATACTCTGCAATATGCTATGTTCTGGTATATTGAAAATTATTTTGCGAATCTCATATAATCTGTACTAATATATTTATGAAGCTGCAGAGTTTGTTTGCTTGAACGCGCTAATATTCTTTCAGTTTTAAATAGTTTGTTTACCGAAGAAGGCGGAAGGGTTTCTTATCTATATTAAATTATTATTGAAGTTCGTACGGGAACGAGAGTAGCGGGGGTGTACCTGCGCGTGGATAGCTAATAAATATACTCATATACAATGCAATAAGTCAGTCAGTAATATTACACTATGTTCCATCACGCTAAATCTATGGTTAGATTTATAATATAACTAGCGACCCGCCCCGGCTCCGCACGGGTACAATGCTGATGTATCATACATAAGAACCTTTCTATCTATTAAAAAAACCGCATCAAAATCCGTTGCGTAGTTTAAAAGATTTAAGCATACATAGGGACAAAGGGATATAGGGACAGAGAAAGCGACTTTGTTTTATAATATGTAGTGATTATTTCTGAATTCAGAAACCTAAAAAGGAAAAACAGCTTAAAAAAGTGTGACGGACTTAAAATATATTACACTCTTTTGTCTAAATATCAACGAGGCAAACTGCACTGTTGCCTAAATGTACATGAAAATTGTACATGAAGCTTTGTTAGTCGTCCCGGCTCCGAGCCAAACGGCCGAGCGGCGGCTAATTTGTGCATTTACCACATATAAATTATGCAATTGTCCCCTTGTTAAGCCTTGATAATGGACGATACAAACGAGTTTTTGTTTGCAGGCGTTACCTCTTCTTAAAGTAATGGCGCTTTTCTGCCAAACAGTTTTAGGACGTTGCACCATTAATAACTATGACATAACATAAGATATAGTTCTTATAGGACTACTCATACCTCATCATCATCATCATCAACAGCCCGTTTACGTCCACTGCTGAACATGGGCCTCCTCTTAACAGACCATGGCAAGCCAGGATCGAGGGATATTACCATAATCACCACGCTTGGCAGACGGATTGGTGATCGCAGTAAGATGTAAACCTTGAGCTAATAGATGCTGCTGCCCATCCATCAGCCATATTATGTCCCTTAGTCGCCTTTTACGACACCCATGGGAAATCATGGGGTGGTCTATTCTAAGCGCTCTCATACCTATTCAGCTCTATTTAGCTTAGTTAAGATTTCAAAAATATTTGTTTTAAATTGATTTTAAAACGTCATTTTTTTATCGTCGTGCAGTGCGTGACGTGGCGACTACTGAGAATCGCTGCTAAAAAAAATTGTAGAAACCTATTTTTCAAAAATTACAATATTTTGTTATTTACGTTCAAATTAGAGTGACTTAATCCCAAGCATTTTGAACTTTTGTCGAGTCTCATAATATTGGGAAGTCTTTTGTAGTCATTAGCTGAATAGAGGAAAATTTTGTGTGAATCCCTCTTATGCACCATGAGCAATTGACTTATAGTAGAATTAGTCAGTTGCGGTCACATTCATAGGTGATTTAGCGGTTACATTGATTAGTTCAATAATGTGGTGAACTAACTCCATTATGCATATTGGCAAGTATTAACAACTAGTATCCAAATTGAGATTACGTACTACTTTAAACGCTGTTATTTTAGTAGCAGGATTCTATTATACTATTGTAATTATTGCTATTTGTCTTATCTTTTACTCAAATCACTACGCTTGGCAAATAGGCATTCTTCGGGGATTTTAATTATAACCATACTTTAAGTGAGAGTTGTTAATCGGAACATAATTAAAAGAAATCTGAAGAAGATCCGTAGTGATAAAAATTAAACAATGTCCTACATACTGAGAATGTTCTAATTACTAGATTGAATTGCACAAATTAAATAGAAGCTGGGAAGCCTTGTTGCAGTACTTTTCTTCTTCTTCTAATGTACTTGGAGTCTTTAAAACTTTACTATATCTAAAACGTTAGTCAGCAAAATAAAAATACATTTCTCTATGATGTTAGTTCTATTGAATTTTTGTCATAGAATGTAGCTCTTTACAGAGCACTTATAACTTAGTTTTATAGCTTTCAGTGAGAAGGTGACCTAAGCGAAGTTGGCGAGTTTCTGTATACTTGTGAGCTCTGCTTAAAACCTCAATCTGTCTTACTGTCGTTTTATAGCTATTGCAGAGTTCGGCCTCAATATATCTACCCCCAGACAGAATTAAACTTAGTTTTTTTGGCGTCGGCTACTGAGACGGTGACTTTTAAATATTGTTGCGCGTATTTTATACCTCTGGGTGGATTCAAGTGTCTATCATTATAAAGCTTCTCTTTATAATATGGAGTTTGAGTGACTTAAGTTCATAATTATAATCAAATTTGGTAACTTTTATTTTTTATTTTTTTTATTTACTTTATTTTCTTACTTACTTCCCGTGCGTGGTTTCACCCCTGTAACTCCCGTGCCCATAGAAGCTTTATAATTAAATGGCCCCGTTTTTCACCCACTTAAGGGTTGAATTTTACAAAATCCTTTCCTAGTGGTCCTATACGTCATAAAAGGAAGCCACGGTGCAAATATTACGTGTCTAGCTTCAATAGTGTTGCCTCAGCGTTGATGAATCAGTCAGTCACCGCATTATTATGTATGTAGTAACACACAAGGAAACGCTGCTGCCGGTTCCGTAGTATACGATTGATATAGACAATCGGGACCGACGGCTTAACTCGCTTTCCGAGGCACGGAGGGTAGTCCCTTAACCATCCAGAATCAGAAAAAAATCTTAGAATTGACACAAATATTTATTGTCCGGCGTATGGCTCATTGAATGGTCGATCCAACAAGATGGCTGCGACATTATACATTGTTGAAGACATTTATTGAATGGACACAAGAGGACGGCGACACACACAATGAAGGCTGAGAGGTTGATTTCTTAAAGGGTTGTCAAACAGGATTTTCTGTTCGAGAGCCAATATTACCATATCACATCGCCTAAAGGAATATTGTACTGATTTTAAGTTTATACAAAAATGGTAACCTGGAGTGCCACTATCATGCCTTGGAAATAGAATTCGAAAATTGAATCAATAGTTGAAATCAGTTATATATTCATCATTATCATAATCATATCATATGTTACCTACATATGTATGACGTAGGTATAATAACTCTCGCTCGGGAAGAGGCCCATACTCAGTAGTGGTACATAGGCCTTTTCCTGAGCGTAGTTTTACCTTAGTCTACGTGTCAGGCGGGTTGGTTGTAATGGAACATGCCCGCCTTTATGCCCGGTGAAGGTGCCAGCAAAAGCCTACTGGCCAACTTCATATGTCCGCCTAAAAAAAGGGGTTTGGTGACCGCAGTATTCAAGTTGTTACCCACAGGGAAACGCTGCTGTCCGTTCCCTCATTTAGGACTATTATAACAATCGAGACAAATGGTTGAATGTGCTTTCCAAGACACGGAGGGTAGTCCCTCAATCAACCAAACGAGAGGAGAATTGTACGGTTTGTAATATCTTAGATTTCTTTTAGGGTATGTGAAGGAAGGAAGGAGCACTTTTTTATGTTTACTGGCAGAGTTTTGCTGTCTACTAGTATTCTTGTTAACCCCTCGTACTAAGCTAAAAGTGCTTGTGTTACGAGTGGGTTCACGTCGGTAGTGCAATGGGTGGGGATCGAACCAGCGACCACAAGATCACAAGTCCGACACCCTAGCCATTGGGCTACGGCCGCTTCTGCATGATAGGCAGTGGACATAAACATCAAATATCTTGATGTTATATCAGTTTTATAATCTTAACTAATATTATGAATAGTTCTTATTTTAGGTTTGAATTTACATAGTAAACTTTAGAACTAGGCCTGATTTAATGTAAACGTTTATCAAAAGAATGTTCTGATTTATCACTGAGTGACATAAACAGGAATTAAAAAAAAATATACATCACATTTTAACATACTAATCCTACGGGAAATAGGAGCTATGCCGCTGTGAAAGCAGCAAGGTTACAAATTGTAAATCAGTCACACATATTATTATGACGGTATCTGGGGGCACGGCAGTGCCCCCCCAAGTCGAGTAAGAAAAAAAAAAAAAAAAAAAAAAAAGTTGCACGGCCGTACCTATCTTTTCTCGAAGCAACTCAGCCGATTTTCGACCCCCTATAACTTCGTTGTGGATAAAGATAGGAGCCTGAATTTTCAGTAACTAAACAAGCTTTGTAAAACTACAGAATATTTCAAATTTCATTCAATTTGAACCAGTACTTTACGAATTATAACTAGTCAAAGTTTGGTATTTTCGGTAATTTTGTCACTCGCTCACTGCTGACTCACCGATCATCAAAATGTTTAGGCACTTCTAGCAGACGTAGAAGCTTCAAATTTTGAGTATTAGGAGAGTTTAGTGTAAAACTCATGGGAAAATTCCAACATTTTGCAATTTCGGCCCTGTTGTTCAGTTTCATCAACTGCATTAATAACTTTGTTATTTCTTATAAATGTATAGGATTACAAAGTTACATTTGCAGTCAGTGAATACGTGTACATGAATATGTTTGATTTAATGGAGGAATAGGTGTAGATAGGGACCTAGATGGAATTATGTTGAAAGGTGGTGTCTAAGTGGTTAGGTTAGTTGTTTCAGAAACCTGGTTTTCTGCGTTCGATTCCCACCCGGGACAATTATTCGTCTGAAATTCAAACAGTTGTACTGAGTCAGGGGGTGCTTTGTTTTCGTGAATCTATTGAGCGGTGAGACCTTGGCGACACAGGGATTAATTTAACAAGTAGTAAAAAAAAAAAAAAAAAGTCGTAGGAAAAAAAAAAAAAACAATGGATTGTAAAAGTAAGATAGTACATAAGTTGTGCTATGAACGATAGGATACTAACAATCATAACAGCGTCTGATGGAGGTGGCTTGCCCGCTTGAGCCATGTCTCAGCAGGAGGCTGCGGTCCCTTGAGAAGTAGGGACCCCGTGTAATCTGGGCGTCCCTGAAACTGGTTATTTGGGCGCAGGAGAGCCCGCAACACCAATTGAGTCGCGGACGCTGCCAGAGGGTATCCCAGATAGGCAACAGTACCTGGGCCCCTCACCAATTGTGGTCGGAGGAGTAACCAGGGGTTTTACTCTCATGTTATGATTAGCATTCCACTGCTATGAAGAGGGCGAGTCCCACATACCCCACTGCCCGTGCCGGAACACCGCAGTGGCGGAGGAGATGCGTAACATTCTTGCATTCCTCTGGACAAACTTACACCACGGCTTTCACGCTTCCCGTTCGAAACACCGAAAGACGGTCACTTTCTTCCAAGCAACTAACAAATCTTACTGTGATATCGAAGGTATACACACAAACCACGTTTTATTAATCTGACACAAACTATATTTATATAATCATTTTATCAAATATTTTTATACACAGTTTGATGTTAACTAGGTAGCTTTAAATTTACTTATGTACATATTAGCTTGTTCCCTAGTGCGGGAGCTGTCTTAAAAAAAGGCCATAATCGGACATGTATTATGTAGTTGTACCAAAATTCCATCAAAAACAATTCATCAATTTCGTAATTTTAAAAACCTTTGACAGGCCGGAAGCCAGAAGGCCGTGAGTGCCATACATAAGTTCATGTTAATCCTCTGTTAAGCTTGATGTTGTAGTTTTCGATTAGGTACATTGACAATATTTATAACCAATGAGAGATAACAATTTTACATACGGATTAATTTTAAATGACGTTTGACGAGTGCGACGAATATCAATAAAGCATAAAAAAGTATACGACGCCTCTGTTCTTGTTTCATATGGTGAGTGTTGCCATGCCAGCTAGGTACGTGGATATTCATATGTGCGTAAGTTAAGTTATTTTGTAAATAAGGGCACAGAGTTACTAGTCTGGATGGTTTACATCAAATTTAAGTCTACTTTGGAACTATTAAAGCGCAGGAATAATCCATTTGTGAATACAATAGACTAAAACCGGCCAAGTGCGAGTCGGACTCGCGTACTAAGGGTTCCGTACCATTTTCAAGTGCTTACCTGTTGCCGTTATAGATATCGAGCAAAAAAGGCCAAAAAATAGTTGTTGTATGGGAGCCCCCCCTTAATACTTATTTTATGTTTAGTTTGTTATTATAGCAACAGAAATACATAATTTGTTTTCAACTGTTTAGGTATCGCGGTTCTTGAGATAGAGCCTGATGATAGACAGACAGACAGCTAAGTCTTAGCTTATATGTCTTAGCTATAGGGTCCCGTTTTTACCCTTTGGGTATGGAACCCAAGCATTTAATGTCTAGACATGCTTAATATTGTTGCATCAAAGATATCGAGAAAAACCCATAGAGAAATGGAGTGGGCTTTGAGAAAAACTGTAGCTGAAGTTCAAGAAGTAGTACCGGTAAAGAAAAAGAGAAACACAACCTACAAAAATTGGAAAGCTCATCATCAAGTGACAGAGTGGTAAAATCCATTGTTGGTATTTTAAAAAATAATGTAAATTGTAAAGCAAAGGAAAAAAGTACAACTATCTACAAAAAGAAATGAGATGCCATCAAAAACATACTTGTAAAAAAACCCAAGTCTCGTAACGCAGTTCTTTTACCGTAAAACGTTGTGAGATCTATGTAATACCAAGTCGGTTAATTTATTCAGTCCCTACTTAAGGGACCATCTATCTTAAGCTATTACGTAATTATCTCACCTTACAGAATCTTATTTTGACCTTATCAAAGTTCAAAACTTTTATGTTATGAATATTAGATTGACTTGGCCATCGCAATAAACACTTGTGAGTTACATTCTAATTATATCCGATGGCCAAGTTAATCTATTATTTAAAACTTTAAAGTTTTGAACTTTGATAAGGTCAAAATAAGATTCTGTAAGGTGAGATAATTACGTAATAGCTTAAGATAGATATCTTATTATATCTTATCTTATCTTATTCTATAAGTAGGGACTGAATAAATTAACCGACTTGGTATTACATAGATCTCACAACGTTTTACGGTAAAAGAACTGCGTTACGAGACTTGGGTTTTTTTACAAGTATGTTTTTGATGGCATAACTATTACTCGCAGATGATAAAACAGAAGTTTGTCTAACTTAGTGAAAATAAAAGTCGGTACGTGACCTCGTGAAAGTTCATGGCGTGCTACTGGTACTAACGATCGTTTTGACATGTCTGACTGGTATACACGTAATCATAGCTTTGTTTACGACTATATCAAACTTTTCATGACAAGGAATAGTATAGTAAAAGTTACATGCATCATCATAACTAGGCGACTAAGGGATATACAGCTGCTGAATGGGCATCAGCATCTATCAGCTGAAGGTTAGTTACCAACTTACTGCGATCATCAATCCGCCGGCCAAGCATAGTGATTATGACAATATCTTTCAACGGCTTGGCTTGCAATGGTCTGTTAGGGAGGCCCACCTACTAAAAATGGCCACACTTTGTCCAGTAGAATTTGGCGCAAGAATAGCATATATGACTTCTCGACTCCTTGAGTTTTCACCTCGCAGTCAAGTAAACATCTTATTAAGTATTATTATATAAAAATCTTCCGTGTAGATATCAATTTCTAACGATAATAAACGACGCGTTGGGCTTCTCAATCCACGTGCAACTTTTAGATGGGGTCTCACGATCCATATTAGTTGGCTTGTAGTTGGCGCGAAGTTACATTTCCATGTTCGTATCCATTCTGTCGTATAACGTGTATCGATGTACATTTTTCATGTTCAATTTATATATTTTTTACGTTACATTGCATATTTCCTTTAACACAGACTCGCTCATCGATATTCTGAACGGGAAATGTAACGCTACACAAATCAAAACGATGTTGCGATTAAAATAATGGAGTCCTTTGTCACAGCTCTGTCAGTACTATGTATCAATCACTTCTGTGCTATTTTTGTAGACCAATGATTCCCAAAGTGGCCCAGGGGTCCACGGAAGACTCTAAGGGGGTTATCCTCTGCTAAGGACTTTAGTTTTCTAAAATAACGATAATTAATCAAATTAATAACAACTTATTTTTGACGCAGACAGACACATAAGAGTGGAATATGATATAAATGGAGCAACAGGGGGTCATATAAAACCACTAAACGTTTAAAGGGGTCTAAGAGAATAAAAGTTGGAAGGGAGTCTTTGTTGTAGATGATGAAAATGCTCGCATTCATTTGTATTCAATTGCTTTAATCGAGATCCTGCGTTCTTACCCAGGTTGGGACAAATAATTTACTGCTGTACGTAGTTAATATAGGCCAGTGGTGAAAAAAATAATAATTTTGTGGTGCATTTGGGTTTACTCTAGTGTCATGCCCTGTACAAATTTTTACATTTTTAGCTTGCTAGTAAGTTGTGTCGTGTTAATTAGAGAATTGGTTTTTATATCTACAAGACACCGGCAGAACTAACTGAATAAGTCGTGTTAAGTTGTAAAATGTAAAAAGAAAAACTGATAGGTACGTCTTAGTTACTTATTTACAATTAATGTTATCTATTCCTATAAAAGAAAAAGTATGTATGTATGTTCCGCAAAGACTCTAAAACGACTGGACCGATTTCAACAAAATTTGTAATCAATTTTTAGATTGACCCAGCGGATAATCCTGTGAGGTTTTGTAGCGATCGGAGCATTTTTAGTCCACCCGTGCGAAGCCGGGGCGGGCCGCAAGTAGTTAATAATACGCAGTACTCTTGCTCGCTTTTATAACATCAGAGTATGTAAATAGAGCGATTACCAAATAAAATAATAATAGTCTCTTCTTTTCTATTCCGCCACGTTGCCGCGTTGTTTCACACTTATTAATTAAAAGGAACTCAAACATTTTTGTTTAGTCTCTGAACACTGGGATCTAGTAGGTAATTAACGAAATTCGGTAATCAATAATTAATTAAAGATTATTCGGCTTTTGAAAGTATCAAGTTTCCCGCGGCCAGTAATTCTATACAAATACAAAGTAATTTAAATTAATTATTATCTTTATTTGATACATTTTCCCAGTAGGTACAAGTTTTAATATAGTTTGAGGATTTATATAATTAGAGAATAAAGAATAAATTTAGTGTCAGCAGGTGCTATACTATATTTGCTGTGTGGTTTCCGGCTTAGAATAGACCACCCCATGTCCTCCCATGGGTGTCGTAAAAAGCGACTAAGGACATGTGGCTGATGGATGGGCAGCAGCATCTATTAGCTCAAGGTTTACCTCTTACTGTGATCACCAATCCGTCTGCCAAGCGTGGTGATTATGGTAATATCCCTCTACGATCCTGGCTTGCCAAGGTCGGTTAAGAGGAGGCCCATGTTCAGCAGTGGACGGAAACGTGCTATTTAAGTGATGATGTGAGGTGCTTTAATGGTGATTTATACAAAATCGTCGTGTTTGATTCAAATTGTTTAAAACTGGTATTTCGATTAAATTGCATTTATCGCGATAAACGTGAATGCCTGGTGTTCTCGGGCACGAACATTATGACTCAATTGCTAGGCGTGTGCCCTACATGCCCTAGTCACACTAGGGCATGTAGGGCACAAGGCATATATAGTTCGTCACTATTGCGATCATCCCAAGCTACGCGCTTGGCCCCAGAGTCGTGGCCATAGCTTAAGCTTAGCTTAAGATTGGGTTAACCTTATCTTCTTTCTTTCCGAAACTTTCAGTCCCGTCGATACCCAAGTTTTTGTAAATGTTCGACGTCTGGTAATTTTACAGTTAAAGTCAAAGCTAACAGTCAAATATTGTTAGCACATCATTAAAATAAATCCAATTGAGTGTGTAGTTGGTTATGTAAATAGTAAAATAATATGTCTCAGTCTAATAAAAAATTTGTTTCTCAAATAATTTTCTCCTTAGATTTTTTACTTAGATCAAATCAAATCAAATCAAATCATTTATTATTTTGCAAACATGGGTAGAAATTGGTACATAGATGTTGTCTTATAAGTTAGCTCTCCATGTTCTGCCGTCACATGGGCATGCAAAACATATTCAATTAAATATAATTCATTTCAGATAACAATTAATAGTGTTAGAAAATTATAAAAATCCATTATTACAAATTACATGTCAAAACATTTGAAACACAATAAATAAAAAATATAAAAGTCAAAAATATTACATCAAATGTCACTGGTTACAATATTAAGTATGTCAAAACAAGCAAGTCAATTTAAATAAGAAGAATAACAAGTAAAGAAATCATTCATTTGGTCAATCAATTTATATTTTAATTGTTATGTGCATGTCAGAAATAATAATAAATAACAAAAATAATACCAAAAAGTCTAACATAAAGCCATTACAATATTGCGACAAAAACATAGATATTAGATCCCATTTAGGTCCCACAGTTTTTTTTCCGATAGGAACTCCGAAATAGTATAATATGATTTACAGATCAGAAACTTTTTTAGGTGGCTTTTAAACAAATTAACATTTAAGGTTTTAATTGACTCTGGTATGTGATCATATATAATTGGTGCCATGCAGAAGACACTTTTATGCATCATAGCTGTCTTAGACTGTCTTGCACATAACATATTGGCGTGTCGTCTACTTCGGTTATTTAAGTCTGATAACTTGGGAAATAATTGTGAGTTGGTTTTCACAAATACCGCAACCTCAAATATGTACAGAGAGGGCAGTGTCAATATTTTATACCGAATAAAAAATGGTTTACAAGTGTCTATGCATTTCAAACCGAACATCGCCCTAATACACTTTTTTTGACATTTAAATATTAGTTCGTTATTGGTTGAGTTTCCCCAAAACATAACGCCATATCTTAATATTGACCCCACTATTCCATGGTATGCTGTCACAAGAGCATCCGTTCCTATGACTGGAGCGAGTTTATATAACGCATACGTCGATTTACTAAGTCGCTTTGCCAATTCTTCTGTGTGTGCTTTCCAGTCCAACCGTTGGTCTATTGTTAACCCTAAGAATTTGGAAGTGCTGACTTGATTTATTTTATTATTTTCGTACTGAATATTCATCGTCATATTTTTGCGTTGACTGAAAGCCATTATTTTGGTTTTATCAATATTTATTTTGAGATTATTATTGTCGAGCCATTTTATTATTGAATTAATAGTATTAGTTATGTCATTATTATAGTTTTGTTTGTTTGTACAGTCAATGGTAATTGTACTGTCGTCAGCAAAAAGAGTCATGTGGTGTTTCGTCACTTTAGGCAAGTCATTTATATATAGTATAAAAAGAGGGGGGCCAAGCACGCTCCCCTGTGGTACACCATATAAGTTTGTTCTGTCACGTGACCTATAGACCCTTTCGTATTTTGTTTTCGAATCTACCTGTGAAATTTCTACATACTGCTTCCGGTTTTTTAGAAACGATTCGATTAGCAGTAGGACGTTTCCTCTTACTCCGTAGGCTTCTAATTTATTAAGCAAGATATTGTGATCAACATAGTCAAAAGCTTGAGTCATATCGCAATATATTGAACAAACAGGAATTTTATGGTCAACATTTACAATTACTTTATTCAAGAAGTCAAAAATGGCCATGTTAATAGTTTTATCTTTCCTAAAGCCTTTTTGTTCTTCAGTCAAGATGTTATGTTTTACTAAATATTTATTAATTTGTTCAAAGACTTTAGACAAAGACTTACTTGTCTAAGTAAAAAATAGACTTAATTTCAGCACATAAACATTATTTTAAATAAGTTAAAGTAAGCTTCTTTTCCGGCCAAAACTGACGGCAATCCTGAACGGTCGGCTTCGGTTTCGTTTGCGGCTTCCAGTTTCGGTCCGACATTAGTGTTAGCATAAATCACCACGCTTGACAGGCGTGTTGGTTAAATATGTTGATGTAACAAAACTGAAAATCATCGAGAATTAAGTTATATCTATAAAGCTAGTAGTACTGTGTGGATGAATAGGTACAAAGTTTTTTGTAATGTAAAATTTATCTACTCTAATGAAATTAAATCTGAAATACATTTCCGTAAAATTTGATTGAATTACGACGGGCGTACCTTTCGTTCGTCATTGTTAATAATCAACGAATATTTAGTACAAAGGACGAATTTATTGCGGTTTTCAATTTACAGATTTATGTTAAATTTATACCTAAAATATTAATATTTTATGAAAGCTACTGTCATTTAGTTAGTAAAATTAATTTACGATTGACGAAATATTAATTCCCTAGAAGCATTTCAAGTGAATAGACTTCCAGTTATCACATTTTATAAGACAAAATTTTTCATAAATTACTGCTGATGAGCGTAACTTTACTAAGTAGGTACTAACATAATTTTAACTTTGTTCGTTTCAAACCACACTAAAAATAGTTTCTGTTCAAAAAATGAATCTATATAGATGAAAAATATTGTTTCTGTGACTTAAGTATAACTGGATGATTGGTGACCGCATTAAGTAAATTGATTCGATTGTCATAAAAGATGTCATGACCACTTCGCAGACCTTATAATATATATTTTGATTTTTGTTTAAACTAGCTTCTTCCGCGCGGTTTTACCCGTGTTAATCCCGTTCCCGTGGGAACTTAATAATAAAATATAGCCTATAGTCTTACTTAATATTTTTTCTAATCGGACCAGTGTTCCTGAGATTAGCGCGTTCAAGCAAACAAACAACTTTTTCAGATTTACATATAATATAGATATTTGCAGCATAGCCAACAACATTTCATTTAAATCTCTCGTGTATCATTTTCATCGTTATAAAACTACTTGTACCAGTTCCGTGGCAATAAAGTGAAGCCTACCGCGTCCTCGGTCTGCAGAACACCCTTATATTTTTCAACAAATTTCAGTTCTGACAAAGTTTTAGGTACTTAAAGGCAAACTGATTAAGAGGTGGAGCATAGCATGATTACACTCAATATGTATTGGGTCCTCCTGGACCTTACCGAATACTTCAGCCAAATAGAATGATTGATTTAAGTGGTGATGCTGTGAGTGAGAATGGTTGCGACTTCTCCCCGTGAGCAATATTTCAATGATCAATATTCCTTATAATCTCGGAAAAAATATTGAAATTATTGCATCTATCATTGCACAGTGCAAATATTAATAGACGCAAATAACACGTCATACACGTAAAATTAAAAATGAGTAAACAATACTAGAATTATAAAATAAAATCAAATAATCTATATAAATAAATAAAAAATATCACATAAAACAACAAGGAAAACCTCAGTCGCTGACATTATTTGCATACTAGCTGAGCCCCGCGGTTTAACGCAAGTCACTCAGCTCCAGTGGGTCGGAGCGTGATATATTGTAGCCTATATGGTAATCAAGCTTATAAACTATCCGCATGCAAACTTTCAGCCAAATCTGTTTAGAAAGAGTAACATAGAAACAGTAACAAACATACATCCATACATTATACTAACAAACTTTCAAGTTTATAATATTAGTAGGATAGGATAATGTGTCAAGCTAAACATCACACTTCAATAGAGTAAGCTGAAACAGCAATCACATATGACTTGGATGTCAAAGATAAATGATGTAAATAGGCTTATTATAAAATTTCTGATTATGTTAATGACAAAACTGCTTGGGAGTGAGTTGCTCTGAAACAATACTGCTTTATTAATAATTGTAAATAAAATTTATTTAAAAAAAAGGATTCCTCTGAGTTTCTTGGCAGTTCTTCTCAGAGTTGCCACGTCCAGAACTGGTGGTAGTAAAAGAAAGGGTCGCATCATAAGAACATGATTTAAAATATTTTAAATGTGTCTATTTGAATAAAGAATTTTTGACTTTGACTTTGAATGGACTGATTCAATTATTGATCAAGTTTACACTTCCAAGTTTTCAAAGCACTCAGTCTCAGTTCTAAAAACTCACTTAAATAATACAATTCCCCAACAATTTATTTCAATATACTTAGGTTAATAAGTAGGTGCCTATTTGTATATCATTTAAGAATCATCGAAATGTAACAAACTCTATAACACGTCTTTAAGGGGAGCGAAGATGTCATCTAGCCATAATTCACATACCTTGACTAAGTACCTACCTAATTATTACAGTTATTGGGTGTGCACGGATAATATCTTCATCTATACTATCCAATTACATGTAGGTAATACTTATAAATCGAAGTATTATTTTAAGGGACTTTGTTTTTTATTTAAAATTTTTTGCACAATATTGTACAGAGGCGGACTTAATGCCCAAGGCTTTTTCTACCAGTCAACCTTAGGGTGATGCAGAGTAAAGCATGGTAGGACCGCGGGACTTTGCTGATATACATATTTTTACACAACACTGATAATTCGAAGCGGTCTTAACCAAATGCCAATGGAGTCGGACATGCAAAACACTGCCAGTTATCTTCAAAAAAAAATCTTGTAATTAAAATTAACCAGCTGCAGTATTGATGGGTTACATAAAATTCTAGAGGCGTTAGAGACAGCGCGATTATTACTTCACCTTTGCCAATTTTGGAAGCAATTATTTTTGGGGTACCTACTAACATGGTTCTCTGGCGGTTACCTCCAGCGCTGTATATGAAAGTCACTTGCCATATTTCCTGTTTATACCTTTAATAAATCTGTGCTTTTGTTGGAATTCTAGTGTTTGTTGTACAAATATATATTTTGAAATGAGACGTTTCCTTAAAGGCCGCGATAAAGTGGGCATTGTTATAGCGGCACTTTAAAATTCATTGTGAAATGTAATGCTCCTTCACGGAGCTTCTACGCAACACTAGCTACGCCCCGCGGTTTTACCCTGCTCTGCTCGGAGCATAATGTTTTGTAGCCTATATGTTAATCCAACTAATAAACTATCCGCACGCTAACTTTTATCAAAATTTTGTGGTTTTTGCGTGAAAGAGTAAAGCCTTGTATTCATGGTAAACATTTGTTTAGCAACAGAGTTGAATCAATGCATTGCAGAGTTGCTGTCAACATGTAACAACAACTCTGCAACACTACGCGTTGCAGAGTTGACGACGGCATGTTGACAGGCTCTTGCCCATCGAGCGTAAACATGCAACAAATGTTGACTTGTGTGATCGTGTTTGCAAGCAACAGTTTATAAACATGGCAGTTGTTTGGAGCGATTATAAAATTATGCATTTCCTTCCTCGGGCAACATTTTAACGCAGACTGGCGTGTGGACAACCTTTAGTGATTTAAACAAAGTTTAATCAGCATTCTCCCCGTTTCGTCAACAATGTTTATCAACTGTTGCTCAACAAATGTTTACCAAGAATACGAGGCTTTACAAACAAACATTCTCATAAACTTTCGCGTTAAAGATTTTATGGAAATTGATGACATTCTTGTTTCTTATAGACAACCTCCGTAGCGAAGCGGTAATTGGCTCGCTTTAAATCTCGGAGATCGTGGGTTTGATCCCCACACCGGACAAGAAATCTTTGTGTTAATTCTAAGTTTTTTTCCGGGTCTGGTTGGTTGAGGCACTAGGTACCCTCCGTGCCTCGGAAAGCACGTTAAGCCGTTGGTCCTGATTGTTATAATATCATCTATAAAAAACGAACCAGGAATGGGCAGCAGCATTTCCCCAATTTATTACAACATAACATTGCGGTCACCAATCCGCCTGCCAAGCGTGGTGACTATGGCAAAACCCCTCCCTCGGGTGGAGGCCCATATTCAGTAGTGGACGTTATACGAACTCATGATGATGATGATGATGATGATGATAGTAGGTACTATAACAACAAAGTGAAATAACAGTTAATAGATGTGTAATACTTCTACAGTATAAGTTTTAGTTTTATTCGAAAGCAATATATCACAAAGCCGTTTTAATAAAGTAACGTCAATGTGTCCATTCAAATAATTGATCTCCAAATAAAAATGTGCTGAAACCCAAGCTCATATATTCGTTGCAACATTTAACAAATCCAACAGATAAACTAAGATTGTACCACGTTATTGGCAGTCCACACATTGCCACCATCGCAAAATCAACCGCAGGGTTTAATATTTCACATTTTCTTGGTCACAATACCCATTTCAAAATCTCGATGTTTCGAAATAATATATCTCTATAGCAGTGAACATCGAACTCAACAATGTTCACTATTTTAGAAGGCTTTTTTCTTTGTGAGAATCATAATGTATTCGAAATGTTTTGGACTGAGTAGCACAATTAAAAAAAAAAACAAGTTAAAAACTTACTTGTAGTTATATTATTATGATAATGTCCATAACGAATCGACGACAACCTCCGTAGCGTAGCGATATTTGGCTCGCTTTAAATCTCGGAGGTCGTGGATTCGATCCCCACGCCGGATAGTAAATTCTAAGATTTCTTTCCGGGTCTGGTTGGTTGAGGGACTACCCTCCGTGCCTCGGAAAACACGTTAAGCCGTTGGTCCCGATTGTTATAACATCACCTATAATAATCGTATATCAAAGAACGGGCAGCAGCGTTTCCTTGTGTGGTAAAATATAATACTGCGGTCATCAACCCGCCTGCCAAGCGTGGTGACTATGGCAACTACCCTCTCTCGGGAGGAGGCCCATGTTCAGCAGTGGACGTTATACGGGCTGATGATGACGAATCTACGCGACCAAAGAATAAACCTTCGAAAGGAAATTTATTTTATTTATATACGATAATATAATCTGGTAGATGTTTTCATATTCATAAAATATGTGTCTTTGTATTTTGTCCTGATTGAATGACTGACAGATCAACGCACAGCCAAAACCACTTTCCACATAACCTAGGCATCCAATTGAGAGAGTATTTTGACAAATTCCACGTATAAAAGGTTGAAAAAGTGTGGCAAAGTTTGTATGGAGAAATCGAAATCAACGCAGAAGTCACGGGCAACAGCTCGTAAACGTTTCTCCACTTCGGCAGCACATTAAAGTCCACAGCTGAACATCTTGCGTTTTCTTTTTGAAAAAGATTACGAGTTTTTCATTCTACTAGTATTCTTGTTAATTCCGCATGCTAAGCTAAAATGCTTATGTTACGAGTGGGTTCACGTCGGTAGTGCAATGGGTGGGGATCGAACAAGATCACAAACTCACAAGCTGACGCTCTAGCCATTGGGCTACGACCGCTTCACGGCCTACGGACTTCCACTTAACAAACCTACTACTAGCGTCGTTAAGGGATATTGCCATAATCACCACGCTTGGTAGATGGATTGGTGATCGCAATAAGATGATAATTAAGTTGAGCCTTGAGCTGATAGATCCTGCTGCTCATCCATCAGGTATATTTCCATTAGTCGTCATTAGTCGTACGACACCCATGGAAAGACACGGGATGGTTGATTCTGAGCCGGAAAGTTGAATACAAGTATTATTAAAAGTTTTATATACTCTGGGTTACAATATTTGCAAATCATCATCATCAGCCCGTATAACGTCCACTGCTGAACATGGGCTTCCTCCCGAGAGGGAGGGTATTTTCCATAGTCACCACGCTTGGCAGGCGGGTTGGTGACCGCAGTATTATGTTGTACCACACAAGGAAACGCTGCTGCCCGTTCCTTGACATACGATTATTATAGATGATGTTATGTTATAAGCCGTTGGTCCCGATTGTTAAATCGGGACCAACGGCTTAACTTGCTTTCCGAGGCACGGAGGGTAGTCCCTCAACCAACCAGACCCGGAAAGAAATCTTAGAATTTACACAAAGATTTTCTGTCCGGTGTGGGGATCGAACCCACGACCTCCGAGATTCAAGGCGAGCCAAATACCGCTACGCTACGGCTTGTCGTGTACTTACTTGGTGTGTGTTGTGTATTTACAAATAAAATTATGATATTCTACTGAAATAAAAAATACAACAAAGTATTAACTGTATTCTGAATAGTTACGTAGTTGAACCTGTACAAAACCAGTAAATAGTAGAATAATCTCATTGAAACATCCGCGCACTATTTGTTCTGTTCAACGTTATTTTGGACAATTCTCGATTTAACGGGCCTTTATCTACGGTAATAAAAATACGTTGTGTACGTTCCGCTGTCCATATGATATTACTGCCAAATTTATATGTAAATTCTGTATTATATCGACACAATACTCAACTGTGCAGTTCAAAGATATGGAAATATTTATTATTTCGTATTTTTTTACTTTTTTAGAACATTTTACGCCAATATTTTACATATTACTCCATCTTACTGCGATCATCAATCCTGCCAGGGATATGCATTTTCGCATTCCCACCGCCGCTGCGGCGATTTGGCGCGCTGGCGGGGGATATGTGGGACTCGCCTCTCCATAGCGTGGTATGCTAAACTCATACCACGAGGAGAGGACCCTACACCACTTAAACCCCCCGGACACTCCTCCGATCCGCCGTTGGCGGGGGCCGGGTACGCATGAGCAATCCGGGCCCCCGACGGCACCCGCGGCCAATATGGTACCGCGGTATCTCTTGGGATCCCACAACGACCCTGGCATGCCAAGGCTTGTTAAGGCCCATTTCAGCAGTGGACGTAAACAAGCCGATAAGGTAAAAAAAAGTGATTGCTAATATGTATGGACTATAACATTGAGGTCCTTTTCTAAGTACTCTGCTAATCACAAGGATGTACGTACGAGTATAAACTATCATGTCACGTTGAAAAGCGTCAGTTATTATCCTCATCTCTTAATCATATAAGCGTTTGAGTATGTTTTGTTACAAAATTACAAATGTATAAACAAGTATCTTATATCTCAGAATAGCAGCTTACATAGCTTACCTACAAGTATGTAACCTAACGTTTATCTTAACATTACCTTCTTATATCACCCAGTCACTTTCTATAGCCTACTGCAATCACGAACAGAAAATCACTAAGAATTAACAAATGACCGCACTTTTCCAACTCAAATTACTACTATTATTTCATCTTCTGCGTCAATTCGTTAACTAAAGCTTGGAAGGATGTCTTCAGAAGCAATAGAATTGCTCAAGTTTAATGAAAATCTCCATCTGTCTAGACATTTGAAAAAATGACGCATGATTTTCAACTTAAAGACTGGATTTTAATAAAATGTTTGCTTGCTTTGGATTATATTAATATCGAGATTTATTCACATTCCTGAGAATTTTATTACGAATATCATATAAGTATTATGTTGTAGTCGAGCGAAATTAAACTTTTATAAGTTATAATAACGACACGAGTGCCCTTTGATATATAATCTCTTTATACAATACAGATTTACATTCATTATTTTATACAATGTCATTTCAAAAGAAGATGTATGGAGCCATATATACAAGATACACACAATCTGGAGTGTACAAGCACATATCAAAGTCACGTGTAGATTTTTCCCTTTTATCTTGGACAGTAGTTAGTCATGAAGCTTATGCTACTTCACCGGGAATATAGGGGAACAGGGCTCCAGCTGTATATAATAGTTCAAAACTACAAAAGAGGACGTCCCTTTTGGGACTTGGCCCTCGGCTAAGTGTCGGTCGTTGTCGAAGGATTGAGTAATTATGAACATTATTTTTTAAGGTCTTTTCGTTTTATTGGGTCTGCGAGGGCATTGGAACAAAACCAGTAGTTGAATAACTATTAGTAAATTACTCATATACAATACTACACATTGTACTCTATTGATCTATTGATCTCAAAATTATCTGATTCTGATTAGCAAATGGCTGTTGGGTATTAAATACCCTTAAATGTCGCCATACTAATTAATTTCAAAAACAATTTGGATTAGATACACGTTGCATACCATCTTAAATTATATTAGTATAGTAAAGTGATGTTTAATACTGATTAATACTACATTGCCAGAAGTATTGCTTCCCGCTATCTGTCTGTCCCTATAGATCTTTAAACTACGCAAAGAATTTGATGATTTTATTTAATGGATCTCTATTCATTCAAGAAGAAGGTTTTTATGTATAATATATCCCATTCTTTTATTGCCCCCGTCACTGACGGGTCGCTAATTAAAAATAATGTGTAACTTGCAAAATAATACACACTTTTTACAGAAGCAATAGCCGTCACCACTAGTCACTGAGCCAGTGTAGGAAAATTGTATTGAGCACACCCTTGATTTATTTAGCCGCAGATAGGAGCTATCTACACTGGCTTTAAATTTAAAGTTGCTGGTCGTGAGATAAAGCCACGTTCGCGTGTGAAGTGGGCGTGTTTATTGTTACTACAGACCGTTTGTTTGTTTCTATTATGTTTACTTTATACGCAATATATCTCTGCCAATTAACTATTCTGCTAAATACACCAAAATTACTATCACAGTTCCTAACATTATCATTGCTATTTCTTCTTTTCTTATAGCTTTTAATGTCACCAATTATCTTACTTGCGGTGTAAGGATCGCCTTAAATCTCGGCGGATCTATTCTCGTTCGGAAAGTACGTAAAGCCGTTGGTGGCGATTGTCATAATATCATCTAGTTGTAGTAGTTCTACGTAGCTCCCGTTCTCGTTCCTGAGATTAGCGCGTTCAAGCAAACGAACAAACAAATTCTTGTGCTTTATATTTTATTATAGATGACAATCGTATACCAGGTAAAGGGCAGCAGCGTTTTTGTCAAATTAAAAATAAATAGTGTTAGCAAATATCACGTCTCTTGCTTATCTTTACACATTTATTAAAAGGATAATTAAATTGTGTAACTTGAGTTCATATCTATGTAGTTCCGATTTTACAATACCCTAGCTATTTTCTTTAATAGTCATTTTGTATGTAAAACATGGTTCTATTTGTATCTAAAATACATTTTCTCGCGTGAAACTAATGTCGATCTAAATTTAGTTCACTATTTGACATATGATTTTCATCTGAATCTGAACTATCGACAAATTGAGTGAGTTGCGCCGCTCGGCGTGGGTTTGTTCACTCACCGTACTATTGACTATAATTGTCGTAATTACATTTTAATTGACATTGACTGAACCAGAGTACAATATTAGAATTTATAGGACTTCTACTAATTAGTTAATTAATTATGGGTTTCGATATGTTATGGCTTCTGACATAAAGTGACTGTTTCTAAATATTACGAATATATCAATATCAGTTGCGAGATTAATTTTGATTTGAAATTCAGCTTTTAGACTTTCTCAGACGTCAGATAAAAAAAAGAAACTCACTTTATGCTAGGTATGGAGGCAGTGGTGACGGTTACGGCAATTCCTGTTGTTTTGGGTTTGATTCCCTCCCGGGACAATTATTTATTTCAACTACGGATAGTAGTTTCACGTCTGAATGGGCTATGTTTATGTCATTTTTAACACGTGCAAGGTTCCCCACGACATAGATATTGTTGTAAAGAAACTCATGAATCACAAAAAGTTCTCAAAATAAACTTATTCTGTATTGTTGACGGTCACCGTAGCCTAGTTGGTAGTGCTTCTGCCTACGAAGCTGGTGGTCCTGGGTTCGAATCCCGGTAAGTGCAAATATTTGTGTGATGAGCACGAATATTTGTTTCTGAGTCATGGATGTTTTCTATGTATTTAAGTATTTATCTATCTATATAAGTATGTATATCATCGCCTGGTACCCATAGTACAAGCTTTGCTTAGTTTGGGGCTAGGATGATCTGTGTGACATTGTCCCTAGATATTATTATTATTACAGAAGGGTACATATATGAATATCTTATCGCATTGAAAAGATTAATATTTGTGTAACTTATATTTTCATTTAACAATTTCAGAAATACTTATTCCATAATCGAGTACCTATCGTAGTTTGGTATGCAAGTGATCGCAGCCCTATAACTGACATGTGTTACCACATATGTAACGCGGTTTGCGTCACATATGGGATACCTCGGTAGATACGTATTACACATGGTTATAAAATTTTAATTTTAAAATATTCCGGAAGTATTTTTCACTTTTCTGTTATCTTTTGATACAGTGAATTTAAATCTACCAGCCGTTTCTATCTATCAGCTTTAAATAAATATTTTTTATGGTATTAATTTTTTGTATTTTTCTAAAAAATTACATACATGTCATATCTAGATGCTGCTGGTAAAAGTCCACCCAGGCTACCACATTGCACTTCCACTATGCCTGAGGTGCACATTCGGCAAAAAGTGGTACTTAAAATTCTCAGCACTCTAGATGTGAATAAGGCTAGTGGGCCTGACGGCATTCCTGCCATTGTCTTGCGGTCATGTGCGCCTGAGTTGTCTCCTGTTTTGACTCGCCTCTATCGTTTATCCCTGAAGACTGGTCTAGTTCCAGCATCCTGGAAGATTGCCAACGTTCAACCGATCCCCAAGAAAGGTAGTCGTGCCGACCCTGCCAACTACCGACCAATCGCAATCACCTCCATACTCTGTAAGGTTATGGAGCGTGTTTTAAACAACCGTCTCCTGGCATACCTGGAAGACAACGACTTCCTCAGTGACCGTCAATTCGGATTCCGTCGAGGCCGGTCTACTGGGGATCTTCTTGTATATGCTACTCACTTATGGAGCGAAGCCATTGAGAGACACGGTGAGGCTCTTGCCGTGTCTCTTGATATCTCTAAGGCTTTTGACAGGGTTTGGCACGCAAGTCTCATTGGTAAGCTTCCGGTTTACGGTATTGCTCCCGTACTTTGCACCTGGATTCAGGATTTCTTGAGGGGAAGGTCGATTCGAGTTGTCATTGATGGCGCCTCGTTCGATCTTCTTGGTATTAATGCCGGTGTCCCTCAGGATCTGTTCTCTCCGCGACTCTTTTTTTGCTGCACATAAACGACCTGCTAGTTACTCCCGGTATCTTTGGGTATGCAGACGACAGCACAGTCTCGGTGAGATACTTGTCTGATGCGAAGTCGGGGTCAATGGTCCAGTCGTTCAGGGAGTCGATGATTGATGGGGGTGAACTCGATCTTGGAGGCTGTTTCCTTATGGGGTGATGCCAACCTGGTTGGGTTTAACACCTCAAAAACACAGGCGTGTCTTTTTTCGGCGAAACGGAGTCCATTCCAACTGACTCCGACTTTCCGGAATGTCTCCGTTCCGATCAGCGACCATCTTGAGCTCCTAGGGCTTGACCTCTCTTCTAATCTAAACTTCGGTCACTACATCGAGTCCATTGCAAACACTGCAGCCAAAAAACTTGGCATTCTCTCCAAGGTGAGGCGGTACTTCACATCGGAGCAGCTCTTAAGTCTTTACAGAGTTCAAGTTCGCTCCTCAATGGAATACTGTTCTCATCTTTGGGATGGGTCTGCTGGATATCAGCTGGATGCTCTGGACTCATTGGAGCGCCGAGCGAAGAGAGTCATAGGCAATAACTCACTGGTGGAGGCAAGTCTTCAGAGCCTCGAACACCGTAGACGAGTGGCCTGCCTATCAGTTTTTTATTAGGCCTTATCTTCGCCTTCCATCAAGCGAGATTAAGGTCAAACGTAAGCCTATATGTAATAAAAAAAAAAAAAAAAAAAAAAATCTACAAAACTAAAGCTGATAGATGGAAACGATTTTTATTTTCAGAATCAGGATGCCATACGTCTACATGGAAGCTAATTAACGGTCTGGAAAAAAATCATTGTAATTACGTGATTATAATTGACCCCATACTAGAATGAAAACACAATTTTAAAACCTTTTTTTTTCAAAGCAATTACACTTTCGTCAATTTGTATGTGACAGTAAACTGTTACTTTTAATATAAACTAGCGGCCCGCCCCGGCTTCGCACGGGTGGACTTTTACACCCTACCCCTGCCCTACGCTACCCCTGCCCTACCCTACCCCTACCCTAACCCTACCCTACCCCTACCCTACCCCTACCCTACCCCTACCCTACCCCTACCCTACCCCTACCCTACCCCTACCCTACCCCTACCCTACCCCTACCCTACCCCTACCCTACCCCTACCCTACCCCTACCCTACCCCTACCCTACCCCTACCCTACCCCTACCCTACCCCTACCCTACCCCTACCCTACCCTACCCTACCCCTACCCCTACCCTTACCCTACCCCTGCCCTACACCTACCCTACCCTACCCCTACCATACCCCTACCCTACCCCTACCCTACACCTACCCCTACCCTACCCTACCATACCCTACCCTACCCCTGCCCAAAAGTATCCTATGTCCTTCTCCCAGTTCTTAGCTACCTCCCTACCAATTTTCAGCCAAATCGGTTCAGCCGTTCTTGAGTTATAAATAGTGTAACTAACACGACTTTCTTTTGTTTTTAAAATGTATTCTGCTATTCGGGACGGAAACAAATCTAACAAATCAAAAACCATGGCAATCGGTCCAACCGTTCTCGAGTTATAAGTGTTGTAACAAACACGACTTTCTTTTATTTATTTTATTTATTTATTTATACTTAGTGCACACAGAAAATTACATGAAATAAATGTTATAAATTGGAAACAACATGTACAAAGGCGAGCTTAATTCAATTATGAATTCTCTTCCAGCAAACCTTTAGGAAAGAGATACATGATAATGAGTGCATAACAAGTGTACAACAGATTTAAAATAATTGTTACCAAATTGGTAAATACATATCTATAAACCTACACACTAATAGTTACATATACAACTACATACATATACATACTAATAAATATGCCTACTATTTTTAATAAACTACATATACCTACTAACTTATATGTCCATATTACATAATAAATTACTGAGAGAAAAAGTACTCCCTTGTTCTTTTTTTGAAAGTATCAAGAGACTGGCAAGCGCGTATAGGATGTGGAAGTGAATTCCATAGACGCACTGCACGGACGGTGAAAGAGTTGTCATATTTGCTAGAGACACGGGGAGGGTTTTTTAAAAGGAGAGAAGTGGCAGTACGACAGGATTTGTCTCTAGGTATTAAATACTCAAAGCGTTCGCGAAGATATTTAGGGGCATTGGGATTGTGAAGGATAGAGAACAGAAGAGACAAGATATGACAGTCCCGACGCCGTCGAATAGGCAGCCACTTCAACTGCAACCGAAACTCTGACACATGGTCATACTATTTTATATATATAGATATTGTCATCTTAAGAGGTATTACGTTGGCATGACACTTATTGTATGATAATATTAATAAGTTGGTATGAGAGCACTAATTAATAATTTATTACTCGTTCCTTTGACGATATCAAATCATAAATAACTTACTGTCCCATAATAATGCGTATTATTCAATTAAATATGAATTATGTGCCTTAACACATTATACTTATTTTTAATAATACTTCGATTTATAAGTATTACTTACATGTAATTGGATAGTATAGATGAAGATATTATCCGTACACATCCAATAACTGTAATAATTAGGTAGGTACTTAGTCAAGGTATGTGAATTATCGCTAGATGACAATGAATGTTTACGCCGTTTTCAACATGCAGAACTACACCTAATGTCAACTCAACAAACTTCTACTACACACATTCAAATACTCCTTACACGCACTACGCATGCGCCGCTCACTACGCATGCGCCGTACACACCACACGTCAAAGACACTCGACAACCATCTTTTGTTACGATTGGCGCCAAAGTCAAAAACTATTAATACAATTTTACACAAAAACCTATATTTTTATTGTTCATCGCGAACAAAAGTGGCGACCGTGACAGGACCTGCAGACTAAATACAAGGATAAGAAGAACGATCTCGAGCCAAGGACAAATAAGGATTAACACGCAACGTGACGCCGAGCAATTTTAAGATTTTATATTTCTTCGCGGGAATCTTACATAGTCTTCATTGCGACTACGGGACATCGAGCGACTACGTTGAAACCTACCAGTCCGTCGGGAACACCTTTGTCAACGGGAGCTCCGCTATACATACGACGTGCGCAGCCTAATTGTATACTACTGTTGAAAGGACACGCCTGGAAACATTGTACAACCTGCCTATCTATACTGTGAGCCCGTTCCTTATCTTATTCCTAGTCTATTCTTCCTTCTATTTGGGAATTTAGGGATATCCAGTTTCTCAAAGGTTAGTTGAGCTGTTGCCTATTAGCTGTGCTAGCTACTATAGTACCGCACTATCATAAACAGCCATCAACTAAAACCTATTTTATCGCATATTATACCCTATTTTACACTAATTATACTTAACTACGAATTCTTTCGTACCTAAAAGTAGCTTTTACGTCTGCTAGTTCTCATTATTAACTAATATAAACCAAATAAATACATTACTACTACAAGTTTATTATCGATATATCAACCTACCTATATGTATGTGTTGTGTAACATTTGTATTTCTACCTTAATTGTAAAACGATAACCATAATCTACGGGATAGTTTGCGCTATTAGCACTGCATACCTATTATATTCTTTGTTACTAACCGCTATATAACCAATTAGTTACTTTATACCTACGATTTTCAAAACAATATTAGTGTATAGCATAATAATATTCTAATTCGCCTGTGCCTTCCGCAATAATCTGCATTTTCGTCGCCGCGACCGGTGCACACTGTTTAGGTACGATTGCACCGACAAGTCGCCCGTGCCGATCCGGTCATTAACCGGTAAGTAGCTACGCGCACGAGTTGAGCAGCTGAGACGCGATAGGGAGTAGCGTATTATATGCCTAACCATATATATTGTGTTTAACAATTATTATCTATTTTTACATATTAAACGATTTTTTTTATTGCATTTTAACATAAATTCAATAAGATGTCTAGTGAAGAAAGCATTCAATTATTAATAGCTAAACGTAGTTCTATTAAAGGACGCGTTACTAGATTTAAAAACAATTTAGATAAATTATGCAATTTAGAAAGTATTTCTACAACAGAAGTTAATACACTTACTATGAAATTAACTAAGTTTGAAGCTTTATTCGCTGAATTTGATGAGATGCAAAGTCAATTAGAAATATTAAACTATGAACAACAAGAATCCGAATTAACCATTAGGGAACTTATTGAACAAGAGTTCTACCATTGCTTTTCCATTGCCAAAAGCCTAATTGAAAATAATTCTAAACCAGTGACCAGCCCGCACAATGGTTCCGTACATACCTGTTGTGACCATGATACTACTAGCCTTAATAGTACTTTAGGTTTTCGTCTTCCTGAAATCAAGGTACCTAATTTTGACGGATCTAGCCAAACATGGTTATATTTTAAAGGCATTTACTCGTCATTAGTTCACGAAAACAAAAATATTCAAAACATACATAAGTTTCACTATCTGAGTTCGTACTTACAAGGTGAGGCGGCTCGAGTCATTTCTAATTTCGAAATTACTGATCGCAACTATGATGAGGCTTGGAAGATTTTGTGCGAGCGATACGATAACAAACGTCAACTTATAAATACACATTTAAAGGCTTTGTTTAGTATCGAGTCCACGCGTGAGACTGAAAAGTCACTAAGATTTATAATAGATCACATTACTAAAAACTTACGTGCTCTTAATAGTTTAGGTCTACCTACTAAACAGTGGGATGTAATTATAATTCATATTATTTCTTCTAAGTTAGATCATACTACCTACTTGAAATGGGAAGAACATAAAAACAATTTATCTGAAATACCTACCTTAGAACAATTCTTCTCATTCTTGAGGAAACGTGCTGATGTTCTAGAAATGTCACTTCAGCGCTTCTATCAGGATAAACCTGAAAAACCTAAATACAATTACAATCCTCCATGTACTTATAAGGTACACACCAAAGCACTAATACCTACCACATCCAAAAATAATTATACTTCTTCTCAGCGCTGCATTGCGTGCAATGACGATCACTTTTTATACCAATGCGCCAATTTTAGGAATGAAAAACCTGTGGAGGAACGTATTGCTATGGTGAATTCCTATAATTTATGTCATAATTGTCTAAAAGGTGGTCATAATGCCACGCAGTGTAAGCTACCAGGTTCATGTCGTATCTGTAAAGAACGCCATAACTCCCTATTGCACAAATCTCATGAGAATAATGAATCTATTTCTATGTCAGTCATCTCTTCATCCGAGGTTCTCTTAAGCACTGCCATAGTTAATGTCACTAATCCTACAACTAAAAAGACTGTCTCAGTACGTGCTGTATTGGATAGCGGGAGTCAGTCTACTTTTATTACTGAAGCCGTCAGGCACAAGTTAAAACTTCCTTCTCAACCAACCAACACTAAAATAGTTGGTATCGGCAATTCTCCATTAAAGGCTAGTGCACAACAGTGCTCAATTAATATTAAATCCAAAGACGATACATTTTCTGTGTCTACAACTTGTTTCGTTCTACCCACTATTGCGGAGACGATGCCTAAGGTTGCTCTTGATATAAGACACCTCAACTTATCTAACTTTCAACTAGCAGATCCTACGTTTAATGAACCTTCTCCTATAGATATGCTTATTGGAGCTGATCTTTTTTGGGATCTAATAGGTTCAGAACGACATTTGTTAGGGGTTAAAAATCCGATATTACAAAGCTCTAAGCTTGGCTGGCTTATCGCCGGTCCAGTCTATAATCCTAAGCACCAATCCTAACCTATAGTATCCTAAGTCTATGTAAATTTCTTCATAACGAAAAACCTAAGCCTACATTCTAAATTCTTAATTCTCTTCCTCTTCTCGCTCGCCAGGGTCCATCAAATATCATCTTCTATGACAATGGTAGAAATGTTGTTTTAAAAATTAATAAAAACTTATTATTAATTATACTTACTATTTTTTAATTTGCATCATACATCCTACTAACTACCTTACCAGGGTAATAACTCGCTTTTCTTCCACATACGCTGCTCACTTTGGCGGTCTCTGGGAGGGATCAAATCTACAAGTTTTAATCTATAGAGAACTAAGAAAAACACTCACCTTACCTTTGAGGAGCCATCTTCTGTATCTTCCCAAATAAAAGTAAATCCTAATCAGCCGCCCCCTATGTCCTACATCCAACGACTTCACTCCTTTCATCCCGGGACACTTTTTGATAGGCAGGCCAATTACCTCGGTACCAGCACCGTGCTTACTTGAAGCCAACACCAATCCTAGACCCCTATCAAAGCTTATACCCGACAAAGCAATTATTTATGGAAGCGATCAACGAAGAAGCACATCGACAAAATTGAACAAAATGGCGTACTAAAATACTCGTAATACGTCACTAAAACCTAAAGAAAGATTACGCTACACCGCCGCTATGATGGAGACTAAGCAGAACAGAAAAAATATTCTACGGTTCCCACACCTTTACCCCGCTTCGCTGACGTTACCACATCACAAGATCTCTCCTGAATAGACATCAACCGCCTTTGCCTACTGCCACAAGAAGATTAAGTTTTGAAAGGCTCATAGCCTTTCAACGCCCCGAGGATGTTTACGCCGTTTTCAACATGCAGAACTACACCTAATGTCAACTCAACAAACTTCTACTACACACATTCAAATACTCCTTACACGCACTACGCATGCGCCGCTCACTACGCATGCGCCGTACACACCACACGTCAAAGACACTCGACAACCATCTTTTGTTACGATTGGCGCCAAAGTCAAAAACTATTAATACAATTTTACACAAAAACCTATATTTTTATTGTTCATCGCGAACATCTACGTTCCCCTTAAAGACGAGTTATAAAGAGATTTTTACATGTCTATGATTCTAAAATGATAAACAAATAGGCACCTTATTATTAACCTCATCATTTCAGCCGTAGGACGTCCACTGCTGGACATAGGCCTCCCTCATAGATCTCCAGTTGTTGCGGATAGAAGCGGCCTGCATCCACCGTGATCCGTCCATCTAGTAGGTGGATATCCTACGCTACGCTTGCCGATCCGCGGTCTCCATTCGAGAACTTTTCGGCCCCAACGGCCATCTGTTCTCCGTGCTATATGGCCTGCCCATTGCCACTTCAACGAACTAATCCGTTGGGCTATGTCGGTAACCCGCGTTCTTCTACGTATCTCCTCATTTCTGATTCGATCTCGTAGAGAATTATTAACCTAAGTATATCGAAATTAATTGTTGGGGAATTGTACTATTTAAGTGAGTTTTTAGAACTGAGACTGAATGCTTTGAAAACTTGGAAGTGTAAACTTGATCAATAATTGAATAAGTCCATTAGAATAAGTATCTCATATTAATCAATTATTTCACTGAAATTTGTATAATATTTGTATAATAACCTAATTTATTTTTATCTTTGTTTCAGATTAATAAACGATTGGACCCGTTATTAAGTAAGTATTAGTTTAAGGATGTTATATAGATAAATAAGTAATTTTATATGCTCATGATGGCAGGAATTATAACATAGAACAGGTTTCTTTTAGTCCGTTTATTTCTTTTTTTAACTGAGATTACTAGCAAAGTTTTTGCACACCACTACACTAGTATTCTTGTTAACCGTCGTGCTAAGCTTAAAATCTGTGTAACAAGTGGGTCACGTCGGTAGTGCAATGGGTCGAACCGGCGACCTCGTGATCGCAAGTCCGACGTCCTAAGCATTGGGCTATATCAAATTTAGTTTGTACAATCTGAACAAAATTGCACCCAACAGCTAGTTACGTTTAAATTAACTATCATGACATTTCAGTAGCAAGTTCTATCTACGATCGAGTCGGTTTCAAAGCACATGCATTATTCAGTCGATTTGACTTTGAGGGTAGTCGCGATACCTGTAATTTTGGTATAGCTTCGTGTAATAAAAGTTTATTAGCTTGCGGATATAGTAAAGGAATTCGAATACTAAAAAGTTTGCGGAGAGGTTTCAAAGTAGTTCGATGTACCAGTAGTTTAAATGTAGTACGTTACTGGTAGTTACTGGAACTTGTGAAAAGCCAGAGTTTCGGAAACTGGAGTTTATTTACCGAAACGACATGATTTTGTGTTACATTTTGTTAGCAATATGAGTTTCAGCTCAACTTCTGAATGCATTTGCAGGAAGCTTGCGTAAGTTGTTGTAGATTAAATCGATTTAAAACTTACTACTAGAACCTAATTAGAATCACAATGTTGAAAAATAAGACTTTTTTTTTTTTTTTTTACTACCTATAGGCTTACGTTTGACCTTAATCTCGCTTGATGGAAGGCGAAGTTAAGGCCTAAGATGATACACGCTTGCCTAGAAAGTGTCTGTTCACTTTAGCCTTAAAAAACAAAGTATATCCGCAAAAATAGCCATCTTTGCGAAAACATAAAATTGAAATGTTTATTTATAATGGAAAAATAACAGGGTACAAAATTCATATCAATTTTGAATAAAAAAGTATAATTGAATTTTTTATATCGTTTCGTTTGTCCGTGTATTCTACCTAATCTCCTTTTGGAGATTCTGTAGTACCGATTTAGACGAGACTTGCATTGTTATATGGCTTATAAAAAAATATTATTCTTATTTTACACGGATCAAGTCACGGGCAGCAATTACTAAAAAGTATATTACTAAGTGTAAATATATTGTAATACATACATATGTGATGAAACATTTAATTTAGAAATTAAACGATTGACTGTTTATGCTGTCCGCCATATCCGTGACATTTATTCTCGAATGCTTTATTTACATTTTAATTGAGATTGACTGAACGAGTGTGACATAGACATGAGAGACTGTGTGAAGCCATTACATTTATATGATAGTAAATATATTGTTCAATTCTAATAGTGTTGATTATTGACCCACTGAGATTGGATCCGGTGGTAGCATTAAAGCGCGTCCGTCATTATAGGTCCACCCAAATAATGACAATTGTTTTGACATAATATAGACAGAACAAGCATTTTGCGTCGCTAAGAACAATATAAATAAATAAATTATAATAATAACATATAAATATATGATAATATAAAAATAATTAATTTTATAGATATAAATAAATAACAAATATAATTCATTAAATTTTTCTAATTAATGTTTGACTATTTACAAGTGCCTGTTATTGGTTTACGTAAATAAAAATGATTTTTATTTATTTTATTTATTTATTGTTTTGTCAAATTGTGATAAAAACACAAGGATAAATAACACTTATTCTTATTTAGTTTGTCATCATTATCTGTTCGTTGAAGTAAAAGCCTAAAAAGGTTATAAAAAACTTTCATTATCTACCAGTGAAACAAAATATATTTGTGTTCCTCACAACCCCTTCGAGAGTCATAGAAGATCCCGCAAAAACACAATGTTCCTCCCAACTGTCCCATAACCACTATTAGTACAATATTTTGTAACAAAATACTACGCTACTATAACTATAGGTATATATTATTCGAGGACAAGAGCAAACCTTCGCCGAACCCTTGTTGTTAACAATAACTATAAATCAATATCATATTGTTGAACCCCTTAATTATATCGGCTATAAATTATTATTCATGATTTCGGTAGAGGATAAGCTGTCGAATTGAAATACGATACATATATAATAATGCTTGTTTGTTTATATACTCTTGTAACAAACCCTTCTTAGAAACCACAACTTTGATTGGATAGATAAAAATAACATAGTAATTAACGCTTAACTAATTTCTGAATTAGGAATCCATATTTTGTTGGGTCGACCTCTGTAGCGTAGCGGTAATTGGCTCGCTTTAAATCTCGGAGGTCGTGGGTTCGATTCCCCGAAATCTTTGTGTTAATTCTTAGATTTCTTTCCGGGTCTGGTTGGTTGAGGGACTACCCTCCGTGCCTCGGAAAGCACGTTAAGCCGTTGGTCCCGATTGTTAACATCATCTATAATAATCGTATATCAAGGAACGGGCAGCAGCGTTACCTTGTGTGTTACAACATAATACTGCGGTCACCAACCCGCCTGCCAAGCGTGGTGACTATGGCAATGCCCTCCCTCGGGAGGAGGCCCATGTTGAGCAGTGGACGTTATACGGGCTTATGATGATTTTGTTGGGTCATTTCTTAAGAAAGGCTTACAAAACATCACGCTACCAACCAGGAGAGTAAATTAGCAGTACAACAGGAGCAAACCCGTGGGTCTTAATAAACTATTTCTAATATAGTTTGTCTTATTTTGTAACGCTTATATCAAAAAGTACTGAACTGATAAATATTTAACTAGTTTCGGGTCCCTTGTGATCATGAGCGATAAAAGTGACCAAGCATGCCTGCATACTGTTTTCCTATTATTGGGCGCGCATGTGTTAGGTTGGTACTCATCTATGCCATGAGCCACAAGGCTGTTTTACCGCGGCACGCAAAACCATATAGGTACTTATTTTGCACATGTCTACTTTACATTCAAATTTTCTGAGTATTCGTCATTCAACACCAATGTTTTGAGCACCAAAGGTTTCTAAGTATCAAAGTTAGTCTGAAACAGGATTCATTTTGTAGCAAACCATAGGTGCTAAAAGAGGCTAGTCGAAATGGAAATAAAACTACCCTTATCTTTACCAACCACATAATTTATGAAAGCAATTACTAACACAATACATTTAATTTTATATAATTATAGTTTTAGTGTCCGTTCCACAATATTTGTATTTCTCAATAATAAGTGAATTGTATTCCGTTTTGAGAAATAAATGTCTAAAACCGTAAAAGAGGAATTCTCCAAATGTTTGCACATTCAAGACGAAAATCATCATCATCATCATCATCAACAGCCCGTTTACGTCCACTGCTCAACATGGGCTTCCTCCTAACAGACCTTGGCAAGCCAGGATCGTTGAGGGATATTGCCATAATCACCACGCTTGGCAGACGGATGTGTGATCGCAGTAAAATGTAAACCTTGAGCTAATAGATGCTGCTGCCCATCCATTAGCCATATGTCCCTTAGTCGCCTTTTACGACACCCATGGGACGACATGGGGTGGTCTATTCTAGGTGGGAAACCACACGGCACGAAAATACATACGTGTAAAGATATTGCTAAAAATAATTTAAAATATGTTTGTTACATATTTTGCTGCATCCACGCAAAGCAGTATTTATATTATACAATGCAGAATATTTCGTAAGCTGTCACTAACAGCACCTGACGCTTATAGTAAGAAAATTGTACCGCTATTTGTTTTAGTAAAATTGAAGCATTTATCATAGTTTTGAACATAAAAACGAATTTAAACAAATTTTGGGAAGAAGGATATGACAACAGTCATTATAAAACAAATTAGAATTCTTTCGGTGACAATTTTTTTATAAGTTAAGAATGCGATTATGCAAATTGAATGGGAATTGAATGTTATTATTATCTGTACATAAATTATTTGTAATAGATATATAAAATTCACTGGGGATCAGAAGTTCAGTAGTGGCTTTTAAGACCTAGTATTTTGCGTTGGATTCCCACTATATGTGGAAATGCGACACTGGGACTTATTTATTTTGTACTACACAAGGAAAATAATCTCTTTGTTGTTGTGAGTGTGTTACCGTTTAAAAATAAAATTCAAAATATGGAATGGCGGTTTCACAATCGTTAACTGTTGCTGTGCTCTTGAGTCGTATTCTTTACTCTTCTATTCTCTTCTTCTTGTGAAATTTTACACATTTAGGTTTATTGAGTAACCAAAACATGTCAAAAAACGTAAAAATTACAAAACGATGAAATTTTGTAACTGCGGGAATCAGCAATGCAATACAAGTAACATCGCAGGGCATTGCTATTGTTATATATTATTATAATAATTGCCCACCGTTCAAAGCCGAGATGGATCGCTCGTCTATGTATAACTGAATATTTAGTATTCCTGTTCCGGGCACAGGGTTCAACAATTACCATAATAAATATGTATTTATTTAAATGTAAACGTGAATGTACAGATGTCACTTTTGAGTCGAACTATTTATAATAGCGATAAGACCGTACTTGTACTTGTACACTTTAAAAATATTGTTTCGGCACTAACTAAAAAGAAAACTCTTGTCAAGCTCTACACGATGCAATTTGTTTCTTAAAATAAACTAAAAGTTGAATTTTCAACTTACCCTTAGATGTAAAATACTTAGCATCCCGTACCCTCGTGTGAAACTTATATTCCATGCCCATGCATTATAGCCCATGTTATTAACTTAGCTTTCTATTGGTGCAGTGGTATTATACATTTTGTATAGGATAGTTCAATACACGTTACATTATAAATGCTTAAATATAGTTGATGGGTAACATACCCATTCTATACGAAATATATTGAATGAGTTATTTGATGTGATACGCATTCAATGTGTCAGTTAATTGGGGCTCCGCTTCCAAAGCGTAAAACAAGACCTTTGACAAATGCTGCGTTGTCCGACCGGTTTCGAACATCATATTATAGCCAAATATTCGACAGAGCGTTATTTCATATAACTGTTGCCGCTGTGAAAAATAATTTAGTATCTGTTAGTCTAGCTAGTCTAGTTATCTATATATTAATACGTGAAGCAGAAACTTTTTGCACGCGGACGGAGGTGTATGAAATTTTGAAGACATTTTGTTTATATTATAGAGAAAGAGTGCAGAACGCTAATATTATTTTAAATTGTGATCGAATTTCGACCAATGGACAATGGAAAAAATAAATTGGGAGTTATTTTGTTTGATGGACCTCAAAAAAATGGGATACTCTCTCAACGCTCGTTTTCTTTGACTTAGATTCCTTCAAACGAGACGTGAAGAAGATCTTGTGGGCCGGCAGGATGAGGGAGGCTTGTGCTGTTCATCTACTACACTGACACTAGCTGTACTTATTTGCACTTCTTACTTAATATCAAAAAATACTGAGATTCATAGATTTGTCGGCTCTAATTCGGGATGACACCTACCCCGTCATCCCGAATTAGAGCCGACAATAAATCTATGAATCTCAGTATACTTTCGTTAGTTAAGTTCTGTCCCAGTTTATTGACTTCTTTTTATTATGTTGATATAAATACATGTAAATAAATAGACATATGTGAAAGAAGAAAAGCACAACAGACTTTTTTTAAGTAATAAAAGCGGTCTGTAAGCCTAGTATGGCGAAACTGCATTGAAAAGAGTTTCAAATGAGTTGTTCGATACTTAAGAATAATATTCAATAAAATGTTTCCTAAATTCCGATATTTAACGCGAGCTTTTTACCGCTACGCGCGCCGCCACGGAGTTTATCTGAAATATATACAAACTAGCCGCGGTTTTACCCGCGTTACTCTACTGCAGTGGGTCGAAGCGTGATGTTTTGTAGCCTATTTGTTAATCCAGCGTATAACCTATCCCGGTGAAAATTCAGCCAATTCCGTTGAGTAGTTTTGGCGTGAAAGAGTAACAAAACATCCATCCATCCATCTATACTTACAAACTTTCGCGTTTATAATATAAGTAGGATATATCGATATTATCTTTTAAGGTAAAGGCATATTACAGCATCTGCGTAGTAGTAACAGCATTATGAAAATGCTCTCGTGCCGTTTTGATTACCTGAACTGGCTATAGCTTAAGATAATTGTAATAAATTTATAATAAAACTAACATATCCAACAAGTTTTGAATTATTACTAACTTTTATGGATCCTTTGTAATCTGAAATAAAGATTATTATTATTATATTTTTTTAAAGTTCTCCATATCCATGTAGCTAACACATTGAAATACCATATTTCACAAAATTGGAGCTTTCATATTCTAAACACTGGTCTGACGCGATACCCGGAGTATTTTTAGCGGATTTTAGTTCTCGCGTGCTGAAAGCGTTTCTTTGTAAAATAAACATGGATAGATGTTGATGGATGGCTCATAATCCCCGCTTATAACTCCACTATTATTGGCTTTGACGAACAAATAATTGGTTCTGGTTACAGACAGAATACTAAAACAACAATCGGTATTTTGGTTTTCAAAACTGACGCGTTGTGAGTTACACGAAAATGTATCTAGGTAGGACCGCCTCAGTGGTGTAGCGGTATTAGGCTCGCTTTAGATATCGTGGTCGTAGGTTAGATTTCCACGCCGGACAAAAAATATTTGTGTAAATTCAAAGATTTCTTCCTGGGCCCGGTTCTCCGTGTCTCGGACAGCACGTTAAGCTGTAGGTCCTCATTATTATAACATCATCTATAACAATCTTATACTAGGGAACAGCAGGGTTTTTTGTGTTACAACATAATACTGCGGTCACCAACCCGCCTGCCAATCGAGGTGACTATGGCAAAACACATCCTCGGGAGGAGGCCCATGTTCAGCAGTGGACGTTATAAAGACTGATGATGGATGGATGATGTCTCGAAGTGTGTCTGTTTGCGGCATTGCAACTGCTAAATAGATGAATCTAATGGTTAAAAGATTGTTTTATGAGATTTGGTCGTTTTAGTTGTATTTCATTGATATAAATCCACCCGTTTAACATCAACTTCTTGACATTAATTACAATCCCCAGAGATTAATTGATTAATTAAGATTTCTTGATTTGTGGCAACGTAAATAGGTTGCACAAACATAATTAATTTATCGCAGCTGTCAAATGTAAAAAACTTTATTAGAACCCTTATCTTCTACTTTTTTCCCATAAGAATTGAATTTCCGAAAATCCTTTCTGTACTAGCGTCCCCTGTCAAAAGTTGGTTCCGTTCCTCGTTGGAGAAGTTTGCTTTCGAGTGAGTCAGTTCAGAGACATACCCTTAATAGGTCTATCCTTTTATAAATTTCACTTAAATTCCATGAATTTTATATTTAAATGTTATCTATACTAACATAATATTAATTGAATGTTTAATTGTTTGTTTGTGTGCATTGAGTAGGCTGGGCATAGGCTGTATTTAATTATTAAGAAGTTTTATGGGAACGGGAGATACGCGGGCGAAGACGCGCGATTAGCTAGTTATAACTTATTAAATTTCCAAGGAGTCTTACTCATTTGTGACATACTTTTAAAAACAAACTAAAATGAGTAAAAATACATATTCATATTTTTCAGCCAAAGAGATTAACTTAAATATTAAATTGCATTGTTTTTTTTTTCGTCTTAGTAATACAAGCTGTTTTAGCCCAATTCCAACCGTTACAAAAAACGGAAATTTCCCGTAAATTGTATTAACATTTTCATTTATACAAACCTTTTCCTGTTAATAAGGAACACATTAAAAAAGGAATGAGCCAAATTGGTTTTGGTCTCAGGTTCAAGCGCGACCGACTTCTGACTTACAGAAGTGCCAGCGCAATGGTGGGTAAGTGTGAGAGGTGAGCAAATACTTGAAATATAAAATTTTGTTCTTACTAAAAATATTTTAATCCATTTAAAAAAAATCATTTCATACTAAAAGCGCCCCCAAAACCACCTTTTCATGCGCAAATATCACACAGAATACGAGCCAGTGACTCCACACAGTCCACACCCGGCACTTACGCAATTTCCGGACACTTAAGCTTTGACGGAAATAGCTGCCGAAATGTTTTGTCAATTCAGCTTTGTTATACGTAGAAAGACTAGACTTCAATTATATGGAATGCTCCATAGCAATGTATGTGGCGTAAATGGCTGTGTCGTAGTTCCTGAACGAATTTGTACTAATATATAAAGTTAAAGAGCATGTTTGCTTGAACGAGCTAACTCAAGAACTACTGGTCCGATTTGAAAAAATCGTTCAGTTTTAGATAGCTTATTTATTGAGAAAGGCTGTACTTAATTATAAAGTTCCTATGAGAACGCGAGTTACACGGGTGAAACCGTCAATCATAAAAGCTTTATTGCTAATGTAAGAAGGAGTGTTATATTTAAACATCTTCTTTGGTACCTACTGATATATTTTAACTTAATTTAAAATAAAATAAAGAATCCTAAATTAAATAAATAAATTTAAGGTTGCTAACAAACTAATACAAACTAATTAAAATTGTTTTCTCTAACTATCCGTTGTGTAAGACCGAAGTTAATTAAAATTGATTTCTATCTTACTCTTCTACTCTAATAACTTGTACGAAATTTGATGGACAGTTTCATAATAGATGTTTCAATTTAGTTCAGTCCAAAAATTATAGGTATTTAAATGTTTAATCAAGTGATACCAATTTTCTTGTTTCTGTTTTAATAAATAAAAATTTCGTCTACAGTCAGAACACTCCATTTTTCCTAGTGGATGACAACTCTCAGATCACAATTCTAGACTTCAGAAGAATAAGGATGCATGTACTATTCTACAGAGGTATTTCTACGAAAGTGCTAGTTTACGATAAAGACGCTTAAAACAATAATTCTGACGCATAATGCTTCCTACTTAATGAGCTTCTGAGCTGTAGCATTATTCCGTATTCGGACGCGGTATGGTCAACATTATTTTCAACTGAGCCTTTAAGCCTTTTGGTGCATGAGTTAGATATCTTAAGTTTATCATTTACACTACAGATTACCAACAATTCAAAAATATAAAACGACCATTTAGGTAGGTTACAGTTTAAACTAGGAATAAATCAGTAGTAGTTCATGTTGGCGCAGTCGGGATATCGCTCAGTGCCCGTTAATCTGTAGAACATCCTCAATCGACAGTGATGTAGGCGTGTGTTAAAAATGGATGCTAGTTTTAAATGGTTTACAAGTGAAGCTTTAATGTTTTATCGAAATAATACTGCTACCACTGCTAAACGCGCGAGGTTACACCCTTTTTCATTTTAACTTATAAATATTACCTTACCTAATATTACCTTCCTCCTTACTCGATGAATGGGCTATCAAACACTTAAAAAGTATTCCAATTTAGTTCATTCATTTCTGAAATAAGCGTGTTCGAGCTATTTGCTTGCTAATTGTTTGCTAATTTCAGACAAAAATCTATTAAGCTTTATATATATTAGTATAGATATACGAATATCACACAAACATAGTTATTTCAAATAGTAAATACTGAGCTTTTTAAATAACTATTGTAACGCTATTGAAGTTTGTAAGATCAAGTTTAACATTGTTAGCAATTCTAGAGCAAATATACCTTTTGCTAACTAAATTATAGTAAGTTAGTTGAGATAGTACGTTATTTAATTAGAAAGAAATGCTGATACAGATATATCAATATTGTCAGTTAAGAAGTATACATTCAGACTCAGTTCGGATTTGAGCAATTGAGAAATAAGTCTGTTAAGTAGAGCTAAGAATAAACTCCCAGAACGACATCGCCCAAATAAAATTTCACATGTGAAATCATTTCTTCGGGCGGTGAGCCACCGGTGTTGAAATACTAGTGTTCTGTATTCGATTCCAATCCGGAACAATTATCTGTATGAACCACGGATAGTTATTGTGAATCTGTGTGTAGTTTATGTCCTTGAATTGTGTGTATCTCGTGACACGTGGATTTATTTACCTAGTTTACTATTGATAAGACAACTCCCGTAGAGTTGAGACTAAAACTAATAATAATAATGCCCCAACCAAACAACTAGGCTAAGTGTGTAGTATCCCTTATATTCAGAGTACATGTGCTCAATAAAAAACTCATAATAAAAAGCCTCCCGGGCCTTTATTTTAAGGTTAAAAGTATTTTCCATATCATGCAACTATAAAGAAACTGGAGCGAGTGTAATATCGAAAAAAAGCCAAATTAACTTTCGGAAATGGGTCGATCTCGATAAGTCGGGAGTGGAACCCAACCTCAATGCTTCGTTTTGTGGCGTACTTAAATAACATGTGAAAAATAATTATAATAACTATTTTGAGCAGAGTTGCACAATATTACACAATATTCTTGAGAGATTCAGAGATTCAGAGTTGCACAATATTCTTGTTAACCCCTCGTGCTAAGCGAAAATGCTTGTGTTACGAGTGGGTTCACGTCGGTAATGCAATGAGTGGGGATCGAACCGGCGACCAAATGATCGCTAGTGCGACGTCCTAGCCATTGGGCTATGGCCGCTTTATAATAAATATTGTTTATTGTAAAAAGCAATAGTATAGTTGAACCTATTAGCTAGTTTCTCTGGATTAGGTACCTGAGCTGTGATACGTTACGTTGCTATTGATGTGTTCAAACACAAATTACACCAAATTAAAGCACTAAGTATCCACCAATCATATTCATTGACAGCCTCCGTAGCGTAGCGGTGTGAGAGTCTCGCTTTAAGTATCTGAGGTCGTGGGTTTGTTATTCATATTGAAAAATGTTCTCGTCCACGCCAGACAAGAAAATCTTTGTGTAAATTCTAAGATTTCTTTCCAAGTCTGATTGGTTGAGGGACTACGCCCCGTGCCGCGGAAAGCACGTTAAGCCGTTGGTCCCGATAGTTATAACATCATTTCCTGTGTGTTAAAACATAATACTGCGATAACCAACCCGCCTGCCAAGCGAGGTGATTACTACAACGAATCAAAGACTAAAGACGATTAAAGTAAAAAGATTTTGTCTCATCACACACGTCTCATATAGGTATAGCATCTTATCCTATAATACATTACTTTTATCGCACAGCTATAAAAATAAAGCAGCAATACACTAAAGCTAATAAACTACGATTATTATTATAGCACTAAATACTTATCACATGTATTCAGATAATTCGCTTCCATACATTTTGTTTACAATATACAAATGTACGTCTGTTTTTATTGAATCGTTTAAGATCTAATTTAGTTTATTACTATTATATGAGAGATGGATATTTATTAATATGTTTACACTATTTAAAAGTAGTTATTAGTGTATGTTATATGTTATTGCTATAAACAAATATAGATATAAAAGAGTTAATATATGTAACTAGACAGTTGTTTGGCTTCAATACAGTAAAACGTAATTATGTTAACAAGTTCGTTTAACTCGGGAAATGTTGGACCTGTTTCAAAAGGTGGATACAGTTGTTAATATAATTAATTTGAATTATAGAAAAGAGGAAACAGACTATTTACTTTTTGTATGTAAGATCTACTTTTTAATGTTCTGTATCCTCAGTAGACATTCTCACGATTTAAACGCTAATTTTCAATGTTTTTTATCTGAGAAATAAGCACACAAAAAATAATTACAGTAAATTATGATATAAGGAAAGATAATATCAGTAATATTTTAGTAATTTATCTAATAGTTAAATCCAAATGAATATAACACGGTGCTCCTACGCTCGAGATGACGATCTTATCGCAGGCAGGATTCATCATCAGCCCATACGCCCAACAAAGGCCTCGTTCCGAGGGAGAGTAATGCCATAGTAGTCCTTCAACCAACCAATCCCGGAAATAAATTCTAGACATCACACAAAGATTTCTTGTCTGGCGTGGTGATCAAACCGCCATCCTATCATTCGAGACTTATAGCGAGACTCATAACGCTGCACCATGGAGATTGTTGTTGAGGTTGCAAGCAGGATTAACTGAGTATCTTATCCTATAATGCATCTTTTTCGTAATTAATTCAGTGGACGACGACACAGAAAAAAGCCCTGTATTCTCTTCTCTTTTTAATTTATCTTTGCTCTCATTTCTAGTCTCGGACTTAAGAACTAAGAGATCCGCTAATTCTGTTAGCTTCGCAATTAATTACAGTTACGAGCTAAAACATTGGAATCTTGTATTTTTCTTTGCACTTCGCAAAGATTTTTGTTTACTTTTAAAGAAAATTCTCAGGGATCTGGATTTAATTAAAGCACTAAGTATCTGATGGTGTACGTTAACATTTATTATTAGGACTTTTCACTTAAGTAATTCGGTAATTCTTGTTGCAGCTACTGCTCGTTGCGGACATCGATCTTAAAATAGGGAAAATGTTGTTTTTAAAAATATATTTTTTTCTGAATTACTCTTTTTAATATCGGCTTGTTACCAGTGAAATCCCGCTTAAATCAGTTTGGAGATAAGGTGGTTTACACGGACAAACAAACGTACCGACAAAATATAAAGAAGCCGATATTCCTCGTATCATATCGCTATCTACCAGTGAAAGTCCCGTCGAATTCAGTCCAGCTGGGTCCAGTTAAGGAGATTAACAAGAAGAAAAAAATATATGTTTTCTTATATTTAGTTACTCTAATACATTCATAAGCATTCAGTAAAAACCTTTTATTTTTCCCATTACAAACTGACACTTGAGTTTGATTTATTTGCGTATATTAAAGTTTAATGTGAAATGATACTGTTACGATGAAAGATAACGTGCCGGATGTCATCATGACTCATTTCCCAATACTCTCGTTCCCAATTTGGGGATTGAACCCACGATCTCCGGAGCTAGAAACGACTATCATCACGAATATTTAATTTCGGAGTAAATAGTCACTTTTTTGTTGTTTCACATACCGTCAGTTCACTTACAATCTAATTTCCTCTGAGAATTTTCTGTAAAAGGAAGCTTCGCAGTCGATGCCCAAATAAAAACCGGTGCCAAATTCCCAATTTTATACCAACGTGCATACATACAAAGGGTAAAATATGTCCACTTGGCACCCTACCAAGCGAGAACAACTAGAGGTGTCATAAAATGCTTCGAACTAATGGTGCTAATGGCAAAATTACCGACAGCTCGTATTAGCACTACGTGTAGTGCATTAACTCTTTATAGTGCATACAATAATGCTGGCAGTCCCGGGACTAGAAATAGTGAAATAATAAAAAAAAATCAGCACTTAGCTATTTATATAAACTGGTACCTACTATCGGATTAATAATATCAATGTCTTAGTCTAGATCAGGGTTTCTCAAAGTGGGGTACGCGAACCCCTAGGGGTTCGCCATTCGACGGCAGGGGGTTCGCGACAAGCTAAAATTGAATCCATTTGCGACAAGAAACAAGCGCACCCGTCACATTAATATTAAAAAGATATTTCTTTTGGCACTTTATTTGTTACCTTTTTTTTATTCAAATAAAAACCTTATTTTCTTCAACTTCAATTTTATTATTTTCTTGGGGGGGGGGGGGTTTAATTAGTTAGTTAGGGGTTCGCTTTCACCTGGAAATTTTAACAGGGGTTTGTGGCCAGCCGAATGTTTGAGAAACCCTGGACTAGATGAATGAGAAATGTCATTCTCTCTAACCAAAGTAACAGGTAGCTAAAAACAATTTGATCTTTCAAAATTTCAATTTGACCTTTACATATTTTCTAACTCGTCCGTCCACCCGTCTATCCTGCGATATGACTGTACATATTATCGTAAGATGCCTTCGAGGTCACAGCTACATAATTATGTTTATAGAATCCAAGGCCAAATATATTTAAAAAAAAACTATTTTTAGGAAAGCTTTTTCTTAGGTATATGTTTCTTAAATACCACTGAAATTCAATGTCGTTCATGTCTGTGATTACAAGGATCATAACAGATGCGACTTGTCTCGGATCTACGTGGGAATAAAATGCGCATCCCATCCCTATCTGTGACCTGTATAGAAGTAATTAGAACTGCGGCACTAACGATAATGTTCATTAGTTCACACCACTAGGTCTCGATAGTGAGTGCACTCCACTAGCGCCACTTCACTAGAACCGACTGCAAATGTTTTCAACTAAACTTCATTACTCTGTTTATGCACCGCGTTCACCGCTATCCACAGGTATTATCGGAGCTATTTGTCACCTTATATACTCTGTTATTAAGGTTGAATATGCAAAGCTATGAATATTAGATGTTATGAAAATATCGCTCGTTTTCAAACCTAATGTAAATGTTTATAGCATGTGTATTAGAATAATACGACTCCGTATATATTATGATAGGACAATAATGTTTTAGTGCCAATATTAGAGTATAGTCCGATATTATGGCTATGTTTTACGCTTAGATTTTTGTAATTTTCAAAGCTTGATCATCATCATCATTTCAGCCGTAGGACGTCCACTGCTGGACATAGGCCTCCTTCATAGATCTACAGTTTCTACGGTTGGAAGTGGCCTGCATCTATCGATCTCGCGGCCTTTAGCTGGTCATCCGTCCATCTAGTTTATGAATGTCCCCGCCTCCATTCGAGAACATTTTAGCCCCAACGGCCATCTGTTCTCCGTGCTATATAGCACGGATAACAGTTTGCCAGATTAGTTACTTTACAGATGATCAAAAAGTGACCCATTTAAGATTTGTTGCCAAATAAATGTCAATTTTTTTGTAAATATTTACAAAAAAATTATTTTGCTAAAATCTTATCATGACTTCCACAATAATAATAATAATCATCATCATCAGCCTGTTGTATAAAACTGCTGAACATAGGTCTCCCCCATCGATTCCCAGCGGGAACGATCGCCAGCGACCTGCATCCACCGATTCTCCGCGACCGCGGGTCAATTATAATATTACTAGTTAATTATCAAAAAGTAAGGAAAATCTAATAAATTGGGTTAAGCATGTTAATTTAACCTCTTACTGTACATATCTGCTCGCTCAGCTCCGAGCTAACAAACAGTAAGTGTGCTCACTTCGCTCACTCCACTGCGCCCACTAACTTAGTCTTTGTCTTACAGTTTGTAATTTACTCCGCAAAATACGAGGTAACCTCTTAACCTATAAGCTTATTGAGCCGTATGAATTGCGATATAATGTAGAGATATTCGTCTTTGAAATATCCAATTGAAGTAGTTTTATGTATAAGTTTTGTTTTTAAAACAAGATTACCGTCGGACTTATTTCTTAAAAAAATTGGTATTCATATTTTGCCAGACTGTTTTTTTTATATTTGACACTAAAAGCCTATAATATTGTAAAAATGTTATATTTTTACGATACTGATAACCTAAGAAAATAACAATATTTATTTTATTTATGAATTTCAGTACATAATGTTTCTGTACATAGGCACACTTGATTCCAATAATATACAAAATTATAAAAGATAAAAATACTGTACATTATCTTTAACTAACAGTGATTCTATTCATTAATAGAATAATATTTTGGAACTCTAAAGTAAGTCATCTTAAAAAAGTAAAAACAACTAAATTACATTTCGCATTTAGACACATTTTTAAGCAGAAAATAATTTATACTATTTTTATTATTATATAAGGTGCACAATTTCAAATCATTTTGTTTTGTTAATACCGTGCAATAAATTTCTAAAGAAATACAATTCACTCACAAAAAAATTTAAAATCAAATTTCCTTTTCACATTAAAAAGAAAACAAACGTTTATTACCAAAAGATAAAAGAAAAAGTGACCTATTTTCGCAAAGAAAACAAACGCGAGTATTAGAAGACTGTTTGTACACAAACATCAAAAGCAAATCGTTGCACACTGTGTCGGCGTGACTTAATCAGCGCTGTATTAATCGCGCGTTAGAAGCTGGGGGCCATATTACCTCGCAATGTTAACCGACGCTTAAGATGACTATTATTGGCTGAATTAGCAGCTAATAAACATTGTGAAGTAATGGTTATTGGCAATAAAATACGTCTACGGAAAATTCGTCTAAAATAATTAATCTAAAACAAATTGGACTAAAATTATTCGACTAATAACAACTCATCTAAAAGTTGGAATTTGGAATCCTGGGTTGGAGTGTGTAGTACACTCCAACCCAGGATTCCAACTTCCGTTTACGTACGTTTGTCGTAAAAACGATGTCGAAGGCGAAAGTATCAGGAGAATTTAGGATGCAAGAGCGAGCGAAGCTAGCTCGTGACTTGGCTAGGTTTGTGACCACAACGGACCAGATTCCAGACTTTGGTCAGCTGAACTTTTGATCAAATGACCATCGTTATTTTAAACTTTGTTGATTTGTACGTTGTTCTTTTGAAATTTTCTCAGGAAAGTTTTGATTTTCTAATATGCAACCAATTAAATTTTACATCAGTATAATAAACTGAGACTACTGTCTGGATTAGAACTAAGCTAATCCACTCTTTCGTCCTACGCCGTTGTTATCTCTTACGATGTGTTACAGAATTTAAATAGTTTTTCGTCGAATTGTTTTTGATGAGTTGTTACTAGTCGAATAGTTTTAGACGACTTGTTAATATTCGAATTGTTTTCGACGAATTTTCCGCAAATCATAAAATAACCTAATTCAAGTAATATTCCGGCATCTTGGAATTGACAAAACTTTTATTTAAATAAAATGTTTTAGCATTGTAATGTAGATTAAGTTCTATTTGTTAAGCTGGTGTAACTGGTGTTAAACCTTAACTATGATCAGAATTGTTCTGAAGCAAGTGACATTTTATGTTTTATTGGGAATAAAGTTTCTTTAACCCTAACCTAAACACCGCAATGCTTTGAGTATGATAAGGGCTTATAGTTACAAGGCTTATAACTACCAAGATTTTAGTGGCTCCATACATTAAAGCAAAAACATCGGTGACCCTTTTAAATTAGGTGAAGCAAACAGCGTCTTATAATTATAATGTGGCGTGGCGCCATCTATTGATATGCACGGGGAACTAAATTATTATACATTTTTCAAACTACATATTTGACCATTAGGAATTGACTTTACCTATACGCTAAAAATAGTTTCTCACGGCCAAAGATTTGTTTACAAAAGATTTTTATCAAAATTGATGGATAATATACAAATTTAATTATTATTCCGTGCAATAACGTAAACAAACATTTTTGAACAAGTAAGTTTTAGTAGACTAGACAACGGACATCTATAGAAGCTCGAAAGCAATATGTCAAACGCGAATACGAATAAAATACCTTCAAAGTCATAATAACCTTATATCAAGAATACTTATAATAAAATATAGCCAAGTACGACGATTTCAAGTGCAATAAATTTTACCTGCACTCAAAAATGCCACTCCATGCCTGCACTATGCATTAAAATGTCGTGAAACATAAAATATTACAGAAGGTCGACTTCGGGGAAAGTGTATCATTGTAAAATATGCACTTGGCTTATAATTTGACATATTTTCTTAAAGGTAGCTTTGAAAAGAACGCTCTCATCGCTTTTAGGGAGACGGATATTGTTACAAGTCGTCATTATAAGCTACTTCACAATTCGAAATTAACAGTATTTTTTAAATAATAGAAATAGTTTTTTAATAAACAGTCTTCCCGCGCGGAAAGTTTCTCAGGCAAAAATTGTGAAAAATTCATAAAACTCCCCTAACATGCTTAAAGTCATAATACCTTACACGGGGCGCCCTCCTGCGCAGATTGCTTAGTTTGTAGCTTATTAACCATTTAATAAGGCTGAAGCTATGCTTGCTTGCGGTAAAGTAGCAAAAGCCTCACGTGGACAACATTGAGGTCCGTCCGAAAAAAAAGTAACTAAGTACCAAACCCCTACTCAGAAATTTGGTGGTGATTTACGACGGATTTTGATAGTAAATAAATATAGAATGCACCTGCATATACTTTAACACTATACTATTATTATATCCTGCGCATATGGCAAATCTTCATGGAGTTTGACTACCTGGCCGAATTCGGGTAGCAGAACTATTATTATTGGTCATACCTATGATTTCCTAGCTACTCTCTATTCCTCGCTGTATTTCAACAAAGCCAGGTAGCACTCGTTTATCTTACAAATTTGCCAATAAATATAAAACGACTTCTAACTCCGCTGTATCGAGTGTTTCATACGCTATTTATTACGAATTAATCTCAGATACAGATGATATCGCTTTTTGAATTGAAACGATACATAATGCTTTTTCAATTGTTCGATTGCAACCATTATTTATGGATAAAATACTATTGAAGAAAACGAAATCGTTTGCGATTTATGAGTGTGGAATACTAGCTGCGCCCAGCGGTTTTAACCGCGTCACTCTGATCCAGTGGTTCGGAGCATGATATTTTGTAGCATATATGTTAATTCAGCTCATAAACTATCCGCTTGCAAACTTTCAGCCAAATCCATTTAGAAGTTTTTGCGTGAGAGTTACAAACAAACGAAAGTTTATTTGTAATAATAGCATTTATAATATTAGAAGCATTATTCAAATATTCAGGAGCAATTTTAATATGAAACAATATTGATTCCTCATATACCTATTATGAGTGCAGTTTACATACAGTTCAATACATATATCGCTGCTTTACGAAAATAACGCTGCTATTCAAAAACAGTAATTTATCTTAACGCCTGAAATCTTACCTAACCATTATTCCAAAGTAACAATTTTTTAATTGTGTCGTTCTTCTCGTAAAGCTAGCAACAAAAACTCTTCATATTTCGATCAAGTCACATTATTTGAGATCGCGGTAAACTGTCACAGCGGCGGTGTCTCTGATACCGGTGGGGTCAACATTAAGAGCACGTCATTTGAGTTCTAACAATACTGTTACGGACGGATGCTTTTCTATTATTGTATCTTCTATTGGCATTGTTTTATATTTTAAATTCTAGTGACATTATTATTTTGGTATTCTTTTTGACAGCTGTTTTTTATTTTACAAATGATGACACGCTATTGCTAATAAACTTTAAATTTTATGGAAATATCCATGCCATTTAAAGAATTAGGAGACCAATCGTTTCAGCCAATTAGAAACACATTATCATCCAATAGAGACCCGTAAATTATGGTAAAAGTAAAATGGTATTGATTCATTGGTGTCAATGTAAAATGATATAATTTTTAACTCTCCTGAAAATTTACTATTACTGACATACGTGGTTTTAGAATTTAAGCGATACCATAATAGTGTTTACCGCTGCAGTAAAGCTACGGCAGCTGTGGTATATAGCTTCCAAATAATAAGAGCTATATATCGACATACTAATATTGTTACAACTCTAGTCCATGAATATTTATACATATATCTCTGAATTCCATTAGGTATTTGATTCGCTCCTCACCGCATTCCGCCACATAATAGTCGAGCACAATCTATCCATAATGGCATCAATAAAGATGACTGATATAGTCCATTCCATCACATCTCTTAGGCTGCCTATACACTACGATATTTTCCAGGGGATATACGGGAATAAGTCGATTTCGGATCTATATTTTGACTATTTAAAGTTCATCTTAATATTTATGTAAGGTGTTTTAGGGTAAATTAGTAATTCCGTGATGGGGTAATTCCGTTTATCTCAGATTATTCTTAAAGTACATATAGCATATCTCTGAAAACATATGTACTTTTTGAATAAAAACAACAAAAACAAATTTTAAGTTCAGGTTAGTTTCTTTTTAAAGGTTGCACCTTACACCCTTGCACGGGTTTACCCCAAAAGACTTTGAATCATTGTTTAAAGAACAAACATGAAAAAATGTTAGTACCTACTATGTTTTTTTCTATTTATTTTTTCTGACGGACATATGTAGTTAGCCCTGTGGCTTTTGCTACTTCACCGGGCATAAAGGGGAGCAGAGCTCCAGCCTAGACAAATGGTTTAAAAACTACGAACTAAGCAACAGCGCAACAGGGCGTCCCCTGTGGGACTTGGACCTCGGCTCAGGGCGGTCGCTGACGGGGAGATTGAGGGATTATGTCTTTTAGTTTCTTAAGGGGAGTTTTGTGCAACTGTCGGTCTACTTTACAGTTCGCATGCCTCTCGGACTTCGTGTCTACGAGAGCATCGGAAGGTGTTACTACTATGGTTATTGACAAATAGTAAGATTAAGTTAAGATATATACAGTTTGTATTATAGGTAAACTAGCACAGTTTTTGCTTACTACAAGTACTCTTGTGAACCCCTCGTGCTAAGCTAAAATGCTTGTGTTACGAGTGGATTCACGTCGGTAGTGCAATGAGTGCGAAATCGAACCGGCGAGTACATGATTGCAAATCACGCTTTTGCATTGGGCTACTACCGCTTCATTGCCATACGCTGCCATACCGTGTAAACACGCCCTTATACCAGTCATATCAACCGTTTTGTACCCTTCATTGTCCGGGCCATCATTGTCATCAACATAATCTTAAAATTTGGCACATAACAAAACGACGGATATGCACCTCCATTAGGACAAATCACAGAAATGACTATTTGAAGGGACCATTCTGCACAAAGGGCAAGTATCACAATTATTCCGTTCAACGTCCCTTTTGGTTGGTAGAATTCATGAGTGATGATTTTGTTAATGTGAGTGATGATTCATGAGTGATGACATTTTATAATACAATTTGATTACAATAACTATCAAATATTGAATAAGTTTCGTTAACACTAAATGGAAAACTTATTACGGGGTGAATAAAAACTGTCTCAGTGTCATAGGCGAGTTCTGTGGATATAGATTTGAAATTTATAAAAAACCTGGAAAAGCGGGGTAAAGGGTGTTTTTTGTTTGGAAATATTTTCCAGTTATGTAAAACAGCGTAGCAAATCAAGTGCAAATCATTTACCCCTATTCAGTACAGGTTTGAAAATATCAAGAATTTTAGTACTGTCTATACTAGTACCGTAACCTTTTTTTTTTTTGTTTTACCGGTGGAAATGCATTGACGCTTTCCCACCGCCGCTGCAGCGTATTCGCGCGCTAACAGCGGGATATGTGAGGCTCGCCCTCTCCTTAGCATGGTATGCTAAACTCATACCACGAGGAGAGGAGCCTTCACCACTAAAACCCCCCGGGACACTCCTTCGATCCACCGTTGGCGGGGGCCGGGTACGCATAAGCAATTCGGCCCAATAGTACCGTACCCTGCCTTACTTTTAATTTATTTAAATAAAAATGACAATAATATAAACTTATTTAATGTTACCTCATTGCGTGACATTGATAGAATAAGTCCTGCAAATATCGTCAAAAAAGACGTAGAATATGGCAGAAATTAGTCGGCAGATTGTCACATATTAAAAAAAGATGTTAAAATATGAATAACGTTTACAGATGCTTCGGTCAAAGTTATATTGATAAAATAATAATTTCTTACAAAGAGGATGAAAAATCTTAATTGCTTATAGCACTGAATCATGGTTAATTTGGAGCCATCACGCTTATATCAAAAGCTCAATTTAATATATAGTTTTAGTTACGAGTAAGACAGGACAACGTCTGTCGAGTCAGCTAGTATTAAATAAAAACTAAATCATAGTCAACAGCTAACACCCGATGCGTCCGATAGCCTGTGCTAGTTCGGTTACCACGCTGACGAAGACTAATGACCGACCGCTACTAGGAAGTGATTTGTTTTTTTGCACAGACATACCCATTTTTTTATTAATTTTGGCAGTTTACATTCAAACACATTATTACTTGTGAGTATAACGAATCGAACCTATTTGGATCATTGTTTATTCAAAATTTTTGTGTACCCATCATATTTTATACTATTCTTTTTATCATTGTCAAATATATTCAATTTATTTAATATATTAGTGCGTAACATGTGGTTATACTCCCGGACGTTAAGAAAAGTAACAACTCTCATTTTAAAGAAATATGGAATGATGCACTCCTTTTCTGATATAAAAAATGAAAACTGCTACAACATTTATAATTGAATTGTTAAGAAAATAAAACACTATCCATAAACACAATGTAATAATGCACAAGCACTTATTATAAGTGATATATAGTAGGAGGTCTGCGATCCCTCACTAACTAACTAATTAACTAGATTAAAACATCATAGTGTATGAGGAACGACAGTGAAATATAAGACGTGATCTAAACCAGGTACCGTCGGACGGTAACTAATGAAGGTTATTTTGCTAACGGTATACAACACCACATTTTTCTAAAGGTACCTTATTTGTCTGATAGAAATAATAGTTACTTCGTTAGTAATCTTTGTATATTGCAGTGGGGGTACGGGAGCTATTTACTACGAAAAGGGGTTATATATACCGATATATAATACGGACGGTTTTCAAGATTAGAATTACTTGTTGTGTGTGTGAGAAAACCGTTGTTTTGCTTAAACAGTGTAGAACAACACACGACACAAACAATTTCAGTACGTTGCTAGTAACACGGTGGGGTAATACAAAACACTAGAAATGATAACAAATACTAAGTTAACAAAACACATCAGTAAACAACTAAATTGATCGTCTTCGTTGACATGCGGATTGGTGACCGCAGTAGGGAGGCTGACCCATGAGGATTAGGGATGCCTCTACACTCCTGGCGTCCCTTTTATTGGGCAAATGGGCCACTGTAAGTGTGGCCCAGGAGATCCCGCGGTGCCATATTGGCCGCGGGTGCCGTCGGGGGGCCCGATTGCTTATGCGTACCCGGCCCCCGCCAACGGCGGATCGAAGGAGTGTCCGGGGGGTTTTAGTGATGTAGGGTCCTCTCCTCGTAGTATGAGTTAGCATATCACGCTATGGAAAAGGTGAGTCCCACATATCCCACCGCCAGCGCGCAAATACGCTGCAGTGGCGGTGGGAATGCGTAAATGCATTTCCCCCCGGATAAAAAAAAACAAAAAAGATGGTAAGAGACCTTGATCTAATAGATGCTGCTGCCTAACCATCAACTGTATATATTTAAGTTGCCTTACGAAGAAATGGGGTGGTCTAATCGTAGCGCAGTAAAATAAACTATAAATTAGCCAACAATTTTGGTAAAAATAAATAATGGTTTCTTGAAACAATTAACAATACATCAATCTTCTAAAGCTACATTACAAGCAAAAGTTTAAAAATTTAAATATAATTTTGCTGTATCATTCACTTGTCGTAAACATTTATCCCGAATTTGTTACGAAAATTAATTATCCCACTGGCACGGGGCACAGCTAAGAGGGACAAGCTTAACTATAAAAATGTTAAGTAATTCAATCAGGCGTTACTTTGCAAAAACCCATGTTACACTAGCTTAGTAAAAAAATATGAAGGTATCATTTTGCTCTAAAACAAGAGTACGTTTAGTTAACACCACTCTGGCAAGGCCAAAGCAAGTATAGGATCTTGGGTGGTGAATGTTTTTTTTTCTAAGACAAACTTAGCATTAAAATAATTAAAATAAAAATAATTTCTATTTACGTAAACCTATAACAGGCACTTGCAAATAATCAAAACCATAATTTAGTGTTAATTATTATTAATCCATACTGATGATTATAGATTCATAAAGATCATTAGAGAAATAAAAGTCTGTTTCGAGGAGGACCTACAAACTCATAATTCAAAAATTACTTCTAGATTCAGAATAACCATTAGTGGTTCAGACAAATAATTGTTATGGGTGGGAATTGTGGGAATAAAATGGGAAAAACGCAGAACACCAGAGGGCCTAGACAAAATGACAAAACAGCGGAGTGATCGCCAGCAGAAAATCGCTTACGCAAATGTATGAAAACTTGAAAATTGTCACGTGATAAAGCAGGCGCGGGAAACATCACGGGCATTTATTCATTGATTCTTCTAACAAATGAACCCACTCATCAGCTTTCAATTCAATTTCAATATCTATTTATATTGTACCCACAAATGGTTCATTATGCGGAATCACATTAATGCGACGCATGTAGCTCTAATTTCCTAGTATCAGTTTCCAATACGCCAACAATAGAACATGAGTTTACTATATCTGGTCATATCAATATTAATATCCATGATGGCATTATCATATTATATACCTGGACCAGCTTATACACGTTCACTTATAAATATTCAATTGTAAATGACCACAGATTTACAAGAACTTTTTTTTTTTTATCGGCGACTAACTGATATTCATCTGATGGATCGGCAGCTGCATCTATCAGTTCAAGGTTTAACCATCTTACCGCAATCCAGAAACCGCCTGCCTAGCGTGGTGATTATGCTAATGTCCCTCAACAGCCCTGGTTTGCAGGACAGACCATGTTGAGCAGTGGACGTAAACGGGATGTTGATGACAAACTATAAACTGAATACACCGTGAATAATTTATCGTCGTTAACAATTTGCAACACGATTTGCCAACAGTATTACTATCGAAATATAACATAATCATAATAGAAATATGTTTTTTTACAAAAAAGTTTCTCTTAATACGGCAATGATTTTACATAGCAAAATTAATTATTATTTTGTCTCTATTTCGTTCTGTGTGTGGTGTCCCAATGATTTATAAAATTGTCAAAATTGAATAATGTACTATAAGGGTCATGTTACCCGAAATAAATGAATGTTTTTTTTTAAATAAATTCTAGTGCATTGCAACACAAGATAAGGTAAATTGTACGAATTTTTTTATCTGTATTTATAGTGCTATTGAACAATTATATAATTATAATAGTTAGCGGCCCGCCCCTGCTTTGCACGGGTGGACTTTTATAGCCCATGTTACTCAGGGATAATGTAACATTTTAATGGTGAAAGAATTATTGAAACTGTTCAGTCGTTTTTGAGTTTATACAAAACAAACGTTCAAAAATACAAAAATATAAACTATTCCTTTTTAAAATATTAGAATAGATATAGATCGATTATACCAACAAAAATAAATAATTTTGCTGATAATTAGCAACGACTCAGAGTGTGTTATAGAGTACCTTCTTCGGGCATATCAGACAGATTGAACAGACCTTTATTTTTGAATTTGAATTGAATTTGTTAAACTAATGGATTATACATTTATTTTAAATTCTGTGTTCTCAATCTAGTAAATTTCTGCTATCCATATGCTTTCTGATATCCATGAATGCCGATTACAGCTACAAATACGCTTATAGGAAATATTTGCAATAACAGTATGCAAATTAAATTACACAATAAAAATATGTGTTATTCGTTAACCATGAACTTGAACTGTACATTGACAAAGTAACAAGGTTATCTAACGAAGTCATCTATTCCGACGCACAACCAGAAATATTAGCTCGACTGAGTTTTACTCTGGCGTACGTAAAGTTTGCTGAAAACCACCGAACCGCAGCTATTTCGTTCATGCGATAACCTACAAACAGTATCATGTGAGCCTGTTACAGTTTTCCTCATACTACAAATATTTGTGGCTTTATTTCGGTAAAGAGTAACTCTTTATGTTAGGAATGGTGATAGTTATCAATAGTTAATAACATGTGTGCGTTTAGAGTGGTAGGTCATAGTTTTTGTGTTTCACGTGACGAAAGTAGGTGTACATCAGGTGGACGGGTGTACCTCAAAAAATAGTGATTCTATACACGTGAAAGCAATGTTCTAGCAATGTGACGAATGTGCGTAACATTTTAAACAATGTGCTCTTATAAAACTAGAGTAATTTCAAAAAGTTAGTGAGCCGCCAGCCTGATATCAGAATGACGGGTGTATTTTTAATCTGAGCTAATTACTTTCCATCTATGTATGAAAACATTAGCGTAGCAATGTTCCGGCTCACTAGCTTTTTGAAATAGCTCTAGTTTTATAAGAGCACATTGCTTACAATTTTACGCACATTCGTCACATTGCTAGAACATTGCTTTCACGTGTATGGAATCACTGTTTATTTAGATACACCCGTCAACCTCATGTACACGAAAGTAGAGTTACTTTTATAAATCTATAATATAAAGTCAATAATATATAAAGTTTGTTTGCTTAAAGAGCTAATCTCAAGAATTACATCCGATTCGGTCTGATTAAAAAAACCTTTCAATGTTATTATGAACCGCGTGCGGGAAGCGAGTAACTCATAATGCTGTATGTATGTGTTAAGTTTTGTAAAATTTGGCCATTCTAAAATATCATTGGGACCAATATAAAGTGCCCCACACAAACCCGAGCCAGCCGAGAGGTTGTATAAGTGGTATAACTTGTCAACTTATTACTATAATACATAATATATGTATAATTAAATCAAGAAAATCTCAAATTAGCAGCATAGAGCAAAAGCTGCGAGCCGGAGCATTATTATTATGACAGTAAAAAAAATAAACACACACGACTATTTACTAATTAATATAGATATCGTTATCAAGCTACTATAGACCTTAGATACTCGATTGTAACCCTAGCGGTATTAGCATGATAGACTGATGCGGTAATAAAACTCCTTACGACACAAGGAAATTTTCCACCAGACTACTCGCGAGTTTCTCTCACTATTTATAGCTAAACTAACAGCCATCTCTTCACAATGGGCTAACAGTCGCCTGTCACAAAGAGCACAATGCGTTGATTCCTCACGCCCCTCTACGAGTAAGTCTTTTATGTGTATCGTACGTCTGATCGCTGAGATACGAGTAGAATATATTATTGTAGATGTACGACATACTCAAATACCATACAAAAGACCGTATGTTGATAAAACTTTAAAATGTCAATATTTTCGTCGCCACGCGTTTGAAATTAGTCAAACAGTTAAGGTTTTATTATGTTAAATATTTGATTTGCTGGTAAAATCTAACCAATGTCATATTTAGCTTATCAATTTATCATATGTTTATGTGTCAGTTATTGTAAAGTTTCTTCCAAATATTTAATTAGCGGGTTCAAAAATAACCATGTTAAATGTTACGGTTCAATAAAGTATATCGACTATTCAAATTTAAACAGTCATATTTTGAAATAAACGCTGTTTTAACAAAAATAGAAGAATATCCTGTAACTGATAACCGTAATAATAGCTTGAGAAATTGTGTTGTAACTACACTTCAACATGTTTTTATACATATCATTCATATACAGTGAAACCTGGTTAAGTAAGACATCAAGGGAACTGAAAATTTGTCTCACTTATATGGTATTCCACCACTTCACCAGTGTCTCAGATATCCAGGTATAAATAAATATCTGTCTCATTTACAGAGGGCTCTCACTTATCCAGGTCCCACTTAACCAAGTTTTACTGTAAATAAAGTTCAGGATTGTGTACAGAGCTTGGCACTAATTTAGATTTCACGAGTCTTTTGAATGGCTCCTATTTTCGCATCCATATATAGATTTACCACTCTTTACTTAATATCAAATCTTTATTTTGTTACTACTTCTTCAAAATCAGAAAACAAATATGTTTCAAATGCATTACTAGCAATTTTCGCTTCAGGTTGGTCTGTAGTCAGCATGAGGGCATTGTCTTTTTTCTTCAAATTACGGATTGTCAAACTTGTGATCTGGTTGTTGAGGTTTCCTAACTTTTTGCACTAGAAAATATAATAATTATTTCAAAATTGGCAAGAAAATTTGAATGGCAACTAGGAACATTTAGTTAGTCTTAACCGTTACTCACATTTTATAGTACTTATGTCACTTTTGTCTTATTTCACTTTCGTTTTAACTCTAAAAGAAAAGTTTGTTGGGTCACAGCAATTTTGAGAATATCTTGTCTCTAACATTAATCATCATCATCAACAGTGCGTTGACGTCCACTGCTGAACATGGGCATCCTTTTAACAGACCTTGGCAAGCCAGGATCGTACAGGGATATTGCCATACTCACCACGCTTGGCAGAAGGATTGGTGATGGCAGTAAGATGTAAACCTTGAGCTCATAGATGCTGCTGCCCATCCATCAGCCAATTGTCCCTTAGTCGCCTTTTACCACACCCATGGGAAGACATGGGGTGGTCTATTTTAAGCCGGAAACTAATATGAATGAAGACTTATATTTCAACGAGATCGGATTGCTTTCATCTATATTGAATAATAATCATCATATCAATATCTAGTGAATATAGCAGATAGTATAATTCAGAAATATATTATTTGACACACTATCCATCACATACGTGTTGATGGTAAAAGGCTTTTTCGTTGGCAATCTTACTAAGTACATGGGGTATCCATAAATGTCATAAGTTATAGGGCAGTGATACACTGACCTATTTGCCTCTCTGCCCCTTCAGATAAGTACTTACGGCAGTCATATTTATGAGTTTACAAAGCAAGAGAATGATGAAGGTTTTCCTGTATAGTAACAGGAAAACTTTACATCACATACTACCGCTAATATTAATTTTATTGCCATATTTGGAGAAGAAGGGATATTTCGAAAAGGTTAATATAAAAACCTTTTTTGTTTTGATGTTATGTTGAAAGTGTAATAAAATATGACAGTTATTTTGTACGGTTATGGAAGAATACAGCCGACATTTATCATTGTCTCAATTACGGAGCAAAATCATGATGGAACTGTTGAAATATTAACCTCAATGTAATAAATCAATTATGAGTATAAAAATCACCTCAAGCAAGACCCAGTATTAAAAATTCGAAATTGAAATTCATGTTTATGTCTATTCCAAGAATATTTTTTTAGCGAAGCGTAGCTTTATTATTAAAAAGTAATAATAAAAGGAATTGCGGTGGAATAGATTTGGTAGAAATCAATGAACAATTCAAAAAGGTTATGAAACGATTCCAATGTAGATAATTACCTTTTAATTATTCCATCTTCAATGTACCTTTAGATATAAAGTCCGGTTAAGTATTCAATTTTTCGAAATCGAACAGAAAAAGGCAATGAATACTTTCAAAATACATTATCGTAAGCACTTGTTTATCGGAAATCATTTATTTTCAGCAATTCGAGTCTTTATCAATTTGAAGGGTTTCTCGGAAAGAAAAATGATTGAGAAATTTTGGAACAAGTGTTTTATAAATATATTTTGCACCCGTTTGTTGGAAAATTTAGGTCAAGTATAGAGTGGTGGAAAAAGAATTTATTTTACTTTCTTCACGCTTCAAAAGTGGTTCTTATTGACCTAAAACGAAATACAAAATCGGTATTTTCTTGGAAGTACTGATTAGGTAAGTAACATAAGACTAGACTAGACTTTTAAATAAAAGATAACTCTTCTATATATTATTTGAAATTAGAAGAATTTTTTTCTAACGTCAGTAATATTATTGTAAAACATGTTACTTAGTAGGATGTAAATAGCCCTAATCCACCTGACTATAAGTAGTACAATAGTCCAAAAGCAAGAACAGCTAGTGCCTGTGCTTTTTTTACGGTTTCACTTACGTAGGTAGCCATGAGGCTTTTGCTACTTCACTGGGCATTGTGGATAAAAAGACCAGGCGCTCTCATGCCGGTCCGCTTAGTTTGTTGGTCTTTAAATAAAAATAAAGATATGTAGCGTGCTAAGTTATAAAACCTGTATTACTGAAATAACGGCCGATATATGGCACTTCTCACAATACGTAGATTTACAATGAACACAATCATGGAGGCTAGACAAAGGGAAAGTGGCGCCAAAGTGACAGGTTATCGAACCACGAAGTAGTGCGTTCACAAATTATATTTAATTTGAAAAGTAGGGACACATAGTAGAAGCTCCATCTAGACCTTACGATCGCAAAGTATTTTTATCACGCTACAGAAGTTTGCAAGCCACTCAAAATATAAACAAGTTCACAAATAACCGTCGGTCGGCAAGAAGTTCCTCATTTTCTGTACAGTGTCACTCTAACAACAATCGTTCCTGTACACACATAACAAAATGAGATTTACTTTTAATATTGTAAGTGTGTTTGAAGAAGCACTTTCGTTGTTCACGTTATTTTCCTGACACGTGACGCGTTGGCGGGCGGATCGTTCAATCATTCAGTCGGAGTCGGGTTGCTTTACGAATCAAAATGTTTGAATCTATAAGTATATCTATATCAGCATGCAATTTCAATAAACTGTGAGTGACATGTGACCATATTGCATAACCTTTTTATCGTACTGACAAAGTTCAAAACCAAATTTGAACGAAATTGGGATACAAAAATAGTTCCGCAGACTCGAAAAATATTGGAAAGTAGGCGGTTATTTCACTACCTTCCTAATTCTCGTTACCTACATGTTGTATGTACCATACTAATGCTATGCTAAATTGATCGATGCATATTAAACGACCGTTTTGTACAAGATGTTTTTGTGTTGTGTGCACGGAATATCTTGGTCACGTGACCCGTCCGGTACAGGCGATTGTTCAAAGGTTCACTCGGAAGATATCCTATTGCATAAAATATAATAGTATCAATGGTATAACAGTATAAGAAAAAGCCAAGTACGGGTCGGGTACGAACCATTGAGTAGGTAAACAACATAACACACACACACAACACTATATTATAACCTTTTTTTGTATGGGAGCCCCTCTTAAATATTTATTTTATTTTGTTTTTAGTAGGTATTTGTTGTTATAGCGTCAAGAAAAATAAACTATTTGTGAAACTGTCAACTTTTTTGATATCGCGGTTATTGAGATAGAGCCTGGTGGCCGACAGACCACGAAGTTTTAGTACTAGGTTCCGTTTTTACGCTTAATTTTATTTATTTATTATTTTATGTACACACATAACATTAAAAAGAAAAATATAAAAATACAAGAAACATCGTACAAAGATTCAAACGTAACCCTAAAGACTAGCTATAGCTATTCCATGATATATCTTGGCATAAAGACTTTCAGGTGAAGAGCACGTGAGACACACGTGACTTCACTGTTTATTACTTGTAACTTCAAATAGTTGTAGCCCCTAGACTGGAATAATTGATCGTCACGTAACAAAGATATGATAAATCGAAGCGTGAACAAATCAAAGCACAACATTTATTTATAACATTGGGGTACTATGAAAAATCATAGCAACAATGTTACCCACACTAATGCCCAAAAAAAGTGGCTTCAGTGCTCCGTCTTGACTTTTGGTTTGGTCTGAAATATTTCCCAAAACTGTCAGTACTTGATGTAATACAGAACAGCAAGTGTAGAGCGACAGCTTACTATCCTTCTCAACTGCATAAAACTTGAACAGAATCGTTTAAAACTTGTAAGTCGCAGCGCGGAGTTTTAACGGGCTCATTAATAGATGTCTGCACTTTATGCTACCGACGTGTGGCGAATGCTCTGTGGTAACACTAATATAAAGAATATTGTATCGCAAAAGGGAAAAGTATGGAAAACGTGCTTGTAATGGCTGAGGGTAATGCGGAAAATAAATACTGTAGCAGCTGGAAATAAAAGGCGAGATTTTAATGTTAAAGAGAGAATTTGTATTTGTATGTAGTTAATTAACTATAAAACTGATTGCAAAATGGTTATCACTATTAGAAAGGTATATAATCCAGAAGTTAAATGGGCTATATTTCTTAATGAAGTTTCCACCTGAATGGGAATTAAGCGTGTGAAAACGGTGAGCCTACGATTTTCGCCTTTAAAGTTGTCGAGTAATAAGTAGTAATAACTTATAAAACACTTGTATTTTACTAAATGAATTGGGGTTCCACATTAAAAAAGTTAATAGTTATAGTATAATATTACGTAAGTAATATTGTCGTTTTGCAGTTAACCGTTTAATAATTATGTAGTTAGCCACGAGGCGTATGCTACTTCAATGGGCATAAATACGAGCAGTTCCTTGCCTTACTAAATGCTCATTAGACGGCTAACCAAAGGTTAAACCTGAAAGGGTTCAATCTCTCCTTTTGCCATTTGGTGCCCTAATTGCTTCAGATTAATGTCATTGTTCAGAACCCTTATTCATTAAGGTTAATGCCATTTTTTCACAGAATCGAGTGTGTTCCTGACATTTTAATTACGTGTTGGTTTCCAATGCTTTAACTGACCCTTTATTCATTCATTCATTTACAATTTATTTAAACATTTTAAAGCGGTAAAATGGTGAAACGGTTTGTCTGTTTATTCTGGTCATTACACCTCATTTATTATCGTTAAGCTACCGCATCATCATTACATAGTATAAAACAAAGTCGCTTCCCGCTATCTGTCTGTGCCTATGTATGCTTAAATCTTTAAAACTACGCAAGGGATTTTGATGCGGTATTTTTAAGTAAATAGAGTGATTCGTGTTAGTGAGGAAGGTTTATATGTATAATACATCAGCATTACACCCGTGCGAAGCAGGGGCGGGTTGCTAGTTAATGATAATTAACATTTTCTGGCATTTAGCTTCTAACATGATGTTAAAAATTAGAAACGCTATATCTACTGTAGGAAAGCACCATTTAAAAAGATATTCAATCAAATACCGAAACCAAAATGAAATAAAACACCAAAGAACACAGCTTAATGTAATGTATTGTATTCATATGTCTAAACTCAAATACGACCCAAACATCGGTATTCAAGCCCAATGCGACATGCATTCTAAGTCGTTAAATTCTCAGCGGACGATTCAAATTCAACCTGCATTTTCTTCTCACATATTTCCTACAAATTGCACGTCCGTCCACCGTCCCGTCTCCCGTCTCCCGTCTCCCGTCTCCCGTCCGCCGTCCATACGTCCGTACGTCCACCGCTGAATAAAATATGTGCTGGGCACAGACTTTATTTTAAACTAACGAGGAAATAAATCGAGCGTGTCATGTTGTTGGTGTAAACTAACATCTATATGTTGATGTTGTGATAATACGTACTTCTATAGTTTATGAAGATTTAAGTTCTAAAAATACATAGTTTAAGTTTTTTTATGTTTTTACATAATATGCAGTTGTTGAATAACAGGCAGCTCAGAAAAAAAAGAAGAAAAATTTTCCGCAACGGGAAATAAATTCTATTAGCAGGGGACTTTAACAACTCATTTTTTAAGCAACACCTCAGAACAACTATCGATGATTCACACTAATTATTGTCCTGGATTAAAATCGGGCTCAGAATACCAGATCTTAGCACCTTTCCACTGAGCTACTCCCGTCTGCCAGGCGTGTTGACTATGGCAAAATGCTCCCTCGGGAGGTGGCCCATGTTCAACAGTGGACGTTTTATGGGCAGGTGATAAAATATCATCACCTGCCCATATACACAATACTTAGATGTATTAATATGCCTCATCAGAGGCATATTAATACATCTAAGTATTTATTTAGAAAGAAAAACGAAACTAACTCGAAGTTTCTCCAAAACACAATAAGCTGAACTCGTTTTAGCAGAAATTCTTTGTTTCAATACAGCAAACGAGAAAACTCGTTATATTCCTACTGCAACTGTGCACTTGGCCTCTTATTGAAATTCAAACTTCCTCAACACAATCTAGTTTAAGCTCTATATACAATAAGCTTAAAGTCTAAATCAGTTTCTTAATTTTAGTTGGAGCTAAAATTTTCACATTGTAATTTGAATTCACAGAGAACCAATTTAAAGTTTGTTTTCGAATGCAGGGTTTGTTCAAATGGCATGAATTTCAAAATAAATGGATGTGTTTGTGAATGAAGATGGATTAGACTTGAAGCGATAAAGCCGTGTATCTAGAGGCTAAAATAAAGCTTTTCATATATAACGGATTTGCTCATATTCTGTAATAGGATTACCGAGACTAACTCGATCTAAAATACTAATATTTGATGTTGTCTAATAATCTGTTGCAAGTCATTTTAACGTTAATTTAACGTTATAATTTTCGTATCTTCATTTGTCAGATCACATTAAAATATACTTGTATATATTCAATTCAAATAAATAATAGTTAAAAAAAACTAAATTATTTATTTTATAGCTAACCGAACTAAAAAATAGAAAATAATTTTCACCTCAAAATAAAATTATAATACAGTTTAAGTTATTAACAGAATAATTCAATTCAGAGTAAAAAGCGTGGGGTGCATTTTACCACTTTTCATAACTCTCCTCTCATAAATTGTTGCCAATAGAATGATTGTGACATTTACTTTATCAAGCACCCCACGCTTTTCACTCTGAATTAAAATATTCTGTTATTAACTTAAACTTTATCATAATTTTATTTTGAGGTGAAAATTATTTTCTATTTTTTAGTTCGGTTAGCTATAAAAGCGTGTTTTTTTACTTTTTTTTAACTATTATTTATTTTTATTTTTTAAAGATAATGGGAAACTGTTATCAATTAATTGCATTGTCATCGGTCCTTGATACGTAAGCAAAGTTTCAAATTAATCAGACTTCTGGAAACTGGTGAAAATTAAGTTCAAAGATTCCGTTACACACAACCCAAGCTAATAAAAGCGTGTTAAAAAGGATTCCTTCAAGGATACGGTAATGATAAAGTACATGACAAAATTAAGTATACCGCCTTGCAATACAAGATAATCTAGGCTGTACGAACAGACGACCCAAACACAGCGCACGCTTAGAAATTTAGTGACATAGGTATTTGAAAATACCAAATTTGAGGTAAATGGCGAAAAAGGATTGCCAAGTCCATTAATTTTGTAAAAATTAAATTAAATATTCGGTGGTTTAATAATCTGTATAATGTTTAAAGCAATAATTTCTTAGAATGTTAAATATACCTACTTATAACTCAGATAACTATAAGCGAGTAGTGTTGCCTATCGATAGTCGACTATCGATATACTATCGATAGTCTATCGATAGTTGGCGTCATATCAATAGTATCGATAGTATCGATATTAGTGATAGTATCGATACTATCAAGGACCAATTTGTGTTTAGGAGCAATACTATCGATAGTATCGATAGTATTGCTCCTAAACATGGGTTTGTCTTCGATAGTATCGATAGCTTTACTAACTATCGATAGTATTGATAGTTTTAATCATTTAATGCAACGATACTATCGATAATATCGATAGTATTACTTTAAAAATATCGATACTATCGATAGTATTATAATGTAATAGTATCGATACTACCGATACTATTGCTTCCAATCAATAGTATTAGTTAATTTGTAATATCGATAGTATCGATATTATCAATACTATCGATAGCACTATCGATATTGTTTCTATTTTTCGAGGTCATCTATCGATAGCGAAACTATCGATAGTTGGGCAACTCTATTAGCGAGGACCTATAATTACCATGATGTTGTACACTGAAGCTTCTACCAATATTATAATCTTACTAATATTATAAACGCGAAAGTTTGTAAATATGGATTGATGAATACATTTTTGTTACTCTTTCACGCCAAAACTACTGAACGGAATTGGTTGAGATTTTGCACCGGGATAGGTTAAACGCTGGGTTAACATATAGGCTACAAAACATCACGCACCGACCCACTGGAGCAGAGTAACGCGGGTTAATCCGCGGGGGGATACTTACATACATCGATTGTACCACCAAAAATATATAATTTTGTAGAGTATTAAAAGCGACAAAAAAAAACACAGAGTTACTAAAATCCATACATATGATAAGTGCTGAAGTCAGACCAATTAAGCTCACATTCCTACTTCGTACATTCAGCTGTGACTGGATCGTGCAGATAAGTTCAATATCCCGTATTTATTATTTTTATGTAACGAGTAAAGCTAATTAGTTCGTATACTGTAGTCGTATAGAGATCCTCAGCTGAGTGGTCGGAGGGCACTTAGTTTTAATACCTATTATACTATTGTGGTAACTACTTTACTTGTGAAGATAATCTTATTATCAGAGAGTCCGAAGTAAAGTAAATACAAGGGATTCTGTTATTAAGAATAAAGCTAATGTATTCAATAAATAAATTATTGTAAAATTCTTTTTGTTTTATTATTCTGTTTTATGGTTAGTATGGCCTTGTGGTTTCCAGCTTAGACCGAATAGACCACCCCATGTCCTCTCATGGGTGTCGTGAAAGGGGACTAATAGACATATGGCTGATGGATGGGCAGCAGCATCTATTAGCTCAAGGTTTACATTACTACCTTACTGCGATCACCTATCCGTCTGCCAAGCGTGGTGATTAAGGCAATATTCCTCTACGATCCTGGCTTGCCAAGGTCTGTTAAGAGGAGGCCCATGTTCAGCAGTGGACGTAAACGGGCTGTTGATGATGATGATTCTGTTTTATACACATAAGTATGTAAATAACTAGGTGCGCCCCGCGGTTTTACTCGCGTTACTCTGCTCCAGTGGGTCAGAGCGTGATGTTTTGTAGCCTTTATGTTAATCCAGTATATAACCTACCCTGGTGCAAATTTCAGCCAATTCCGTTCAGTAGTATTGGCAGTAGTAGAGTAACATACATCCATCCATCCATACTAAGAGCGGTTTCGCACTATGTTCGATCCGAACCCGTGAAAATATTGGTCTAGAAATTTGGAAAGAAATCGGATGACGGATCTCGGATCTAGTGCGTAAATTACCATAGAAATAGTTCTACGGCTGCTATGGACCATATTTTTACGGGTCCAGATCGGATTCGGATCGGACGTAGCGCGAAACCGCTCTTAGGACCCATGATTAAGATTTTATCATTTTTCATATCAATACTAATCAAACAATCTTTGATGTCGGGATACCGAACACGAGTTTTATATTTAACTAGGTTCCAACGCGTGGTTTCACCTGCATAACTCCCGTTCCCGTGGCAACTCCATGACTAAATATAGCCTATTATGCCCCTAGACACCATAGCTCTCCAATGGTCAAATATTTATTGAAATCGGTTCAATACAAACAAACAAACAATCACATTTTTCCTCTTTATAATATTAGTGTAGACAAATGTTACATTATTATGTACAAATTTACATCATCAAAGGACAAATTAGCATCTATTACTCTTGCAGATCCTTAATGGCAGGAAACTTAGTCAAAGAGCCTTAACGTAACGATTTCTTTAATGAAATAGACACTTTTGATATTATTAAGAAAAAATAATAAATTACCTTTAAATATTGTAGTAAGTATACTAATTACAGATGCTGAAACATCAAAAACTTTAATTTACATAGTAAATATATATATAGTAAATATATAATTGCGGGGCGCAATTAGTAAGTAAATCATGTCATCGCGACATGATTTACTTACTAATTGCGCCCCGCGGTTTTCCCCGCGTTACTCTGCTCCAGTGGGTCGGAGCGTGATTTTGTAGCCTATATGGTAAGCCAGCACCTATCCCGGTGCAAAATTTCAGCCAATTCCGTTCCGTAGTTTTGGCGTTAAAGAGTAACAAACATCCATCCATCCATACTAACAAACTTTCGCGTTTATAATATTAATATGATTTAATTTGATATATTTATAAGGCGGACTTAATGCCAAAAGATTACTATCTCCTAATCATCAACCTTTGAAATAAAATGAAAAATGTAAGCGCTAGGTACATACAAAGGTGCGGTGGTAGAATTCAGAGAGATATGAAGTAATTTGAATACTAATACTTACGTCTACATACATAAATACACAAATATCTGTAACAATAATAATAAATAAAGCTAAAGAGTTTGTTTGTTTTTATGTACGCGCTAATATCAGAAATTACTGTTCCGATTTGAAAAATTATTTCAGTGTTTGATAGCCCATTTGTCAAGAAAGCGGAGAAGAAAGGCTATTTATGTAATTATGAAGTTTCTAAGGGAACCGCGCGCAGAAAACCAGTTTAATATTTTATACGATATGTAAATTATTATTATATATAATTTTTTGATATTTTCGACCAGTATTAACGTCGCCGTTCAAATGCATAATTGTATATGAACGGCGCTTTCACCATAATAAAAGTAAGACTGTAATAATAGACCAGCTAAGCCTGCACAAAATAAAAGAAAATAAAAAGTCAAAAAGACTCTTCTAAGACAAAACCTCATTTTAAAATCGAAGAAACTAGATTTATCGACGTTTTTAGAATGAATGGTTTGCTGACTTGGATTTATTCGACTCGTAGACTGTCCACTTAGATTGAACCGTAAATAAAACTAGGCATTTGTGAACAATATGTTAATAATTCATATTTGTCTTACAAAAGATGTTTGCACTGTGTACCGCATGAAGCTCAGCTGTTTTACTAAGATTTATTTAAGTTTTTAAGATACTTCGCAATAGTATTACCATTTTGAAGATTAATGTGCAAAAGAAAAGCTTGCCCAACTAAATTTATACACATTGTTTTTACAACAGCTTTTAAATCGTTCGCTTTGAGAGAAAGTATGCACTATGTGGGACCTTTGTGTAACGAATCGAACCTCTTTTTTATGGACGATTTTACTTTTTATTTTTTATCATCATCATCATCATCATCAGCCCGTATAACGTCGACTGCTGAACATGGGCCTCCTCCCGAGGGAGAGTATTTGCCATAGTCACCACGCTTGGCAGGCGGGTTGGTGACCGCAGTATTATGTTGTAACACACAAGGTAACGCTGCTGCCCGTTCCTTGATATACGATTATTATAGATGATGTTATAACAATCGGGACCAACGGCTTAACGTGCTTTCCGGAGGCACGGAGGGTAGTACCTCAACCAACCAGACCCGGAAAGAAATCTAAGATTTTATACAAAGATTTCTTGTCCGGTGTGGGAATCGAACCCACGACCTCCGAGATTTAAAGCGAGCCAATTACCGCTACGCTACGGTGGTTGTTGTGTTTTTATTTTTGTATTATTTATAATGTCAGTTTTTTCACTATCAAATATACAAGTCATCACAATCCTTCCTAAAACCAGCGCCTTTTTATTTACATTGAAATAAATTTATATCAGTACAAGTCAGTCATTTATCAGTACGTAACACTAAATTTACCAATGTTATTTAAATATTTTAAACTAGTTGTGCCTGCGACTACGTCCACGTGGAATAGTAACTTGATACAACTTTCATGCCCCTTTAACCGCTTACAACCCTGTTTTCGCTATAAAAAGTAGCTTATATGTGTATATATCTGTGTACCAAATTTAATTTATGTCGGTTCAGTAGTTTTGTGTGCTTATAATATTAGTAAGGAAGTTAGGATTTAATAGTGAACTGAATATTCTATACAAAAAAAAATCTTACGGTGCTGTCATATAGAACCTCCATATATACTCCGTTTGTATTTGGAAGATATTTACGACCAATTCCATTTTCGAAAATATGTTAAACATTATCTGTACCAAAGTTTACCGTTGGCGGCAATAGATGGGGCTAGTTGTCATTTTAGAAGTCGCAAGCGTTTCGTTCGACAGGTTTGGTAGGGTCACCGATGTTGTTATAATAAAATGGTTTTAGTTATGCCTATTAATCCTCCTACCATTAAAGCGTTACGGTGCTTAACAGTAGAAAAACTTTTCATAATTTGAAAATAATGTTTCATCGTGTATTATTAGCCGACATTAGCGTAATGTTCACATTACTCGTTACTATTACAACTACGAGTTAGTGGCCGCACGCCAACATATTGTACCGGTATACAATATTATAATACGTGTAATTTTTATTATATATATTTAGCTTTTCGGGCGCGATTTCACATTCTTTTTTTTTCGGTTTGGCTTACTTTGGTAGCCACGAGGCTTTTGCTACTTCACCGGGCATAAAGGCGAGCAGAGCTCCAGCCTTAATAAATGGTTTATAAACTACAAACTAAGCAACCTGCGCATGAGGGCGCCCCCTGTGGGGCTTGGACCTCGGCTCAGGGCGGTCGCTGGCGATGAGATTTAGGGATTATGACTTTTAGTATGTTAGGGGAGTTTTGTGCAACTGTCGCTCTACTTTACAGTTCGCGGGCCTCTCAGACTTCGGGTCTACGAGGGCAACGGATGGTGCGATTTCACCTTCAAGACTCCCGTTACCGTAGGGAATTCAGAATTAAATTTAGCCTATAGCCTTTTTGTGAAATAATGAGCTATCTAACACTAAAATAATTTCTCAAATCAGTCGAGCAGTTCCTGCGATTATGGCATTCAAGCAAACAAATAAACTCTTCAGCTTTATCTACACTAATATTATAAAGAGGAAAGATTTGTACCTATTTTTGTATGTTTGTATGTTTGTAATGAATAGGCTCAAAAAGTACTGGGCCGATTTAAAAAATTCTTTCACCATTCGAAAGCTACATTATCCACGAGTAACATAGGCTAAATTTTATTTTGGAAAAAAATAGGGTTCCGTAAGATATTTGGGTTTTTCTGACTCAAGGTGTAAAAAAGCAACCAGAAAAGTTACTTATTTTGCGTACGCTGCCTAAACTATAAAAGATAGAACCATAAAATGTTCTAATTAATTATAGATCTTATAAATATCTATAAAAAAGTCCGCGACACACTATACCTATCTATGTCGAGTGAGGCACAACGACCATTTTTTTATTTAGAAATCTTGATTTTTTTTTGGACTACATTTAAACGCGTTTATTTTACTCATGCTATTAATCCTTATCAAAATAAATTTTAGTTATTTCATCACTAAGTACAGTTTATGTAGATAATATTTGGTCTTTGAATGATTAAAATTGGACGTTTGGTTTTGAAGTTATGGCGAAATTAAAATATTACGATTTCTGCTGCACGGCCCGTTGCGAAGTCTAATAATTTTCGTGCGATTTTTTTTAGATTTCGTTCTTAAAACTAGACCTACGCTAAAGTTCTTCTCAGAGCTAATCAACAGTTCTTCTCAGAGCTAAACAACAGTTCTTTTCAGAGCTTTGAAAATGCCTAAAATGCCTAATCCCTAAAATGCCTATTAATTACATCATTAATTATATTTTCATCATTAACAACTTTAACATCCACAGAAAGACAATCTGTGCAGCCTGCGGATAATGACTGCGTTGTCGATGTTTATGTCGGTGTCTGTGAATTGACCTGGGAATCATTTTGCTGACCGTGTCTTTCCTGGGTAGGCTTTTTGCAGTGGTAACCGACATCCGCACGGAGCCGCGGGCGACCGCTATCACTACATCACTACATATTATAAACAAAGTCCCCTGCCGCGTCTGTCTGTCTGTTCGCGATAAACTCAAAAACTACTACATCGATTTTCATGCGGATGTTACCAATCGATAGAACGATTCATCCGGAAGGTTTACGTATATGATTTGTTTAGTTTATGTGTACATTTGACTAATATATATTGATATTTGTCAGAGGTGTCGGAAAAAATTAAGCCATTTGGGAGCTTTCAACGAAAACGCTGCCTAAACCCTATGAGATATAACAAAACAATGTATGGTGGCAAATATTCTTCTCTTTTAGATCTACAAAAAAGTCTGCGATAGCATATGTCTATCTTTCAAGGTTAACTTGCTATATCCATTATATCTTAGAAAAATGATAATTTCTAATGCGGTAATTGTAAAGCTAATCAGACGGATTCAGTATTTATCCTTATCATTTTAAATAAGCTAATATTCTTAAGCATTTCATGCAGATTATTTTACCCCTACACTATATACTTTTAATGAATAACTTAGAAGTTATCGCAAAATAACAGCGCGTGTTTTAGGTAGGCCTAATGCGATTATGCGCGCTCGATCCTTAAGAATTATAGGGCAAATTTTTTGTTTTGTGTTCGTTGTAACTATGATGGATAGATACTTGAATACCTATTTATTTAGTGTTTGTTGTATTGTTAGTCCTGAAGAGTATAGGTATTTCATACGATAAAAGTATACCCACCTACTTATTTCACTGAGTTTAAGTAGGTCATCATCATCATCAGCACGTATATCGTCCACTGCTGAACATGGGCCTCCTCCCGAGGGAGGGTATTGCCATAGTCACCACGTTTGGCAGGCGGGTTGGTGACCGCAGAATTATGTTGTAACACACAAGGAAACGCTGCTGCCCCTTCCTTGATATACGATTGTTATAGATGATGTTATAACAATCGGGACCAACGGCTTAACGTGCTTTCCGAGGCACGGAGGGTAGTCCCTCAACCAACCAGACCCGGAAAGAAATCTTAGAATTTACACAAATATTTCATGTCCGGTGTGGGGATCAAACCCACGACCTCCGAGATTTAAAGCGAGCCAATTACCGCTACGCTACGGAGGTAGGCCTAATGCGATTATGCGCGCTCGATCCTTAAGAATTATAGGGCAAATTTTTTGTTTTGTGTTCGTTGTAACTATGATGGATAGATACTTGAATACCTATTTATTTAGTGTTTGTTGTATTGTTAGTCCTGAAGAGTATAGGTATTTCATACGATAAAAGTATACCCACCTACTTATTTCACTGAGTTTTAGTAGGTACCTATATTAATTTGTTTCTGTTTGTTTAACCTCTAACAAACGGGCGAAATTTGGTCAAACCAAATTTCGCCCGTTTGTTAGAGGTTTAAAGACATTATGTAGTATAATTATCAGTATTGTACCCGTGCGAAGCCGGGGCGGGTCGCTAGTATATTAGTATAGAGAATTCGTATAGATGACACTGTAATGTAATAATGTTGTATACATTGACTTATTATTAATATTATCATTACGTAACTATTGAATACGATCATATTAAGTGTCTATGTTTTAACTTCGAACAAACTAAAAAAAAACTGGTCACGTGCGAGTTGTACTCGCGCACGAAGTGTTCGGTAGCATTTTCAAGCGTCTTCTGTTGCCGTTATTGATATTGAGCAAAAAAGGAGGAGGAAAAAGGTTTGTTGTATAGGAGCCACCCTTTAATATTTATTTTATTTTTAGTATTTGTTGTTATAGCGGCAATAGGCAATAATCTGTGAAAATTTCAACTGTCTAGCTATCGCGGTTCTTGAGACACAGCCTGGTGACAGACGTCTGTCTGTCACCAGGCACCAGACAGACATACAGACAGCGAAGTCTTAGTGATAGGGTCCCGTTTTTACCCTTCGGGTACGAAACCCTAAAATATACATATATATAACTTGAGAATTAAATAGCTTCAGATTTAAAATAGAAGGTTCGTTATAAGTCTGACAGATAGCATTAATTTATTTAAACGGACTGAAACAATTTAATGGGCCTGCTTAGAAGAATAATCCTCTATTTTACTATAATAATGACCCTTTGGTCATTGTCTCTTTGAAAGTAAAAAGAAAGCCGAAGACAAAAAGATAGTTCAAAGCTAGCAGCTATTTATTTAACTTTCGCAGTATAAACTGCTTTTAAAATAGAAGATGTGAGTTGAAATAAATCAAGTAGGTACTTCTACTACTTTGCTTCAGCTCTTTTAAGATCGAAATATTTTTATGGAATAAAATCTGTCGTGAGATACTTACACGTGGAAGATATTGAACATTAATATCCTATTTTATTGTCGAGGCACTACACAAAGGATTTTATCATTCAGTTCATCGGATCATGCTGCCAGTACTCTGACAACATACCCAGTAGTTGAATATTTGAATATTTTTGAAGTTTGAATAGTACCTCATTAGTATTTTATAAGTACCTAGTTAAGTTAAAATCTGTTTTATTTTATATGTGTTAGTATCTCTTAATCACATTATTATATTATTTCAGTTAAGATTTATTGAAACTAATGAAATATTAATTTATTCTGAACCTCGCTTCATGGTGTAAATGTTATTAGATTGCTCTAACTAGGCATAGTTTCTGCTTTAGAGGGTTCTGCCCTGGTTCCTCCTCGATTGGATCTTATAATTACTAATGTCAGGAATTTTAGGAAACTATGAATAATCCTTATGAATAATATTCAATATGTGGAAAACACAAATATATTATGTTGTCTAATTAGCTACTCATGAATTTCTGAGACTTCAACTTGATATATATTCTTGAAAATGTTCAACGTATATAATTATGAGTATTAAATTCATATTTCTAACATTATACGATTGAACTTACGATGTGAAGGCAAAAATGAAATGAGCTTTTAAAAAGCAATGTAATACGTAATAAAATGTGAGTAAAGTGCAATTAAAGTTCGACGACAGCTTCTATCGTGTAACAACGTATGACCCGAGGGCTGTAGCTTTTTTTTTATATGTATGTAAAAAATATATTTTAGACTACGTAGGTACTTTAATATATATCTATACAAACGAGTGGTCGCCCCAACTTTGCACGGGGGGACTTTTATTTTAAACATTTTGGGATATATGGATTGGCTGAAACTGATCATAGTTTTGAAAATCTTGAAGGTAGCCACGATCCAACCCGAAATCGTTTTCGATTTCTTACAGAAAAAAATGTCTTCTGTTGCCGTGTCACGGCTTATATTAATAATTTGTTTAGATTTACATTTTTAAACTCATCATATCTTTTGAATACATTGGCCGATTTCAATAATTCAACAAGTAATCTACAGGTACTGAAATGGTTTTAAATGTAGAATAATTTATTTCGATAAGGATAAATACTCAAATATGAATAACGTGGTCTTTTAGGCATGGTCTGGTTTTTGATCATGGACAAAGACATCGGGCGCGAATAACTTTAACTATTCGTTTAATTCATTTTCTATATTTCTATTAAAATATTGTTGATTATTCTGGATCATTATATTGTTTATTTTGAATATCTACTTCTATGTCTGATTCTATGAACATAATATACCACCCAAGTCAGTTGCATTCATTATTTTACATTCATTATTTTTTTATAAAAACCGAGATAATGTCCTAAGTAAACATTTATTTAGTAACTAGCGGCCCGCCCCGGCTTCGCACGGGTGGACTTTTATACCCTACCCCTGCCCTACCCTACCCCCACCCTAACCCTACCCTACTCCTACCCTACCCTACCCCTACCCTACCCTACCCCTACCCTACCCCTACCCCTACCCTACACCTACCCTACCCTACCCCTACCCTACCCCTACCATACCCCTACCCAAGCCGTTCTTGAGTTATAAATAGTGTAACTAACACGACTTTCTTTTGTTTTTAAAATGTATTCTGCTATTCGGGACGGAAACAAATCCAACAAATCAAAAACCATGGCAATCGGTCCAGCCGTTCTCGAGTTATAACTGTTGTAACAAACACGACTTTCTTTTATACATATAGATATTTAGCACATCGATTGATCAGTCAATGAGTTAATATGAGAGAAACTATATAATACTATAAAAAAATAATAATAAATGTTTATGTATAAACAGGTAATATTATAAGGATGAAAAAAATACCTATAGATACAGCTTAAGTACATACAATGAAGTGAAATGTCAAACGTGTTTTCAAAGTGTTAACGGTCATGACCTTTATAATACGACACGCTCCTATTAGAAGAACGTGTTGAAGGGTCACGGGATTGCGCACGGTTTTTGGTAGAACTTTGAAAAGGTAATTAGAACTGCAATATTAACAGTTACAGAACTACTGAATATATTTTATAAACAATTTATACAACGTCTGAATAGCTTCGTTTACGTTTAATCAAAGTAGTTATTTAGTATAGGTATTATACAATTTCTGGTTTGAACTGCGTTTCCTTATATTTTATAAAACTGCATGCATAAATGTTTCATTCCGACTGTTGGGTAAGGATTATTAATAACTATAATAAAATACTTTTATGTAAGACTACTTACTCATATAAACATATTACGTAAGTTAAAATAATTGGTACATAACATACCATGAGACAATTTGTAATTAACTGAAACTTGTATTTATAATGAACAGTAGCTATGAAAGACATTATCATATAGTTATTGTTTGTTTTTTACAAAATAAAATCTTTGCAAATTGTATTTAACAAAAGATGATGTATTAATTATTTAACAAAACAAGCTAAACAACCGTAATCATTACCCTATAGCATATACTTTAAAAGAACCTCATATACTTCTAAAATGGTAGAACATATTTTGAAAGGTTTTTAGCAACCCAAATATCAATCCCCGGACATGTTTACAAATATTCGCATTCTGTTTTCTGTATACTCTGAAGTGTTGAAGTATAAACTAAGTGAATCATGTCTGGTGTCGACCACCAATCACGTACAAATTGAATCCAATAACAAGTTAGCTCACGCACTTCTCGCCACACTTACTATTTTATGGAAATGTTTGTTCGACATTATTTCTCTTGTACACAATAACTTGGACTGTGGAAATAACATTTTAATAAAATAAGATATTTTTGGACTATCCGTTTTAATTTTAGTGTTATTTTTGTTTCAGATGTTGTCGCGATGCTTTTGAAGAAGTTACTTGTTAATATGTGAGTATTTTACATGTATTTCTTTTTATATTGTTGCAAGCCTTCCGATGCTCTCGTAGACCCAAAGACTGATAGGCCCGCGAGCTGTAAAGTAGAGCGATAGTTGCACAGAACTGAAAATCTAAAAATCACATTCCTCTATGCCCCGCCAGCGACCACGCTAATTTCAGGCCCTAGTCCCACGGCGGGCGCCCTTTTGCGCAGGTTTCTTAGTTTTTCTTTTTAAACCAATTAATGATGCTGGAGCCTTGCTCGCCTATAAACCCGATAAAGTAACAAACGCCTCGTGGCCCATTTTCGGTCTGACATATGTCGTTAATACTTATGTGTGTACAATAAGATAAGATAAGATAAGATATCATTTATTTTCTCACCACAATTTACAATAACAAAAATAAATTAGTCTATTACAGAGCATAGCTTTTGTGGGAGACTGGTGCCTAAAAGGGGCGTTAGCCTGTATTTGAGGACACCAGGCCTCCATCCCAGATATTGTTTTTAATTATATATTACAAATATAGAGCAGGTTGTGCTATTATTGAAGTTTTATTGTAACATTTAGTTTTTTACATGGGTGATGTCTATGTTAGTAATTACACTGTATGTGTGTGTGTGTTTATGTGTAGTATGATCAATGGGTGTGCGTGTGTGCGTGTGTGTGTGTAGGTATGCGTGTTTTAGAATTAAAACTTTCGTGAGTAGTACACATATTTATATTATATATAAATAGGTATGCGTGTGTGTGTGTGTGCGATTTCTTAAAGATATTTGTTATTCGTCGAATTTGATTATTTTTTCAGTGTGCTCATAGTTTAATGTCAGTAGCCATTTGGTTAATCGATTTTTGCATGCGGATTTTGTTAGCGGGAAGCGAGAAGTTTTATTAATTTTGTTCCTGTATGTATCCTCCGATGAAGCAAAAGAAATGATTTGTAAAGCGGGTATGGAATAAAGAGTATTATATTCTATTCTATTAATTATTTTATTCTGTACTTGTATGTGTCATGTTTCTATTGTAAGTTTGATTTAATAAAGTGTACTCTACTCTACACTAAACATATGTTGGACCGAAAAAAAAGGTATTGTTACAGTGACTGTATAAGCGGCCGTAGCCCAATGGCTAGGGCGTCGGACGTGTGATCTTGAGGTCGCCGGTTCGAACCCCACCTATTGCACTACCGACGTGAACTCACCCGTAACACTAGCATTTTAGCTTAGCACGAGGGGTTAACAAGAATACTAGTAGACAGCAAAACTCTGCTAGAAATCTTTATAAAAAAAATCAAACAAAAAAAGTAACCGATTCATAAAACGAAAGTAGAATGAAATTTTGAAAAAAAATTCGTAATTGACTACACTGGTAGCACAATGTACTTCTGAGATCCGGTGTTCTGCCAAAAATAAATCATTTTGCTGCGTATTAAAATAATGATCTTGTATCAATTCTGTGCATCTAGTATAAAATATAAATTAGTTAATTCGACGTGGTACTCCGTTAATGTATACCCAAACATCGCAGAAAAATTTTCATGTCTCGTCTATCTTTTAACATGTCAATCATAATAATAACTTTGTAGACATTCTAAGTATTCATCAAATATTCAAAATTTACATATTAAAGTGCTTATATAATAAGTCTTCGTTAAATATTTATTATATAAGGCAATTATAATAACATAGACATCATTCTGACGGTATTTATACTTCGCAAAATATACATGTGTTTTAATTTCTTATGTATGTTATGGGAAAAGCTTACCATAACACAAAGGCTTATTTTCCAAATAAACAGAGTATAATAATTATCACACTATTCTTTAATGTAGGTATTTTGGTCAGATTATCGTTAGATACTAATGAACCTCTGTGGCGCAGCGGTAAAAGTTTCACTTTAAGTCTCGGAGGTTGTGGTTTTGATTCCCAAGCCTGACAAGAAATCTATGTGTAAAACCTAAGATTATTTCCGGGATAATTGGTTGAGGGATTACCCTATGTGCTTCGGAAATCACATTAAGCCGTTCGTCCCGATTGTTATAACATCAACCAGGCAACTTGTGGCAGCGTTTCTCTGTGTGTTACAACATAATACTGCAGTCACCAAGCCACCTGCCAATAAACCATGCCAGGCCCATGTTGAACAGAGGACGTTATACGGGCTGATGTGATTGATCTAGTAATTATATTAATGAGAGAAACTCCCTTTTTTTTCGGGCGCACATATGTAGTAAGCCCCGAGGCTTTTGCTACTTCACAGGGCATAAAGGCGAGCAGAGCTCCAGCCTAGACAAATGGTTTAAACACTACAAACTAAGCAACCTGCGCAAGAGGGCGTCCCCTGTGGGACTTGGACCTCGGCTCAGGGCGGTCACTGACGGGGCGATTGAGGGATTATGGCTTTAAGTTTAGGGGAGTTTTGTGCAACTGTCGCTCTACTTTACAGTTCTCGGACCTCTCGGACTTCGGTTCTACGAAGGCATCGGAAGGTTCTTAGCAAACTAAGGGACGAGAGGAAAAGAAACTACCATAAAATCTTTTTCTTATCTAGATTTATATATTTCTAAATGAGACATAAAAGCATGTTTAAAAGCAATGTAACTGCCCACGTCCTATAAACTAGAAAACAACAAGGACCCGACCAAAGTTATAAAAACGTATATAAAAATAATCGTTTTCTGATACAAACAAACATTTACGAGACAATTTTAGATAAGGTGGGCGGTTCGATGCTCGTTTTGGTTCTTTATTGTATTTCCTGTGTGTGCCCAATAATAATAAAGTATTATATTTTTATATATTTTTTTGGTTTTTAAGCCGTGTGGTTTCCGGCTTATAATAGATCACCCCATGTCCTCCCATGGGTGTCGTAAAAGGCGACTAAGGGACACATGGCTGATGGATGGGCAGCAGCATCTATTAGCTCAAGGTTTACATCCTACTGCGATCACCAATCTGTCTGCCAAGCGTGGTGATTACGGCAATATCCCTCAACGATCCTGGCTTGCCAAGGTATTTTAAGAGGAGGCCCATGTTTAGCAGTGGACGTAAACGGGCTGTTGAAGAAGAAGAAGAAGATATTTTTATATCACGAATTTTCCTTGAAGTGATCACGATTGTTAATAGTAAACAAGTTAAAGCCAGATTTCAACTTTAAGGAAATCCTATAAAAGGATATTAAATATGTTTTGAGTTTAATATAAAATTAAAAATAAGTATTTTATTTCCTTTCTTAGGATTTCCTTAAAGAAATGAATTTACTTTAAAGTTGTATTTGTCTGTCCATAAGAAAATCATATCAAACAAGAGGAAATTCAATCAGTTTTGAGAAAAAGTGTACATCACTACATTAAGCTTATTTCAGCAGAATTGTAATTGCTCTATAGCCCGTCTAACTTTCACTGCTAAACATGGACCTCTTACTGAGGGTGGGCTTTTGCCACAGTCACCACGCTTGGCAGGTGGGTTGGTGACCACAGTATTCAGTAACATCACACACAGGGAAAAGCTGCTGCCCGTGCCCTGGTATATACCTAATTGCTATAGATTAAGTTATTTTAATCGGGGCACGGAGGGAAGTCCCTCAACTAAAAGACACGGAACAGTTTTTTTGGTTTTACACAATACCTTCTTATCCAACGTAGGAATGGAACCCACGTACTCCGAGACCTAAAACGAGACTTACACAGCTACACCACGAAATTTGCGAAGTATTTAATTGTAATCTCGTATTCACAAACTAAAACTTGAAGCTATTAAGCGACGGTTAGAAAATCTGTTGTTTTTCCTCAAGAGAGCGGAGTTTATTAAGCGTTGTTCAAATATAGCAGCAGCCGTGTAAAGCTAAATATTTATAGTTCCCGGATACGACTTACTGCGGCTTACTCTAATAATAACTTTACTAGGAACTTGAAGATTAATTTTACTTAAGGTTTAATTTCTGTACTTTACTAGATATAAACTTTAACTACGATATCCTAGTCTTTCATGCGGCAATCAGGGCGCCTGGGCGAATCATGCCTTTGGTGTCCTGTAAGTGAAATAATTATATATAATTTTTATTTTATGTATTTGTCGAGTAACGCTAGGCATTATCGCTAGGCATTATTATCTAAAACTTGAAGCTATTAAGCGACGGTTAGAAAATCTGTTGTTTTTCCTCAAGAGAGCGGAGTTTATTAAGCGTTGTTCAAATATAGCAGCAGCCGTGTTAAGCTAAATATTTATAGTTCCCGGATACGACTTACTGCGGCTTACTCTAATAATAACTTTACTAGGAACTTGAAGATTAATTTTACTTAAGGTTTAATTTCTGTACTTTACTAGATATAAACTTTAACTACGATAAATCTCATAGTCTTTCATGCGGCAATCAGGGCGCCTGGGCGAATCATGCCTTTGGTGTCCTGTAAATGAAATAATTATATATAATTTTTATTTTATGTATTTGTCGAGTAACGCTAGGCATTATCGATAGATGGCGCCTACGTTACCCTAAGAGACGTACTTTTAAGGGATTGATAAATTTCAACGACCGTTTGAACATCGCCAAGTTCGAATGTCTTAGGCATAAGGTGATAAACCTACGATGCTGGATCGAATCTGACCGATGATGTTAATTTTGAATAGTAAAATATTGTGAAATATTCAAAAGGCAAAAATAATCTGTTTAAGAATTGCGTTCGCTACTAATCGATTTTTTTGGGCATTTTTGCTAATTCATCATCATCATAATCATCATCATCAGCCCGTACAACGTCCACTGCTGAACATGGGCCTCGTCCCGAGGAAGGGTTTTTGCCATAGTCACCACGCTTGGCAGGCGGATTGTTGACCGCAATATTATGTTGACACAGGGAAACGCTGCTGCTCGTTTTCCCTGTTATACGCTTGTTATAGATGATGTTATAACAATCGGGACCAACGGCTTAACGTGCTTTCCGAGGCACGGAGGGTTGTCCCTCAACCAACCAGACCCGGAAATAAATCTTAGAATTTACACAAAGATTTCTTGCCCGGAGGAGGGAGCGAACCCACGACCTCCGAGACTTAAAGCGAGCCAAAATCCGGAGGTTGTTTTTGGTACTTTTAGACGTATAATTATGATTCTGCTTGTTCGCCGGAGCTAAAGGCGAGAAAGGCTCAGGCTCAGAGAGAAATGAAAAGAAAATGAATTAGCAGGTATTCAAATATCAAAATAATCGGATAAATCGACTTAAGCACTAATTTGAGCCACCTACCTACCGCCGTGCCTTTCGTAGACGGCGCGCGGCGCACCGGGCGACTACGCGGCTCACCCGACCCTAAATCCGGTCCCGGCGACAATAATCTTGAATAGAGCTTTAGTTGAGTTAGTTTAGCAAGTAATTACCTTGATAGTATTAATATTATTCGCAAATAAAAAGGTAAAATCACTAGGCAAAGTTAAAAGGTAAAATAAAGATCTAAATCACGTCAAATATTTATAAATAATGACGGCTTCTTATCAATTACCCCAATGTTTCATTCGACGGCGCTTTTCTGCTTGCAAAATACTAATCAAAGAATAAATATTATAAGAAAGCATTCAGAAGCCATCAGTATTGAGGATTAACGCAATGAAGGCGATTTTCTTAGAAGACTTATACGGGAAAGGCAGTTACGCTTAGAAAAACCTGTATTCTATTGAAACTATGACAAAAAAACAATATTCTCGCGTTTTCTTTCATAAATCAGAAAAATATCCCAATCTTCAGACGTCGTAAAATGATATGACACCCATAGTGATTGAACTTACACTCCGTTAACACGGCGCGGCGGTTATGTCCACACGCTTCCGCTGTGAGTTACTGTGCCTCAAATTGTTTTTACTAAGTGAGAATGATTTTTAGTAGCACTAACGACACCATTTTTCGTACTAGGGTTTTCGGTTGACATATTTTCGTCGAAATAACGAACTTTGATCAAAACTAAATATTATAGACTTCAGTTGGCAACAGGGTCATAACTCATAGGCGTAGCATTAATGAGCCTTAGGATGACCCCATATCCCCCATGGTGTGTGAACGACACCAAGAACCTGAATACCGAGTTTCCAACTCGCTACCCCCACCGTCGTTTACATTTTCCACACGCTTAAGGATTACGCAAACCCAATGTGGGGTCAGCCCTCAATGCATTTCACAATATAATTCCGCTGATACATATTATTACAGAATCTATTTATTTATTTAAACTTTATGCACAACGTGGTACAGTGGCGGACTTAATGCCACGGTTGGTTGAGAAACCAACCAGAACCCTCCGTGCCTCGGAAAGCACGTTAAACGTTTGGTCCCGATTGTTCTAACATCATTTCTATAACAAGCGTTTATCAGGGAACGAGCAGCAGCGTTACCCTGTGTATTACAACATAATACTGCGGTCACCAATCCGTCTGCCAAACGTAGTGACATGGCAAAATCCTCCCTTGGGAGGATGTTCTGCAGTGGACGTTGTACGGGCTGATGATGATGATGACTGTTTTCTGGTCGTCGCGTCGTAGTAGTCGTACCAGTCCGGCCCCAGCCTTGAGATCTTCATTGAACGGTAGATAATACTCAAACAAGATATTTGGAGGTAGAAGAAGAAAAACCTACCAACTGGTTAATTAAAAGACATCAACATTCTCAATACCTATCACATACCTAAATAAAGTTATGGACACAGTTAGTACATTATGATTTAATAAAAGTTTTGGGGATAGATTAAATTTTAACTTCAATTTGAGTTAGCAAACGCGGAATAAGCTAGTTAATTTTCGTACGAAATGCTAATGATGAAAACTTTAAGCATTTCCCATTTTGTTTGTAGCGTCAGTTTAGAGTTTTAGTTTAAATACGTATTCCAAAGACTGGTATTTATTGAATAAACTGCGATACCAACACTAAAACTGCAGAACTTTGTACGTAGCGTGAAATGGCGCAGCACACTAGCATTTAGCGTGCGTTCCTCTTAGTTGCAACTCGATGGAGCGCAAGTCGAATCTTAGAAGTAATTCGGGTCTTATTTAAATTTAACTGAAAACACACACAATTTACAATGAGCAATCATTTCAATACGGGAATCCGATTTAACCGAATTGTGGGAATTAAATCCAGGTAATAAACAGTTCTATATGAGGTTCGATGGGAAATTAAATATAATTTGAAAGCGAGTACATGATTGCTTGGTTTTCTGGAGCAGACGGCCTAGATACAACGACATGACTATAGTACGATCGCTTACTTATCACAAACCGCTTTGGCAGTCGAATCGTTTTCGTGCTAGCCAAAATGACTTGAAACGAACGACTTCAATTAATAGAAAAATAGCTTTTTCTATTCGATCAATAGCTAATATATATTACGACCATAATAATAAAGGTCAATAAAAGCTTAATAAAGCTCTCTTTCAAAACAGTGACACAACATTAAACTCAAAGTTAATCTTTAACGAGAAAAAATATATATGAAGTTACTTGTCTATGGGAGAAATTATCTAGCAAAAAGCGCGGAGATGGCCTATATATTTTATATTGTCTTTATGTTTTATTTTAGAATTCTTTTGTATGAAATAAATGTTGACAATACTAATAGTATTTTTTGACATTGGACTTTGACCCCAATTTTACCACAAAGATATTATTGTTTGAGGCAATGCTAAATGGCAAAAAGTTGTTATCTAGGAAAAGATATAATACAAAAATGTTTAAAAAGACTTTTTTAAATTGTTTTTGTAGCAATATTTGGTAAACAACTTAAAATAGAATAGAATAACTCAAACGTTTGTGCCTAGCATTTGACAAAAGAGTTACATTCAACGAAAATCCGCATTGCTCAAGACGCGACAGCACAATATTAAGGCTGTAGCCATAAAAAGTAAGAAAACTGTGCCTCAAATACAAAGGAGTAGAAATAACAAAGGCTCAGGCAACAACAGACGTGGTGTGAACCTGAATCGCAACAAATGAAAAGTTTATACTACGTCAGACCCCTTTCAACTTGGCTGTACTATTTCTCGTCGCGTAATCACCGAAGTACCGTAAAAGGATTGCCACGCGTAAGACTTCAAACGAGTAATGATTATTTCGAAAATCTAATGTTTGTTTTGTTTATTTATCTCTCAATAATGAAGTTATTGATGGTCGAAAATGGCATCGAGAAACGTCCGCCAAGTCGGCCTTGCTCGAGTTGGCGGGAGCACTTCCGTGCGCCAGATAAATCATTTTTGTATTTTCATAATTCTGTTTGTTTAGTCTGATGTAAAAAATATAACGAATTTAGGTTTATGCTTGGCATGTTTGTTACAGATAAAATATATATTATAATAATTACAACTTTAATTTTAACATAGAATAAGATTCGTTAATACCATTGATATCGGACTAGGATCCTGTGTAAATTAAATATTAAAGCATTTTGATAAACGCTACTACCGAACTCAACTGAAGTAAATTACTGCAAGCTTCATACACGTAGGTGTGTGAATCTAAGTGTAGACTTACCACCGCAATGGATGGGCAATCCCCACATAACCGGCGGAAGATGAAAATTAAATGAAAATGAAAAAGCTCTGTATACCAACCAACCTCCTCAGCGTAGTGGTATTTAGCTTGCTTTAAATCTTTGGGTTGTGGGTTCGACTCCACACCCGACAGGAAATCTTTGTGTAAATTCTAAGATTTCTTTCCGGTTCTGGTTGGTTGAGGGACTACCCTCTGTGCTTCGGAAAGCACGTTAAGCCGTTGGTCCCGATTGTCATAGCATCGAATCATCTATAGTAATCGTATATCAAGGAACGGGCAGCAGCGTTGACTGTGGCAAAAGCCCTCCCCCGGGAGGATGATGATGATACCTACACTTAATTCACCGTAAATATAATAGTATAACACAATTAATATTGTAAACACCATACCAGATAGTCTTCGAGCGGCTCTATCTGTATAGATCTTTCTTGTCATAAAATATATCTGTCGGCGAAACGTAATACGAATCGTAAATTGATCAACTTTCGTGCCACACATATTGTTCAATATAGTTGCCAGTTTCAATGAACGCGGATAATTATTATATTATCTATTTACTAAATTATCATGACACTTGAACTAATCTTGCCAAACAAGACTATGCTACTGTTGTAACAAAGCAAAAAACTTCAACTTCAACAAGTCCCGTTGAACAACATTGGTTTAGGTTAAGGTTTTTTTTTTAACCACCCTAAATCTTGTTTGTTTATTTACTAACTAGAAAGTTGATCAACATATGATTCTAATCATTCTCCGGTGACATATTTATTGCCACTAAGAGAGAATGTAAAATTTTAGTGACCAAAGATTTTTTAAATCGGTTGAGTAGTTATGAAAATAACCTCCACCCAACACACAATTTATTCACGCAATTTCGTGTTTTATCTGCCATTAGAAAGCTACTTCATGTCCTGAATTCCGGCTACCTTACACAAATCAATCTGACAATTATATCCGTCGTAAATCTCGGTTACAACGGTCCAGCTGCGCACACATATGGCGCGTGCGCAAGTAGGGGCCCGGGCAATTTGTAAAATTATACAATTTTACATTTTAATTGTTTTTTTTTTGTGGCAGTATAAATTACACAATCGCGACAACAACCTCCGTAGGGTAGCGGTATAAGCCTCATTTTAAGTCTAGGAGGTCGTGGGTTCGATCCCCACACGCTACAAGAAATCTTTGTGTAAATTCTAAGATTTCTTTCCGGATCTGGTTAGTTGAGGGACCAACCTCCGTGCCTCGGAAATCACGGTTAGCTGTTGGTCCGAATTGTAATAACATCATCTATAACAAGCGTACCTGGGAACGGGCTGCAGCGTTTCCCTGTGTATTACCGTTATTTATAGCCTCTATGTAATTTGTTCGTTGTTCAAGTCCACTTTTACAATTTTATGAGAAAAGTTCCTTAACAATGATTATGAAGTTTGCAACTGAATCACTATAAAACCTTCCACCTCTTTTATAACTCCACAGGTATCTGCTATAATTTTATGAGAATTAATATTCTTTTCCTTTGTTTCAGATACGTGCAAAGTCAACTACTCGGCAAATAAATGTTTGACACAAAATGTAAGTATAGAACGAAAGTTAGTTGATATAAATTAATGAATTTAGTAAAGTAATGTCAATACCTCCGTGAAACTTCCGTAACCTCTATCAAAACGTAAAATTGCGCGGGATCGATCCCTGCTCCAGACAAAAAAGAGAGCAGAGGACGTTGTGCGGGCTGAAGATGATGTTAAAATTAAAAACAACTAACTACTTGGGCCAGCCAGGGATATACGGGCAGGCAGGGATAGCTGAACCAAATATACATGCAACTTTAAGTGACTACTAACATTACTAAATACAGACAGTTTGTCTTTCATGTAGAATCGACTAAACGTATGTGTTATTCAAGGACAAACAGAATGCATATATTAAATTTTGGACACCATGAAAGCCATTTTACTAAGGGGATTTAATAAATTTGCATGTTCATCCGTTACGGAACATCTCAAACCGTGTTGGATCGATCTACATGAAACAAGACGGTAATGCTCATGGATACGAACAATGTGTATATACATATTTTATAACAAAGATTTGTATGCAATTAATTTTAATAATAATTAAATGATGACAAGTGAAACTGATCGTAGCAAAGTATCACTTTAAATTCCATAAAATTGCGCGCCGCTATAATAATTTATCGAGTCTACGCCAAGCTTGTCGGACAACCTCTCGCATAGGCTCGCCTTAATCATCGGAGCTCGAGAGTTCGATTCTTTCTCCGGACAAAAAATCTTTGTGTAAAATCAATAAAAATATTTCCGATTCGTGTTGTTTTAGAGACTACCCTCCATACCTTGGAAAGTACAACCGTTGATCGCGATTGCTATGACATCATCTATGACAATTGTATACCCGATAACTGGCAGCAGCGTTTACCTGTGTTGTATGCTATGTACTAAACTGTGATCACCATCCCGCCTGCCAAGCCCATGTCCAGTAATGGATGTTAAACAAGCAGATAAAAAATATTATATTACGTGGCTAATCAATAAAGCGAAGTAAAACTGAAACTACGATAACCGCAGACTATGTAATTTAATAATATTCCGTAGAATTAACAGTGCGAAGTCACATTGCTCATTTATCATAGAACGTTGTAACAATACGCTGACCTCGCGGAGATGAAGATAAATACTGATGGTTTTCCGATGAATGTGTGTTGATTCAAGACAATTTGTTTAATCGTCCTTGATTAATTGCTGGCTCATGATTAATGCTGCGTTCCGTTCGGAAATTTATGAGGAATTGTTTGTTTGTCTATAAATTATAAGTTACTGTCTAACCCGCGATGATACCGTGGTTTGCGTGATGTGTTATATCTAGGGATCGGTTAGACATTTTAAGTAGAATCGTTGAAAGAGACATGGATAATATTTATAATTTACTTCAACGGTCTGTTTACGTCGTCTGCTGAACAAGGGCTGCCCTTTATTTACACCTTGGCAAAAAAGGGGCGTTGAGGGAAATTGCCGTAATCACCTCGTGTGACAGGTGGATTGGTGAACGCAGTAAAGTAATAAGTAATCTTGAGTTGATAGATGCTACTGCCCATCCATTAGGTGAATGTCCCTTAGTCGCCTTCTGCAACAAGCATGGTAAGACACAGGGTTGTCTTTTAAAAATGTATCTCTGAGTTAAATTTCAAAAGTGATACATCACTTTTGAAATTTAACGCAGTGATAGATTTTTTCACAAGCATAATAATCAAATAAGATAAAAAGTAATAAATATCAACAAGAACATTAATATTGTTTGCAAATCAACAATATCTATAGAATAATAACAATGTGACGTGTTTATACTAATACACAGGGCCGGATTTAGAGTTGTGAGGCCTCGGGGCAACAAATTATTATCCAAATAAAATGATTTTATTTCAGTGGCGATTTTCATTAAACAGTTTTTTGTGAAATCAAGTAGATATTTCAAAATAATTTAGATAAAACAGCGAAAAAAAAAACAAAACAAAAGTGGGTTCCATTTGAATTTTTACTTGTCGAAGTTTAAATTTTTATGGGCTTTAGAACCTCCACGACGAGGCTCCACAACAAATCGTAAATTGCCTTTCCATAAATGCGACCCTGTATATAAATGATAATTGATCTGGGTTTTACTAAATATTAACACGTAATCAGTATAATTCAGCCAGAGCCGGACAGATAGTATTAATTTCAGAGTTATATCACAAAATCAGACCGCAGTATGAGATCTGTTTATACAACGGTCAAACGTGTTCGTAAAATAATAGTAATTTATTTGTTTACAGGTAAATAACCTTCACGCGAATCTTCAGTAAACTCGTCACAATGGAATTAGAAGACGTAGAAATGTTTCATGACAGCAACTACTCGTACGATGAAAATGGAACGTACAACGGCACATACGAGAACTGTCCTAACATCAACCTGCCCGTAGTGTACGTCGTGACGCAGGTCCTGTACGCGCTCGTTTGTGTCGTGGGCCTCCTCGGCAACACGCTCGTCATCTACGTGGTGCTCCGCTACTCCAAGATGCAGACTGTCACCAACATGTACATTGTCAACTTGGCCATCGCCGACGAATGCTTCCTCATCGGTATACCCTTCCTGATCACCACGATGTCTCTCCGAGCCTGGCCGTTTGGACGCTTCATGTGCAAAGCGTACATGATATCGACGGGAATCAACCAGTTTACTAGCAGTATATTTTTGTGCATTATGAGTGCAGACAGATACATCGCCGTGTGCCACCCGATCGCCGCCCCGAGGTTGCGCACGCCGTTTGTATCGCGCGTCGTGTCTGCTGCTGCCTGGACGGCTTCTGCTCTCGTGATGACTCCTATCTTCATGTATACGACATTGATACCAACTGATAATGGCCTATCGTGCAATATTGTGTGGCCCGAGAGGGAGTTCACCAAAGGACAGACCTCTTTCACGCTCTACTCTTTCGCTCTTGGGTTTGCCGCACCTCTCACCTTGATATTCGTGTTTTATTGCTTAGTAATCCGAAAATTAAAAACGGTAGGCCCCAAAAACAAATCTAAAGAGAAGAAACGATCACACCGAAAAGTGACAAAGCTAGTGTTGACCGTTATTGCTGTATACGTTTTGTGCTGGCTGCCGTACTGGGCGTTCCAAGTAGCGTTGATCTACTCCCCGCCGAATGAATGTGCAAGCCGAATCACTATCACAGTTTTTCTGGTAGCGGCGTGCTTCAGTTACAGCAACTCAGCGATGAATCCGATCCTTTACGCATTTTTGTCGGATAATTTCAAGAAAAGTTTCCTAAAAGCTTGTACCTGTGCAGCGGGGAAGGATGTCAACGCGACTCTGCATGTGGAGAACAGTGTTATACCTAGGAAAAGGGCGGCGAGAGCTCAAGCTAGGGCCTTAGAGTCTCGCGGAGGACTGTCGGTCGGTGGCGGAGGACCAGCTTCAAGGTCTGAGGCATCAACAGCGCTCACTTCAAAGTCAGTAGCTGCGAGTGAGGCATTACCTCTAGAGGCGAGACCCGCCACCCTGGCGCCTCTCATAGCCCCAAACGGTTTATCGCACACAAAGCTCTGAGTGAGAGCATCGCGCCGCACGGAACCCAGCAGCGCGTTGAATGAAGAAGACACCCTGATTGTGTCCATTGACTAGAGTGAAAAAGACTGTGGCCGGGCGGTTGGGCGAGGCACTTGAGCCCTGTGTCTCGTCCAGCGCGCCCTCACCAGGGGCCGTACCAATACTTCGTGCGTCTTCGGTGTTAATGAAGGTTGATGACAACGGGGTTATGGTACAGCTGTAGATTTTTTATTTCAAGCAGCTCTTAGTGTCTAAATGTGGATCAATACGTTCCTCGGTGTTTTTAAGTCTCTGTATAAAGTTATGGCGGCGGCCTAGGGTTGTAACTATGAATTTACTACAGTGTAATTTTTTATCGCATAGCGAGAGTAAGGTTTACCGATCGTATACCAGTTATGAAGTTGTAAAAATTGTACATATCTTGTAAATATTCGTCAAATTGTCATAATGTCACAGTTGTAATAAAATTACGTTCGTGAATATGGTGTCTTGTTTGATTTTCGACCTTGTTGTTATTGTATTAAGGTTCTGTGGTTTAGCTGCGTAGACTCGTATTGTGAAATTTGTGAGACAATGGAATGGGATGAATAAATGAGTACTATTTGTGATATGACCTCACATTACAAGTCCCTGGTTTGTATAATGTTCTTTTATGGAGTCATATCAACAAGTCTAAATGGGCTTAACATTTACGTACACCGCTAGGATCTGTTTATTACATACATTTTCATTTCAATGTCGTTTTGACACATATATCAATGCTCACTTAAAATAATATCCTTCAAAGGACGTAATGATGAAAGCTAAATACCTACCTGCAAATTATATTCAAATATATCAAGGTTGTTACAAAAAGCTATTAAATATTTTACATAAAAGTAATAAAATTAATATATTATTATCTATAGATATAGAGACTTTTAGAGAGTTAAGATATTTATTTTATTACTTTTAACTTTTTCGTAAGTTTGGAAATAACCTACCTAATTTTATCAGCATTGTAATCGGTCAGTATGCCCTCAAATAGCAGGTTCGAATTCTGCTCAGTTTCATATTAAATGGCCACATTTAATATTAAATAATGATGACTCTTGTCATTTTATAAATTAACCAGTTTGTTTCTATAGTCTGTAAAATGCAGGTATCCGTGAATCGCTGAAGTTTATGCTGTCAGACTGTAAGTAAGTCATGAAATACTTCGATCCAGGTCAGTGGTACGTCTCGCGCGCCCTCCGTATGAGAAGAATTCGTTACAAAACCAGCTTATTAAATCTGTACTATTTAATATATAATACGCGCTAATCTCAGAAACTACAGGACCGATTTGAAAAATTATTTCACTGTTAGATAGCTAAGAAAGCTACAAAGTCATCGAGGAAAATAATTAATTATTTAGCTTCTACGGGAACAGCTTAGGAGTAATTTAAAAGTATAAGATTTCTTGTGCAGCTCGGGGATCGAGTTCCTACATTTATAGTGACGTAGCTTCCGTTCCCAGGAAATTCATAATTAAATATAGGCTATAGCCTTCCTCGACAAATGGACACTGAGAGATTTTTTCAAATCGGATTATTAGTTTCTAATTAGCGCGTTCAAGCAAACATACCAATAAACTCTTCAGCTTTATATAAGTAGTAGGTACTAAATTAATCAAATATCCTAATTATCTTCTTACTGGATTACAATGAAAGTCTAATATGACGTTTAAGTCTTAACATAATGAAACAGATTACTTTGTTACTTTGAACCCTTCTTCAATTTGACTGACGTATTATCTCAAATAACATTCAAAATTGTTATCTTTTGTGATACTGTCTTAACATTCAATTTAAGATCAGATATCAAATTCTATTTGAACCATTATAAACTCAATCATTATAATTAAGGACAGGTGCTATTCGGACGGGTGCTCTAAGCGGATTTCCACAATTTACTATACTCTTTGATTTATTTGTATCCGTTAACTTTATAACTAGGTTTGTACCGAATATAAGATCTTAAAATACGTATTCTAAGTTCTTTATTGCACACCAAAATTAAAAAAACCAATATATATAAAATAAAAACCAGTAAAAATACATATGAATAACAGACGGTCTTATCGCAGTCAGCGTTCTCTTCCAGAAAACCTTAGGATGGCATCTTAATTATATATTTGTTTAAAAAAGGCAATTCACGCCCTACGGAAACCCCTAACCCCTTCGTCACGGTGGACTTTTACAGACTTCAAATTCACAGACAAATAATTAATTATATTATAATTGTGCCCAGTGGGAATCGAATGAAGAGCACCAGACTCGTAACCGTAACGTACTAGTATAGATTTACACCATAATTTTTTTAAACCAGATTACATGAGTTTTCGACACAACTAGTATTCTAGTTAACCCCTCGCGCTAAGCTAAAATACTTGTGTTACGAGTGGGTTCACGACGGTAGTGCAGTGGGTGTGGATTGAACCGACGACAACATGATCGCAGGCCCGACTACGGCCGCCTAAAATTTAATTTTAAACCAAATGCCAAGTATTAGATAAATATGGTGAAGTAGGAGAAAATATAATGTTATCTTTAAGTTTCAACGTAACAACGTAATGTAAAAATAATACTGAGTGTTGCAAGTTTTGCCATAAACCTGACATTTGTTCGCGTACATCTAAAGAAAACGTTGCTCTTAGAATAAGAGTAGGTGAATTACAATTCACAACCAAGTTTCAACAAGTAAAATAATTAGAAAACAGCTTCAAACTTAATTTGTCCTCATTTAATATTCAGTAAGAGTTAAACAATTAGTAACTATTAAAGCTCACGAGAAAATCTATTTAAACCGGTGGAATAGTAGAACGCCTAAATGAAATGGACAATATTTATTCAGCACTTAGGTATTTACAACACTTGTACTTGTCAAGAAAATCACAATGCACCCAAAATTCAGGTGTCCTAGAACTCTGTCAATCTTGTGTAGACACAAGATTGAATACATTCTTAATTATTAATGCTAATAATTATGTACTTACTAAATATGTCATAATAAAGCATTTTCTTAATTAAAAATTAAGGACAATGGTAAAAAAGTATAGTATTGACCGGTCAAATGACGAGATCAAACGTCCTGAGCCATATTCTATTAAATTAAACCAACACAACATAAGGTGTGGACCATGGCTCAGGGTGTCGCTAAAGCTAGAAGGAATTTGCGATGTCAAAAATATTTAGAAATAGATATTTACATAAAATTTTACTTGAATACGGAATGGACAAGAAATCTTTGTGTAGATTTCTTTTGGAGGTTGATTGGCCGTGGGACTAACTACCCTCCGTGCTTCGAAAAGCATGTTAAGCCGTTAATCCCCATTTTAATAACATCATATATGTATAACAATAGTATACAAGGAAATGGGCAGCAGGGTTTCCTTGTATGATGCAACAAAATACTGCCATCACCAATCCGCCTGTCAACCGTGGTAACTATGCCCAAATCCTTCCTACCTCGGGAGGATGTTTAGCAGTGGACGTTATATGGGCTGATCATGAGGAGGCACTCGGTAAGATCTAATGTTTTTAAACATTTTTTTACGTACAAGCAACACACGCCTGAGTGCAACCTGAATAGGCTTGGACCATGACCATGGTTTTTAGGTTATACAACTTAAATATACCTAGTTTAGGCGTTATGGGTATACAATGAATCAGTTAAACAGACTAATAAAATACGTTAAATAAAAAAATCGCTTAAGTATCGACAATACGGGCAGTGTATTGTCCATACTTAAGCGATTTTTTGCATTAATTACTTTTAAAATATATAATGACTCTAAATATTTATGGGCACAATTTGACTTGTAACAGTTTTATTTTATGAGTAGATACGATGGTTAAGTTTGATAAAAATTAATAAGATCTTATTTATATACAATAATAATGATCAAGTACAAAAAAATAGCTGCAAAATAAGAGGTAAATTTATTTGAATGAAATATACTTAAAACAAATTGAATAATAAATTCGGTCTATAGTCACTTGAGAGATTTAGCTATCTTCATATCTATCTAAAACCCATGCCGGACAAGGTAACTTGCCAACAACACACACCAAGCCCTTGGCACTGATTGTTATTACATCATCTATAACAATCGTATACCAGGGAACGGGGAGCAGCGTCTCACTGTGTGTTACGACATTGTACTGCGGTCACTAACACGTGTCTACTCGTATATCGCTTCTATGGACTGAGATATCTACGAACAATGTTTCCTATCAATATATTTTTCAGCAAAACATGATGTCTTGGATAAGAATCTTCGTTAACTATGCTTTCTGTATATAGTTATATCGTACTAGCGACCCGCCCCGGCTTCGCACGGGTACAATACTGATAATTATACTACATAATGTCTTTAAACCTCTAACAAACGGGCGAAATTTGGTCAAAACAAACAGAAACAAATGAATATAGGTACCTACTAAAACTCAGTGAAATAAGCAGGTGGGTATACTTTTATCGTATGAAATACCTATACTCTTCAGGACTAACAATACAACAAACACTAAATAAATAGGTATTCAAGTATCTACTTATCCATCATAGTTACAACGAACACAAAATTGCCCTATAATTCTTAAGGATCGAGCGCGCATAATCGCATTCGGCCTACCTCCGTAGCGTAGCGGTAATTGGCTCGCTTTAAATCTCGGAGGTCGTGGGTTTGATCCCCACACCGGACATGAAATCTTTGTGTAAATTCTAAGATTTCTTTCCGGGTCTGGTTGGTTGAGGGACTACCCTCCGTGCCTCGGAAAGCACGTTAAGCCGTTGTTCCCGATTGTTATAACATCATCTATAATAATCGTATATCAAGGAAGGGGCAGCAGCGTTTCCTTGTGTGTTACAACATAATTCTGCGGTCACCAACCCGCCTGCCAAACGTGGTGACTATGGCAATACCCTCCCTCGGGAGGAGGCCCATGTTCAGCAGTGGACGATATACGTGCTGATGATGATGATGACCTACTAAAACTCAGTGAAATAAGTAGGTGGGTATACTTTTATCGTATGAAATACCTATACTCTTCAGGACTAACAATACAACAAACACTAAATAAATAGGTATTCAAGTATCTATCCATCATAGTTACAACGAACACAAAACAAAAAATTTGCCCTATAATTCTTAAGGATCGAGCGCGCATAATCGCATTAGGCCTACCTAAAACACGCGCTGTTATTTTGCGATAACTTCTAAGTTATTCATTAAAAGTATATAGTGTAGGGGTAAAATAATCTGCATGAAATGCTTAAGAATATTAACTCATTTAAAATGATAAGGATAAATACTGAATCCGTCTGATTAGCTTTACAATTACCGCATTAGAAATTATCATTTTTCTAAGATATAATGGATATAGCAAGTTAACCTTGAAAGATAGACATATGCTATCGCAGACTTTTTTGTAGATCTAAAAGAGAAGAATATTTGCCACCATACATTGTTTTGTTATATCTCATAGGGTTTAGGCAGCGTTTTCGTTGAAAGCTCCCGAATGGCTTAATTTTTTCCGACACCTCTGACAAATATCAATATATATTAGTCAAATGTACACATAAACTAAACAAATCATATAGGTAAACCTTCCGGAAGAATCGTTCTATCGATTGGTAACATCCGCATGAAAATCGATGTAGTAGTTTTTGAGTTTATCGCGAACAGACAGACAGTCGCGGCAGGGGACTTTGTTTATAATATGTAGTGATGTAGTGATAGCGGTCGCCCGCGGCTCCGTGCGGATGTCGGTTACCGCTGCAAAAAGCCTACCCAGGAAAGACACGGTCAGCAAAATGATTCCCAGGTCAATTCACAGACACCGACATAAACATCGACAACGCAGTCATTATCCGCAGGCTGCACAGATTGTCTTTCTGTGGATGTTAAAGTTGTTAATGATGAAAATATAATTAATGATGTAATTAAGTAATAGGCATTTTAGGGATTAGGCATTTTAGGCATTTTCAAAGCTTTGAAAAGAACTGTTGTTTAGCTCTGAGAAGAACTGTTGATTAGCTCTGAGAAGAACTTTAGCGTAGGTGTAGTTTTAAGAAAGAAATCTAAAAAAAATCGCACGAAAATTATTAGACTTCACAACGGGCCGTGCAGCAGAAATCGTAATATTTTAATTTCGCCATAACTTCAAAACCAAACGTCCAATTTTAATCATTCAAAGACCAAATATTATCTACATAAACTGTACTTAGTGATGAAATAATTTATTTTGATAAGGATTAATAGCATGAGTAAAATAAACGCGTTTAAATGTAGTCCAAAAAAAATTCAAGATTTCTAAATAAAAAAATGGTCGTTGTGCCTCACTCGACATAGATAGGTATAGTGTGTCGCGGACTTTTTTGTAGATATTTATAAGATCTATAATTAATTAGAACATTTTATGGTTCTATCTTTTATAGTTTAGGCAGCGTACGCAAAATAAGTAACTTTTCTGGTTGATTTTTTACACCTTGTGTCAGAAAAACCCAAATATCTTACGGAACCCTATTTTTTTCCAAAATAAAATTTAGCCTATGTTACTCGTGGATAATGTAGCTTTCGAATGGTAAAAGAATTTTTTAAATCGGCCCAGTACTTTTTGAGCCTATTCATTACAAACATACAAACATACAAAAATAGGTACAAATCTTTCCTCTTTATAATATTAGTGTAGATAAGCCTGTTTCTCTCTTACGTTTCACGCTCCTGTTGACGATATACGGGCTGATGATGATGATAAGATGTATTTCAGTGTTAGATAGCCTATTTATCATAACACTGAAATAATTTTTCAAATCGAAGCATTCGTTCCTGAGATTAGCGCGTATAAGCAAACAAACAAACTCTTCAGCTTTATATATTAGTAGATAATTACCAAAAAAAAATATCAGACGGCAGACTGGTTTGTGTATGTATCATGTTGTACCTAACACACTCGGTACTGGTGCTAACCGTAAGGTTTAACAAATAAATTTTACAGCAGTACACATTCTATTTAATTATGAATGTTTTACAGCTTTCATAGTTAACTGTTTAAATTCTTTTTTTTAACTTTGTTGTACCATAAACTAGTCATTTTCAACATGTTAGCTGTACGATAACAAAAACACTAACAATGTTACAGCAATTTTTCACGTTAGGACTTCAATCCATGCATCACTCAGAACAGCAGCTGACGCAGTGTTTCAGAACTGTTCAATTCATGGGTGCAGTTGAAAACTACGAACTTTCGAACCGTTAAATAATAATAAAATAAAATAGTTCAAACTGCCATTTAAATTTTCATTTATACTGGGAGAATAGTACTAACAAATACCGGAGGTGTGCTACTACGCTAAGCAACAAAATACATACATTGATATCGTGGACCAATAACATTTTTTTTCTCTCCAATACTTTCCTATTATTTCCCTTTTAATCAAATATACCATTTGATTCAAAGGGAGCACAAAGAGCACATCGGTTGTATGGTTTCAAAGGGGTCAAGGGCTTCTATGCGCAATCAGGTTGTAATAAACATGCTTTCCGCGCGCGTTTTTTGCCCGCATAGCTTCCATTCCTATAGAAACTGAAAGAATTTATCGAATCGGTCTAGCAGTTGCTAAGATTATCGCGTTCAAGTAAACAACCAACTCTACTCATCTTTCTTCTCTTCACCTTTATTTATTAGTATAGATAAAATCAATCTTTACTCAGAAAACTATAGGAAAATTTTTTTGCAATAGCACTTTTGCTTAAACTAGGTAACCTTGCGTTTCAGGCTAGAATCCTAAATCCGGAAAATCTTTGATGTTTTTGTACTGAAGTTAATTCTAAACAAGAGTTTAGGACAATAACTCTATATTATTACAAGACCAGTGTCCATCCCGAACTGCTCAGTGCATCTCATATTAAAAACAAGCGTATGTAAAGGAAGACATGATAGCAATCAATACCAAACTACTTTGCTTTAGTCTAAGCATTAGTAGGCATATCATATATACATATCATCATATATTAGTAAACCTACTAAAACGACGCAGTTCAATATAAAACCCCATGAAATAACCAGAACACACGACAAGCTCGACTGAATAAATGGGTCGTGGACGTAATGGTGTTATTTGAAGGGCCTAACCCTTATATCGGGAATAAAGAAATGGACCATCAACATGTGCGATGAAGCGACCATAGATTGTGTGAACCGAAAAAATGCGCAAGGGTAGGAATGACACCGAATCATTTATATTCTTCACATCACATTACGACCACTATTGAACATGGGCCTACCCTTAACAGACAATGGCAAGCCAGGGTCTTTGATAGATGGGCCGGATTGCTGACCCGGCCCCCGCCAACGGCGGATCAAAGGAGTGTCCGGGGCGTTTTAGTGGTGTAGGGTCCTCTCCTCGTAGTATGAGTTTAGCATACCACGCCAGCGCGCGAATACGCTGCAGCGGCGGTGGGAATGCGTCAAAGCATTTCATCCAGGACAACAAAAAAAAAAACACAGGTCTTTGATGGATATTGCCATAATCACCACGCTTAAGATGGTAACTAACCTTGAGCTGAAAGATACTGCTGCCCACCCATCAGCTGTAGGTATATCCCGTAGGTAGTTGCCTCTTACAATACCCATGGGAAAAATAGGGTTTTCTATTCCAAGCCGGAGACCACACGGCGTATCTATATAACTTACGATAGGGTAATATTTAATGCGGTGGCAAAATATGTTTAGTGTCAACTTTTGCTGCGGCCTACCCACCTTATACCTACTTTTGTTATTATAAAGGCAGTATAGGCTATCTATACCTAAGATTATTTCTAGGTAAATGATGCACGGTATAACTCAAAAGAGTATATGAAGAAAACAATATGCAGTTGAAGCTATATGATGCCACATACACTGTTTAGAGTTATACCATATTAATAATATAAATATATTATAATTCTACGCAAATATTTGAAACTGTTTATTAAATAAATTGTAAACAAAACAAACAATTAATTATGTGAGTGATATAAATATAATTTTCGAATATATTACAAAATCATTCATAGTTATTTCGATCAAATATACAATCACATATTGGTTTTAGAATCATATTTTGTAATCCCCTTGCGTGTCACAGTAATTGAAAAACTCTGCCAAAACTCAGTAGTTATTCATAAAAATCTGTGTATGAAATAAACTCAATTGCAAAGTTGTACGGCTGTCAATGCTGAGTGACATAAAAGCGGTGATCAATTCTCAGCCGACAAGTAGCGACAAGCCGATATCGCTCCATGAATATGCAAAAACGTGAAACGGATTTCCCATTTACGTTACACTTCACCTGACGGTGTTACATGGGCCATCCATCTCTGTAATCCCATCCAATACTGCTTATATACGTCACCGCAAAATAAAAAAGGATCGTGAGTTGATCAACTTGCTAGTTAGTAGGTAAACTAACGAGGTTTTGGGTGGTTAAAAAAAATAACCTAAACCTAAACCAATGGGGTTAAACAGCCCGGCTAGCATAGGCAGCGCGACTCGAGTCTACTCTACGGAGGCCGACCAATCACATTGCAGAAACGCACTGTCACGTGACACTTTCTGCAATGTGATTGGTCGGCCTCCGTAGAGTAGACTCGAGTCGCGCTGTCTATGCTAGCCGTGCTGGACTTATTGAAGTTAAAGTTTTTTGTTTTGTCACCACCGTAGCATAATCTCGTTTTGTTAGGTTAGGTCAAGTGCCATAACAATTAAGTTAATAATATAATAATTATTCGCGTTCACTGGCAACTAAATTTAACAATATGAGTGGCACGGAACTTGACCAACTTACGATACCAAATAAAAATCAGTTATAAAAAAGTAAAATATGTTTCCTATTGGCCATTCCCTAATATTTAATTAAAGGTGAACAAACAAGAATCAAATAAAAATTCTACGATATTTTCGGGTCTTTTTTGTTGACATTTCGACGTGATGACATCACGCAATTAAACTCTTATTGACGAACAATATTACATTTTTATTTTTGTAAAATGAGATTAATAAATTTAGGCCACCGAGAGGTTTCGAATCTGCATTTATGTATAGACCATTTGGTCATGATGGATCCAAACTAGTCGTCGGAATTTATATACCTATATACGTGTGGAAAAAAATACTTGACTAATATCTCCAAAGCTGCATTTGGAAGAAAATGACTAAATGTATTAATAAACAATAGACACAAAATTAAAGTAATTTCATTTTTTAAGAAAGATAGAAGAAATTTGTTTAATTGAAATGGTACTGAAAATAGGTACTTAAAATTAAATTACAAACCTATCTAAAACTTAGCGCCGATTACATTCAGTGGCACCTCAATCATCTAAGCTACAGATGCCATCGCCCTGGCAACATCACACGAAGCTGGAAAACTCCGGAAGGTAAATTAACGTCGCCATTATGAGTTTAATAGCCACCATTAAATACTTTGACGTCATATAATGAAGCCAGCGCACCAACGTTATTACTGTTTCACGGCTATAAATTAGGGGAAGGGGTGTTAGCACCCTTTAACTACATTTCTTTTTAAGTCACAGCCAAACGTGCATAATTTTATCGTGCTTAAGACACATTTTGAATACTTATTCTAGTACTTGGTCTAGTCATAAGAAAAATACCAGCTTAAAGTCAGGAAGTTCGTGGTATCTCAATCGTGCCTCGATTAGTTCGACCAGCACCTGTCACTCAGAGGCCCAGGCTAAGCACTTCGAGCGTGTGCTGGTCCGAGTCTCGTTGGCTCGCGCAGTGGTGGCACGCTGGTGTAGGCTCGTTCCCTATGCGACTCAGATACTCACCGAACGAAACACCCGTGTCCGGTGAGTATCTGAGTCACCCTGTAGGTGACCCCGGCGCACGCGGACCCGACACTGGTCGAGACCCGTAGAGCCCGCGTCCGCGAGGACCCCCGTTGCGTCTCCGTCACCCCGGCAGACATGGGCCCGGACTTGATTGTAGCCCGCCGATCCCACATCCCCGGGGCGTCCGGAGCGCCCCGCCGCCCCGGCGAGCGCGAGCCCGGCCCTGGTCAGAGACCACCGAACTCCCACCCATTGGCCCAGGACTGGTCATAAATGAGCGCCAAACCAATATCTTCGGAAACACCCGGATTGCCCCCTGGAGCATAGACAACCAAGCCCATGTCCGAAATCTCTAATACCTAGACCATTCGGCCACCGTTACTCCTAACTGATCGTCAAATTTTATCGATTTATTTATCACACTTCTCTAAGGGGAAAGAAGTTTATAAATCTCAAATTGAAAATGAATTATAGAAAAACATTAACTTAAACATTCAAAATGTATATAAAATGTATATTATAATTCTAATAGAAACCACAGTAGATTGCAGATCACAAATTGCCAATCTCTGGCCACAACGAGGTGTAGATTGCTTCAGACGCGCCGCAATCAACTACCCGACCGACTCAAGAGGCAGTGCAGCTTGACTTTCCATAACACGGACACTATTGATCGATAAACCAACTATTTAAATTAGATAGATAGATAGATAGATATAGATACTATTTTGCCCACAGAAAGCAAACATTATCAGTAAAAAGCATCCCTGAGTTTGCAAGGAACCTTCCGATGCCCTCGTAGATCCCAAAGTCTGCGAACTGCATCGTAGAGCGACAGTTGCACAAAAATAAAACGTCATAATCCCTCGTTCACCCTACCAGCGCCAGCGGCCGCCTTAAGCCGAGTTCCAAGTCCCACAAGAGACGACCTCTTGCGCAGGTTGCTTATTTTGTAGTTTTTAAACCATTTATTTGAGCTGGAGCTGAAGTAGCAAAAGATTCGTGGCTAACTACACATACATAAGATATTATGTAGACTACATCTACATGACAACAGAAGAAAGAAGCAACCTGATGCAGGCGGATACCATTCAACTGCTTGCCTATTCTCCTACCTAATGATAATAATGTTCGTCAGAAAAAAAACTTTACACCCTTTTCTAAAGAACTAAAACCGAAGTTAAGCGGGTGTAACCATTGCAGATAGCTCGTTTAAATATTCTCACAATCAGCTATTCAAACAGAATGTTAATTAAGATTCAAAACTGTAAACGTTAAATGCTAACTGAATAGCTTCAAAAGTTCATCGTCATCCTTTAATCGCGTCGCTCAGATTATCTGAATATGTATGTAAGTTGGCGTCAGTCTAGTTGTTGTACTGACGATATTAATCCGCTGCCATTTGAATAAGTGTAGTGGAAAATCCACTTTGTATTTGATTTGGAATTTTGAAGCAGTTCATTATTTTAAGGATACCTTAGGATGTGGAGTGTCTTGGCATTGTTTTATTATAGAAGCTCTAGTATTGTGCTCTGTGTAAACTTTCCTTTTAGTAAATAAAATAAGAACATATGTTAATAAATTTTATAAATTGTGTTATATTCTCAATCTCACCGAATTGTTTTTGTTTTGTGTGCAATCCTTATACTTTTTCTTAAATATAAATAGTTTATGCGATTAATCCTAATTTGATTTAATTTTTTATTGAAATTTGTGTCAAAAATGGTAACTGCAGTTAATTAATAAGCTGATTTTAATACAATTAGAACACCTTATCTTCTTCTCCGAATGCCTACACACACTTCCAGCCGCTATGATAGCTCTTTCACCATACGCGCAGTACGCCTTTGGAACTCTCTTCCCCACTCCATTCGTGCCAGTTCATCTATCGACGTTTTTAGAAAAAGAACAAAAGAATATTATCTCTTATCTCATTAGTAGTTTTATTATATGTATTAGTTTATTTTTATTAAGTACTAGCTGGCCCGGCAAACTTCGTACCGCCTCAAAATCTACGCGGTGTCCTACATCTACCCTACCCTACCCCTACTCTACCTCTACCCTACCCGTACACTACCCCTACCCTACCCCTATCTCTACCCTACACCTACCCTACCCCTACCCTACACCTACCCTACCCCTACCCTACCCCTACCCTACCCCTACCCTACCCTAAAGTATCCTATGTCCTTCTCCCAGTTCTTAGCTACCTCCCTACCAATTTTCAGCCAAATCGGTTCAGCCGTTTTTATGTTATGTCGTGACAACGGAAAACGGGTTTCATTTTTATATATATAGATGTATGTATTGTATTCATATATATTATTACGTATTAGCATTAGTTTAATATATTCAAAATTGTTACTATTGTTGTGTACACTGTTCTTGCCCGTTTTTCACAAATCTCACTCTGAATATGGTTTGCTGGAAGAAAACTCATAAATGAGTAAAGCTCGCCATTGTACATCATCTTTAATTGTTGAACTCTCATAACTTGTTATCATGTGTACAATAAACAATAAATTTAAAAAAAATATAGTAACAGGATTATTACCTTGAATGTAATTAGTACAAACTGCGTGTTGCTATCGTATCTTTGTATAACAATTTATTTAAATGGCAATAAACAATCAGTACGGTGACTAACGTTTGAAATCAAAACTCCGTCAGCGGTGACAAGGGCCGGACGAGTTAAGTTCAGAATCTGCATATGTATGAGATATTACCATACAAATGTACCGGACTCGGGCAATGTGTCGACTGACCCTGCGGTTTCTCTCGGATCAGAGCTGCCCCGGCCGTTAACGGGATTTTCCGGAACTGAATAAACACAGATGTTGGGAATGATTATAACATAGCGTTATGAATACTAGTGGTCGCTCAGTTGATGAAATTCAACCATAATAAACTATACGTTGTCTATATTAAATTAACTATAAGTGAGTGAGATTTTATACTCCTCCGTCCGCGCAATGTTCGTTAGAAGGGGTACAAAGGAAGGGGTTTTTGTTTCACATATTAATATACAAGGTGTAACGGAAAGGGTATATACATAGAAAGAGCAAAGCTTCTTTGGATCATAAAAAACAACATGACAAGATACATAAAATAAAAAAGTGAGTATTATTTTGCAAATAAAAATAAAAATGCGGAACCCTTTATTCAGAAATACCAGGCGTCAGAGGTTTATTTTTACTTGCAAATAGTTCGTCGACATCGATCAGCTGATTGAGTGCTAGTGATGTATTTATTTAAATGTGAAAAGTTTGGTTTCTGGTATCTATGAATTTTAAAAAATCATTACTTCCGGACTTGTAGAGATAGGATTAAATAACCCTTGCCATATCGTTTGTTATCATCCAAAAAAGCCTTCCTCTTTCTGTGTATATACCTTTTCCGTTACACCTTGTATAAATTACATTTTAGTAGAGTAGCGTGCGAGGTCTAGCTCATAAGTTAAATTAAAAGAAGGCGCTCACGTTTAGCAAGCGTGTTAGTGACAGCTATAGCTAAATAAATGTTTTTTTTGTACAAACTCGAGAAACGACCTCTTTAATTTAAAATGAGGATTATCCCATTAGTGCAAGACCGCACCACCTTTTTTTATTTATATTATCTATGTTTTATAATTTTTCTTTAACTTTTCATTTTGATACCTATATATTTTTTTGTTTCCATCGAAACCAACTGCGTTTTAATCTTACAGTCCTTAATACCATTAGTTAACGAGTTTTATTTCTTTTACTTTTTGGGACAACCTATGCATAAGGTAGCCTGGAAGAGATCGATTTTAGCCATAAGGCCGCCGATTGCAAAATATAATTAATTAGAATTCTCATAATATGTTATTGATGATAAGTTTACTGTATTGTTTTATATTTTGCAATAAAGTATCTAACTTCTTGTCTCTCAGTTTTACCAACACATTTTTTTATTTTGCAACCCTTTTTATAAAATCGAAGAATTACAGTTAAATGGCAGATATATCGGGAACTGTTGCTGACTGTGCATTCTCTATCACGCCTCTTAGGGTAAAACATACCAATATAATCTTAACTATTTTTTGTCTAAAGTTGAGTAGGGTCTCGCCTGAGTCGAGCCGAGGGATTTGTACAAAAACACAAGCATTACAATTTGAAATAATACATACATTAAGATACGAGTGGCATTTGAATAAAATTATAGTAAGGAACAATAAAGATACGAGTAACGTCGGCAGACTTTTGGGCACTATTAAAAAATGAAATTGCCTAGTCTAAATTTATTATTAATACATATATTTTTACTAACTAGTGTGCACCTCAAGGATTTTATTGTGATAATTAACATATATCTTTCACTATACGTGCAGTACGCCTTTGGAACTCTCTTCCTCACTCCAGTATCGACGTTATTAGAAAAAGAACAAAAGAACATTATCTCTTATCTCATTAGTAGTGTTTATTATATGGATTAGTTAATTTTTATTAAGTATGTATGTATTGTATTCATTTATTTTATTACGTATTAGCATTAGTTTGATATACACAAATTGTAGCAATTGTTGTGTACACTGTTATTGCCCGTTTATCACAAATCTCACTCTGAATATGGTTCGCTGGAAGAAAACTCATAAATGAGTTAAGCTCGCCATTGTACATCATCTTTAATTGTTGAACATTCATAACCTGTTTTCATGTGTACAATAAAGAATAAATAAATAAATATACAGTATGTTAACTAACAGAGGGCGTTCCCATTAACCCGCAACAGTATGGTTAAACCCGCTCGGCATGGTGCGCATGCGACGTTGCCGGTTTGGGCAATGCTAGTACTACGTTATTGTTAATTAATTTATTGCCAATTAATTATTTTTTTGAATTCGGATTATTTTATGCTTATTTTTCTATGCTGATATTTTTGTTTTAATCTATTAATGATATAGATTAATGAGTTTAAGGGAACACCCTCTGTTATTTAACATACTGTATATAAGATCATTTGTCCAAGTTAATGGGAATCGATAAAATAAACTTCATGTCTCAAATGCAAATACAAAGAGTTATTTTAACTTAAGTATAAGCAGTAGTATAACTTTTACATACAAAATATAATAATTCTTTATTATAGCACAAAGAAACTTTTATTAAACTTGTCGAGTGTTTTTTTTACAATATTCAATTATTAGCTTGTCTTCATCTATACTTTTTAGTATTATAAAGAGGAAATATTTGTTAGTTTGCATTTGAAAGGCTCCGGAAATACTAGACCGATATCAAAACTTCTTCATCATTATAAAGTTACGTTATCCAGAATTAACAAAGTTATCCTACTTATTTTATAAACACGAAAGTTTGTAAGTATAGATGGATGGATGGATGGATGTTTGTTACCCTTTCACGTGAATACTACTAAATGGATTTGGCTGAATCTTTGCACGGGGATAGTTTATCATCTCGATTAACATATAGGCTACAAAAACTCACGCTCCGACCTACTGGAGCAGAGTAACGCGGGTAAAACAGCGGGCCGCAGCTAGTATAACATAATTTATGATGAAGGTCGAACGGCAATGGGAGCTACGCGGGTAAAAGTAAGTGCGCCGGTAAGTTACTTTACATAATTTTGAAAGATACATTATATGATATGACCATATATAGTATATGGTAAACTTTTCCGTCAAGTATTCAAAAACATTTTAACAATGTCACAATTTTTTTAATAATAACTTTTTTATGTATAATTTACTTATAAATTACCGATAAACTTAATAACCTGCATCAAGCAATTAGACGTGCAGACAAGACGTCAAAATAACATTTTCTGTATCCAAATCAGATTTGGGAACTAACTTTTACGATCTACTTAGTAATAAATTTTTGTTTCCAGTAAAAGTTTTGACTTGTTCAACAGCAAATTTCATCAAACTAAATTTAATATAGGAAATCCACATTTTACAACTCTATTAAAACTTTTACTAGAAACAAAAATTTATTACTTAATCGTCGATTTTCAACATTCAATTTGGTAAAACAAATTGATTTGCTTTAATTAATCGACCTTTCTGCTATTACATTGAATCGTAGGTATATTATTTAATTCTGTGATTGAATGTACGAAATTACTACATCATTTAATAAATTTATTGTGAATTTCAATGGTCATTTTAAACATCGGATTATTGGATTTTCGGTGCTTTGTTTTTAGTTGACTATAATTAGTAAAAACCTCGTAGAGACTCTCGTTGATGCGGTACGTTCCTCTAGTGCTGATATTTACTTTGCACAGTAGATTAAGCATTGCCATTCAACGGGGTTAATAATAATTTTGACTTTTATAGTTATATATAGTTATGAATTTATGTATATTTAATTATGTCCTGTTAGGATCATTTGTACTTAGAATAATTGCAAGAAGGACAACGAAATTCAAACACAATAAATAATTTTGGGAAAATGACTCATAAGATTTCAGACAATATGACATAAATATTTTCCTCAGCTACTCTTTATTTTTTTTTATTTATTCATTTATTTCAGGTAACAAAGATCCATATTATATACATAATACTATACAATATAAAATAAAATACTATACATAAACAATTAAAATATATAACTAAAATTATACACGATTACTGCTTGTTCAGCAGTATCGGCGCCGTGCATTGCGCAGGATCCGGTATCCGGCCACGGATACCGGATCTTTCTTCGCTATAACTGTCTTTCTTCGCTAATAAATAAATTTGAACTTCACTGTAGTATAGCGATGTAATAACAAATAATGTTTTTATTTTAAGATTTCTAGCGTGCTAAGCTAAAATGTTTGTATAACGAGTGGATTCACGTCAGTAGTGCGATGAGTGGGGATCGAACCGGCGACCACAAGTTTACAAGTCCATTGAGTTACGGCCGCTTAAGATTGACCATTGTCTCACATGTACCTAAGTATAAATGTGGACTCACTCACAGCACTGGTATGTTTGTGTCTCATATGTTTGTGTTACTGTGTTTGTCTAGACAGAGTTATTGGACTGATGTTTCTTATCTCGCTATGTGACAAATAATTTTAAATCTACTGCCATGTCCAACAGACGATAGAAATATTTTGTTTTTGGACTGTAAAGGTAAACGTTCACTGAGAATGTACGGTTCAGTGCATTCATTTGTGCTTATTCGAACGAAAGAGTCTTGAAATTTTCAGCGTAAGAATTTATATTTTCTGATAAGTTTTATTTTAGGAATATAACCAGCTTCCCACGTATGGTTTCACCCACGTAACGCCGGTTATATATATATATATATATATATACCTATAATATAGTATGTACATATATATTCATATAAATAATTAGTTGCCGAGATGATAACATTCCAGATTCCCGCGCGTGGCTTCACCAGCGTTACTTCAACGCCAGGTATGATTAACCAGTTCCCGTAGGAACTTCATAATAAAATATAACCTATAGCCTAGATGGGTTTTTGAGATTAGCGCGTTTAAACAAATAAAATCTTTTTTTTTCTTTTTTTTTAAGGATTTTATAGCACAGCGATAATGTCACCCCATTAAGTAACAAAATACATAGGTATTATTTACATTAAATATTAACCACTTAAAAAAAAACTTCAGCTTTAGATTAGACTATAACTTTATATAAGTAACCATACATTTATAAATAATTACAATTATATAAAGATTATATAAAAAAAACTCCAAATTTAATTACTTATAACGATACATAAATCGTCAACGTGTACAACAAAAACCAAACATTAACTTGTTCAATTAATATCAGTTAATCTTGAAACATACTTTTAAATTTAAATTAAACCGGTTTAAAGCTGTCACTGTATTCAAAAGCTTGCTCGTTTGTCTTTTATTAGATCTCGTTCACAAATTTTATGAGGAGTGTAAACTTGAACGACGCCTTCCTCTTTGTTTCGCTATGAATTCCATTCATTTAATTTAATGTTGACAAAATTTACATTGCAGCCATCTTGAAAGAATATAAAGAATATAAATTGACTAAGGTTAAAAAACAAAATTAAGTCACATTTATTTTGCTTCACTGCTTACATCTATTCACGTGAGACACATATTTTTAAAACGAGCTGATCCTACTTCCTACAAATATTTTAGACACGAAAGTTTGTAAGTATGGATGAATGGATGTTTGTTACTCTTCCATGCCAAAACTACTGAACGTAATTGGCTGAAATTTTCCACCGGGATAGGTTATACGCTAGATTAACATATAGGCTACATACCATCACGCTCCAACCCACTGCAGCAAGGTAACACGGGTAAAACCGTGGGGCGATGCTAATAAACAATATCTGTGAAAAATATCGGCTACAAATATATATATAATAAAAACTTAGTGAGATTTATATAAGAGCCTTATATCTAATGAGAACGATACCTTAATTCATATCTATACTAATATTATAAAGCTGAAGAGTTTAATCGTTTGCTTGAACTACAGTTCCGATTTCAAAAAATATTTTACCATTAGAAAGCTAGTTTATCCAGGACAAAAAAGGCTATAATTAATTATGAAGTTCCCACGGAAACGGGAGTTATGCGGGTGAAACCGCACGGGAAGATAGAAATTAAATAATTATAATTGTTAAAAGTACAAGTACCTTATAATAACAAACCCATTCTTAGATTAAGCTGAAATCATTTTCCTCTATTTACATATATTTAAAGAGAATAAAAACATTTTTATGTATCTGAAAGTGACATGCCACAAAAAATCTCAAAACTTGCAAACAATAATTGGTCGCTCGGTTCACATTATAGCCAGGAGGCTAACCGCGGCGCGACACAGACGCTTAAATGTACGATGACCTTTAGAGCTATTGTTTTTATCGCGATGTGTGAGGACGCGTCGCTTGGCTATTATCTACTGAGCACACTAGGGGGTTGTACGGTAATTTGCTACGATGTGTACACTAAAGACCCCGTAGCTTTACCATGTTGTTGTATCTTTGTCATTTTAACTTAATTTTATGTTTAATTAATGTAATTTTAAAGTATCGCATATGATCTTCATCACTTTAGCCGTAGGGCGTCCACTGCTTTACCAGGGCCCCGAGTCTACTATCGTAATGGCGTGTCCATGAAATGTCAATGGCAGTTCAATGGTCGGTATTTTTCCCATTTCTACTAATCGAAATGACATCATAATGGTGTCACTATGACGCACACAATGACATTAGCGTGGTTGAATATAATAACAAATGATAGATTTATAAGTTTTGAAATCGCCTAAATAAATATTACAATCTGCCTAACCATCTCCCCTGCTACTTCTGTTGACGGCCTTTTTCTGCGTTAACAACACCGACTGCCATTCCAGCGCCGACACCATAGTGAGATTAGTAGATTACCGTTTTTGGAATAATGATAACATGATGGCACTACGGTGGCACAATACTTAAAAAAATAGCAGACTCGGCCCCCAGATGATCTGTCTATCTAGATGCTGGGCGTCCTACGCTACGCTTGCCGATCCGCGGTCTCCAATAGAGAACTTTTCCAATTCACATATTATTATGTAGGTTGACATCACAAGAAAATGTAAAAAAAAACAAACTACTGTAACTTAGAGCGACTGTTGCACAAAACTACCCTAAAAACTAAAAATCATAATCCCTTCGCCAGCAACCGCACTGAGCCGAGGAATGAACTGAATAGATTGCATTTCACATGGTCAGCAAAATCGCCGAAAAAGGGAATGTAAATGAAAAAACCTGACAGTGCCAACATCGCAGGGATCTATCGCAATCCCCCGTGGAGTCAGACACCTGATTCAGAATTTCCCTTAGAGCAGACGACAGGGATTAATAACAGGGATAATGGGAAGCGTAGGGCTGGGAAAGACGACGAATTTCCCATTTCAAGTTGAAGTATTTCTTTTTATATGAAAGTTGAACGGATATTTAAATAGAAAGTTAGAAATAGTGTCGAAGTAAAGCGTTATTTTGAATCACACTTAGGATAAATCTGTAAACCAAACTTACATTAATTTATAGAAATGCATTAAAATTTGAAAATTTGATTATAATTTGATATACTCTGTAAATGCAAAAATAATATTTTATCTCAAAAACCATAACATTCTAGTATGGGTTAATGGTTGTAATCCCGGTGTTTCCGGGAAATCGGTTACACACCTTAGGGTGGGGTCTCATCAAGGGCTATTAAATATTAGCAGATGTTGTAGTTTCGATGGCTGAAACTATCCAACAAAGGAACTACAAGTTTTATATTTGTAACGTTGCCGCGTGGTTTCCAGGTTGTAATGGACGTAAGAAGCAAATTTATTCCGTAAAAATGATTACATTTGTTTGGAATCGTCATATTTTTTCCCCTACCGCGCGTGACGTGGCGACTACTGAGAAACACAGCCAAAAAACTCAATAGAACCCACCAAACTCAGTAAAACACTGCCAAAAAACTCAGTAGAACCCTCCAAACTCAGTAAAACACTGATAAAAAAACTCAGCAGCTAAGGACATACGGGTGATGGAAGGACAGCAGCATCTTTCACCTCAAGGATATTCACCATCTTACTGCGATCACCAATGCGCCTGCCAAGCGTACCCCTTCACTACCCTGACTTGCCAAGATCGATTAAGAGGAGCCATATATATTCAGCAGTGAACGTTAACGAGCTGATGAAGAAACTGACGCCGTCACAAACTATCGATCCGGCCCTTTCCTCTTCCCCCCCTTGAGCTCTGTTGATCTTACTTACTCAAATAAACGCAACATAATAATAATAATAGGTCTTTATTCCAAAACTCACAATCTGAATTTTGTTTATAATAATTTATGCGGTTATACAAAGTTGATACGACAGGTAGGCTTTCCTTTAAACTGCCTATACTAGGTACCATTTCCAAGCTATGTACCAAAAATCAATTAAATAGGAGCTGTAGTTTAGTCGCTAATGATTTTTTAAGCTTTTGCGCCGTTTGAACACGATATATCTTTCCTAACAGCTGATTATGTCTACGCATAGGTCATGCACCTTAAAACGATAATGCCTTGAGCACACCGGATGCGTATGCGTAGACGTAAGCGTAGACGTGCACGTACCACTGAGTTGTAATGTATGGAACCGTATGAGACAGGTCACACCGCTTGCGTAACGTAGACGTGCGCGTAGACGTAATGCGTAGCCCTACGCAATGCAGCTCCCAAGGCACAAACTGACTGCGTGACTTACGCCGTACCTGACGCAGAGCAGAACGGCAACGTTGCATGATGACGTTGTATTCAATGGCGCGCCTTATTAGACGTCACACCGAACAATTTTGTACACGCACGTACCTTTGCTGTGCGTAGCCCTACGCACGTAACTTGCAGTCAGTTGTATATTTTTACAGATATACTGGCACGTAGTGATGTTTTGTATTGTTTTTGTAATGAATAGAGATAAGTAAGAAAAACTTATTGAAATTGTGCGTATTTATGAATGTATCTACAATCCAAAAAGTAAATTCTACAAAAATGCATCGTATAAATATATATATTCCGCAGGATTATTCTGGCACAATAGTATTAATATTGCTTCTTCCTCGTCATTTCAGACATCGTGCACAACACAACCTTCGAAAACAGAATAAAATATGGCTGCCGCAGCCGGGTACGCAATAGGCCATGTGCGTTGCGTACTCGGCTCGGATGCGTAAGCGTATGCGTAAGCGTATGCGTAGCCCGGTGTGACATCGGGTTACGCCGTAACTACGCGCGTGTCTACGGCGTGATTACGCCGTAGTCACGCATACGCATTTGGTGTGCTCGAGCCTTAAATCGGAGTATAACCTACGTTGCGTTGTTGCCGCTCTGACGCAAATCATTGCAAAACATCCCGCACCGGGGCGCGCGCGACGTTGCCGCTTTGCTAGGTCAGTGAAATTTATTTACAAAGGGTGGTTACGTTTTACTCTGATTTGTAAGCTATTTAGTTTGTTTGAAAGAAAAAAATCTCAATTTGGTTGCTTTTTATTTTTATACCGTATCGGATTAATAAAAAACACGTATAGTAAACGTAGCGTAATTTAATGCCCCTCTGTCATATCAACGTTGTATAATGTCTCCCAGTTCGGCGTGTCTTTTGACATAGGCCACCTCCAACTGTTTCCATTGCACTCTGTCGGTTGCAACTCTGGTCCAATAAGGCCCCAAGGTTTTTTTTTCAGACGGACGTATGTAGTTAGCCCCGCCACTTTTGCTACTTCACCAGGCATAAAAGGCCTCAAGGCTAGACAAAAGTTATCTTCCCATCAAACGCAACATAACTCAATAATATTATTTGGCTGTGGTATTCTATAAGGTAGAAGAACTTCTCCTGTCGAGAAGCTAATTGAGCGAACTAACGCTATGCTCTACTTCTCTGTCCGTTTATCGCTCGCAAAAGCACTGCGCCTTCAAAAGTTATTAGTTCCTTCACCCCGACAACAGGTTGTGGAGGATCAGCGGCTGATCGCACACGTGTCCGGATATTTGTGCGTCGGAATGTTCACGTGATATTTGTTACAGAACTAATTAGATACGCAGTAGAAGATAGAAGGGCTTGGGTTACTTGTTGGTTGGCAACCATTATTGATGTTACAGATACATTTTTTTATCATTATCATACGTCTCGGGAAGGGTCTCCCCAAACAAATTTTGACATACTATCTAAGATTTTACACAAGATTTTCGGGAATCGAATCCACAATCTCCGTCACTCTCATATACGCGCTACAGAGGTAGTCTTCTAATAGTTGACTATTAATCGACACTAATTGAAAAAAAGAGCCGACTTGCGTCTAGCTTGTGCACTAAGGCTCTCAAAAATTAATGTTTTTCAGAAGTTTATCTCAACGTATACTTTGAGACCTAACTTCTTGACAATTTTCTGATTGTAGTGATCCTATAAAGTTTTCATTTAGCCATTTTGAGGTTAGGAATCCTAAAAATGTGAAAGGCAAAGTGGATGAATGTATGTTGTCGGCACATAGATTTTATAATCAGTAATAAGTTTCCATCAAATAAATAAACCGTGTGGTCTCCGGCTTAGAATAGACCACCTCATGTCTTCCCATGGGTGTCGTAAAAGGCGACTTACGGACATATGGCTGATGGATGGGTAGCAGCATCTATTAGCTCAAGGTTTACATCTTACTGCGATCACCAATCCGTCTGCCAAGCGTGGATCACCACGCTTGGCAGATGGATTGGTGATCGCAGTATATGGCAATATCCCTCAACGATCCTGGCTTGCCAAGATCTGTTAAGAGGAGGCCCATGTTCAGCAGTGGACGTAAACGGGCTGTTGGTGATGATGATGGTTAAATCCCAGTGATCATCGGCAATGCATAACATAACGCTTATAAAATTTGAGAAAAATAAGCAAAACTATCGCAACATTTTATATCAAATATTAATAACACCGCATTATACGGCAGACATTATAATGAGTAAACACCATTACCTACCGCCGCGGTCGTTACAGTGACGGTAATGTAGACAAGTTTTAGTAATGCTATATAGTTTAGATAATTAATTAAGATTAAAGTAGATGGTGATTAAAGTGAAAATTAATCATTTTACGAACATTAGCATACAATCAGTTACCATTGTTAGACGGTTTTCCTCTTGCACCGCGTAGCGCTGAACCGCAGGTTTTACTGTTGTATGTAAAACTCAGTTCGTACAGATTTTTTTTAAAAGTGGCGCGTTCTTCCTGTCGATGCGCATGTGCGCAGAATTACATACAACTCCACTTGTGACAGTTAGTACTTGGTTAAATTATAATACTTCAGAATATTATGTATTGAAATTATTTATGGCGTGTTGGACGGGATAGACCCAGGCGGACATTCATGAGGCGTTAAGCCGTTGGTCCCGATTGTTATAACATCATCAATAATAATCGTATATTAAGGAACGGGCAGTAGTGTTTCCTTGTGTGGTACAACATAATACTGCGGTCACAAACCCGCCTGCGAAGCGTGGTAAATATGACAAATACCCTCCCTCGGGAGGAGGCCCCTGTTCAGCAGTGGTCGTTATACGCTCTGATGATGATGATGATGACAAGTGCGTCTACGAAGAAACGATTTTCTTTTCACTAAGTATTCAGATGCGGGTCGTGCCATTCAATGCACGAATACACGTGACCATAGCTTAATTCGAAACAAATAAGTACACATATTTTCTCTTTGAAATATTATATAAAATGTTTGTATGATAAATATGCAAGCGAATATCAATAAGTGGGGCGAATATGTCATACAGGGTGGATTTTTTTTAAATTTATTTCAATCTATAGTAAAAATAAACTTGTGATATAAAAGGAAATAGGAAATTTATTAAAAAAAAAACATGATCCATATGTGATCCTTGATTATGTTGACATTGCTGCAATCAAAAGTAGAAATTTTTCATTACTATCTTACAAGTGTATCGTGAATTTAGTTACTTCGAAAGTAAGGTTTATAGCATCCGCGAGGATCTTTCGATATATGAAAGTAAAATTGGTGAGAGAATGCAACACATTTCACATCATATTTTGCAGATATCAATGATAATATTTATAAGAAATAAATTACCTTTTTACCTTTACGGTATTAAATAGTAGCGTAGCGTAGCGGTATTTGGCTCGCCTTGAATCTCGGAGGTCGTGGGTTCGATCCCCACACCGGACATGAAATCTTTGTGTAATTTCTAAGATTTCTTTCCGGGTCTGGTTGGTTGAGGGACTACCCTCCGTGCCTCGGAAAGCACGTTAAGCCGTTGGTCCCGATTGTTATAACATCATCTATAACAATCGAATATCAAGGAACGGGCAGCAGCGTTTCCTTGTTTGGTACAACATAATACTGCGGTCACCAACCCGCCTGCCAAGCGTGGTGACTATGGTAAATACCCTCCCCCTCGGGAGGAGGCCCATGTTCAGCAGTGGACGTTATACGGGCTGATGATGATGATGATGATGATTAAATAGTGATGTTTTCCTAACATCGTTTGAAATATTAAAATGCGTTCAATCTTTAAATGTGTTTGTTCGTCGTCAAATTGTTCGAGTGATTGATAATACAAAAGGGTTGAATTTTAGTAAGTAGCCTTTATCAACTTCCCCAGGTAGGATTCATTACATTCACAGAGCATTTGCATAATAATATAACTACGCAAAACACGTTATGACAATATTTTTAAAAATTACCAGTGCATTTTCTAGAGCAAAATTCATACAGCTGTACATAAATATTTTATTTGTCTATTGTGTTTATCCAGTCAAATATCGTATGACTGGTTGTTAAAATCACATTTCTAAAATAAAGGTTTTCATATTTGCTACACATACAGTTCAGTGACTCATAAAGTGAGCATAGTATTTTATAGATACTAGTTTAATCCTAACACCACAAGCTATATGATGGTGCTATTTTAGACAAGCTTCCAGCGCGCGCATTTCATCATTCCGTATAACGTCCACTGCTGCACATGGGCATACCGTAGTAGGGTATTTGCCATAGTCACTACACTTGGCAGGCGGGTTGGTGACCGCAGTATAATGTTGTACCACACAAGGAAACGCTGCTGCCCGTTCCTTGATAAACGATTATTATAGATGATGCTATAACCATCGGGATCAACGGCTTAACGTGCTTTCCGAGGCATGGAGGGTAGTCACTCAACCAACCAGACCCGGAAAGAAATCTTAGAATTTACACAAAGATTTCTTGTCCGGCGTGGGGATAAAACCCACGACCTCCGAGATTAATAGCGAGCCAAATACCGCTACGCTACGGAGGCTACATTTAAATGGTAAAAGAATTATCAAAATTCGTGCAGTGGATTGAGTTTATCTATACTAATATTATAAAGAGGAAAGATTTGTACCTATTTTTGTATGTTTGTATGTTTGTAATGAATAGGCTCAAAAAGTACTGGGCCGATTTAAAAAATTCTTTCACCATTCGAAAGCTACATTATCCACGAGTAACATAGGCTAAATTTTATTTTGGAAAAAAATAGGGTTCCGTAAGATATTTTGGTTTTTCTGACACAAGGTGTAAAAAATCAACCAGAAAAGTTACTTATTTTGCGTACGCTGCCTAAACTATAAAAGATAGAACCATAAAATGTTCTAATTAATTATAGATCTTATAAATATCTACAAAAAAGTCCGCGACACACTATACCTATCTATGTTGAGTGAGGCACAACGACCATTTTTTTATTTAGAAATCTTGATTTTTTTTTTGGACTACATTTAAACGCGTTTATTTTACTCATGCTATTAATCCTTATCAAAATAAATTATTTCATCACTAAGTACAGTGTATGTAGATAATATTTGGTCTTTGAATGATTAAAATTGAACGTTTGGTTTTGAAGTTATGGCGAAATTAAAATATTACGATTTCTGCTGCACGGCCCGTTGCGAAGTCTAATAATTTTCGTGCGATTTTTTTTAGATTTCGTTCTTAAAACTACACCTACGCTAAAGTTCTTCTCAGAGCTAATCAACAGTTCTTCTCAGAGCTAAACAACAGTTCTTTTCAGAGCTTTGAAAATGCCTATTAATTATATCATTAATTATATTTTCATCATTAACAACTTTAACATCCACAGAAAGACAATCTGTGCAGCCTGCGGATAATGACTGCGTTGTCGATGTTTATGTCGGTGTCTGTGAATTGACCTGGGACTCATTTTGCTGACCGTGTCTTTCCTGGGTAGGCTTTTTGCAGCGGTAACCGACATCCGCACGGAGCCGCGGGCGACCGCTATCACTACATCACTACATATTATAAACAAAGTCCCCTGCCGCGTCTGTCTGTCTGTTCGCGATAAACTCAAAAACTACTACATCGATTTTCATGCGGATGTTACCAATCGATAGAACGATTCTTCCGGAAGGTTTACGTATATGATTTGTTTAGTTTATGTGTACGTTTGACTAATATATATTGATATTTGTCAGAGGTGTCGGAAAAAATTAAGCCATTTGGGAGCTTTCAACGAAAACGCTGCCTAAACCCTATGAGATATAACAAAACAATGTATGGTGGCAAATATTCTTCTCTTTTAGATCTACAAAAAAGTCTGCGATAGCATATGTCTATCTTTCAAGGTTAACTTGCTATATCTACATCTACACTAATATTATAAAGAGGAAAGATTTGTACCTATTTTTGTATGTTTGTATGTTTGTAATGAATAGGCTCAAAAAGTACTGGGCCGATTTAAAAAATTCTTTTACCAATAGAATGCTACATTTTTCCAATTTGACACATTTCATTTTGAAAAAAATTAGGGATCCTTGGTAAATTTGAACAATGTAACCGAAGGTGTAGAAAAATGAGTCTTAAAATGTCTTTCGTCGAATGCGCTGCCGAAACTATTAGCGATAGAACAAAATAATGTACAACAATATTGAAGAAAATCATAATGTCTACAAAAAACTCCGCGGTAGCATATGTCCAACTATTGTAGTTATGTCACTACAACAACTTTTTTCATTTTAAACATTAATGAAAATGCTAACCAAATTCAAACCATGCTATTTATGTGTTTATATTAATCCTTATCCAAATAAATTATTTTATGGTCAAGACCATTTAACTACCTATAAAATAGTTTTTAAATTATTTAAATTGGACTTTCCATTCAAAAGATATTACGAATTAAAAAATTCATAATATATCTATCTATCTATATATATAAAATATATATAGATAGATACTTATACTACATAATGTCTTTAAACCTCTAACAAACGGGCGAAATTTGGTCAAAACAAACAGAAACAAATTAATATAGGTACCTACTAAAACTCAGTGAAATAAGTAGGTGGGTATACTTTACTAACAATACAACAAACACTAAATAAATAGGTATTCAAGTATCTATCCATCATAGTTACAACGAACACAAAACAAAAAATTTGCCCTATAATTCTTAAGGATCGAGCGCGCATAATCGCATTCGGCCTACCTCCGTAGCGTAGCGGTAATTGGCTTGCTTTAAATCTTTGAGGTCGTGGGTTCGATCCCCACACCGGACAGGAAATCTTTGTGTAAATTCTAAGATTTCTTTCCAGGTCTGGTTGGTTGAGGGACTACCTTCCGAGCCTCGGAAAGCACGTTAAGCCGTTGGTCCCGATTGTTATAACATCATCTATAATAATCGTATATCAAGGAACGGGCAGCAGCGTTTCCGTGTGTGTTACAACATAATTCTGCCGTCACCAACCCGCCTGCCCAGCGTGGTGACTATTGCATTACCCTCCCTCGGTTGGAGGCCCATGTTCAGCAGTGGACGATATACGGGCTGATGATGATGATGATGACCTACTAAAACTCAGTGAAATAAGTAGGTATACTTTTATCGTATGAAATACCTATACTCTTCAGGACTAACAATACATCAAACACTAAATAAATAGGTATTCAAGTATCTATCCATCATAGTTACAACGAACACAAAACAAAAAATTTGCCCTATAATTCTTAAGGATCGAGCGCGCATCATCGCATTCAGGCTATCGATTGGTAACAACCCCATGAAAATCGATGTAGTAGTTTTTGAGTTTATCGCGAACAGACAGACAGACAGACAGACGCGGCCGGGGACTTTGTTTATAATATGTAGTGATGTAGTGATAGCGGTCGCCCGCGGTTCCGTGCGGATGTCGGTTACCGCTGCAAAAAGCCTACCCAGGAAAGACACGGTCAGAAAATGATTCCCAGGTCAATTCACAGACACCGACATAAACATCGACGACGCAGTCATTATCCGCAGGCTGCACAGATTGTCTTTCTGTAGATGTTAAAGTTGTTAATGATGAAAATATTTAAATGTAATTAATAGGCATTTTAGGGATTAGGCATTTTAGGCATTTTCAAACGTTGAAGAAAATATTAATAGCGTGTAATATTCTCGCTCTTAAAAGAACTGTTGATTAGCTCTGAGAAGAACTTTTGCGTAGGTGTAGTTTTGAGAAAGAAATCTAAAAAAAATCGCACGAAAATTATTATACTTCGCAACGGGCCGTGCAGCAGAAATCGTAATATTTTAATTTCACCGTTACTTCAAATCCAAACGTCCAATTTTAATCATTCAAAGACCAAATATTATCTACATAAACTGTACTTAGTGATGAAATAATTTATTTTGATAAGGATTAATAGCATGAGTAAAATTAACGCGTTTAAATGTAGTCCAAAAAAAATTCAAGATTTCAAAATAAAAAAATGGTTTTTGTGCCACACTCGACATAGATGGGTATAGTGTGTCGTGAACTTTTTTGTAGATATTTATAAGATCTACAATTAATTAGAACATTTTACGGTTCTATCTTTTATAGTTTAGGCAGCGTACGCAAAATAAGTAACTTTTCTGGCTAATTTTTTACACCTTGTGTCAGAAAAACCCAAATATCTTACGGAACCCTATTTTTTAGGGTAGGGTAGGGGTAGGGTAGGGTAGGGGTAGGGTAGGGCAGAGGTAGGGTATAAAAGTCCACCCGTGCGAAGCCGGGGCGGGCCGCTAGTTAGTAATAAATATACATACAAATCAATCACCTAATATCAAAAGTATGGATAAACAACGAACATAGCAGCAAGCTATTTTAAGAATCTAATTAAATGGCTTCTATAAACTTGAACAGATTATACTTTAACGAATAAATATTAATTAGTTTCACTAAATAACATGATGTTTTGTAAATATTGTACTTGTTTATCAAGAGATTGTTTTCTTACTTAATTTGTAAACAATATAAAATAAATAGTCCATCAGTTGATTAAAGGTAACGATGACAAAAAGTATCAGTTGTTAACATTTCTGTTTACTAAACATATATACAACGTGTTAATTAAATAACGCTAAACCTCTTGGGTGGTGATTGTGCTCATGAATATGAACAACTTTTAATATGGGACCAACTTTGTAACTCGAAAAAAAATTACAATATTGAAAACTCATAGAAAAAGTTGTTCATATTCATGAGCACAATCACCACCCAAGAGGTTTAGCGTTATTTAATTAACACGTTGTATACGTATTTATTCTATGACTTTGTTTAAACTTAAAAGTACCTCCATAATGCAATCAATTTAAATCGAGACGTACTAGTTGGACTAAGTTCCTTGATGAGCGGTGAAAAGGAAACTTTTTACAACACTTTTTTACTATATTAATGAAGCAAGCAAACATACAAACTCTTTAGCCTTATATATTAGTTAAAGATATAATAAAAAACCGGCCATGTGCGAGTCGGACTCGCGTACGAAGGGTTCCGTGCCATGGTTCACTAAAGTTTCACCAAAACTCCATTGACTAATTTTCATTTTACAACCAACGTTTCGTATACTATTATTTCGAAAACAACTTATTTATTTATTTAAACTTTATGCTACAGGTCTGTACATAAGGCGGACTTAGGGCCAAGAGGCATTATCTCGCAGTCAGCCTTTGGGTTTAGATGAAAAGTTAAGCGGTGCAAACAAAGATTATGTAATAACATTCAGAGAGAGATAATAAGCAATTTAAATATGAATACCTTCATCAACATAATATATACTTACATACTTAAATACGTACATACATAAATATATATAATACAATACTAAATAAGAGATCTATTTGGAACAGACAAATTTTATTCTTATAATGTTCGAAGATAGTGTTCACGGACTTTACGTTTAAAAATGAACTTATTAGGGGATTTTCTAATATCAAGAGGGAACGCATTCCAGTGTTTAATAACAGAGACAGAAAAAGAATTTGCAAGAAACCTAGAGCGATGGAGGGGGACTGTTAGAATTAAATTATCAGCGGAAGGTCACGGGCGTGAGAGGAGCCTAGTACTTGGAAGTACGTTTTCAGATAGGAAGGGCTGCATGTGCACTTATTCCGCAAATGTATTATTTTATAAACACTCGTTTTACAATCATTTATTTGGCAAACAATTCTTTTTACAAATGCATCAGATGATAATCATTATTATAATATATAAATAACTATTCACATAACAAAACAATTACCGCACCACAAGGCTCAGTTATTTCCCCCTATCTCTGGAATTTGGGCTTTGACGACTTTTTAACGTTACCGCTACCTGAAGGCTGTTCATTAACAGGCTATGCCGATGACGCCCTCTTATTAATACAATCTAACTCTAGAACCGGCTTAGAAAACTTAGCTAGGTCATGTCTAGAACTAATTTCCGAATGGGGTGAGCGAAATCGTCTTAACTTTGCTCCCCAAAAAACTTTTCAATTATTACTTAAAGGCAGCCTAAAAACACCACCAAGTATTAAATTTAACGGTATCTCAATTAAAAGAAAGGATTCAGTCTGTTACCTAGGATTAGTCTTAGAACGCAACTTCACATTTATTGAACACATCAGAACTGTAGGTGAAAAAGCTAAACGTAACTTCTTTGCCTTGACTAGAATATCAACCGCTACGTGGGGCCTCACTTTTAAAACCCTAAAACAAATCTATGTAGCTACATATCTAGGTTGTATTTGTTACGGCTCGCCAATATGGGCCGACCGGGCTACTATCGGTGCTGTGCGAAGAAAATTACTCCAAAGTCAGCGCCTAGCTTTAATATTCTTAACTAAAGCTTATAGGACGGTTAGTACTGAAGCTCTTTCTGTGCTCGCGGGCGTTCTTCCGGTTGATCTTGAGGCTCAAAGACGCGCGGCTATGTATTATTCTACGAGGGACAACATTAACCTAGAATTCTTACCACCGCGAGACCAAATTAAAATCTCAAGATTATTTAAACCATTATCCGATGCATACAATGACATTCTCGATGAGTGGCAGTGTAGATGGGACGTCTCCACCAAGGGCCGACATCTTTACCAGTTCTTTCCAAGCGTTCGTGAGCGACTGGATAGAACTTGGTTGGAGGTTGATCACTGTACGGCTCAATTTCTCACTGGGCACGGTAATTTTAAAAGTAAACTTTTCTCATTTAATTTAATTCCATCCCCGACATGCCAATGTTCAACCTCAGACTGTACATATGAACAGTCTGCTCATCATATTCTGTGGGAGTGTGATCTCTGGCAAGGCGAACGCAATACTATGTTAGACAACTTAGAATCCGCATCAGGTGTGGTTTATTATGCTGATCTTGTGGCAACTAGGAGAAACTTCCGTGCGTTTAAACGGTTCTGTCATACTTACTACTGGACTCAAACATAACAGCTCACATAAAAATAGGACCTTTTACTAAAAAAAAAAAAAAAAAAAAAAAGACATTGTCCGTGGTGCTTTGCAATTGGCTTATCCAATTGTAAGTGTCTTTTCCTGAGGTTAAATATCTCATTCGTTCATTTATGTCTCCCGCTTTGCGCTGGAGGGAAGTGGAATTTTACTTTCCAACTCCTCCTATAAACTTTCTGATTAAATTCGATGCGGGATCCAAGACATTTAGGTGTCCCGGGACCAGCCTAAGCCTAACAGCTTAGAGCCTCTTTCGTGTGTGCCGCTGTTGATCCTGGCTTACAGGAGTTACAGTGGCGGGAGTGTGGGAGGGATTAGTCCCATAACAAAACAATTATCCGATAAACTTTTATTTAATAACGTATTATTTAACAAATAATTCATAGTTTTTTCATTTTATCTTATAAAACAACGTTTGGTATTCGCGGCAGCGGCCGGCGAGTGCCAGAACCGAATTGTGGGCAAATGACAATCGGTTAGGTTAGTTAGAAATGAATAAAATGATTAAATTCACTTAATCATTTTTCATTTCAAACTTAAAATAATAATACCAAACGTTGTTTTATGAGATAAAATGAAAAAAACTATGAATTATTTGTGAAATAATAATACGTTATTAAATACAATTTTATCGGATAATTGTTTTGTCATGTGAATAGTTTGGAAAATTTTTTGTTGTATAATGACGAAATAATAAATAATGTTTTTGCCAAGTGAAAATTTTTGAATAATTTTTTGGTCAACTGACCGGTCACCCCGTACCATTTTTAAGTGCCTGTTGCCATTATTGATATCGAACAAAAAAATAAGTAGTAGCATTTAGTATTTGTTGTAACAGCGGCAACTGAAATACATTATTTGTGAAAATTCCACGTGTATAGTATAGTATGTTCAGGCTGTATCTCAAGAACCGCGATAGTTAGCTATCGCGTGACAGACCGACAGCGAAGTCTTAGTAATAGGGTCCCATTTTTACCCTTCGGATACGGAACCCTAAAAACTGATTGAATTGAACTTTCTTGTTGAAAACATAAAATGTAATTTGGTTTCTTAAATTTAGGAGTTATAAAAAAAGGTAAGAAATAGATCTCTCAGAAATAAAATCAAGGCAAAATATTAGCCGTGGGAAATAAATATGCAAAATATTATTTCAGCTTTAGCAGGTGTTGCCAAATTGAAAAGCGACCCGACACACCCCGCGCTCACACAAATTGGAAATGCTAAGTTTATTGCTGCTCTCACATCTTATTAGCATTATATTTTTAAAGTAGAGTGACTACGTAAACAATTATACATATATCACACCATTGGTAAAACAAGGACATTTGCAGTTATTGCATAGGACTGTTATTTTATTATGCATTGCAGATAGTTTTACTGTCCTGCGTCTATATTGCTCTTTTATCTATTCCATGAAATAAACTACAAACTATAGTTATTTAAGGCACGTTGGTTGCAATGTCCCAAGCCTGTACTGTCCAACAGCTGAGCAAATGCCTCTCTCAATTCCTTCCAATAATTCTTTTCCGGGCCGCTTCGAACCAGCCCTCATGGTAAGTATCTAGGTCGTCTCGCCACATTTTTCTGGGCCGGGCTCGGCGTCGCCATCCGCAAGAAACTATATTATTAAAAAAAAGTTTTATAATAATAATAATAATCGTTTATTTCAGAGACTTGCTCCATAGTTTGTTAGTAATACAACTTACGTAACTATGTTAGTACTTACTTTTAATAAAAACAAACAAACAGAATAAAGCCTAAACTAAACAAACTATTCAATTCATGTATTTTCCTGCAGTATCAGACCCGTAGGTATGCATACGGGTCCAATATTCCAGGAAAACGCCGTCCAACCTATCCCCAATCACCATCAGGATGCCATTGGCACTGCCACGAATCCTGCGCAACAATGATGCCGTTCTTTTTCTCATGATTGCCGAAAAACTATCGGTAGTAGATTCAGCAAACATGGTTGACGCGCTACAGAATCGCGGCAGCCCCAACAGAACCCGGAAGGCGTTGTTGTACTAGACACGAAGAGCGTTGTAGGCCCTCTGCGTATGCTTGACCCACAGGCTGCATGTATAAAATGACTGACAATAAGCCTTGAAAAGTGTGATCTTGACTGGTCTCGTAAATCTTGCAAACCTACGGGCCAACATATTGCATCGGACCGACAACGCTCTCCGTTCCCGTTCTATGTCCCGATCATCATTAAGATCCTCAACTAGAATGTGTCCAAGGTATCTAAAACACGGCACTCTGTTTAGAGCAACACCATATAGGTACACCGGCGGCACTGCCCTGTGACCCTTTGCAGTAACCCCAAACACCATAAATACACTCTTCTTCACATTGTACAGTAGACCGTGAGTCAAGGCGTATCTCTCACAAACCTCCAGCAATCGTCTGAGTGCCTCAATCGAGGGATTCAGCAGCACCATGTCGTCCGCGTAAGATATGCTATTTATAATTTTACCATCTACTGAAGATCCGACCCCTGTGCTGCTGAGTTCCCCGATCAACTGATCCACATACAAGCTGAACAGCGCTGGGGAGGTCAGACCACCCTGCCTTACACCACATTCAAGACCATACGTCTCCGACAAAGCACCCGACCATCTGAACTGGTTAATCTGGTTATTATACCAATAACTGAGAAGTTTTAGCGATGGGTACAATAATTGTGCCCTTGTCTCACCGAAGGTATACACCGTGATGTTTTAGTCGTTGCTAATAGGTACTCAGCCATCCCCACGCCACGCCGGACAAGAAATCTTTGTGTAGATTCGGAGATTTCTTTCCGAGTCTGGTTGTCTGAGTGACTACCCTCATAGGTCATAGTTAGTTGTGTGTTGCAACAAGACTACGATCACCAATCCACCTGCCAAGCGTGATTACTATGGCAAAAACCCTCCCTCGGGAGGAGGGTCTTATTCAGCAGTAGACGTTCTATATGTAAATCATTGCGCTGAGTATGCATGAGTATCATATTGCCGTGTGGTTTCCGGCTTAGAATAGATCACCCCATGTCCTCCCATGGGTGTCGTAAAAGGCGACTAAGGGGCACATGGCTGATGGATGGGCAGCAGCATCTATTAGCTCAAGGTTTACATCCTACTGCGATCACCAATCCGTCTGCCAAGCGTGGTGATTATGGCAATATCCCTCAACGATCCTGGCTTGCCAAGGTATTTTAAGAGGAAGCCCATGTTCAGCAGTGGACGTAAACGGGCTGTTGAAGAAGAAAAAGATGAGTATTCATCAATACTCAGTCAATGCTTTATTTTTTGGTTTGTATACTTGGTTCGCATATTTATAATTGCCGCCTCGAGTGCAGAGTTTTTAAAAAAAAAGAATGCATTTTAATAATTATTGTTACGTTTCGATAGCATGGAAAAACGTCTTTCCAATTATTAGCAATAATTCAAAGATCAAGGTGTTTTATATACTTTTTTTTAGATAACAACAATTCGTATTTTGTGAAAACTTTCAATTGTTAATTACAAATACAGCAGAGATAAAAGTTTTTCTTAATTGGACTAGTTTTGTGTTTTGAATTTCGCAGTGTATTTGTCTGAAGGGAATGGATTCCAGTTTTAATTTTTGACTGTGCTTATAAAGAATTGCAAAAAAACTGTGAATTGGAGAGATAATTTTAATGTAAACTTGTTGGAGAAAAACACAATAAAATAAAATAAAAACTTGCAGTAGTTTTATAATTAACTAATTATATTTTTATTTTGTGAATGAGTCGAACTTGTTTGTTGTCATATTAAATTAAAACTTTGCATAGAAAGGTAAAACTAAAACTGTAATTTATTTATTTACAATAATTCGGCTCATCAATACTAGTTGATTTTGCCTTCTTGCTAAAAGCACAGCTTCTCATTCAGTGGCATTAGCTGTGTATTTTTAGATAAGTCAGTATCAGTATCATCATTTTTTACCGTTTTCTGTCCGTCAATAAATTTTTGGCAAACATTCGGAAGGCATATTCATATGCCGAGCAATATGACGGCAAATAATATAAAGGACTGGTCGGCTTACATCAAAGAACTTAATATTTTTGCTTACTCTTCCGTTCCACATAAATGAATATCATATAGCAGTGTTGGAAGTATGCAGATGAAATAAACTTAAGTCGACTGTATTTAAAATGGTGTAATTTAAATTAAGTAAATTAAATGACGAATCTATTGAAATAAATAAAATTCAAGTTTCTGTATGTATCGGAAAAATAACACGTCTTTACTAATTTCATATCTATACTATTTGTTTATATGTTTGTTAGTTTGTTTGCTTGAATGTGTTAATTTCAGGAAGTACTGGTCTGATTTGAAAACTCTTTTCATTGTTAGATAGCCCATTAATTGAAGAAGGTTATAGGCTACATTTGATTATAAAGTTCCTAGAAGAACGGGATTTTAGCATTCTGGTAACGTTGTAAAGTAGCATCGATTAAGCATTAGCATTTTATAAGTTAGTTTTATTTTCAAGTAGTACTTTTATTTGTTTGTATTATATGTAAAAAAAATCAAATAAAAAATAATATTTGGAACAAATCGTTATATTATTTCATATCAAGAAATTATTAGTATATATTTAATAATAATATTTCATTTTGGTACGAAATGGAATAAAATATGTTTAAAGTTTAATAGGCAAACAACTTCTATGTTTAGAATAGCGAGTTTAAAACATTGAAGAGATTGTTTCATTCATAATAACATGGCAACATTAATTTATGATCTTAAATCTAAATTATAATAAATCTATATTTTAATTTATTCTTTTATTTGCTTGAGATTAAAAACAAAGGGAAGTTTTATTATAAAGAATTATTTTATCTGATTACAATGCGTGAGGACCCAACTTCGATTCCATGATTGATTGATAAAGTAAAGTGATCCGGGTTATTCCTTTGAGAAATTATGGGTAAGTATGTAAAAATCGTACCCGGATATCAGACGATGGTATTCGGTCAATGTATCTAAAGCCAGCGCGAGGAATTGTGTAGTGGAAGTAAATGCTTGATGCTTGTGTGACAAGGGTTATACAGCTAATGTTTACATTATTATGTATTCGTCCTATAGTTTCCGACTTAGGATATATCACCCCATTTCTTCCCATGTGTTACGCACTGATATATGATATACATCAGTGCTATCCTATAAATCTACACTAATATTATAAAGAGGAAAGATTTGTACCTATTTCTGTATGTTTGTATGTTTGTAATGAATAGGCTCAAAAAGTACTGGGCCGATTTAAAAAAATCTTTCACCAATAGAATGCTACATTTTTCCAATTTGACATAGGCTACATTTCATTTTGAAAAAAATTAGGGATCCTTGGTAAAATTTGAACAATGTAACCGAAGGTGTAGAAAAATGAGTCTTAAAATGTCTTTCGTCGAATGCGCTGCCGAAACTATTAGCGATAGAACAAAATAATGTACAACAATATTGAAGAACATCATAATGTCTACAAAAAACTCCGCGGTAGCATATGTCCAACTATTGTAGTTATGTCACTACTACCACTTTTTTCATTTTAAACATTAATGAAAATGCTAACCAAATTCAAACCATGCTATTTATGTGTTTATATTAATCCTTATCCAAATAATTTATTTTATGGTCAAGACCATTTAACTACCTATAAAATAGTTTTTAAATTGGACTTTCCATTCAAAAGATATTACGAATTAAAAAATTCAAACAGTAAACAAAACCGCCATAGCGCCGTGGCCGTTGTTTGCGAAGCGCGCCGGGCATCGCGGCGGGCGGGGTGCAGGGGGCACTGATCTATATATATATACTAGCTGACCCGGCAGACTTCGTACTGCCTCAATCGATACATAAAAGACCTAAACATTTGTATAAAATAAACTGGGCCGTAGAGACTTCGTTTATGCGGTACTCCTACCCCTACACTACCCCTACCCTACACTACCCCTACCCTACACTACCCCCACCCTACACTACCCCCACCCTACACTACCCCCACCCTACACTACCCCCACCCTACACTACCCCTACCCTACACTACCCCTACCCTACACTACCCCTACACTACCTCTACCCTACCCCTACCCTACACCTACCCCTACCCTACACCTACCCCTACCCTACACCTACCCCTAATCTACCCCTACCCTACCCTACACCTACCCTAAAAAATCTTAGCAAAAAAATAAAGCTCAAATTGACTCTACATTTTAGTTAGAAAACGTTTGTATGGGAAAAAGAAAAAGGCTGTTTTAAGGGGTTTTCAGGCAACTACTAATAAATTAAAAATTAATTAAAAAAACATTGTCCAGCGGACAAAATTGTGAATCTAAACCATTCCCAGATCCCCTTGAACACACACAAAAAATTTCATCAAAATCGGTCCAGTCGTTTGAGAGAAGTTCAGTGACATACACACTCACAGAAGAATTATATATCTATATATATAAAAGAAAGTCGTGTTTGTTACAACACTTATAACTCGAGAACGGCTGGACCGATTGCCATGGTTTTTGATTTGTTGGATTTGTTTCCGTCCCGAATAGCAGAATACATTTTAAAAACAAAAGAAAGTCGTGTAAGTTACACTATTTATAACTCAAGAACGGCTGAACCGATAGGATACTTTTGGGTAGGGGTAGGGTAGGGTAGGGTAGGGTAGGGTAGGGTAGGGGTAGGGTAGGGGTAGGGTAGGGGTAGGGTAGGGGTAGGGTAGGGGTAGGGTAGGGTTAGGATAGGGTAGGGGTAGGATAGGGTAGGGGTAGGGTAGGGGTATGGTAGGGGTAGGGTAGGGGTAGGGTAGGGTAGGGGTAGGGTAGGGTAGGTGTAGGGTAGGGGTAGGGTAGGGGTAGGGTAGGGTAGGGGTAGGGGTAGGGTAGGGGTAGGGTAGGGGTAGGGTAGGAGTAGGGTAGGGATAGGGTAGGGGTAGGGTAGGGCAGGGGTAGGGTATAAAAGTCCACCCGTGCGAAGCCGGGGCGGGCCGCTAGTACATAATAAAAAGGCGCTAGTTTCTGGTTACGTTATAGTGAATTTTATTTTATATTTTTTTAGAATAGACAATGTTCCAAAGAGGTTCGATTCGTTACACCCTGAGTAAAATACTCGGTGAAGTAAATCACCGGGCTACAGCCTCGTAGCTGACTACATAAATTTCCACCCGAGAACAAAAGATGCAACTAAGGAATATGAGTGAGCAGCAGCATCTAGTAGCTCATGGATACTCACAATTTGCGTTCATCAATCTGCAAGCGTTGTGATTATGTCAATATTCCTCAATGACCCTGGCCTGCCGAGGTCTATTCAGAGGAGGCTCATGTTCAGCAGTGCACGTAAACGGTTTCATAATATATATTAGACAGATATTGTATTAGGCAAGATAGTATCATGATTTACGCAAGGCACCCTTCAAAGAACTTTATTAGAAAGCAGTTAGTACGCTTTTTTGCAATCCTATACGTTTAATTTTTTCCTTTTTATTTCGTGAGCTTAACGTTCTTAACCTTAATGTAAAACCCTTCTAGGTAACCTAAACGAATATAAATCAAGATAATTGTAGCAGCTCTGTCGCCATTACTCTTCAGCAGTATATCTGCGAGGTTCGCAGCAAGACGTGCGTGCTACTAGAACACTTATTAAACTACAGTGACACTGCACCAAGTTGTATATGACCTGTATGCACGGCGTGACGTGACACTGTAGTCATTTTTAAGAATTGGTGTAGTGTGTGTCTATATCATAATCTTTAAATTGACAATAGTACACGTATAAGTAAAGAAAAATAAGAAATAAATAAAAATATTTATTTATAATGCACTGGATTACGAACAATAGCGAGATAATATTAAGTCACACATAAAATCAACTGTAGCTGTATGTCACATCCACACATGAACATGCAATAATATGAAATTTACTTTAAAATAAAATTGAACATGCAATAATTTAAAAGTTACTAATGTTTCATCAAAAAAAGGCACATTAGAGACACACGTTTTCATTTCTTTCTCTACTCTCTCTCTCTCATTCCCCTCTCCCTACACCTACTTTACATTGGCACATTTTTTTGAAACTATACATTTCCACAGCAAACAAATCCCAAAATTAATGCTTTATTTTATTTGTTTGTGAGTCACTTTATTCACTTTGTAGCGGGAGTCCAATGATAATTTTTCTGTATTCGAATTATGGTTCTTGGGGAAATCATAAGATATTAAATACATTATTGTACTATAACATACTCTTCTTTAAGGCTTCTTTTCCGGGGTGAAATGCATTACGTATCCGTTTCATCGTCGCGGGGTGCGTCTAAGAGTTCGGCAAAATATATGTGTGTCTATTCTGCTTGATCCTTCGTCATCTCCTCAATCATGAATGAAAAAGGAGTATATTTCTTTGTAAAATCCACTTATCTTTTCTTTATTATTCCTCTTCCTCTAACTTCGTCAACATTCATCACTATTCTTGTCACATGCCTTTCTTTTCTCCTCATCACGTATCCATAGGTTCCACGCCAAATTGTTGCCTCTTAACTTTTCTATTACTGACGCCACTTTCAAACTAACTATTACTATTACACCAGATTGAGTCATTTTATCACTCTCATAAGAGAAGACTTGAACATCTTTTTTTAGGCTTTTTATGGCGCAACATTCCGATTCAGGTGGACTCAGCATAACCTAATATTCCAGGTTCAAATCTAGCCCGCGGTATCAACTTATTCTAACAAATTAAATATAGACACATGCCTAACATTGCGAAATAAATAAGATCGATGAACCGTGTGAAAACGTTTTTAATAAGCCACCTGTGATTTGATGTCAAGGTTTTATACTTATACATGATTTAGTAATAAACTGTATGGTACATACACTATCAGCAATCGTTTACATGTGTGATCCCACAATCTTAACTAAGGACTACTTTTGTGGGTTAAGTCATTGTCCCCAATAGTCATAAAATCATCTGTGTCACACGTGTACTAGGTAACGGGCAGGGACGTTTACCTATCCAATGTGCTGTATGGTAATTATGGTTAAAATCCCTTCGAAGGAAACTCATGTTTAACAAACGAGTTAGTTTAGTGTTAAGAGCTAGAGTCAGTTAGTTTAGTGCGTTTTAAAAAAGGTCTAAGTAGGTACTAAATGGCTGCGGTAACAAAGTTACAAAAAAAAATGTTATTAGCAATTTCAGAAAGTTCTTGAACGCATTTAAAACTTAAATCTAATTTTTATTCACGTTATTTAATGAGGTAATTTGTTATAGACCACTGATTACGTTAGAATGTAATAATAGAATGATATTTATGCGAATGAAGTTTTGATTAAGACTTTGGATTATAATTTTATTTGGAATGTTGATGTAAAACAACTGGTCTAGAAAATATAAATGAATTTTGTATTAAATTTTCATACAACAATTGATGACATTAGATACTTCTTCACAAGTTTTACGCACATACACATTGTTAATCTGCGGTACAGTGGTTCACAGTAAAGACTGAAATGTATGTTCTGTTTAAATATTTCTAAAAAGAGAGAAAAGTCTATGAAAAAATAGGTATCGCATAATAACACAAGGCTAAGGCTGCTACTAAGTCGCTGTAGTGTTCTTGCTACGCCGTAGAACCGTAGCAGCTACGTAACAAACATGTTAATCAAAAAGGTTCTACAATTATGTAATATAAATTGTATGATACATACAAATTGTATCGAAAATTATGAATTTCATCAAATATATGCTACTATTTTAAATAGTTATTTACTATAGTAAGTTGGAAGCTAAGTTAATATACACAGAAAACAACAAAAAATACCATTAAGTAATGATTTTTAGCATTTATTTAATAAGTACCTTCCCATTCCCAAGGACTTCATCATTAATTAATATAGCCTATGGCTCTCCTGGACAACGTAGACTTCTAAACGTGAAATAATTGTTGTTGCCAGTATTCGGTTACATTTCGGGGAGTGTGCGGAGGTTCTACATAACCTGATACCCCCTTCACCCTTCCATCACCGGACGACTAGGCGCGGCGAGCGGTTTCACCTTTTTGTTGTAGACATTCCTTCAACACGCACGAAGCGATTTGCTTCTTCCTTCATAATGCGGACGGCTAAGGAGTGGAATTCTCTGCCGGGGTCAGTTTTTCCGGAACGCTATAATCTGGACATCTTTAAGGCTAAAGTGAACAGACACTTTCTATGCAAGCGTGTACCATCTTAGGCCTTATCTTCGCCTTCCATCAAGCGAGATTATGGTCAAACGTAAGGCTATACATATATATATTTATTAATATTTAAAAAAATCCTGAGATTAGCGCTCTGAAGCAAACAAACAAACAATTCAGCTTTATAATATTAGTATAGATTGGACATTACTTAGCTTTATTTTTATCCTTATGCGTGAAGCCTTTTGTAATTATTAAGTTCTGAACGGTATCCCAATCTTTAATACATTTATGAAAGAAACTCTGAATTTAGTAAACTACTACTATATTTACTATATTTACTTTAAAATAGAAATATAACTACTATATTTTATAATACAAATCATATAGTTTCATAACTGTATACCAAGAACTCGAGAATGACAATATTAAATCAGTTTCTGGAAAAGTGACTAAGTTTCATATTTTCTTTTATAAAAATAATCATCTTATAATAAAACTGAACTGAACGTATAATAAAACTGGTGGAAATTAAGTTCTGTACATTGAAGATATTTTGAATAAAAATAAAATGGAGGGCAGTCTTTAATAGGGATACTAAAGCGAAAAATTTAATTTAATATTGTGTCTTTCTGCCTGTTTGCCTAGTTCTTTAAAAGCGTATTACGCTGAAACTTGTTTTTTAAAGAAATTGGGTACAATTTCATCATACTCTGTGGAGTAAGATGTTACAAACATTTCTGTATTGAAGGAGAGAATAACTGTTAAAATGTTCACAAAGTTATAACTCATCATCAGCCCGTATAACGTCCACTGCTGAACATACGCCTCCTCCCGATGGAGGGATTTTGCCATAGTCAAGTCACCACGCTTGGCAGATGGATTGACCGCAGTATTATGTTGTCACACACAAGGAAACACTGCTGCCCATTCCCTGGTATACAATTGTTATAGATGACGGTTTAACTTGCTTTCCGAAGCACAAAGGGTCGTCCGTCAACCAACCAGACCCGGAAAAATTCTTAGAATTTACACAAAGACTTTTTTGTCTGGCATGGATGGGTATCGGACCCACGACCTCAGATATTTAAAGCGAGCCAAATACCGCTACGCTACGGAGGTTGTATAACTCATTAAGTCAGATTTCAGTAATTCTTTGTAAAAAACATAATAGTCTGAGGAGTATCCAGAAAAAGTTACCAAATTGTTAAAAATTTCGAGCAGCCTAAAGTTAGGCTCAGATGGCATATAATGAATACAAGATTCTTCAAAGAAACTTCCCTCTATTAAAAGGGTCCAAAGTTTTCTCCATACAAAACGACTAAATATTTCTGATTAAGTTTACTAGCAGAGTTTTTTGCAAACTACTAATATTCTTGTTAACCCCTCGTGCTAAACTAAAATGCTCGTGTTACGAGTGGGTTCCACATGTTCCACAGTTGGAACCACATGATCGCAAGGCCGACATAATAACAAAATAGAAAAATAAAATATAAATACATTTCCATCTAACATGTGCATTACTTTAAATAAATTTAATATCCCAAACCCACACAATATGAAAATTGAATAGCGCAATACGTTTTGCAGCGCTCGTAATTTCGTCTCTTATCATAAGAAGTGCATGCCCGCTTCTACACTATTTTTTATTTCACTCACCCATGGGTTGCACTCTGTTGTATTAAAATTTGTTTGTACTCAAAGTGTATACAAAAACTACAAACTTAATGCTATAATTACTTTAATTATCATCTGTCCGTACAACGTCCACTGCTGAACATGGGTCACGTCCCGATGGATGGTTTTCGCCGTAGCCACAACGCTTGGCAAGCGAGTTGGTGACCCCAGTATTATACAATGTAGGTAATGACACATATAGTGAAACGCTGCTGCTTGTTCTCGGGTATACAGTTGCCATAGAAGTTGGTTTAACAATAGGACGCAATGGATTCACGTAGTTTAGGGGGGGGGCGGAGGCGAGAAGAAATTTTAAAATTTACACAAACGATTTCAGGTTCCCGTTTGGGATCATATTCACGACCTTCAAGATTTAAGGCGAGACTTCTTCCGCTACGCCACGTAAGGCCACTATAATTACTTTAGTCGAGTTAAATCCCTAAGACTGTCGACCGAGTTTGTGTCAGCGGTTGAGTTTACTAATCTGTGGCGAGAACGGTGTCCCTAACTGAGTATTAGTAGGAAACATCAAAAGACTAAACACGAGAAGTATAACTAAGTAACGTTGGCTTAACTGGTCTACTGTTACTAAAACAAAGTTTTGTGATTTATATCATACTAGCTTCCCGCGCGCGGTTTCATCCTCGTATCTCCCGTTCCCGTGGGAACTTCATAATTAAATATAGCTTATGTCATCCGGGAATAGTGTAGCTTTTCAACGGTGATAGAATTTTTCAAATCAGTCCAGTAGTTACGAAGCCTATTCAACACAAACAAACAATCATATTATATGTGTATAGATAGGACAACCTCCGTGGCGTAGCGGTATTATGTTCACTTTAACCCTTGGAAGTCGTGGGTTTGATTCCCAAGCCATACAAACAATCTTTCGAGTTAAATATAAGATTCTTTTCCGGGTCTGTTTGGTTGAGGGACTACCCTCCGTGTCTCGGAAAGCTCGTAAAGCTGTTTGTATTAATTTTTATAGCATCATCAATAACAATTGTATACCAAGAAACGAGCAGCAGCGTTTCCTTGTGTGTTAGAAGATAATACTACGGTCACCAGCCCAACTGCCAAGCGTGGTGACTATAGCAAACCCCTATATTTAACTGGCAACTAAAAAACGGACAAACATTTTTTTAAATTGTGTTTTTGATTTTAATCCCTATCTATAAGGTACGCATACACACAGCAAAACGCTGCTAAGCGTACACGATTAAAAAAACTAGATAAGAACTGGATTAATCCCATCCACACTCCAACCACTGCAACTTCCATAAGCCAGGATCAGCCACACATTGGTAATGGCAATGAGCACCGAGACTCAACAAATCCCAGGAAAAAGTTGAAATGCCTTGTGACCGCCAACTAATTTAATGAGAAAGAGCTTAGGAGGAGTAAGAAAGACTTATGTTTTCACTTCCCTCTATTACAAAGCGGGGGACAATAAAATTCTTGATGGGTAATTCACAGCAACAGAAAACAGTTGTAAAACACCAAAGATGGGTAGTAAAATACGGGGGCTACACATAAGAGTACACATTTCATTTGGTATATGCTAACGGCTTAACGTGCTTTCCGAGGCATGGAGGGTGGTCCTTCAACCAACCAGACCTGGAAAGAAATGTTAGATTGATACAGCGTTGCCAGACACACTGTAATTACAGCAGATTTACTGTATTTTCACACGATCTACTGTACACTGTAATGGTAAAATTACAGTGTATGGAGAACACTGTAATTTTTCTACAAGCAAAAATCAAAGTAAACTGAAAGCAGCCTTTGTGAAAAGAAAAAATAATTATGAACGCAACCGGCTACTAGAGCCCGCGCCATCTCTTTGCTTTTGTCATATGAACGAAAATGTCTTATTTTAACGGGCATGAATAGCGGCGCCGTTACTTGTATAATGAAGGTGTGTGTGTGTGCGTGGTGTATACTATGCAGGAATTTCCCGACATAGGCTAAGAACCTTTATAGTATTAACCGCCTAAATTTTGTCAACCATGAGTTAGGTAAGTTTTCAAGCCTATTGGGACCAACTTAAATTAGATTGTAAATTGGTTGTTTTGCGATGCATTACGAATTTATTCGGCTTGTTAAGTAGTTCTGTGAAAGTTGTGAATTTTTTTTTGAGATCTACTGTAAAAATTGCTGTATTTTTTTTTAACTTTTGCTGTAATTTTGTCACAAACACTGTAAATTTGAGCACGAAACACTGTAATATTTGTTTCCTCGTCTGGTAACACTGGATTGATATAAAGATCTTGTCCAGCGTGAGAATCGAACCCGCGACCTCCGAGGATTAAGAAACTTATACAGCTACGCCACGGAGGCGCGAATAATTTATGTAAATTACATATTTTGCGTGTGGGTGTGCTTTTTGACCGTAAATATATTTGTTAAGTCGCCGCTAATTTATCAGAATCTATTTCACTTGTGGGGTATAAAAAAAAGTAAATCAAATACGGGCATAATTTTATTAAAATAAATATTTTATCACTACAAAATCCATGTACCAAATTAATTATGCTCAGATTATATTTTATGCAATTATTTACCTATTAGATTCAGATGTCAGATTTAATTACGAGTACCAAAGACTTTATCGCTTCATGACTCGCTAGCAGAGATACTCGTACTAGATTTCAATTTATTTTGAGAACATCATTGAATACAATGACCTCCTTCTTACCAAGCATTTGCATAGTTAATTAACATAGAAATAACTAGATATTTTCTTTGTTCTACCTTTTTAAGTCAGAAACTTATCTAACTTTCCTCAACTAATCACATTAAAATGCACATATCTAATGCAAAACATGCTATTTTTATACTGCGCTTTAGAAATGTACGGATAATTTAAATTTAAAAAGAACTTGAAGTACGAGATCAGTTTTTAAATTAAAATGAAAGTTGTAGGTATGAGGAGAGGTGAGGGGAAGGGAACCACGGTGAATTCATACGTTGCAGTTCGCAATCCAGGAATAGTGAAATCAACTGATTAGGTTTAGTCGGTTTAGAAGTGAGTCACGATTGTATTAAGTAGGGGATTAAACTGCAAAGTTTACCACTAAAGGCACCACTTGCACTTGATAAATACTTTTTACATATTTTTTGGGTCATATATTGAAAAGTTTTCTTCCCGCGCGCGGTTTCACCTACGAAGTTCCCGTGACAACTACTTAATAAAATATGAAAAATACTGAGATTTTTTTTTTTATCTGACGGACATTCGTATGTAGCCACGAGGCTTTTTCTACTTCACCGGGCATAAAACCTTTTTTTCAAACCGGACCAGTAGTACTTAAACTAGCGCGTTCAAGTAAACAAACAAAATCTTCAGCTATACATTTTAGTATACATTTTAAAAACTTGAAATGATATTTGAAAGTTTGACTGCTTAAGGCGTGAAATGCCCATTCAATCGGTACTAAGGATACAATGGAATCTACTTATAAGGTTGTTATTTCTGACCAATGTCATCTCGGCAGTTGGTTGGTATTGGACCTGTTAACGAAGAATATTTCGTATGTTTCGAATAGGCAAATTACAACTATCCACCTGATATTAAGTAGTATATAAGGTTCCAAATACAGTGGCAGAAACTATAAATGTGGCTGTATATACGTTGTAAAAATCAAGAATTGCAAAAATTTAATATAGTGAGCTTTATGAGAGTATACATTTTTGTTTCAAAATACTTTTCGGAATACAAGAAAGTGAATAAAATGGAGTGTTTTCAGGAGATTACTACCTCTAATGGGATTAGAAGACAAACGAACAGGTTTTTACATCTCATTATACTAATTGTGAGTGCTTTTATTTGTAAATGGTCTGTGTTGTTGGAAGATAGTTTTAAAATGCAGTTAAAATTTAATCAGACACTACCTATTAGAATTACACAACATTACTGCAAGAAATAAAACTGTAAAATAGCTAAATTTTATTGCTTGCAAAATTGCTTTGTTATACATGATAAAAACGGTTATGGCATAAATAAATAAATTATTTATTTAGAATTGTTAGTCGTGAGCTTTTAATTTCATATGTTTTGTTAATATATCCTTTCTTTAGCGGAATAGATAAATTCCATCTTATTTTGTTTTACCACAAAATTTCATGTCAAAACTTTCTAATAATCATAATCACAAAAAACCGGCCAAGTGCGAGTCGGACTCTCGCACGAAGGGTTCCGTACCTACTAGTTGCAAGTGCCTACCTATTTTTGATATCAAGAATACAACAAGTAACATAGTATAAACGTTTTTGTAGCTCGTTGTAACTCTGATCGATGTTAATAATAGTTGATTGAATGAAAGGTAAATTGCGGTTTACGGTTTATGACGTATTAAAAAAAAACTACTTACTTGATCTCGTTCAAACCAATTTTCAGTGGAAGTTTGCATGGTTATGTACATCATATATTTTTTTTAGATTTATCATTCTCTTATTTTAGAAGTTACAGGGGGGGGACACACATTTTACCACTTTGGAAGTGTCTCTCGCGCAAAATATTCAGTTTAGAAAAAAATGACATTAGAAACCTCAACATCATTTTTGAAGACCTATTCATAGATACCTCACACAAATGGGTTCGATGAAAAAAAAAATTTTGTGTTTCAGTTCTATGTATGGGGAACCCCAAAATTTATTGTTTTTTTTCTATTTTTGTGTGAAAATCTTAATGCGGTTCACAAAATACATCTACTAACCAAGTTTCACCATTATAGTTCATATAGTTTCGGAAAAAAGTGGCTGTGACATACGGACGGACAGACAGACAGACATGACGAATCTATAAGGGTTCCGTTTTTTGCCATTTGGCTACGGAACCCTAAAAAGGTGACTTCAGCGATTTGAGAAGGTCTTTCGGACTATAAAGTATTTGAAAAAGCACCCGAAAACAACTTATTAAAAGTCTGGACAACCGAAGCCTTGCGTCAAAGGATTCAAATAAACATTCACTGTACGTCGCAAGTCCATTACTCAATCTGACACACATGTCACTTGTTACAAATAAACTTTAGATCATTATTATATCACTACAGTGTCACGTTGGAATGTCTATCTCTTGAGATATATGTATTACCTTAGTAAGGATGCAGTTATTTTTTTTAACAACGATTTCTAAAATATAAACCTTTATGATTAGAATTTTGAATGATTAGTTGCGCTTCCCTCCTTCGCAGAATGCGTGGCAGTTCACACAGCATCTTCAGCGTATTGTGTGATAAATGGGACAGTCCAATGTTGGCCCATTGGATTAGACTGCACGCGATGTAGACTGTAAAGTAGAATTAGTTTTATTTATTTATATTAAATTACTAACAATAGGTTAAGATCATTGTTACTAACATTTTATGGACTTTTGGTCTAAAATAAATGATTAATAATAATAAAAAAAATGTTATGAAAGTTTTAGATCATGGAAACATATAAAATTGAAATGAAGAACAAAGGAGTATTTTTGTACCAGTAATTTTATTATGTAATATTATGGACTTATATGAAGTTTATTATTATATTTGTATGTAGTTGTATGTAACTATAAGTGCGTAAGTTTATATATGTTTTTACCAATTTGGTAAAAATAAATAAATCTGTTGTACCTTGCTTTGCACTAAAAATCTAGGTATCTCTTTCCAAAGGTTTGCTGGCAGAAAATTCATGATTGAAAAGCTCCCCATTGTACCTACATGTTGCATCCAATTTATGTCATGTAATTTTCTATGTGCAATAAAGTATAAATAAATAAGTAGAATGGAAGTATATCGGGTCTTGTTAAATACTTTATGTGTATATGTCAGCTACATACGGTTGTTTTCGCTGGTACGTAGCTAACATATCATCATTTCAGCCGTAGGACGTCCACTGTTGGACATAGGCCTCCCTCATAGATCTCCAGTTGTTGCGGTTAGAAGCGGCCTGCATCCACCGTGATCCTGCGGCTTTAACCAGATCGTCCGTCCATCTAGTAGGTGGACGTCCTACGCTACGCTTGCCGAGGTCCGCGGTCTCCATTCGAGAACTTTTCGGCTCCAACGGCCATCTGTTCTCCGTGCTATGTGGCCTGCCTATTGCCACTTCAACGAATTAATCCGTTGGGCTATGTTGGTAACCCGCCAAACTAACATATGTACATAAATATTTAACAAGACGGTTATACTTGGAATCAAAATAAGTTTGTTCTAGCTTTATCACTGGCTACGTACCGAGATTTTACGATCGCTGGATTAATGCTCTGCTCCAATAACTCGTAGCGAAATGTTTATGTTCTCGTTAATCTAGGTTAACACGAACTATCTGTGTAATAAGAAATATACACATTTGTTTAATAATCTGTATATACCAATGTCTAATCAGAATAATGATGCGTCTTGGTTTTTATTTAAAAAACATTTTTTTGTTAAAATTACAGTTTCCATGACAACAGATTGATCAAACAAATTTTGAAATATATCCTACTATTATTATAAACGCCAAAGTTTGTAAGTATCATGGATGTACAGTCAGCAAAAGAGATAGGTTTAAGCCGTCAATATGTAATAAATATGTTTTTGTCAGTACAAGAGCCGGTAATTATTTATGGGCAAAGAGTTCGCTGCTGGCTGTGTTCGAATATACATAATAGTTAAGTCTTCTCATAAACTTGTACATATAAATTTAAAATGCGTTTTACGGGGTGTAAACCTATCTCTTTTGCTGACTGTACTTTTGTTTGTTATTGCACACGGATAGTTTACAAGCTGAATATAGGCTACAAAATATCACGCTCCGACTGGAGTAGAGTGGCCCGGGCGCAGCTAGGCTGGAGCCCTGCTCGCCTTTATGCCCGGTGAAGTAGCAAAAGCATTAGGGCTAACTAAATAGGTCCGCCCAAAAAAAAACTGCTTGTATTTTATAATGATCTACTAGAAAATAAGACATCATCATCATCAACAACAGCCCGTTTACGTCCACTGCTGAACATGGGCCTCCTCTTAACAGACCTTGGAAAGCCAAGATCGTTGAAGCATATGGCCATAATCACCACGCTTGGCAGACGGATTGGTGATCGCAGTAAGATGTTAACCTTGAGCTAATAGATACTGCTGCCCATCCATCAGACATTTATGTCCCTTAGTCGCCTTTTACGACACCCATGGGAGGACATGGGGTGGTCTTTTCTAAGCCGGACACCACACGGTCTATATAAAAGCCACAATAATAACCACACGGTCTAAATAAGACATCAGTTTATTAATATTTGTTGTTTCTAAATTTGACTCAAAATTTCGTGAGAAATATGAACGAAATATGGATAAATTTGTATTGTTCAATTGATTTCAATTGAATAAATATTTCTTCATCATTAAAACAGTATCATATTATTAGACAAACATTGCGAACATTTATATAAGACCAAGTAAACAAAATGGGAAAATATCGCCTCATAAATAATTTATATTTTGGACGATAAAAAATATGTTGCCAAAAACTCTAATGTGCTATCAATATTATATTGAACAAATATCACGTCGCTCGATGGTCATATCATAATGCTTGGCGTGAGCTGAAGTGCCTAGTTTAATTGTTTATATTTCGTAGACTTATTAAAAAAAACACAATCACGACGAAACTTAATAATTTTAAACACATAACATCGCTATGACTAATCTGCTAAGCACAATAATATTTACAGTATGCAGTAACGCACGAACTAAAAATGCATAAAAACGAAGGAAAACGTATTTTTATTCTGTTTTGTGACGGAGCTGTCACTGTACCGAACTAACAAGCGAAATAGATTTATGCGCACCCTATGTTTTGTTGACGGTACATGATTTGTTATGGAACTGCTACGTACTATATGTCCGATGAACGTAGCAAAAGCCTCGTGGCAAACTACATTGGCCAATCCGAAAAAAGTCGGGAAAAAGGAGAAGGAAGAAGAAAAAAGCACGAGCACTGTTTTTTTTTAATCTTCATTTTTTTATCATTTCTTGCACTAGGGAAGTTATGTTTCGAGGGACTTAACAAACACATAATTCACAGAAAAAGCACCAAAACTCAGAACAACTATCCATAGTTCACACGAATAATGTCCCGGGTGTGAATCGAGCCCAGACTACCTTCTGGGGGACTGAGCAACCGGTGCATTTAAAAAGATTATTAGCCGAGTTTTTGCACTTTACTAATTATTCTGTTTAACCTCTTGTGCTAAGCTAAAACGCTTTTGGTACGAGTGGGTTTATATCGGTAGTGTAATAGGTGGGATCGAACTGGCGATCGCAAGACCGACGCCCTATCCATTGGGCCACGGTCGCGTCAACAACCTGAATGCGGTTCAATTGGAAGATTAGTATTAAATAAAAATGAAAGGTAATAAAATTAACAGCTTCACTAAATAGTTTAAAACAAAGTCACTTCCCGCTGTCTGTCTGTCCATATATATGCTTAGATCTTTAAAATTACGCAACGGACTTTGATGCGGGTTCTTTAACAGATAGAGCGATTCAAGAGGAAAGTTTACAATTTACATGTATAATACATAAGTACTGCACTCGTGCAAAGCCGGGGCGGATCGCTAGTATACAATAAAATGGACTCATAAAATATTTCAAAGTCAAAGTTTTTATTCATATAGACACATTTAAAATAATATATTTTAAATGTGTCTATATGAATATGATTTAATATAAATCATGTTGTTATGATGCGTCCCTTTCTTTTACTACCACCAGTTCTGGACGTGGCAACTCTGAGAAGAAATGCCAAGAAACTCAGAGGGAACCTTTTTTTAAAATATTGATGTTACAATTATTAATAAAGCAGTATTGTTTCAGCGCAACTCACTCCCAAGCTGTTTTGTCATGGACTTAACGGGTGGTTAAATTTTGGTGGTTTCCGTTTTTACAATTAAAGTTGTCCCTAAGCTCTAACAATATTTCCATTTTGTTTATAATAAAGAGCAGGAATATGACGGTAGATAATGTGATCGAAAATTTTAGCATAATACAGTCACGTACTTCGTTTTGTGTTTGTTATTTTATTCTACTTATCTATAACTCTTAACTATAATCTCGTTCCATGTTATACAAAGCCGTTCCGTGTGATATTGTCATCATAATGTGGTACATTTTTTGCGTGAACTCCTGATTATTTTAAATAAATATCTTATATATTCAATGTTGTTTTACATTTACCTAATGTAGAACAACATTGAATATATAAGATTTACTTATGTTTCTTTCTCGCCACATCAGCGATTAGCCGGGTAAAAGATAGGAATTGAATTACACTTCTTTAATTAAAAAAGTAACTATGAGCGGTGGGCATGCATAAAGAGACTGATGAATGTGGTGCAGCAGGTGTCGTTCCGTTCCCAGGAGATCCCGCGGTGCATTGGCCGCGGGTTCCGCCGGGGGGTCGGAACGCTTAAGCGTACCCGGCCCCCGCCAACGGCGGATGGAAGGAGTGTCCGGGGGTTTTAGTGGGGTAGGGTTCTCTCCTCTTGGTATGAGTTTAGAATACCACGCTATGGAGAGGGCTAGTCCCACATATCCCACCGCCAGCGCGCGAACACGCTGCAGCGGCGGCGGTGGGAATGCGTAAATGCATTTCAACCGGGACAAAAAAAAGGTGTCGTTCCGTTGTCTCTGCATACCCCTACGGACGAAAGGCGTGATGATATGTATGTACTTTCTAACTTCTAGCATGATTGACACATCGTCGGTGACAGTGCAGCCACTTACGCCTTATTACAGTTTCATCGATGATATAGGTTTTCTGAGTCTGTAGATGTTACCCCTCGTAACATATGGGAATACTACCATAACAACTAACTAAATTGAATTCAAATTTCTAGCAAAGTACTAAGCATCTTATGTTCCTAAAAAGACTAGCAGGAAGTAATTAATACACCGACAACATGCCGTATATCTTAATGTTATAAGATCCAATGGAAAATAATCCGGGCTTGCAACCCGGTCTCTCACTGCAGTCGTATGAAATGCGACTTAATACTCATATTTAAAAATTAAAATAGGTTGCCTCAAACGAGCTTACTATTTATTATGAAAAAAAATACTAACATATTTTTTTATTTCTCAATATGAAGAATATTTAATATCTCAAATGAAGCCTTTGATTGTTTTTTTTATCTTATAAATTGGCATTAAGATCCATATTAATGTAAAAGAAAACTCATAAACAAACTAGCGTTAATTTAAAAAAATCTAAAAAATAAGACGTTATTTAAAGAAAAATACCAAATTTTACAGAGGAGGCATTCATCTTAATATTGCCATGATTTTTAACGCTAGTATGACAACACAAGCGTTCTATTTCATTTGAATATTTTTCTAGGAGTTTGATTAACAACTGCATCTGTTTTTAAAATTTTATATGAAACATACGATAACTCAACTAAATAAAGAAAAAGTACTCATTTTCCTTTTTATAAATATGCAAACTTACTTGAGTGTGCGTTTTAAATATCAAACTTACCTACATAAGGAGTTTAAATTCTGAATCAAATCACATTTAAAGTCAAATGCCAAAAGTAAAAATACGATTATTGATACAAAAAAAATATATATGTTTTTGTTAACGTCACTAAAACTTTTTGTGTTAGTAGGTACTATTATATTTCTGTATAAGTATATATCTCTTTGTCTGTAAGTGGTCTCTCTGAATGATAATGACATCATTATTTTTACAGCCTGTTAGTTTGGAGGCAAATGTAGTATCATTGAAACCTCAGAAAAGGTAGTTATTTCAATGTTTATGTACTGTAGTATAGGTACTCAAGTTTTATCGTTAGGTAATCTGTTGGTGTGGTCAACCGATATTACTGTTGACCACACCACGATGTCAAATGTGCCACATCTCATTAACTTCTTGGTCTCACTAATGTCACCAACAGGTGAACCACTCACCTCAGTGCTACCACTGGGTCGTGGTCCTAACCCCTTAAGGGTGCCCCCAGGTGTGTGTCACTTAATTGTATGTTTTTACCAAATTGTTCTATATTGATCCAGTAAAATCTATATTAATTAATGTGAAATTAAACTTATTATGAGTAGAGGAATTAATGACCAGCTGACGGACGGACTACTTTGTCTGTAATATCCTACAATTTGCTACCTGTTAGTTAAGTATTTAGCTTAATTCATATATAGAATAAGAATAATTGTGTAACATTGTGATTCTGACAAGTACAAGTGTCGTAAATACCTAAGTGCTGAATAAATTCATTATTTCAGGAATAAGGTGTTCCTCGTAGCCACACCAGTGTGACCATTGACGTGGTCACGGAATATGCATCGCCCATACAACGTCCACTACTGAATATCGGCCTCTCGAAATGTCCCATCAGCCAGCAACCTATAATGAAAAAACATAATAGAACTATAATTATAAGTACATAGGTATACTTTTTATTTTTATTTTTTGTCCGGGGGGAAATGCATTTACGCATTCCTACCGCCGCCGCTGCAGCGTATTCGCGCGCTGGCGGTGGGATATGTGGGACTCGCCCTCTCCATAGCGTGGTATGCTAATCTTATACCACGAGGAGAGGACCCTACACCACACTTACAGTGGCCCATTTGCCCAATAAGTACATAGTTATACCTAGTAATGTTATGAACGACGAATAAACTCATCAATTTCCATTCGCCATCACTTAACAGGGTACGAACAATATGCTTCTTACATTATCAATTTTCGCAGTAATTGAATAAAGACAGACATAACACAAACCTATAGAAAATCACGTAACAGGAAAAAGGTCCCCCCGCCCCGAGCGAGCTTCTGATAAAAAGGAAATGACATTTTTGTCCCCATTTAACTTTATCGTTTTTTTACTGAAAAAACAGATACTTCGTGGACCCATGCTTTTTATATTGTACTGTTTAGGGGACGCGTGGTACGTGACTATAGTATTTCTTTAGCTTTCCCCTTGAGTCTATTACTATTAGAGTAATTTCAGTTTAACAACATTTTGATAAGTTATAACAAAATTGTAGTCTATAAGAACTTATAGTATTCTAGGTAACGCCCGAGACTTTTTCTGCACGGTGTTTGTTATTCTCTCGGTTTTTTTAACTATCCCACGGGAACTCATTAATTTTCTGTGGTTGTACCACAATTCAAAATTTCATTTAAATAGATGCAACAGTTTCGGTGATTAGCCCAGACAAACAGACAGAGAATTAAAAAAAAACTGATTGTGTTCTATTTTACATCTCACATCCCCCTGACTCGGTTCTTTGCGTTTTTCTATGTGCAGACATTCGACCTCTACACTGTTATTATATGTATAGACTAGCTGTCCCGCCCGTGTTCACCCGCGTAGATCCCGTTCCCCTGGAAAACTTGACTTAAAATATAGCCTATGACACTCACAAATAATAATTATGATTTTCTATTGGTCTAATTTGCAAAGCAGTACCAAGATCCAAAAGTACAAAAGCGGAACCAAAATAAAATATATAAAAATATTTGTTTTCACTATAAAAGGGCCACACATTACACTTGCCATCAAGGCAACAGAAAGTCAGCTTTAAAAAAATCCGTTGTAGGTATTCAAATAGTAGAAGGTACAGGATTCAAATAAAATAAGAACTAACTACAAAAAGAAATGAGATGCAATCCAAAACATAACTTGTAAAAAACCCAAGTTTTGTACCGCAGTTCTTTTACCGTAAAAAGTTGTGGGATACATGGAATACCAAGACGGTTAATTTATTCAGTCCCTATTTCAGGGACCTTCTGTCTAGAGCTATAATGTAATTAGCTAACCTAACAAAATCTTAATATGACCATATCAGTTCAATGTGGGCAGCGCGTTATGTCAATTGTTACAACTAGAAATCGAAATGAGATAGTTAATATTTATGTAACGTACATGAGCCCAAAAATGTAGCTTAAGGAGAAAAGCGTTAAGTAACTACAAAAAGTATCCCCGTCTCACGTCCCTCTACGTTTACTAATACGAATAGCTTAACAAATGCACGCTATCACGAAACACTTAACGCCATTAAATCATGCGATCTCAAACAACCAAAACGGAAAACTTATCATCGAAGCCATATTACGTCCCATAACCTAACCTCTGCAAAAAGTTACCTACCTATATAATATTCTGATAAAAGATTAACTTTTCAAACATATTTCTAAATATATATGTTACGGCTAATAGCCGAAGTGCGGTTACACCTAGTTTTAGCCGGCTACAACTAGGTCTAGCCGACCACATGCGGTTAAACTTAGGTTAAGGTCTCAATAAGTCCCTGTTCTACTATTCTTTCTTCGGCTATTAGCCGTAACATATGTAATATTATGAGTACTTAAAGAATTAATACACCTTTTAGGTGCAGTGTACTTTTTGGCTAAAGAGGAGGCTAAAGGCCATAGAGCTGATGGATAGGCAGAAGCATCACCAATTCATGGATACTCACCATCTTACTGCGATCACAACTCCACCAGCCAAGTGTGGTGATTTTATTAAAATCCCTCAATGACCCTGGCGAGGGAAAGGGCCATTTTAAACAGTGCACATTAACGGGCTGTTAAAGAAATAATACATAAGTAGGCATCTTTTTGCAGAAATCCATAACAGGATTTGCAATGTTTATTAAATAACGTATTTTATATATATCGCAGCCATCTAGTCAAATCAGCCATTCAATCAATCGCCGACATTTAATTGTATGCCAAGGCCAATTGGTAGTTGAACTAACATCACTTAACGTTTAACTAGTTGGCTTATAGTAAGCTAGCCCTTTGAGTTTGGCTGACTTAAACTCAGGCAGATGATTTAAATTTAGTTAAAGTTTAGTTATTCTTTTTAACCACGCAAAATCAACGATTCGACTAGATTTGATAGTTGTCCTTTAGCCATTTCATTTTCATTTAGGCTAGCCGATGCCGGCGTCCAAATAACGGGCTAGCCGTCCTATTTAACGGCCGACCCAACTAGATGGCTGCTCTATCGAAGCTGATCTAAAATACAGCGGATTCTAGCGGAGCTAGTTTTGTTAAACACGTATTTTCGGAAAACCTAAAATACAACAATTTGCTAAACTGCCGACCTCATCGGCTGCCACTTAATCGCGAACAATCACAATAGTTTGATATGAGCCATACATCAAACTAATGGCTACGTGAATGCGCCAGACGGGAAAAATATGGCTGACGATGACACGGCCTCATTCGCTCCGCCAAAATTTTATCTTAGACCTTTTTGATTGTGTAAGCGAACTATTTTTAGATAACTTAGTTTAAATCTATTCATAAGAACTTGCTATTTTTGCTACTCCGCAGATTATGATAATATCTCGTAACAATAGAGAATTTCACGTAAATCTTTGAATAGAAAATAGGATAAAATGTGAGCGTCTATTTTCTGATAGATTTTCTCATTTACCTACATAATGATGATATAATCTCTAACACCATTTACTTTGAAAAATGTATATTGATGCCTTTTTATTCTCCTTCTAAAGCTACTTTTTAGCTCAGTTTTTTTCTGCGACACTCTGCTTCAGTAGGTTGGAACGTGATATTTTGTAGCCTATATATTAATCTAGATTATAAGCTATCCGCGTGCAAACTTTCAGCAAAATCCATCAAATTGTTTTTGCTTACAACAGTAGCAAATAAACATCTATAAATTTTTACAAACTTTCAAATTTATAGCAAGACATACATGCTTTAAACCCCGGCTTCGCTGACATTGAATATCCATTTGTCACTTCTAATACCTCCAAGAATATGTATACAAAGTTTCATGATGATCGGTTAAGTAGATTTAGCGCGGAAACGTAACAAACAATAGTAGGAATTATATTGCGATTACAAATTTTAAGGCCAACTTCTCAACCCTCAGATAAAAATTTAATCTTTGTGTAAATTCTTAGATTTCTTTCCGGGTCTGGTTGGTTGAGGGACTACCCTCCGTGCCTCGGAAAGTACGTTAACCTCTCCCGATTAAAATAACATGATCTATAATAATCGTATATCAAGGAACGGGCTGCAGCGTTTCCTTGTGTGGCACAACATAATACTGCGGTCACCAACCCGTCTGCCAAGCGTGGTGACTATGGCAAATACCCTCCCTCGGGAGGAGGCCCATGTTCAGCAGTGGACGTTATACGGGCTGATGATGATGATGATGATGAGATAAAAATTATCAGAGGAATTCAAATTTATATCGCTGATATTTTTAACCGAAGATTGAAAGAAATAAACCTTCATATTAATAGTTTAATTAACTCAATCATATAAAAACTACTAAACGTTTTTCTTTGATATCTGTTGCCCAAATAAAATATAACCTGAATTAGTATAGATTTAAAAATATTACGTTTTAACATACAATGTGCAGTAATCTTTGTCCATTCATCAACTTATATCTATAAAACAGATCCCTGTCTAATCGACTGATTTGTAAACAACGCACACCCTAAATATTGACCTAGAACCTAGACCTAAATTGCAAGTTTTAATAAGAATTTTTCATAATTCAGCTCCTAAAGGATTAAAACGAGAACAAAATTTGTAAGCGAAATGAAACGAACATTAACAAAATCGAGGCAAAATCAATGTATAAAGAGGAAAGATTTAATTGTTTGTTTGTTTGTATTGAATAGGCTCGGAAACCGCTGGACCGACTTGTTTTTTTTTACCGTTGTTAATCTACACTATCCCCGGATGACATAGGCTATATTTAATTATGAAGTTCCCACGGGAACGAGTGTTACGCGGGTGAAACCGCGCGCGGGAAGCTAGTTACATTATAAATAGAATAAAATATGTACATTAAATTTGATTCCATATAAAAGGGCTAACGTTGGCCTTGTCATACTTAATTAATTACTAACATCTTAGATTTTTTAATATTGTTTCTGGCTCATCACGAACATATCCTCTGACGTCTTTGAGTTAAAAAGAAAACTATTTGGTGTAGTATTTGTAGCGACTGATTTACGAGATTAGCGGCCGACGGACTAATGGCGAAACATTAATATACTGTGTAACAAAACAAGCTGCATCATAGACATAATAACCAAAAAATAAAAAAAAAACAATTTAAAAAAAAATACTTATGTGGTGAAAATGTTCATACAATGGTGAGAGAAGGAATGGAGTTAATTCATTAAGTTAACGTACGTTTTTATAAAACGGTTTTTTATTTAAATCAGCCAGTCATTTCAAATGTGATCATGCAAGACTGCATTAAAATGATTTTTATGCAGTTTAGTCAACCGTATTCTAACAAAACAATTTCTATAAAGACTTTTTATCATTATAGTTCCTTATTCATATTCAAAATACGCGGTCGGCTTTATTATCTGCTTTAAAGGTCGGCTTTATGCTCTTCTCTACTGAGTTGCTGTGATATTTTGATAGATAAATTATAAATAATAGTTGGAATTATGAATTAACTAGATATCCACGCGCGGGCTTCTATTAATATAGCCTACGTGTTATTCTGACATATAAGGTATATAATTGTGAAGTTTCATTAAAATCCATTCAAAAGCGTGCAAGAATAAAAGAAATCCACACATACTCACAAGCTTTCGCGTTTATAATATCATAGTAAGGATATTCCTAATATTTAACTATGCGCACCACGCTGCCAGAAATATTTACAGTAAGTTATGTTATACAGTACATAGAGCGGGTGGTGTGTCTAAACAATGGCTGGATCGGACCGCGCTATTGTGGGCTGTGTATGAAAGATTGTGCGAATGACAGATATTCCGAGAAAACTTACAAACTACCGGCGAATGTTTATATGGCGGGTATGACGTCACGTGCGCCCTCGGGCTTGTGTTAACGTATTTATTTCCATTGTAAGAGTTTGATGAAACGATTCGTCAATGTGAGAGAATTTCAAAAGCTCTTGAAAATACTTTTTATTGTTGTGTAAATGGAGGCTTATTTACTTGTATTCTATAAATACTGGAACGACGCAGTTTTTCTAGTATTAGATAGATGTATACTTTTCTTAAACCTGTTGTACCATCATGTTTTATTTTCTCCACCAAGACTTGGCATTGTTATTCATTGTAACACATAAACCTCTCTATATAGGTAATCACTGTATCTATTGGTGAAACCGCTTTTATATCCGTTAAGTAGTTTTTGAACTTATCGTAAGAGATAGAGAGATAGACGTGGCGGAAAATATGTAGTGCAATTTGTGGCAAATATAATTGATATTGATATATAATTGTGATAACGTAATTTAGACTTTACGTGCTTTCCGCGGCACGTAGATCTTCCCTTAACCAGACTCGCCAAAAATCTTTTATTTAACATACCGTTCTTTGTCCAGAACAGGCATCCGAGATTTGAAGTGAAGAACCTGCTACCGCTACACCACGGCGAATTGTCGTTGTTAACAAAGCGTCATTGTCGCTTTTTACGTAATCCTCTTGTCGTTCCAATTTGTGTGAAAAGAGTCCTCACCGCAGATTGAGTCCTTCACAACAACAATACAACCAACACTCAAAAATATATGAAAGATTTTCAACAGATCAAAAGCGGAAATTAAATTAAAATTTTGCAACGTATGTACGAGAATGTTTACAAATATTTGTGTTTAACTTTTTGTATTATATTGGAATTAGGTAAGGTTGGCTAATTAAAATATATACCAATGTTATAAAGCTGAAGAATTTGTTTGCTTTAACGCGCTTATATCGAGAACGACTGGTCCGATTTAAAAAAAAGGGGTTAGGCAGCCTATTTATCGAGGAAGGCTATACTATATATCATCACGCTAAAACCATTCAAAACGAAACACCAATGAACACCTTATATCCTTCCTGCATGAACGTTTTTCCTTTGTACATTCTCCCGATGCTCATTGCAGGTCACACCTTAAATCACTCCTTAGATTTCCTTCCCACAAAACTGATTTCTATTCCTACTCGTTTACAGTCCATGCAGTCAGATTGTGGAATTCGCTACCCGCTAATATAAGTGACTGCCATACCCTTTCTCTTTAAAAAAAAGAGTGAAAGAACGCGCTATCTGTCCTCTTCGTAATAATATTAGTATTAGTGTATGTATTATAACTATTTATCATTGTATGTATGTTTTTAAGTATATGTGTAGATATTGTACGTACCTATCTATATCTACCTACACACTATTATTTATTTCTTTATTTTCATTATCTTCTTTCGCAGGTCTACTGGAAGAGATTTCGTTTTCTTTTCATTTTATTTACTATATTTCTTGTGTGTACATAAATAAATAAATATACACTTGCAAAACGAAAATTCAGCCAATAACTTACGTTAAGCTCTAGTAAAGTTTCCGACACTCAAAGTGAAGTCAGCGAAGTTAGCGACGCATTCAAGAGATTTGGAGTTTGCGATAGATCGCTTTCGACATCTCAAACTAATCGTTACAAGTTTGAGAGGAGTTCAATATGATTTTGACATCAAAGAAAACTATTAGTATAAGTTGTAGGATCCGCATGGACGAACGTATGAATTCTTAAAATCACTACAGCATTACATAGTATAAAACAAAGTCACTTTCCGCTGTCTGTATGTATGCTTAGATCTTTAAAACTACGCAACGGATTTTGATGCGGTTTTTTTAGCAGAAAGAGTGATTCACGAGGAAAGTTTATATGTATAATACATCAGCATTACACCCGTGCGAAGCAGAGGCGGGTCGCTAATCACTACATAGTATAAAACAAAGACATTTGCCGCTGTCTGTCCGTCCCTATGTACGCTTAGATCTTTAAAACTACGCAACAGAGGTTGATGCGGTTTTTTTAAATAAATAGAGTGATTCAAGAGAAAGGTTTTATGTATAGTACATCAGCATTACACCCGTGTGAAGCAGAGGCGGGTCGCTAGTATAGTATAAAACCAAGTCGCTTACCGCTGTCTGCCTGTCGTTATGTATGGTTAGATCCTTAAAACTCAGCAACGGATTGTGATGCGGTTTTGTTAATAGATATAACGTTTTAAAAGGAAGGTTTATAGGTATTATATATCAGCACCCGTGCTAAGCCGGGGCGGGTCGCTAATTGATTATAATAAAACTGAAAGGTATAATAAAACACGGTTAAAACATGGTGGCTTTTCTTTCGCGGAACCATAACCCACACGTATTATCAAAAAATACTAATATTTGATTTACTTAATACCGAAAATAATTTTTCATAGTTACTAACTTTTACATTCATCAGTCTTCGCGCAAAATCATCTTATTATTAAGAATTTTCTCGCTGAATAAGACATTGAAATTAACAAAACTATTGACTTAGATGGTACAAATACTAGGCGCTTTATATACTTCTTCAAAATGATATTTTTTAAGAATAACTTTATAGAGATTTACATAATACATTTACTGAGTTTTTTTTATCTAAGTTTAATATTAAGAGCGTACATAGTAGTAAACCTACTATAAAATAATCCCATCAAAAACATGACATGTCAAAAAATACTCAAGTCTGACAAACCTATAATTCTACCGTAAAAAGTTGTGAAGTCAATTAATAAACCAAGTTGGTTAATTCAATGTCTACGTATATATCTACGCAGCAGCTATCCCACCACTTTGTCACAAATCGCTTGTTATTAATTAGCTACCAAAATATTGAGTTATAAAAAATAAATTACTTTAATTAATGGAATGACTTTATCTCACGGCACAGACTTTGTTACCACATAATGGACTAAAAAACTGACACCACGCTACACCCATAACTTCGCTTACTATGCATTGTGGATATTTACAAGACGATAAAAATATATAAGATCAGGTTTTAGTTTATCTACTTTACACTCTATTAGGCCGTTGACGTCCACTGCTGAATATGGGCTTCCTTTTAACACACCTCGGCAAGTCAGGTTCGTTGAGAGATACTTACATAATCACCACGCTTGAGCTGATAGAACCTGCTGCCCATGCATAAGGTGTATGTCCCTTAGCCACCTCTTACCACACCCATGGGAAGAGGTGAGGTGGTCTATTCTAAGCCGTACACCACACGGCTACTTTACACATTGATGCTCAAACGAACGTACAGTGACAATTAAACCAACATCCAAAAATAAATTTGAAAAAGCGTCTTAGTAAAATAAAGTAAAAGTAGTCACTTTACATTATTAAAAAGCCACTCTTACTAATTCACCAATTTACGCTTCCCAAGTTTACCGAAGGACCAGACGTGCCCTTTTACTGTGAGATTAAGGGCTAAAGGGATATCGGGATTTTTCTCACGAAATCTGTTCGTATTAATTCAGTCGACTCGGGTCAATAAGACCCAAAGAACAAGATTATCATAATCGGTAGAGAGGATTTATTTGTGGTTTTCAAATATTTTGTCGTATTATTTTCGTCGAAATGTTTGCTTATGACTGTATTCCCGACTATATCTGTACGATGGTGAAGTTAAAATGGAATTAAGAATAAATTCTGATGGGTTTGATTGGTTGTATGTACCTTTGCGTTTCCATAGGCGACGGCATAGCACTTCGCCCATCAAAGAAAATCTTTAATTTTCTGTGGAACCCCACCATCCGCTCCTCTACAATATCAATGATTATTACTAACGAAACATGCAGAGATTTGTATGATATCGAGTGGACCGCACTTGTCTTAAAGAAGCAAAGGCGAAGCCATAACAGGCGTATCAATGACGCCGGGCCCCAGGCTACAGGGACCTCGAAAGTAAGTGGTAAGTTAAACAAGTTTTGATACGTCACCCATCTAAGGCTCGCTAATCCACTGTTAAGAAATATATCCTAATATTATAAAGACAAAGCATTTTTTTTTTCTTATCGAGAAGTACCATAGGCTATATTAAATTATGGAGTTCCCACGGGAACAAGGTATACGCGGGTCAAACTGCACGCGGGTGGCTAGTCTATACTGATATTATAAAGAGAAAAGATTTGATTGTTTGTTTGATTTGAATAGGCTCTGAAACTACTTGACGGATTTGAAAAATTCTTTCACCGTTGGGAAGCTAGACTAGCTAAACACTATCTCCGGCGAACATAAGTTATATGTATTTAATTATGAAGTTCCAACGGAAATGGGTGCTACGCGGGTAAATAGAGGGGTGAAAAATTAAGAGTAATATGAAAGTTTTTAATCTAAGTCATGGAAAGCCAAAAAAAACAAGTTTTAATGAACAATTAAAAAATAGGGGTTGATTGTGAAAATTGATATTTAAATGAATTTTGGTATGCTGTATCATAAAAAAATAAAAAGAAAAAAAAATTGTCCAAACATAGAAAAATAAATTTAGGCGTGGACCACCCTTAACATTTAAGGGGATGAAGAATAGATGTTGCCGATTCGCAGACCTAACCGATATGCACACAAAATTTCACGAAAATCGGTCGAGCCATTTCGGAGGAGTTTAATTACAAACATGAGAATTTTATACATAAGATTATAAAGAAGAAAAGTTAGTACCTATTTTTATATTTTTGTATGTTTGTTTCGAATAAACTCAAAGCTAATTAACGGATATCGATAATTCTTTCACCGTTAGAATGCTACATTATCCCTGAGTAACATAGATTATAAAAGTCCAGGGCGGGCCGTTAACAAAATATTTCTCACCATTGTTAAAATATTAAGACTTAAAATCATATATATATAGGTATATAAATACTTTGTTTTGCAATCAATAAATAATCGCCCTAACTACAATTGAACACCTACGCGTGAATCGTACAGAACAGCGACGGCTTTCGTGTTGAATCAACAAAGCTTGCACATGCATGAGATAAACAAATTGTCGGATAACAATTGTTTATCATTAAATACAAGCTGAAACAACACTACGAATATGCTTAAATAATGTGAGAACAGATTCGATTGGACTAGGTTTTCTGTGCGGTTTTCCTTGTGCAACTTCCGTTCCGTGGAAAATTTCTTAGTATATTGTCGGTGACGCTGTCATACCGCGAAACTGACAATAACTAATAAGGTTGAAGATCAAATGAAACAAGTTCATATTTCGCTCTTAACTACACTAAACAAAGAAAATATTTTTGACAGATAAAATTGCACCTTATTAGCAACTTTCATTTACTTTTTAACCTAACCTAACCACTTGAAGTTATGTTAGATACTAGATAATTATGTAGCTTTTTAGACGTTTAAAATGTTGTGAATTAGTTTAAGTAGTTCTTGAGTTACTGTGTGGTGAGGTTAGAATAGACCATCCTATTTCTTTCTATGGGTGTATCTCATAGCCTAATGACACTGACGTAACGCATGTCCGCCCAGAAATCCTTATTCTAAACTATTCTATATTGCTAAAATACAAGGACAGAACTGTAGCTCAATGGCTAGGGGCGTCGGACTTGTGATCTTGTGGTCTCCGGTTCAATCCTCACCCATTGAACTACTGAGGTAAAACCACTCGTAACAAGCATTTTACTATAATAGAATACTAGTAGACAGCAAAAACTCAAACACAAAAAAAAAAGAAAAAAAGATACATAGGTACGTACATTTTTTTTACAAATTAATTCCTTAATTTGCAAAATCATTAATCCAGGTACTAATTAGTGATTGCATATTCGCTTTGTACGTACAATATTTGTGTATACAAGTAATTAATTATATGTTGATGATTGACTATTTGTTGATCGAACAAAGCAAGGATTGTTTGGACGTTTCGTGATTAGTTTCATTTGTATCATTTGCAGTTGTAATGTTTGTTGGAAATGTTTAATTTATTACAGAAGCAATTGTGAGGAAAATTATTTCCATTCAATCGGAATGAAACACAAAGGATGATGTGGCTTCTAAAATTATTGTAAAGATAATTAGTAAAATAAGGTTACACATTATAGAATTTCAAAGGTGAGCTGATAATTTCACTTTTTTTCGGATGGACATAAGTAGATAGCCAGGAGGAACTAGAAACTACTAGCAACCTGCGTGTTTGTACCTCGGTTCAAAGTGGTTGCTGATGGGGGGATGAAGGGATTATGAGTTTTAGTTTCTTATGGGAGTGTAATTGTCGCTCTACTTTACAATTCGCGTGCCTGTCCGACTTCGAGTCTACGAGGGCATCCTAAGGTTTTTTGCACTAAAACTCTTTGCTTTAAACGCGTTGCGTTCGAGGGCATCCTAAGGTTTTTTGCACTAAAACTCTTTGCTTTAAACCAGGGACCATTTTGGTTACCCATTGAAGGGGTTTCTGATAGGGTTTTGACAAAGTGTTGTTTTAAAACCAATTTCATATTTGTTACACTTTTTTACGAAAACCCTCATCAATGGATAACCTTTTCCAAACCTTTTCGATTGGATTACCTGTACATTCAAAAACCCATTCGTGGTGGGTTATACTTTTTAATGGTAAGACGTTTTGAACGGGTTACCCCTTCAACGACTGTAACAGCGTTACCCATTCAGACTACAAGTATTGTAATTTTAACTCTCGTGACTTTATTTTAAAATACTAAACTGCATGCATTCGGTAGGTATGCGTCAAGTCGCAACACGCAGTCTAGGCCCTAGCGACTTATAGTTATTATTGCAGAGATTTTAAAGTTCAATGTATTTTTTTCTTAAATGTTCACCAGGATATTAAGCTATCACCGTCGCGTACTTTTTGCGTAATGCGTGCACAAACATTTATACAGACAGACAAAATGTTCAAAAATTGGTGATTTGGTATCTTCTTCTTCTTAGCGTGTCGATGATAAATTAAATCTTCCCGGCCCAGAACTTAGCTAATTTGACCGCACTATTTGTGGCGTCCATTAAGTCCTGCTGCGAACAGGTGACAGGACAGGCAGGACAGGACACCAAATGAGCCATGGACTGCATTTCTGCATTTGGTATCCATATTGTTATATTTATACACCACGTTTCCGATCCATAGGTCATCACTGGCAACACACACTGGTTGAAGACTTTCGTCTTTAGGCATTGAGGAATTTTGGACGAAAAGACACTGCAAAGTTTCCCGAACGCTGCCCATCCGAGTTGGATTCGGCGATTGACCTCCTTCTTGAAGTTGGACCTACCTAATTGGACTATCTGTCCTAGGTATACATACGCGTCAACAACTTCACGAACCGTATTCTCATTCATAGGGGTAGGCACAACATGGACGATAGACATGATTTTCGTCTTGTCCATGTTCATTTTAAGACCTACCCGTTGGGCGACTCGGTTGAGGTCTTCGAGCATTGTACTAAGTTCTTCCATCGACTTCGCCATGACCACGATATCATCAGCGAATCGAAGGTGAGTGATGTATTCGCCGTTGATGTTGATGCCTAGTCCTTTCCAATTTAGAAGTTTGAAGGTGTCTTCCAAAGTGGTCGTAAACAGTTTCGGAGAAATAACGTCTCACTGTCTTACGCCTGTTTTTAGTGGAATCGCCTTCGTACTCTGTTCTTGTACTCGGACCGACATTGTGGCGTTTCTATACAAACATTTCAACACTTCGATATACCGATAGTCAATACGGCATCGCTGGAGAGACTCAAATACGGCCCATGTTTCGACCGAATCAAAGGCTTTCTCGTAGTCCACAAACGCTAAACAGAGCGGCAAGTTATACTCTTCGGTCTTCTGTATTATTTGCCGCAGCGGATGTATGTGGTCTACGGTACTATAACCTTTTCGGAATCCGGCTTGTTCGGGAGGCTGAAAGTCATCAAGCCATCGTTCGAGACGATTCGCAATAACCCTGGAGCTAACAGCTTATAGACATGACTCAAAAGCGAGATGGGCCTGTAGTTCCTTAGTAAGGTGTTATCGCCTTTCTTAAAGAACAGCACCACCTCGCTTTTGTTCCATGCTTTAGGCGTGGTGCCTCCGAGCAAGGCGGAATTGAAGAGCTTCTGAAGGACTTTAAGTACCGGTAATCCACCCGCTTTCAGGAGCTCTGATGTGATTCCGTCCTCACCCGGCGCTTGTTGTTCTTTAGCTGTTTCAGGGCCATGCTTATCTCGTACAGGCTGATGTCCGGGATATCCTCGGTATAGTGTCGGGTCAGTTTGGCTCTTGGTTCTGTAGCCGCACTAAAATCAGGCTTGGTAATAGAAGCGTAGAGCTGCCCGTAGAACTTTTCGACTTCCCTTAACACTTCCGCTTTTGTCGACGCAAGACTGCCATCATCTCTCTTCAGCTTTGTCATCTGGCTTTGCCCAATAGACATATCTCTTGCAAACACTTTGGTGCCCTGGTTCCGCTTTATCGTATCTTTAATACGCGACGTATTACAGCTACTTTAAGCTACGGATATCGTGTCGCAGGGATTTTTTAATTCGTCTATTAAGCTGCCTATGTGACTAAGCATCATCGGGAGATTGCAGTCTTAGCGAGCGTCGTTCAACCAATAGGTTAAGGGTGTCTTTAGAAATTTTCTGAGTTCTACTGGTACGGCGAGCCTTGAAGAACTGAGACCCTACCGTATGGACAGTTTCTACGAGCCTGTTGTTGATCTCGTCCACAGATGCGTCTTCATCTAGACAATCGAATCGATTTGAGAGCTCGAGTTGAAAGCTGTCGGGGTTATCGATCTGAGCGCGAGTAGGTCGGAGCGTAGACTTTATCAAATGGGACCGTTCAAGTTTAACATTTATATTCAATGTGCCTCTTACTATTAAATTATCACTACCGGTTTTCACCCTGTGAATCACAGAGACATCATTGAAAATCCGTTTCTTGTCGGTCATGATGAAGTCGATCTCATTTCTCGTGGAACCATTGGGACTCAGCCAGGTCCATTTCCTGTGAGGCGGCTTCTGGAAGAAAGAATTTATCATATAAAATCCTTTTTTCTCCAGAAAATCGGCCAGCCTCTGTCCCCTAAGGTTCCGTTGCCCATAACCGAAGTTCCCCACTATCAACTCGTCCTCATCGTTTCTCTTGCCCAGTTTCGCATTGAAATCCCCAATAACAACATTGAAGTGAGTTTTATGAGTATGTATGGCCCAACTGATGTCCTCATACATACACTCAACTTCTTCATCTGGGTGTGCCGAGGTCGGTGCATAGACCTGAACGACCTTCAGCAAGAATCTTTCAGATACTCTGAGTGTTAGGTATGCCACCCTGCTAGAGACACTGTCGATGGTAATGATTTTGTTAATGAGGGACTTGTGAACGAGAAACCCGACACCACCTTGGGACTGTTGGTCGCCCTCTCAGTAGAAGAGCAGGTTGCCAGATTTCAGGGTCATCGTGTCCTGTCCCTCTCTACGGACTACAGACAACCCCAGAATATCCCATCTGAGCCTGCTCAGTTCTTCTTCCAGCTCAACAATCTTTTCCTCGGTCCGTAAAGTGCGCACGTTATGTGTTGCCAGGGCCAGTGTTCGCCTTTGAAATTGGTAGCCACTCGTCTCCCGGGGATTCTTAGCACCCCTAGCCCCGCCAATGCCATGACCGCTACCGTAGCCAGGCCTAGCGGGGCCGCCGGGAAATAGGGGCCGTGTGTTTTTAAAATTTCCATGGGGGGAATTTTGCCAATACTTGCTACGCTTGACAGGCGGGTTGGCGAGCGCAGTATTAGGTGTTTTAGTCCAAGAATACGCTGCTGATCGTCTTCTGAATTTACCTTGGCCGGGTCCTACGGTGCCCACGGGTGGAGATGGGGGGCAACATTCTTACGCCGGTGCCCGCGGGTAAGTTCATTTTCAATATTCAGACGTTATTAAAACTTAAAAAATAAAGCACTGTTCTATCAATCCGAGTAAGAAACACTTATGAACGATTCTATTACGATTCCAAACTTCCAAGGTCAATACCTATTCCTACACTCCAACGTAATTTAAAATGATTTGATTTAAAACCCTTTAATTACCCCAACAAACCCTTTCAAAGGGTTATCGTCTTCAATTGGAAATCATACAAGAGCCGGCAACACCTTGTACTAGTTAACTTATTGATAGGGTTACCCTAACGTTAGTGTTATGAAAGGGATACCACTACCAAGAGGTAACATTTTCCGTTGCTGTAGGCGAACAACGTGTAACACTTTCGAAAGAATTAACTTATATTCGGGGTTGTACGGTCCCTGCTTTAAACGCGTTGCGTTCGAGGTTGCAATCTTCTCCAGGGCGGGACCTCAAAGTCAACAAGACCATCGCTGCCCGGTGAAAATGAAATGTTTTCAGGGCACTTCTGAATGTTGTCGGTAATGGAAAAGAACATACCATAACTCGAGTACAACATAGCGATAAATTACAAAAAGAGATAAGATTTGTAATTTATGAACTAAGAAACTGCAGGAGCGATTTCATAAAAATGATCACCATTTAAAAGCTATATTATTAGAAAGTAATTGTCACTGTTAACGAACCAAACACTATTGTCACAAACACTGCCACAAAAGTGGCTGAAATACGCGACAGCCACTGGCCACATTTCAGCCACTTTTGTGGCAGTGTTTGTGACAATGGTGTTTGGTTTTGGTTTGGTTGTGGTGACAGCTGTTTAATGTCCGCAGAAACATAATGAACTCTAACAAAGAAGGTTTTATTATAGAAGCGTCGGCGTAAAATACGATCAAACCGTAATTATTGTAAAAAAGATACATCTGATTTCATAAAACCATATACAAATATCTCGTTGTATTTGTGTTTTGGGCCTTAATATATGACAGATTAATAGCTGCACCCTAGCTACACTTTAAGGTAAATAGAGCACTATAATCATCTATACTAGAGGTATATTTATAATCCCTACTGATATTACAAATTTCATAACTTTCTATCGGTCAAACATTTTGATGTAATTTGTTATGCAGGTAATCAGACATTTGGACGGTATTGAATCTCTGTTATTAATAATTGTATATCCATATGTATTCCAATCCACAACAGATTAAGTGGTTATCCGGGGTCCTTACTAGTGTTGCCGAATAATCGATTGTTTTACTATCGATAGGACTATCGATAGTATCGATACTATCGATAGTATCGATACTATCGATAGATCAGAACAAGCCGATACTATCGAATGAGGAACAATACTATCGATACTATCGATAGTATTGTGTCTGTTAAACAAAGGAATATCGATAGTATCGATACTATCGACAGTATTGCTTTTAATAAACAAAAGACTATCGATGGTATCGATACTATCGATAGTATCGATTATTTTAGAGTACCGATAGTCTGCGAATTTGCAATAGTATTGAGTATGTTATAAGTGTTATAACAGAAATATAATTAAACAATACATATACAGGGTGTCCCAAAAGATTACGTAGCTGGGAAGGGGGGTGATAGGGATGGTCACAAGGGTCACCAGAAAAATATAAAAAATTCCCTCTGGGTGTTTAAAAAAATAAATGGCATTTTTTAAAAGACTAAAAATTTTACACCTTCTGCTAACTGTACCTACAAATATGGCTGTATTTAAAAAAAATGCTGTTATGTAATCTTCAATAACAACAAGGTCATCAACATCAACATCAAAAATAACAAGGTGTAAAATTTTAAGTTTTTAAAAAAATGCCATTTTTTTTTTAAATACCCAGAGCAGATTTTATTTTTATTTTTCTAGTGACCATTGTGTCCACCCCTGTCACCCCCTTTCCCAGCTGCTTAACCTTTTGGGACACCCTGTATATATTTCTACCGAGCTGTGCTAGTGCTACTGTTTAAAAGGAAAAATAAACGAAGCGGTTTGAAATTGCATATAGGGGTATATAATTATTGACTATTATAACAGAGTATTGTAAATTGGTAAACTATCGATAGTCTAAAACAATCGATAGTATCGATAGTATCGATAGTTTATTCTTGGCGAACACTAATACTATCGATAGTATCGATAGTTTATTCTTGGCGAACACTAATACTATCGATAGTATCGATACTATCGATAGTTTCTTCTTAGAGAGATACAATACTATCGATAGTATCGATAGTATTCCCTCGTTCGATAGTATTGCCTCATTCTGAGCTATCGATAGTATCGATACTATCGATAGGTCTATCGATTATGCTTCGATTGTTTGACTATCGATAGACTATCGATTAATCATCGATAGTCGACTATCGATCGGCATCACTAGTCCTTACCTCGGTTAACCTGTTCGAGTCGAAGTTCATTTCATTTTCATTTTCATGTCGCCGAAAAATAATTGGCCAACTTATCATATAGTTTTGTTTTATTTCCCAACCTCACAGTTACCAACTGTACGTTTGGTCTGCTTTTTATAATGATACTTTTTAAAATGCCAACATTCAAGTAGGAGAATGTTTTAGTTTGCGTAATATTCATTTAGTTGTTGATTGTTTACCAAACTTAGGATGTCATTTTCATTTGGGATAAATTAAATACAAGTAGTTATTGTTATTAAATTTATTTTTTACTTATCTTTGTGACCAAATCTAACTTAACCATTTCTTTTTACAAAAGCGATTCGCTTCTGGCCGCTCGTTTTTTGTCATACTTTGACATAACCTAACCAACCTATCGTAACCTAATTGCTGTGCATAAATGTATGTAAAAATTTGTTTATTTTTTATCATTATATCAATGTATGAATAAGGAACTGTTACAGTGACAAAACGTCATTCGTCCAATAGTTGTGTGGCCTAGTGAAATGTTTGACAAATAATAAATGTCCCAAACGTTTTGTGTCATTACAATAAGCAGCTTAACAATAACTATACCAAATGACACGGTGTCATACAAAAATTTGCTAATTGTTAGTTGTCCAATGAAACATCGGTGAAACTTTGGTTGGTAAGTGATAATCTGTAACCCTCTTTTATAATACGTCTCTAAGGGCGACATAGAATCCTGCTGGTGACCCTAATGGCTAATCTCAATTTTGAAATTTAAATTTAAGCATCGAGACACTTTTCCGTAAATTATTCAAAATTTTTAAAACTAAGTACTATAGAAGTTAATCAGTTGCACAAAATACAACTTTGAACATTTGATAAATTACGGTCGAATGTTAGACTAGATAAATTACACTCGAGACCAAACTCATGCTTCAAAATATCAACTAAATAATTAACTTTAAAACTAAATACATGCATTTAAATTACTCATTTATTTTGAATGTGAATGTCATTAATTTAACACAGAATAAACCTATACACAAATGAATATAATTTGAGTGACTGTTCGTAATATTAGAAGCATGAACCTATACCCATTGTGAATTAAGTTGTCATGGAGACGAACATTCGCTCTGTACCGAACGCAATAGTCGGTCACATTTAATTATTTTACTTTGTGTTTTACGTTATCTTTCATTATACCCACTTTATAATACAGTCCACTCCTATCTTTCATTTTACTTTAAGATTTAAACATTATTTATACAAAATAAATAACTCTACAAAAAACCTAAGAAGCGATTATTCCTGTAATAAATGTGCGAAATTTCGAACACCTCCATCTGCTCAAGTATCGGATACAAAGGGATACAACATTTCCTCTTATTCCACATACAGTGAGTAAATCCTCGTCCTCGCCAGTGCTTCAAATTATCTCTCTCTGTGTGTGTTACCACGTATATTTCAGCAAATAGGATCAGCTTTAACGTAGGATTAACATCTCTTGTATACACTCAAATACCATGCAAACGCGGTATTAACACTGAATAAGATATCTCTATTCAACTGGTTTACTGCATATGTAATTCCTGGGTAATATGCAATCCTTATAAGTAACATGGCTTTTGATCTGACAGTATATGATTTATACAGAGACTAAGGTATTACAATAAACGCCAGTAGGTATAGATGAATGCCAGATATTTCGCCCTCCTTAATGCAAACCCAGTACCTACTTGCAAAATCGCGATTTCGAGATAAACGCGTAATTTTTTTTTTTTTTATATCTAAATAAGAAGTCTATATTAAATGAATTTTAAAGTGAACCTAAAAATAAGAAAAAATCAATCTTTATGTATAGATTAGGGTCCTGAAATGTAATTTTCGCAAAAAAGGGAAAATCCCAATAATGTCGATTACTGCAAGGACAATTAGCAGTATTGTTAAACGAGAGGCGTTTAACGAAGTCAAAGTCAAAATTTCTTTATTCATATAGACACAATTCAAAAAATTAAATCATGTTCTTATGATGCGTCCATTTCTTCTCCTACCACCAGTTCAAGACGTGGCAACTCTGAGAAGAACTGGCAAGTAACTTAGAGGAATCTTTAAAAAAAAAAAAACAATTTATGTATATCACTTTTTTTCTGAAACTTATTTATGCTCTTATGTACGTATAACAAATTTTCATATTTTCATAACAATATCGGGCATTAAGGTATTTTTCTGTAAAAATAACATTTTAATTATAGTAATACTGATGGCAAATTTAAGAGGAATATGACACGTTGCCGATGCGTTGTGTAGTCAAATTCGACAGACACGTGCCACACAAACAAATGTCATAACGCAACGCAAACTTCTTGCAGCGTCGCACCGGGGCGCGCCGTGTCTCTCGGGATGACACTCTTTGACCGAAAATGGTTCAAGCTATTTGACTGAAGAAATATTACTTAAGTTGTTGTGGTCTCTTCGTTAGGAGACCCTGAGGCTTAAGGTGCTTACGAGCTGACAAAACTTGTCTTTCGACTATCAGTCGGTTGCTGAAAAATCAAATGATTTAGGTGTTGAATCGCAGAATAAAATTAAGGAGTGTTCCGACGACTCCTCCTGATGGAAGGCAGTTAGATATTGGAGTGTAGGTTACATTGAGTTTTTAAACAAACCACGGTGCTCCATTGACACGAAGAAACCTAGTTTGTACAGTTTATAAGCGGTGCAAACTTCTAGACCACGTCTTGAAGTTTGTACTGCTTAGAAACTGTTCTGTATAACCGATATATGGTATGAGCACTCGTCATGATATTCTGATTTTGTTCGTAAATACCACAGCGTTACTCCATCATCACAAAGCTAACGCAACGCGTCTTGTTGCAGTTCTAACTTACGAAGAGTTGATTCAAATTCGCTTGTTTAACTTTAACAAACGAAAACTTTGCAGCGTTAAACTAAGTTATGCCTTTTGTTATGAGAACTCGCTAGAACCTTTGACTTGAACTCACAGAAACTACGTTTACGTAGTGACAACATTGCTAAACAACTTGTAACAAGCACCAAGTCATATTAAATAGTAAGGAATAAGATTTTAGTTTTACCTCCATCGACTACTACAATTTGAGAGTATTTTTTCTTGTTTCTTGTTATGGTTACATTTCTGTGACACGTTTTGGCCACCTATTGTCACTTATCATACAGGCATGCCCAGTGTCAGTATATTTTTTGTATATTATTAACTTTTGATGTCAAAATGTCTTGTCTCAAAATTTTTGGGCATGATATGCCCAAAAATATTTTAAACTGCAAGACTAAATAGCTACTTGAATATATAAGTAGACCACGTCACTGTGTCGGTCTGTGTAGATCTTTTATAGCTTCATTTCAAAATTCAAAGTGAAAGAGAACGTATCGTCGCTGCAGCTGCGGCTATGGTATAATTAACAATTACCAAATTATGCGATCTAGTAAAAGTAAAAAGAAACCACGTCGCTGGTGGATATCAGCATACAACAAATTCATTTTGATAAAAATTCGAAAATTCAAGAAAAAGTTCGTTTGTCCACTCCATTTCTCCGCAACCAACTACACACAACACCACTACTCGTGTCAGCGAACAAACAAGTTCTGACCTGAAGTCTGTGCAACCACGGACGCGTACGGACCGCGTCGTACGTGCTCGGATCCCGTCGCACCTAGGGTTACCATATCTCAGGATTTGTCCTGAGATTTCAGGATTTTTGGACTCTTCTGAGGATTGCGGCCGGATTTTGCAAATCTTATGAAATCTCAGGATTTTTTTGAATTTTCAATAAAATACAGCTTTCATTTTAAAGATCTTTTTTATAAAAAGTTAAACAAACTAAAAATAATCTTCTTTTGGTAATAATTGCACGCGTGAGCGAGATCCGCAGCTTACGACTTTTTTAAATTGTTAAGTACGTTGCAGAGGAAATTTTGAAACTGTAAAAAATCTCAGGATTTTTCAATGGAAATCAGGCCTTTTCTCCGGACCTCTCATTTTTTATCTGGTAACCCTAGTCGCACCGCACCTTTGAAGTTACCCCCTCGCGACGGATACCGGCGCACCGCCACAGACGTTCTGCGCTACCACGGACGAGACCCTTGCCACGGTGTGTCGTGCGAGCTGGTTCGCGTCCGCGATATCACGGACCGTGGAAAGCTAGCTTAACAGTTACTATATCGAACGCACTGCAATTATAATTTTTCTATTAATAGGCTAAGATCCAACCTCCGCAGCGTAGCGGTATTTGGCTCGCTTTAAATCTCGGAGGTCGTTGGTTCTGTAGCGACATCTACCGCACACAAAATACTAGTAGACGAGCAGCGCCATCTACCACCTAGCATCCTAACTAACCTGTATCGCGCAATACAAGTTCGCAAGCCAATAAGAACATATACAAGTAAGGTTTCTTTCCGGGTCTGGTTAACCTGTCGCTGCGCATCGTTGCCGCCCCTCGCTTCGTGAGGAACGACACTATCGTGCGGGACCTTAGGGTTGAGCCGCTCGACGACCACATCGCGCACCTGGCCGAGCGCATGCTCGACCGCGCCGACGCCTCCAGCTGGGACCACTTAAGGTCAGTAGCTCCACACCACACACGCCCCCCTGACCGGAGGAGACTCCCTCGGGACTTGGTACCGGGCGACACCGTCGCCCCCCCCGCCCCTGGCGCGCACACGCCGGGGCAGCACACGGGAACCTCCTAACGAAGTCGGCGCACGGTCGTAGATCGGCTCCTGCTGGGCCTCACCACATGGTGTCTCACCCGGTAGGGCCTTGATCTCCCGGCGCCGTGAAGCATAGGAGGTTTCCTTTCCCCCGTGATAGCTGCCCCGGGCCACAGCCCGGGCGCTCACACGCAGCGTCCACATTACCAGTCCCTAGGGACATAAGCCACGGGTAGAACCCACCCTAACTACCTGCCTGTAGTTACAGGCAGCGTTCAGAAACCTCGGTCAGGGGGCTAACAGCCCCGATACCGACTCCTCGGCGCCCTTGCGGGCGCCCGAGAAGTCTACCTTCCTCCGGGTCTGGTTGGTTGAGGGACAATTCCGTGCCTTGGACCGCACGTTAAGCCGTTGGTCCCGATTGTTATATCAAGGAACTGGCAGTAGCGTTTCCTTGTATAGTACAACATAACTGCGGCTACCAACCCGCCTGCCAAGCGTGGTGACTATGGCAAATACCCTCCCCCGAGAGGAGGCCCATGTTCAGCAGTGGACGTTATAAAGTACTAATCTCAGAAACGCATGGTCCGTTTATATTTATGAAAAATTCTAACAGTTTCGGATAGCCCATTTATTACGGAATGCTTTATAGTGTTAAGTAGCATAGGGGTCTAAAAACCACGTTCACTAAAATATTATGTACAACACCAACCACATTTATCCTGTCCTTTCCCTTGCCCCATTGAGCTCTGGCTACTTATTCACACATGGAACACAATATCAATCAATAATGTTATTTGGCTGAGGTTTTCTACAAGGTACCAGTTGACCAGCTCATTGAACGTACAACGAACGGACAGTATGCGCTACCCATCCTTGTCTATATAGCAGTTTTTAGTTTGCATTTGCAAAGCGTAACAATCGAATGCATTTCTTATAATAATAACTAACAAGATTTGCATACAGAGTGGGTATTACCCCAGTAAAATAAATTAACAATACCACACTTTGTACACTTTTATTCGAATTGGAATTAAAATATCATACTAATAAAAGTAACGCGAATGTTTGTCTGTAAAGGTATTTGTTACTATTTTACGCAAAAACGACGTAACGCATTTGGATGTAATTTTGTACGGGAATAGTTTAAAAGCTGGATTAACATATAGGGTACACAACATCATGCTGCAACCTACTGGAGCAGAGTAACAGTTATTCGCGAATGAAACCACGGGGCGTAACTAGTATACAATATTTATTCTCTTGTTAAACCTTTTCCGCTTTTATTTTTATGTAAATGTTTTTTGTTAAAATGTTTTGGTTAAAATTCTTTTCCCGTTATGCATTATTCATGTTGCTAAATACCTGTGGACGTGTGTGGTTCTTTTCAGTACTTACATTTTTAAAGATATATGAAAATATCCATCGTTTAATTCTGCAAAAATAACTATAGTGTTAAATACTGATTAAGCTTTTTAATATATATTTACCTATATAGGGTGACTGGTAATTAGTGACCGATACCTAAACACATCATTGTGCTCATGACAACAAGCAACTTTTAATTTGGCACCAAATCTGAAATCGCGAAAAAAAAATCAACTGCTCCATACTATGTTGACGAGTTATGTAAACATGAATGTATGGAACAGCTGATTTTTTTAGTTTAGAAAGTTGTTTGTTATCATGAGCACAATCATGTGTTTAGGTATCAGTCACTCATTACCTGTCACCCTATATACACCTAAGTCGGCTTCAGTTCAGTTCAATTCTTCTGACATGATGTTGATGTGACACAAGGTCGGAAGAAAAGAAGAAGAAATTTCCATGACATGGAATTTATTGCTACATTACGCTACATCATCATTTCAGTAAAACGTCAACTGCTGGACATAGGTTTCTAAATAAATAAATAAATAAAAATCATTTTTATTTACGTAAACCAATTACAGGCACTTGTAAATCGTCAAACATTATTTGAAAATTAATTATTATTTATTTTAAATTACATTTGTTGTTTAGTTGTAAACCTATTAAAATTACTTATTTATAATGAAATTAATTATTATAATTAATGTATATTGTCGCTAGAGACGCAAAATGCTTGTTCTGTCTATGTTGTGCCAAAACAATTGTCATTATTTGGGTGGACCATGAGCATATAACGACGGACGCGCTCTAATGCTACCACCGGATCCAATGCGCCCCAACTGAGAAGATCCGGCGAAACAAACTCAGTGGGTTACTCTACCACCGGTTTCAACACGGCCCACATGAGGCGGTCCGGCGAACCATACTCAAATGGGCAATTACGCGGGGTTTAGGTCCAGTTATTTTAATTTATATTTTAGTAGGCACACACATTTATTGCCCAAACGGTTGTCTTGTTATTATTTGTTTATTTTTGCTCAATAAGATTGAATGATATTGAGACAGAACTAGCGGTATTAATAGTTAAGGTATGTAAAGAATTAAATTACAGACAGTTCACAGGATAAGACACAGTTCTAGTCACAACTATTGTACTTGGCTATATTATTATGGTCTTTAGTGAGGTAGGTGCCAAGATGGTACCGAAACCCAAACGTCGTTATCTTCAATATAGTCCTGAATACTATAGTAACCTTTTGACATGAGAACAGTTTTAACATGTGATTTAAATCTTGTAACAGGCAAGTCTATAATAATCAGGGAGGTAATAATTAGATTAATAAAATTCGACCACCGGCAGGATTCGAACCTGCATCTTTGGGTAAAGCCCCCAATGCCTTAGCCAATTAGGCTACGGTGGAACCCTACCGATCATCGAAATTTATTAATCTCTTTGTAACACGTCTCTAACGGGGACGGTAGTGCCATCTATCGGTAATGATTCGCATTACTTCGATAAATATCTCCAAAGTTACATTTGGTATTAAATATTAAACGATGACACCGCCCGTTTTCACATTATTAAATGTTTTGAACTCTTTATGGGAAAGATTACCTTATACTATATTTCAAAATTGAGATTAATAAAATTCGACCACCGGCAGGATTCGAACCTGCATCTTTGGGTAAAGCCCCCAATGCCGGTGGTCGAATTTTATTAATCTCAATTTTGAAATATAGTATAAGGTAATCTTTCCCATAAAGAGTTCAAAACATTTAATAAGGTAATAATTAGGTTCTATAATAATCAGGGAGTTTATTATAGAACCTAATATAATTTCCCATAGATGATTTATTCGTTTTGCTAACTCTAAATCCTGGAACGGCAAGTTTATGTTTAATTGTTGTATTAATATTATGAATGTCACTTTTTTTACTATATTTATCAATATTTTTTCTAATAAAAAGTATATTTTGGTATATATACTCAGAGTGCACGGTAAGTATATTAATATTTTTAAAAAGGTTACGTAGGGAGTCGCAACTACCTTATCCATACATGGCCCTGACCGCTTGTTTTTGTAATACGAATATAGTATTTACATCGGCGGCTGACCCCCACAGCAGAATTCCATAACCTTATTCCCGCGGCCTTAACCAGATCATCTATCCATCTAGTTGGTGAACGTCTAACGCTAAGCTTGCCGATCCACGGTCTCCATTTGAGAGATTTAGAAAAGAAGACATGTATATAACGCTGAAAAGTTAATTTGTTTTCTTGAATGCGCTAATTTAAATCATTCTTTCAGTGTTAGACCGTTATTGATAACGGCTAAAGCTATATTTATTTTAGAATTAATTGGTTTCGAATTTTATTACAAATCAAAAGAGTTCAAAATGAGGTGGTAAGGTTCCTTTACGCTATTTAAGATTAAATATAAATGAAAATTAATTGAAAATCAACCATTAGATGCTCAGTAAAGTAGCAAAAACTTCGTGTACATCATTTATAACCTACTGGCTTTTACCCTTTTTTTCGCTCGTATTGAATCCAATGTCCCTATAGTACTTCTAAAACCTCCAAGAATATGTATCGTTAAGTAGTTTTCGCGTGAAAGCGTAACAAACAAAGAAATATTCTCATTTATAATATTACAAGCGTTTACCCGCGCCTTGCTCGCTTTTTTTTAAATAAAAAGTACCCTATGTTACTTTGGAGATGGACGGACGATCTGGTTAAGGCCGCAGGATCACCGTGGATGCAGGCCGTTTCTAACCGCAACAACTGGAAATCTATGAGGGAGGCCTATGTCCAACAGTGGATTTCCTACGGCTGAAATGATGATGTTACTTCTAATACCTCCAAGAATATGTGTACAAAGTGTGATGATGACCGGTTAAGTAGTATTCGAGTGAAAGCGTAACAAACAAACGGACATTCACATTTATAATATTAGTAGGGAAGTAGGAATAGGGATAGTAGGGATGTACGTCCGAAAAAAGACCTCCTTTAGAATCCTTTAGAAGACGAGTAATCACGGGATAGAAGAGTTAAAAGTAATTATTATACTTATATTTATGACTAGCATTCCCGCAGGGGTTTACCCTATTTACTGCCGGGCCGTATCTTAACGTGATTTTATCATCTTTTCTTTTATTAATCAAGATAAAATATTTTAAAGGATTTTCCTGCTTCATTATATCGGCAGGTATAGATTTAAATCTGTACAAATACTAGGTGCGCCCCATGGTTTTACCCGCGTTTTTACTGTGCCCCAGTAGGTCGTGTAATAAGATGATGACCTTACTGAGATTACCAATCCCCCTGCCAACGGTGTTGAATATGGCTATATTCTTCAACGGCATTGGCCCATGTTCAGCAGTGGACGTAAGCGGGCCGATACATATTTTGCTTGAGAATAAAGAAAGCGTTTTATTTTACCATAACATAGTTCAAACAACTAGAACTAAGTTAAGTAAATAAATTAATAGAAAAAAGTTTTTTCAATCGTATTTCTGTATCTTTAATTCTTTTTTAAAACTTGAGAGCTAAGCTATTTATTTAATTGAATCTAACAACTGTTAAAGTATTAAGAAAGTACTGTGCTTTGAATTGTTTTCTTATCATTTTTTATTTAAGCATTTAGTTTTGTCGAAAAATTTGCCAAGTACATTTGCCAACTGTGACGAATTCAAGTCATTTCACATAAAACTATCTTTCCGCGCCCGGTTTCAACCGCGTAACTCACGATCCCGTGGGAACTTCATAATTAAATAAAACCTATAGTCTTCCTCGTTTATTGTTCTATATAATACCAAAATATTTTTTCAAATCGGACCAGTAGTTCCTGAAATTAGCGCGATCAGCAAACATTCAAACGCGCCGTTGAAGCGGGTTTGTACCCATACAGACGCGATACGCACGCGAGTCACACGCAGCGCAAACAACAACAAAGGTAGCTCTGTATAGTGATGGGTCGTCGACGTATTTGACGTCAACGAAACTAGACCGTCCATTTTCGTTCATCGACTAGTCGATCAACTAGTTGAATTCGTCGACTAGTTTACGTTAACTTGGTACACATTACGACGAAGTCTACGGCGGCGACGGCGACTTAGACTAGTCTCTCGTATGATTAGGACTGGCTGAATACTGAATAAAATTAATTATAAAGTTTTATTCACTATTCTGGCGTATTTAGAACATCAACTGATTTTATATATCTACATTATTTTTATTAAATAGACCTTTCCTCCGGCATCCTTTCTTCACATAGCACAACAATAATTTCATTCGACCCGAACAAATATCAACACCCTTTAACTAGATTTAGAGTTCAAATTTGTTTGCACGATATTTCAACGGGCGGACGAATGAATTTCTATCACCCGACTACGTTCTCGTCGCGTCGTCGCCGTCGCGCGTCGTCGGTCGTCGCGTTGCGAGTTTCAGTTTAGCCCTCTGAGGCGTCTACGGATTCGACTAGTCCATCGTATAACGGTGAACCGTCGATTCGTTCACAGTACGTCGACGGTCGAATTAACTAATTCGTTCATTCAACGCTCATCACTAGCTCTGTAGGTTAAAAGCGCACCGTAGACATGCGTTTCTAAAACGCGTTTCGTCGGCGCGTTTAGAAAACGTGGTGTGCATAGGCCCTAATACCTTGTGAGAACGATACTTCTAACACAGATCCATCCAAAGGTTGTCTAGAAAAATTGCTTTGAATACTGCGATAAGAGCGCCCATTGTACTGTATCTAGTATGTGTTTTTTCTTTAGTATTTTGTCAGGTTTGCTTATGTATGTACCTATTATTCTATATTTTTGTTACATTTATCGGGATCACCTCTATTCTGAAACCTCACTAATTACACATTACTGAAGACATACAATTAAACTTGGGCAGGGCTTTTATAAATGATGTTATGGTCAAATACTCAAAAATATTGGCTTCCCATAACATTCATGCTGTAACTGCCTTAATAGAATATGTAATCGAAGTGGGAACGAGATCAAAGTGCGTTTTTATTGCTTCCATATTACATTTATTGGGTTTTCCCTCCCTAACTTGTTTGTGGCTTGACCCAATTTGGATTTGTTTGATTTGATTTAATATAAATGTAGATGATTAAATATAATATGAACTTAGAATTGGCTTCTAAATTACCTACTGATAGAAACTGTTAGTACATGTTTGCTTGTTAATGTCGGAGATAACATCAAAAACTAAATTTAAGCTTCAACAGTTTTTTTATATAAATAGCTTTATTTCGCGGTATCCTTATGTAATATTAAACTTCTAATATTAGGACTGTATATATTTAATCCATTTACAATCTAGAAATTTTTCAATTAAAGAACTCTGCCTACTATCCCGTAGCATACCATGACCGTGCTAGGAACGTAACAACCAAAAAAATATTATTTGTATTGAAAAGTATGAGACTATGCCCACTAGACCGTTCCGTCACCGACCGACACTGTCGCATACCATGAACGGAGCGTCAAGAATTGTCGGCGAGAATATTTTGGCGGTGGCGAAACGCTCCGTGCATAGCACGCGACGTTGCGACACCGGTGCGCAAGCGGGTTATAACCGCGTACCGGCACGGTTCTTGAGCGCTCGGCGCAAGAGTGGGGATCGCTTTGCGCATCGTACACTTATGACAAAATGAAACGCACACCCGTTTATTATTTATTTTTTCTAAGTTTCTAAGCACTAGGATGATACGGAGATGATAGTAATATGCGGACGCTCCCGTCAATAAAATTCGGGTATGACACGCGGATGATACAGAGATGATATGCGGACGCTCTGGTCACCCCACGGCTTTGATACGTAATCGATACGCTCTAGTGGGCATATTAGAGCGTATCGGATTACTTTCCGTGCCCGATACGTTCCTAGCACGGTCATGGTATGCTACGGGATAGTGGGCAGAGTCCTTAATTGTAAAATTTCTCCTCTCTTGGAAATGTCAAGTGTGCCGTATGGTTTCCAGCATAGAATAGATCACGCCATCTTTCAGCTCACAAATACTCACCATCTTACTGCGATCACCAATCCGCCTGCCGAGCGTGGTGATTATGGCAACAACCCTTAACAAACCTGCCAAGATCGGTTAAGAGGATAAACATGGGCCTCCTCTTTACTGATCTTGCAGCGGACATAAACGTAAAACGTAAACGTCTGATAAAGTAATGAAAAAATACTTTGATGAGTCTATTGCTATAGTAATAGGAATAAAGACAATATGACACTACTGACTCAAGTGAATACTTGCTTATAACAAAGAATTGTTCTTGCATACCACTGTTAGTATTCTGCACCTCCCTTATCTTACTGTATAACAGCTATTAAGTAAGTAAAGTGCAAAATATTTGATAATAATTGTAGTCTGACTAAGGGTATACGTCTATACGTTAAGCATGAAAACTTAAGAGATGATTTTATATAATAATTGCCCAAATACCACCGAAGACTACCACGATGTTTGAATTAAAGAGAATGAAATGAAATGACAGATAAATAAAAAAGCAAATATTAACTATACTAGGTTCTAACTTCCCGGTTTCACACGCGTAACTCCCGTTCCCCTAGAAACTTTATAATAAAATATAGCTTAAAGCCTTCCTCGATAAATGGGCTATCTAAGACTGAAATAATTTCAAATCGGACCAGTAGTTGCTGAGATTAGCGCGTTCAAGCAAACAAACTCTTCTCTATTATGGCAAATAAGTCATTGTTAAGTACCAATTCTTTGCGTTTTTATACTCGCGATAATTTCTCAACGAAATGTCCGATTGGAATAAAACAAAAAGTATTTTACTTCTACATAAATACTCTTGATAACATAATGCTTAATGTGGATAAGGATCAATATTACGATACACATTTAACGTAGTTTCTTTCTTCAGACGATTTAATATTATTTATGAACATAAAAGCTGTTATTGTGACTAGACTATGATAGTTAGATATGGACGGACTTTTTTGTAGATCTTAATAAGACCTACAAACCAGTCGTACAACATTTTGTTTTGATTTTACACCTTGGGTTACAAAATCGCAATTTTCTTACGGATCCCGAATAAAGCCTTATAACCTTCCTCGATAAATAAACTATCCAAAACTGAAAGATTTTTTGAGATCGGACCAGTAGTTTCTGCGATTAGCGCGTTCAAACAAATAAACTCTGCAGCTTTATAATATTAGTATAGGTTACTAAATAACTTTACCATAACTGACATATCATATACATAACATATTAACAATAAATATTTATAACAAATGCAGGTTAGCTAGGGTAGGATTCTCGCTGGCGAGGACCGCGTTGCGCCCCTATCCCGTCCCTGTGATCCAGCGTCTGTAGGCCTGTATATAGCGATCACTTCCTCTTATGTTCATAAATCTGACGTATATATCAGTGGTACCACTGGGTCGTGGTCCTAACCCCTTAAGGGTGCCCCCAGGTGTATGTCACTTTATTGTGTGTTTTTACCAATTTTTTTCTACCTCTATCTACTAGAACCTAAAATAATGAATGTGAATTGAAACTCATTATGAGTAGAGGAATTAATGACAAGCTGACGGACGGACTACTATATCTGTAATATCCTACAATTTTGCTACCTGTTGGTTATCAAGTTAATAAGAATAATAGATAGTGTAACATTGTAATTATGACAAGTACAAATGTATGTAAATACTTAAGTGCTGCTGATAAATTTATTAATACATATCTACATTGATAGGTAGATAATATATTGTACGCAATCAATAGCAAGAAATAGGTGATAGTATTAACAAAAACTATTTTTTCATGACATGTTCTCTTCACGCGATTATCCATATCCTTTACATATATTAACGAAGTAAACTATTTTCATGAACAATATTTTAGTAAGCATTGTTCTAGAAGCCACCCAGGATCGTCGGGTCGTTGGCATTTTAAGTAGCGTTGATCATGGAAGCGTCGATGGGTGTGTTTTATGACCGGCGACTTCTCCCTACTGTCCCTTTGTGCTGACCCTACGTCTAGTAAATATTACTGACATTTATAGTGTTGGCTTGTATTATTAAGCAACGTGTATCTTGGAATTATTTGGAGTTAGCTTAACTGAATTGCTAAACAAACATTATTATTACTGTTAATTTAAATACTGACTTGGTTTTTTGTTATATTAAAACCGCATGTGATAGAAACCAATGATCCTCTGTTCATAAGCGTAGGCCTCGCCGAAGACAAAGTATATATTCAAACATTTGGCCAAAAACTCCACGCTTGGCAGAAAAGTTGGACCCCGCTAGCGAACCAATCTGAGCCCAGGTCCCACAGAGGGCCCCTTCTTGCGCAAGTTGCTTAGTTTGCAGATTTTAAACCATTCATTAAGGCTCTGCTCGCCTTTATGTCAGTGAAATAAAAAAAAGTGCTGCAAAACGCTTTCTTCTTGGACCAGGAATAAAACCCATGGCACGTCCTTTTAGAAATTTGTGGTTAATGAGCTATGGAAGTTGGGCTTACTATTATTTAGAAATTACCAAACTTTCATCTTCTTATTATTTTCTTTATCTTACTTTGCCGAATCTAACTTTTATATCTGAACACTATAACATAAAAAGGACGTCGGTCAATATCCGTGATCCTCACTATTACAATGCTTTCAACCAAAATCAATCACATTTTATCTCTCCCAAACAACAAATACCTATAAACCATAACATCATTTCCTACAGCCATAAAATAAATACGTCCATAACTTGCCAGACAATTTACTGGCATCGCTATAAGGTCAAAGAACTAAAGTGACCTTAGGGTCAAGGTCACCATTGTAGGGACAATAAAAGGTTCTAATGGGTGACATCCGATGTGCTAAGCCTTTCGACATTTTTGGATCTTGGGAATTTTTATGGATATCGTGAGTGAGCATTTTTGGGGGATTTGAAAAGAAGTGCTTTGTGAAGGTATCCTATCATACATTAGGGAACCGAAAATACCCTTTTGATAAAATAAGGCCTTCCTTTAGGGCTTAAGAAAGGCAGTAGGTAAAAGGATATTTATACTCATTTCAATGTAGGCTAAGCATAAATGTTAAGGTACCTTTACACTAGTTCTGTGGGTTCGAGCACTATTCTGCACTTTTTTAATAGTAATCTAACATATATTTTTAGTGACAGAGAATGACATTTTTGTAATGTTAGTAATATTTTTCATTAATTAGTAATGTTTTTCTCATTTATCAATTATTTCAGAAAACAGCTAATGTTAGTAAACTGCTATGTTTCATTATTGTAAGATTGAGGTTTGAGAAACCGAGGATCAGTCCATCCGTGACTGGTGTAACCTTCCTTGAAATGTCTGGCTAAGTAAAGGTTACAATGATTTTACTTTTTTTTTTTTTGTAAATAGGCGATACTTTACAATTAAAGGCGCCACTAGCACAGGAGTATTGATATACTTATTTAGCGCTAAATATGTATATAAATACTCCGGATATATGTTTTGGGACATTACTAAGAAATAGAATAAAAATTACAGTTATCAATTATTTTTATTATTTTTACAACTACAAATAATAGCATAACATAATACATAACTGTTGTTTTTTCGGATGTTCGAATAAAAAGAGTGATGCATTTTCTCGTGTTATTTAAACTGTCTTCAAAAATGACGTTCCGTATGCTATGCTGGTCGCGCCATCTACGCAACACTTTGCGTTCGATGTTCTTTTGATCAAAGCATCACATTCAATTTTAATACAGCATTAAGATCGCGTAGGTATCTTGAATCTTTAGTTTTACATAAAATGAATCAATAATGATGTTCAACTTATTCAATTACTAACTAACTTGAAAAATCATTAAAAAGTTTTATTATTAAAAGCCTTTTGCTAGTTAATTGAGTAAGTATTTCAAAATGTTTCAATTAATTATTAATAGTCTTTTAACAATTTATTATCATGCTCGTGTTCCTTGAAAGATGGTACTAGTAGACTAGTCATATAGGCACAATACTATATTTTACCAACCTAAAAACAATCTAAATATCCATAATTATCATCATCATCATCAACAGCCCGTTTACGTCCACTGCTGAACATGGGCCTCCTCTTAACCGACCTTGGCAAGCCAGGACCGTAGAGGGATATTGCCATAATCACCTTGGCAGACGGATTGGTGATCGCAGTAAGATGTAAAGCTTGAGATAATAGATGCTGCTGCCCATCCATCAGCCATATGTCCCTTAGTCGCCTTTTACGTCCCATGGGAGGACATGGGGTGGTCTATTCTAAGCCGGAAACCACACGGCGAATATTATGTACTATTAATATTATTAAAAAACGGCCGTAACCCAATGGCTAGGCCGTCGGACTTGTGATCATGTGGTTGCTGGTTCGATCCCCACCTATTGCACTACCGATGTGAACTCACTCGTAACACAAGCATTTTAGCTTAGCACGAGGGGTTAACAACAATTCTAGTATTGTGTAAAAACTCTGCTAGTAATCTTTAAAAAAAAAACAATACATTTACTATGTAAATACTAGAAGTACTTTAATAGCTACAAAGGCTAAAATTTCAGTAAATTTTGGTGTATTTATAGCCTACCGCTTTCAATGTCAAGGCCCGTGAACAAATAGCGAACGCGACGTACCGCCGACCGCTGACAAATGGGTTTTATTTGCAGAACGTATAGAACGAGCAAATATACGTCAAAACAGTCTCGAGTGGTCAGATGTTTGAAGGTTACAACCACATTTTTTTTAGCGAAGCTGCGACCATCTGAAAAGAAAACAAAAATATTTTAGAGTCAAAACCCAAAGAGCTAATTTATCGCTTTATTTTCCCAATGTGCCAAAAGTATTACAACTAATGCATTCCCTTCATGCATTGCTTATTTTCTCGTTTCCTTTGAAATCGTGGTAGCTTTTTATATAATAATGAATTAATAACAAATTCAAATTCAAAATTCATTTGTTCCGTAAAAATGGTTACATTTGTTTGGAATCGTCATATTTTTTTTCCTACCGTGCAGTGCGTCACGTGGCGACTACTGAGAAACACTGCCAAAAAACTCAGAAGAACCCTCTTTTAAAATCTAATAATACATCACAATTTTTTATTAACCTAATAACAAAATACTTTATTTTACATTGAGATTGGAGCGATTTACATAATACACTTACATAAATTATTATTCTCAATAGCCCAAATCCCTCGACTAGGACCTATTTTTAACCTGAGTCGAGCGAACAACGGAGTTCAATGCAAACCACCAGAAAACTTGAAAGCATCACACAATGAAGGCATCATATTGGGATATTTTTTTTTTTCCAACATGGCCCTAAGGTTGACAGGTAGAAAAATTCCTTTGACATTAAGTCCGCCTCTATTCAATGTTGTGCATTTAGCAAGTTTTTGTTATGTAAAGCTTATGATGTTCCGTTTTACTTGATGATACTCATGTTAACAGTACTGCCGAGTCTCTGGTGGCACACAATCGCATAACACCCATGGATTACCGTACTTTAAAAAGTACCAATAATAGTTCAGAATCCGTCGAGTTCCGAATACGAAAAAAAACACAACACACAAACACTTTTTTTGGTGTTTTCCTTTTTACTTATTCTTCAAATCTATGGAGGGCTATACTGAACCTATGAGCAGTAAATAACTTAGTTAACCCTTGTATAAAATTCGGTACATATTCATGCATACTTTTGTTCAGCTCCTCGAATAAAGGGCTCTCCCAAATACCCTAAATATTAAGTGGTATTACCAACAGACCGAAATAAGCCCGGCTAGACATTGGCTTTAAATATTATTTAAAAAAGAACTTGCATGGTAAGCACGAATAAAGTTATTCTTAAACAGTGTTACCATATACAGAATCTTTTACAATTATAAATAAATATAAACTAACTTGCGTGCGACTTTGTCTGCGTAAAATAAGGATTTTTTAAGCTTTTTAACAGTGAAAGCCCTGTTGATATCGGTACTACCATATTGGGATCTAGGCGGAATGCACATTGCCGTGGGGTTTCACATAAGTCTTGAGAAGCAAGTAAGTGACGTACATCTGATGTACTGTACCTGTAGGTACTATATATGAGCTCAAGGTTAGTTACCTTTATTACGGCAATATCGCCCAACAACTCAGGAAAGAGGCCCATGTTCAGTTGTGGACGTAAATTGCGTTTTTTTCTTGTATGGACGTATACAGTTAGGCATGTGGCCTTTGCTATTTTACCTGATAAAAGGTCGAGTTTTCAGTTTTCAGGACTATGTAATTAAGGCAGGTCAACAACGTAGTTGTAGTATTGTAGCTTAGTTTTTTTTTTATAGTAGCTTTATAATGGTGGATCCTACAACTACCGTAGCTAACGGTTTACATAACCTAAGAGTTCCCTAGTACTTAACTTGACCACAGCGTATTTAATTAAATGATTTTAATTTCCTCATTAGTTGGCAGACGAGCAGGCAATATGGATAGGTATTAAAATAATTCGCCAAAACGAACCAAAATGTAATAAAACTTTCTCATCAAAAAGAGAACATAAATCTAACCCGAGAGGAACAGGGGGGATTATTAGCCTTGGTTTAAAAATACCTTATAAACGTACGTCTTACGTACGAATTAAAAATTCTCATCAAAATCATTAAATTTTAATAAAAATCTTGAACATAAATTAACTGAATAGCATAATCGAATCATGGTTTCGAAAACTCGGTCGATACTTTGCAAGAGTTTTGACTGCTGATAAGGTAATTTCAACGTTGATCACCCTTTAAGACACAGAATGTTAGGTCCTCTTAGGCAAACCCCACTATGGGCATACGCATTCCTCGAGCGTGAGCCATAAGTGGACGAGATGTTGGGAGTAAAGAGTGATATGGGGTCACGAACTCGGTGCTTGCGTCGTGCACACGCTCGAGGAACACGCTGTGGAGTTAGCCTAAGTTGCAATCTCAGTCTTAACTATGAATCATCAAATTGATTCAGTTTAACTGTGAAATTGCGACAGACTATATAGATGTACTATCACAGTTATCATGTTTGTATTTATAATTAAATTGCATACAATTAGAATTTGTGGCCAAAATATCAGTACCTTCACTACAAATAATGTGAGTACCTCAGTGGATCAAACAGACACATATAAAAGACCTATATTATAATAATCTCTGGGGACCGTTTTGAGTTAGTATTATATTTCGAATCCCTCAAAAAACACAACAATTGATCATAATTATTGACTGTTTTGACATAAAAAAATAGGTTTTTGTAAACTGACAGACATAAAACACGCGGACAACGAGTGATCCGGTGATCCAGTAAGTTAAACCCTAAAAAGTATAAATAATAGCTTCACTGCAATTTTACAACTTGTAGCTACCATTCCTGCGCGTCCGTCGCTATATGCTCATGGTCCACCCAAATAATGTCAATTGTTTTGACATAACATAGACAGAACAAGCATTTTGCGTCTCTAGCGACAATATACATTAATTATTATAATTAATGTATATTATTTATAATAATTTCATAATTTCATTATTAATAATTAATTTTCAAATAATGTTTGACGATTTACAAGTGCCTGTAATTGGTTTAAGGTTTTTCACATTTTTATAAAATAGTTGATATTACTCGATAACGTAGCAAACTTATGGTGAAGGCAATTTTGAAATCAGTTCCGTACGTTTCTCGTATATTCGTTAAAACAAAAATACAAATCTTCTCTTTATAATATTAGTGTCGATAAACATTGTCACTGGTAGGCAAATAAACACGCTACAAGCAATTCAAAAAATCTGCTTTATTACTTACATATATATCTAAATTAAAAGTCAAACTTACTACCTTAAGTATTAAAAGTATACTTAAGGTAGTACCACGACCAATGAGAATCACCCCCGAATATCCCTTAGTATTCATCTCACAATTGTGACGCTCCTTTATGATATGAAGTGCGATCTCGGGTCAACGATTTCCAAAGATTTTCCCATTGAAAAGTTTTTCCATTAGATGGACGACCTGCCGCTCTTCAAAGGACAAATGAAAACAACACCTACGTGTACTTTACGAAAACCTTTATATCTTCTCGGAAATAAAGGTTTTCGTAAAGTAGGTAACAGTGAGTTAATTTATTTTCTATCATCTTATATGTTGACGTGCAAATTTAGTACTTCTATTTTTGTAATCGATCAATAAGTATATCAGCAGTGGGCTGGAGACAAGTCTCCTCTAATTTGCGCCATAACACACGGTCATTCTTCGCATCCAGTGTACTTTGGCTACCCTTTTCAAGTCATCTGTCCATCTTGCCGAGGGACGTCCTACTTTACGTTTGCCGAGACGCGGTCTCCACTGTAGGATGCGTCTGGTCCAACGGTTGCAGTCTTTTTATTTATTATTTTTCTAAAGTTTAAAAGTTGTCTAGGATTACCGAAATAGTAGAAGTAAATAGTATGTGAGATAAATTATTTCTAAACAAGGCAAGATGAACGTAGAAGTATCAGACAATTTCAAATACGATTAATGCGAAACGTTCTCTGTGTGCTGGTAAATTGCACATCAGATAACTATTGCCGTTCAACGAGACAATGGTGCCAATATTCTGGCACCATTGGCACCATTACACGTCTCGTGATAGGTACTTATATTATAACACATTCCTATATTTTACCTGTAAATATTTATGACTTACAACTGACATAGACTGACTGACTAGACATACACTTAAAATAAATAAGTCTGACAAATATATTCGTTGGTCAGGTAATAATCTTTCTAAGTGTGCTTTTAGTATACAAATATTTATAGTTGCTTTTAAGATAATAACATTAAAGACCCTGAATAGTGAGAAAAATCACGCAACAAATTGTTAAAACCTTAGGAGCCTTGAGTACGAGTCGTGTGAAATAGACATGTCGCATTTGTGACTTCTAGGACACCTGAAATAAATTTAAAAATATTTTTATAGTAAATGTTACCTATTCATAATTGATTAGATATGTATGCATTGTGAATTTTCTTGACAAGTACAAGTGTATGTAAATACCTAAGTACTGAATATATATAGTTTATTTCGTGATTAACATTTATTTAAAAGTGATAAAAGTAATTGAATACTGATGTAGAAAGTATTTTGGCATTAACGTAGTCCATTCAACCGATTTCGACCATGGTAACCAAACTCTAAGGAGATTGACCACCTGCGGTCATATTATAATACTTCACATAGTCAAATGTGAAGACACCTAGTATCTACACAATATTTCATTTCTCTAAAATTCTGTAGGCAAATGCAACTAAACCTCTAGCGAGAGATCAGATGTAGGAACGCCAGCTTATCATGATCTTCAAGGCATGAGAATTGGCATTTTACTACATAGTATAAAAAACAAAGTCGCTTCCCGCTGTCTGTCTATCCCTACGTACACCTAGGTCTTTAAAACTACGCAACGGATCTTGATGCTGTTTTTTTTAGGGTTCCGTAGCCAAATGGCAAAAAACGGAACCCTTATAGATTCGTCATGTCTGTCTGTCTGTCTGTCTGTCTGTCTGTCCGTCCGTATGTCACAGCCACTTTTTTCCGAAACTATAAAAACAATAATGTTGAAACTTGGTAAGTAGATGTATTTTGTGAACCGCATTACGATTTTTACACAAAAATAGAAAAAAAACAAAAAAAATTGGGGTTCCCCATACATAGAACTGAAACTTAAAAAATTTTTTTTCATCAAATCCATACTTGTGGGGTATCTATGAATTGGTCTTCAAAAATGATGTTGAGGTTTCTAATGTAATTTTTTTCTAAACTGAATTGTTTGCGCGAGAGACACTTCCAAAGTGGTAAAATGTGTCCCCCCCCCCCTGTAACTTCTAAAATAAGAGAATGATAAAACTAAAAAAAATATATGATGTACATTACTATGCAAACTTCCACCGAAAATTGGTTTGAACGAGATCTTGTAAGTAGTTTTTTTTTAATACGTCATAAATCGTAAACCGCAATTTACCTTTCATTCAATCAACTCGAATATAAAATAACATTTCATTTCATAAACATACGCTTTATTTATTCTTGATCAAAAATAGGTACGCAATTGTAACTGATACGGAACCCTTCGTGCGCGAGTCCGACTCGCACTTGGCCGGTTTTATTAGATAGAGTGATTCAAGAAAAAGGTTTATATGAATAATACATCAGCATGCACCCGTGCCAAGCTGGAATCGGTCGCTAGTTAAATAATAAATGGCAAATCAACAGTATTTAAAATGTATTGGTCCGTGCTCAATTTAATTCCGAAACCACACTTTGTTCGTTACCAGATTAAAATCTCTCACTCATTTAGTGACAAAATACAATTTAAATTAAATTTCTCTTTGTGCGGTCGTTGTAACCAACTAAAGCACTTAAATGCATTCTTTTTTTTTCAGCTATATTCCGATAAATAATAATCGTCCGTCATTTTAATGTCTGTAATGCTGTAAATTTTTAGCACACTTATTTTCGTATAGCATACAACTTTATGCAATTATAAACTTCGATGTTAAGATGTAAATAGTACATTGCACGGCGTTTAGCACCCTCGCTACGCTAGGGCGCTAACTTCACGCCGTTCAATAATAGGCTACTTAGGTCACACGTATCGTATACTATTTTATAGCAGATGTGACATAAACCCGCCCCGGGGGGGGGGCAGCCTCCCCCCCCCCCCCCCCGCTGGGTGAATTTATTAATTTAAAAGTCACATTCAAATCATTGCAATTTTTAATGTCATCATTTTATTATTCATTTAACAACCGTCACCGATTTCACTATCTCTTTTATCGCGTCCGGAACAATTTCATTGTTCTTATCTTCGCTAAATTCACTGCCCGAAGTCTCCATTTCAGACCAAAAGTTACGATTTCCGTGAAACGAACTATATGACAGCGTTTCTCTTTGATTCCGCTGTCACTTTTTCTCTGTCATTTGTTCGTTGTGAAGTTAGTCGATTACTTTACGCACCGTGCCAAAATTGGCAACTTAAGTCACGGAAATGCGTGCGTAAAATGCGGGTTTAGGTCACACTGTGCTATAAAATAAGTATCAATTATTTTTTTATAAAAAAAAACACTAGCGATTTGGCATTAAACCAATTTTTCTATATCTATAATTACTAACTAATTGTATACAAAGACACAACAAACAAACCAGAACGAGCGGAAAACGTTCCTTAAAATTCCAATCCCTATTGAATCTACTCACCCTTTTACGTTAAAACATATTTTATGCACGGGTGAGTGACCTTCACCCTATCATCGTGTAAACAGAGGCTTGTTTTTGTTGGAAAACTACAACGATGTCCTACTTCGAGGATAATGGAGATATGTCGCCATGTTATGGTAAAGTCTTAAGATAGATTGAATACAGTAATATAGCCCAAGGAGCTGATAAACTATACAGAATCCATCCCACCAAAAACATTTTCACACTATCAAAAACTACACGCCCTAACTTCATATGTGACTTGACAGAGTACCAAAGATGGGGCGTTTGTAAAACCGGCATAAACTTTGGGTTCTTCTTTTTCGAACGGACATTTATGTACTTAGCCACGAGGCTTTTGCTACTTAGGCTAAAGGCGAGCAGAGCTCCAGCCTTATTGTAATGGTTTATAAACTACAAATTAAGCAACCAGCGCTAGAGGGCGCCCTGTGGGACTTGCACCTTGCTTTACAGTGATTACGACTTAATTGTTTAGAGGAGTTATGTGCAACTGCCGCTCTGCGCTACAGTTTGCAGCCCTCTCGGACTTCTGAAGGGTCAAAAACTAAGAGTTAGTGGGGCGAGCGGGAACAAAAATTGGTGATGGTCTTACGAATTCCTTGGACAACGGTTAATAGTAAAATTTTGATCTTGGAAACTAAATAAAAAAGTATTTGTTCTTATAGTAATCTCTTAATACATTGGGTACATTAAACCAGAAATCTATGACATGAATTGTTGTCTTACGACGAAGATATGCGGTCACAATATCTAACTTATACTCTGAAACGGAACTGATAAAATTACGACTCCAAACCCCTTTAGTGTAATTACATCCGTAATTGTGGAGACCGTAATAATAAGTGGATATTATGACACCAAAAGCCTTTTCTAACAGTTAACATAGTGCTACGATATTAACTGTAGCTTTTGTCCTCTGAGCCGTAACGGAGTATCTTAAATATAAATTTGATTCAATATTTAGCAGTAGGCTCTTTCAAGGATGTCTAAAGATAGGAGTAAATTTTCATTCTAAATCGGCCCACATTTTATGTGAGGATTGATAAAATAGCCCTAAGAAAGAAAAATTGTCACTTAACTATCTATAGGTAGAAGTAACTTTTGTTTTTTTTTATTTATTTATTTAATTTATGTACACACATAACATTAAAAAGAAAAATATTAAAATACAAGAAAGGTAGTACAAAGGTACTGCTTATTTCTAATGAAATTTCTTCCAGCAGACCCGCGAAAGGAAAAAACAAAAAGAGAACAAGAATAGTGTGTATAGGAAACCAAGAAACAGATGAACATGAAATAATATAGACTATGAAGAATAAATTAATTATAAAAAAATAAACTTACATATTAATACATATAAGGCATCATCATCAGACAACCTCCGTAGCGTAGCGGTAATTGGCTCGCTTTAAATCTCGGAGGTCGTGGGTTCGATTCCCACACCGGACAAGAAATCTTTGTGTAAATTCTTAGATTTATTTCCGGGTCTGGTTGGTTGAGGGACTACCCTCCGTGCCTCGGAAAGCACGTTAAGCCGTTGGTCCCGATTGTTATAACATCATCTATAATAATCGTATATCAAGGAACGGGCAGCAGCGTTACCTTGTGTGTTACAACATAATACTCCGGTCACCAACCCGCCTGCCAAGCGTGGTGACTATGGCAATGCCCTCCCTCGGGAGGAGGCCCAAGTTCAGCAGTGGACGTTATACGGGCTGATGATGAAGGTAGGTATCATAGACATACACAAAAAAATACATATAAGGCATCATAGACATACATTTAAATATATAAATAAATATCATGATATACTTAAATAATGTTCCTTTACTCGTTTCTTGAAAAGGAAAATATTTTTACTCTCTTATGTTAGGCAGGAGAGAATTCCATAACCTGACTGCATGAATAGTAAAGGCATTTGAGTAGAATTCGGTTTTATGGGGTGGAAATTTTAGGACTGATCTAAGGTGCACTAACTATAACTTTATATGATACCTAACAACAACAACAACAACAAGAATCATTAACCTTTTAAATTACTTACTGTCTGCCTCAATCACTGCCCATTACAGTTACCCGCGACCTTACCTAAAGCCGTTACACAAAGCACCCTCGAATTAGGTTTCCCGAATTCCGTAAACATTTTCACACAGTTATGTATAGAATCGCACACAATAAAAGCACAAAAGATAAAGTCCAGTGACCTTGAACCTTCTCAAATATAAAAGAGTGCTTCTGCTCTATTGAGTTAAACAATAGAAGGTTTTGTTCTTCGGAGACGATATACTTTTGCATTTATGAAACTTTAAGGTTAGAATGTGTTTTAATCAACTGTAGGATATGAATGAGGCTTTAAAATAACAAAGAAGCAACTAGCATAAAAGTGTTTTGCCAATTATAGCAAATTTTTTTTTAAATTGGTACGCAATGGACCTGGATATCGATGAACTAATTTAAAAATAAAAACCGGCCAAGTGCGAGTCGGACTCTCGCAAGAAGGGTTCCGTACTAGTTGCAAGTGCCTACCTATTTTTGATATCAAGAATACAACAAGTAACATAGTATAAAAGTTCTTGTAGTTCGTTGTAACTTTGATCGATGTTAATAATAGTTGATGAATGAAACGTAAATTGCGGTTTATAGTTTATGACGTATTAAAAAAAAACGACTTACTTGATCACGTTCAAACCAATTTTCAGTGGAAGTTTGCATGGTTATGTACATCATATATTTTTTTTAGTTTTATCATTCTCTTATTTTAGAAGTTACAGGGGGGGGACACACATTTTACCACTTTGGAAGTGTCTCTCGCGAAACTATTCAGTTTAGAAAAAAATGACATAAGAAACCTCAATATCATTTTTGAAGACCTATCCATAGATACCCCACACGTACGGGTTTGATGAAAAAAATTTTTTTGAGTTTCAATTCTAAGTATGGGGAACCCCAATTTTTTTTGTTTTTTTTTCTATTTTTGTGTGAAAATCTTAATGCGGTTCACAATATACATCTACTTGCCAAGTTTCAACATTATAGTTCTTATAGTTTCGGAAAAAAGTGGCTGTGACATACGGACGGACAGGCAGACAGACAGACTTGACGAATCTATAAGGATTACGTTTTTTGCCATTTGGCTACGGAACCCTAAAAAAGAGGCGGTACTATGTTAGACTGTCTTTTTTTTAGTCGATTAAACATCATGATTATTAGTATAGAAGACATTTTTTTTCCTATTAATAGTAAAATCAAATATTATATTTTCAAATTTTTAGACCTATTGTTTTTACATAAGAGAGTTAATTATCATTATCGTATCACTCCTGAAAAAAGTCTTAGAACTAACCAAATTTTGTTGGAATATAAAGCTTCCTTAATTAACACCAACTATAGTGGCTAATTATACTCCTCGGTCTTCTGTATAATCTTCCGCAGCGAATGTAGGTATGTGGTTTATGCTACTCAAAGTTATTTTTCAACTGAGGCTACGTGTTTCAATGTCCGGAATTATATTTTTCATCGACATCGATTTAACATTTTTTCACTGAGGAAGTATTATTGTGACAGAATTCACCACATCATAAAAATTTGGCTTCCGAAAATTACCTATAAAAGCAAACCTCTCGGGAAATTAAGTACCTATATAGATTCCGAGGATATTACAGACATACTTATAGGAAATTACTTTTATTGGTTCGAAAAGGATCTTTGAAATGACCATCGAAATACGTTAACGAACCTACTAAAATGATACTGAACGCTAGATAAGATGACATTATATACATAACTAGCTGGTTTAACCCGTGTAACTACCGTTCCCGTGGGAACTTTATAAATAAATACAGCCTTCCTCAATAAATAGGCTATCTAACACTGAAAGAATTTCTCAAATCGGACTAGTAGTTCATGAGATAAGCTCGTTCAAGCATACAAACAAACTCTTCAACTTTATATCTTATACTAATTATACATATATATAAAGCTAAAAAGTACTTATCTTAGAAACTACTGGTCCGATTTGATTTTTTTTTTCTTTCGCTGTTAGATGGATATGGGGATATTGAATTATCAAGTTCCCACGGGAACATTACGCGGGTGAAACCGCGCGCGGGAATCTATATTAGAATAAACTTTACTGCGATATTTGCAATTTATTGTATATGGGCCAGATATTAGCACATTTGTAGTTAATTTCACTCGTCAAATATACGTAATTTTATTATTTTCTTCAATAGGGCACTTCAATAAGGATTTCAGAATAAATGAGGCATACCATATATACCTCGGGGAGCACGTGCGTTGGCTAAGCTGTCGACTTAGAACCTAATCTTTCACTAGTCGTATCAGAATATGAGAAAAATGTAAAAGAGAATACACTTTGTTTGCATACACACTTGTGCGCTATCTATATTAACATTATAAAGAGGAAAAGTTTGTATTTTTGTTTTGAATAAACTCAAAAACGACTAAACGGATTTCGATAATTCTTTCACAAATAGAATGCTATATTATCCTTGAGTATATTTTTTATTAGAAACAATTATGGATTCTTACTTAAGCTTCCATAATGTAAACCAAGTTATGAAAAAAATGCCATATATGTCTTTCATCGCTTGCACCGTGGAAACTATTAATGCTCTTATTTCAGTTGATTCCCTGTAGAATAACTTTTGAATTATTAAGATCGGTCATTGCATTCAAAATATTACGAGTTTAAAAAATATCAATATTTATATATAAGCCGTGACACTGCAACAGAAGACATTTCTTTTTATGTAAGATTTTCGATTTCGGGTTCGTGGCTACAAGATTTTCAAGACTATGATCAGTTTGAGCCAATCCATACATCATCATCATCATTAGCCCCTATAAGGTGCTAAGGTGCCCCACTGCTGAACATGAGCTTCCCCCCAAGGTAGGGTTTTTGCTAGAGACGCCACGCTTGGCAGGCGGGTTGGTGACCACAATATAATGTGTATAACACACAAGGAAACGCTGCAGCCCGTTCCCTGGTTTACGATTGTTATAGATGATGTTATAATAATCGAGACCAATGGCTTAACGCTTTCCGAGGCACGGAGGGTAGTCCCTCAACCATCCAGATCCGGAAATAAATCTTAGAATTTCCACAAAGATTTCTTGTCCGGCGTGGGGATCGCACGCACGACCTCCGAGATTTTAAGCGAGCCAAATACCGTTACGCTACGAAGTTTGTGATCCATTTATGATGTTTATCCCAAAATGCTATAAATAAAAGTCCACCCTACTTTGAAGCGTGTGTTAAAACATAAGCGACGCTATGTCAAACACTTTATCTTTATACATTATAAAAATAAATGTCAACATCCCGCTGCGATTTTCGGAAAATAGAAAACCTGGTCACGTTACACCGAACTGAAGTAAAAGACAATTAATTATGTAGCGTGTTGAAAGTTTGTTCCCAAAGTGCCATTACTACGCCAAGGTAAATCTATTCAAATAGGCAAACCGTGTCTAAGTGGCCTAAATCGTTGTTGGCTCCATTTGGCTCCAGTCTAGTTTAATCCAGAAATTAAATTGAAGCTATTTCCGTGTCCTAGTTTCACGTATTTGTTGAAATCCCGTTCCGATGCGCAGTTGGGTTTGGTTCCACAATACAATACCGCGTGAGGCAATCACGAATAATTGCAGGTATATTGTTAAACTATTTTCCTGTACAAAGCGAAATTTTATACTACATTTTCTTTTTCGAAATAATATTAGTTTTGTTTGAGCGTAAGTATCTTTGCTTACGATCAGACAAAAAAATATTATTATTATTTGTATAGTATTAACTAGTTTCCGCGCGTTAAGCTCCTGTTCCCACGGAAACTTAATAATAAAATAAAAGCCTTCCCTGTTAGATAGTCTCATCATCCATCATCATCATTAGCCTGTTGTAGTCCACTGCTGAACATAGGCCTCCCCCATCGATTTCCAGCGGGAACGATCGCTAGCGGCCTGCAACCACTGACAATTTTTTTTTTTTTTGTCCTGTTTGAAATGCATTTACGCATTCCCACCGCCGCTGCAGCGTATTCGCGCGCTGGCGGTGGGATATGTGGGACTCTCCCTCTCCATAGCGTGGTATGCTAAACTCATACCACGAGGAGAGGACCCTACTACCACTAAAACCTCCCGGACACTCCTTCGATCCGCCATTGGCGGGGGCCGGGTAAGCATAAGCAATCCGGCCCCAACCACCACTGACTCCCTGCAACCTTTATAAGGTGATCGGTCGATCGTGCAGGCGGTCGTCCTAAGCTGCGCTTGCCAGATACATAGGCTATCTGTCAATAAAATCATTTTTCGAATCGGACCAGTAGATGATCCTGAGATTAGCGCATTCAAGCAAACAAACAAACATACTCTTCAGCTTTATATCTAGATTATTATTATAACTTACTAAAAATAATAATTTTAAGATAAGATAAGATAAGATAAGATCATTTTATTTGTATTAAACATGGTAATTATACAGATCTTAGAACTAAAATAGGGTCCACATGTCTAACCAGATATACTGGTATACAAATATTAAACAGTTAATTATGCTATATTACTTTACATTATTTTATGTCCACTAGTGAATTACAATGATATATTATTTAGATAAAGTCAAGAAGTTAGTAAGTGGGTACACACACAATCGTAAAATGTCAGTAAACACAAAATATACAAATAGTTACAAATCACAATTATTATTAATTAATATCCCTTATTGTCAAAAAATTCCTGAACTGTATAAAAACATTTTTCTGTGAGCCATTTAAATTAAAAATATCTGCTTTCCACAAGTTTTAAATTTATTCCAAATTCCATGATATATTCATAAAACAGATATGACATCTACATTGTAACAATGAGAATCTATTACAAAGTCGTAAAGCAAACGCTGAGCACGCCCCATATGTGTTAGCCAGTGCAAGCTCGTAAAAACGAAATGAAAGTTTGCAGACGGTCTTCAGTCTTTGTCAAAAAATACACCGGTGAAAGAAACTACCGAAGCTAATATACTGCTTTAGGTATGGGTCGATGAATTTTAAATTTGTAGAGGGAATTGTCACTGTGGGGTTAAGACAAAGGAAGTGTAAGCATGGCACTCTATGACTAAGCAATTTTTGTTTCATTAACATCCCGTTTAACGTACACAGCTGCTGAACATGGACCTCCTTCCAAAGCTGGGTCTTTGCTATAATCACTATGCTTGGCAAGCGGTTTGGTGACCTCATTATTTTTTATAACACATGACGAAATGCTACTGCCCATTCCCAGATATACGATAATTGTAGATGATGTTATAACAATCAGGGCCAATGTTTTAATGTGCTTTCCGAGGCACAGAGGGTAATCCCTTAACCAACCAGACCCGGAAATAAATCTGAAGTCTTTTAATTCTCAATCACAAAGATTTCTTGTGCGGTGTGGAGATCGAACTCACTTATACCGCTACATCAATGTTTTGTTTATGAGGGACTATTTCGTTAACCTTTTATTATTATACCATGAAAAGTTTAGACACTTTCTAGGCACACGTGTATCATCTTAGGCCTTATTTTCGCCTTCCATTAAGTGAGATTATGGTCAAACGTAAGCCTATATTCAATAAAAAAAAACCTTTACTTTTATTCTATTTATTGAATTATTCTTAATTATTATTATGAAACATTATTTATACAAAATAAAGAATATCTTCTATTTCGTCGTCTTATATCTATATAAAACACTGTCAGTGCGACTTGCCGGTCACCAGTAGAAGTGTTGAATGAATAATATGTTCGATTAGCGAGTGAATTTCTCTTGCGCGATATAGATTTATTGACAGTTGTAGAGGGAGCTACTAGTTCACTTACTGTTTTATGTGGCTATTCTAGGTGCATTAGCATTCATATAGTTTGATGACTGTCTTACTTAAATTTAAATATTGATCAATTGAATAACTTTTACCATAAAAATGTCACTTTGTCATTCATAAACAGAGATCAAGCTATATTACAGACTAATAAAATATCCAAAGTGCCATAACTAGCTAACATATAAACTACATTGTAACTTAAATACTAGCTGTAATAACTTACATAAAATGTTTGCGTTAGGACGTTATTTACACAAGATATTAAATAAATTAGTTCGCCGGTCTGTGTGTACAGAGTTACCTATATAATATCGTCAATATATTCTGTAATTGAATAACTTGATAGTGGTTATGTATTTGTTGGTGTCGAAACATTGGGGCCGTGGGTACCGGGAGCCAAATTAATTTATAATAACCTCAAAGTGATGTGATGGTAACTTTGCACAGCATGCAAGTATTGGAAACAATGCTGCCAGCATTTTGAGAACATTGCCAGAATATCAGAACAGAACTTCAATGATGAATGGTATAAGACTTGTCTAGAAGCTCGGAGGCTGAAGGGTAGATCACCCCGCCAGGCTAGTTGGTCAAGAAACTATCTTTGTGCATAACATCATCTATTTATTATTAACTAGCGACCCGCCCCGGCTCCGCACGGGTACAATGCTGATGTATCATACATATAAACCTTCCTCTTGAATCACTATCTATTAAAAACAACCGCATCAAAATCTGTTGCGTAGTTTAAAAGATTTAAGCATACATAGGGATATAGGGACAGAGAAAGCGACTTTGTTTTATATTATGTAGTGATACAGGATTCAGACGAGTCGTTGGTGGGGGAATTTTTAAATGTAGGGAAGTATTTTTCCAACTGGCTTCTCAGAATCCGTGCTAACGAGGGTAACGGAAGTTTTTTTGCAAACTTAGGATCTAGAAGGCGAGGAGAGTCTTTGTGTTCGCGGGCACAATTTTGCTCCGACGAGTCGGATAGTGATAAAATTCATGCTTAACTATAAATATACAAAGGAGCAACCCGCAGGCAAACCTTAGCAGACTAATAAAACTATACGAGTGCCTACATTGTCACTTCCGGTACAAGAGGCCACGCTGAGAGGATGGTCGCAATAAAATTCTATCTGTTCACCAGTACTTGACCTTAATGCTGTGCGATGTGTTGTCTTAGATTAAGAGGGACAAGTTAGCAAATGTAAGTTTAGCACGAGGTTGTAAATAACACACCCGTATCACGCCGCCATGAAGGCTTCGTTGATAATCTACATCTATTATAGTCTCATATGCCGCGTGGTTTCGTATTAGAATCGTGGGCTTAGAATAGACCACCCCATGTCCTCCCATTGGTGACGTAAAAGGCGACTAAGGGACATATGGCTGATGGATGGGCAGCAGCATCTATTAGCTCAAGGTTTACATCTTACTGCGATCACCAATCCGTCTGCCAAGCGTGGTGATTATGGCAATATCCCTCTACGATGCTTGCCAAGGTCTGTTAAGAGGAGGCCCATGTTCAGCAGTGGACGTAAACGGGCTGTTGATGATGATTGATGATAGTCTCATAATGACAGTGGTCGTGCCTACCCGAAGTATAACCTACTTAATATGTAACACTTCATACGTACATAACCTACGTCATATTTATACGACTATCATAGATTTCATTTAGCTGCACCACAACGCTCGGTATGACTGAAATTAAATCGTATGTCTACCTATTACTATGAAATGAATGAATTTAATTCAGCACTTAGGTAATACACTCGTACTTGTCAGAATCACAACGTACTAAAACTAAATTAAATAAACCATTAGACTATTCTTACTCTATGAAATAACCAAGTAGGTTACTAAAAGTATAGGCAACAGAAAGTCTTACAAATCGACAAACTAAACATAGTCCGTTCGACCTCATACCCGACATATAGTGGGTGACTTCATTACCGTGTTGATAATAATATGGTGTGTTATGTAAGTTAAAGTCAAAGCGTATTTCGGTAATAAGAGTTTCGAATATCTCATTAATTCCTAAAAATAAATACACCCTACATAGCGCGGCATAATAGCGGTCGTCCACCTAGGTAGCTAGTGAAAGGTTGCAGGTTAGCTAGGGTAGGATTCTCGCCGGCGAGGACCGCGTTGTACCCCTACCCCTGCCCTGTGATCCAGCGCCTGTAGGCCGTGCCAGCGATCACTTCCTCTTATATCCACAAATCTGACTTTAATATCAGTGGCACCTCTGGGTTGTGGTCCTAACCCCATAAGGGTGCCCCCAAGTGTGTGTCACTTAATTGTATGGTTTCAAAAATTTTTTTTAATGTAAATATTAACTAATTATGAGTAGAGGAATTAATGACACACGGACAGACGGAGTAAATTGTCTGTAATGTCCTACAATTAGCAGCACTCACAGGTTGCATTTGTTAGTTATAGTTACCTAAGTAGTTCTATTCATAGAATAAGAATAATAACCTATTAATTATATTTCTTTATTATTGTGATTTTGACAAGTACAAGTGTATGTAAATACCTAAGTGCTGAATAAATTCATTATTTCATTATTTCATTATAATATCGCCGCAATCACACATGAATGAAAAGAATGAGCGAAATAGCGTATAACTAGGTCGGTTACGTTTTTTACTCTATGTCAGTAAAAAAAAAGATAGAATAACTATGCCTTAGATCCTTGCCTTACATCTATTTCATATACATAATTACGCCCCATTATTTTCAAGGCGGTAAAAGTCCCCCAGTATAAGTAAAATAAAATAAAATAAAATAAAAAAACTTTTCATTCACGTAAACCTATAACAGGTATTTGTAAATAGTCAAAACATATTTGGCTTATTTTTGATTTAATTAATTAATTTTATTTGTTTATTGCTACGTATAATAATAGTTTATATAACTTTAGCCTAAAAGCTGTCAGGTATGAAAGTACAATATTATTTTATTATTTTATATCTATGATTAAATCTAAGTTCTGTCCTTTGAGTATGTTATTATTTAGTCGGACCATAAGTATCTCGACGAACGCGCTTTAGTGCTACCACCGGATCCAATACGCCCCAACTGAGAAAATCCGGCGAAACAAACTCAGTGGGGTTATTCTACTGCCGGTTTCAGCGCGGCCTCATCGAGACGATCCGGCGAAACATACTCAGATGGGCACGTCCAAGAAGTTTATGTCCAGTTACTTTTATTATTTAGTTGGCATTCACAATTTACCAATCGGTTGTGTTTATACGAATTTTATTTACGTTTTCATTAAAAAACTGATTAAATAATTTATTTAAAGACAGAACTGAATATATGTTTGGTAGTATTATTTTTATTATTACAGATAGTACACAGAATAGCTTTATACAGAATACATTATCTTGGTCTTTCAATGCTTCAACAGCTATAGGGTAGTAAGTAGTAGTATATATCTACGAGTATTTTTATCTTAATAGAATTTCCTTTTAACTTATTTCCGATAGCTTCTGCAATTAAAGCATCATTAGAAAATTTATCCGAACCTAATCAACATTCTGATCTACCGGAATACTTTACCTTTTTTATTCAACCCTTGTTTGGTTTCAAAGAAACGGTAAAGAAATTATTCCTCGAATGGCTGCTTCAAGTTTTTATCTCAATAATTAAAATTTCAAGTTTCTTTCCGATTTCTAATGAAGATATGATGATTTCGGGATTAATTTAAAAGAAACTTTTATTCTTTCTTCTTTAGTTATGTTGTTATTGGTCATAAATTATCAATTTAACGACTTTAATTCAAAGTTGAGCAGATTACGGAATTTTTTTACTACATAGGTTATTTTTATATTAAGACTAGCAATGAAATATTTTTAAAATTACCTAATTTGATATTGTATTGACATCGGGCCGCATCACAAGGCAGTTAGATATGGTTTGATCGGAAACGAAGTCGATGTGTTTTAAAAACCAAGTAGGAATTAGATGCAGAAAACGGTATAATGACACCTCAATAATTTTCTTTTTTATATAAACTCTAGCTGTTTAATAAAACAGCGCCGATGTAGAAATACGTGCTTAGCTTTACCGATCAGCCGTTATACAATAAGTTTCTACCGGCCATAGACAAAATGCCACTATAGCGGAGCGATCGCTAGCATAAGAAAAGCTAACGCTGCTGCAAAGCTGACGCGATCTAGGCCCTAGTCAAGGTATTGAAAAGCGGTTTTACACAAAAAAATATTGATTGACAGAAAAACGAATTACCATGTTAATTGAGCGAGAGTTAAGAACAGAATTATTAAAATGTTATTCCAATAAGGGGCCGTCCATTAATCACGTGATCTTTTTTAGGCATTTTTGAACCCCCGCTCCCCCTTGGTGATTCATGGTGAGGTTTTAGACTACCCCCCACCCCCCAACATCACGTGTATTTTAAGTATCTACAAATAAAACAAAAAAAATACTACACCCCCCTCCTCCCTTGTGTCATTTCGTGATTTTTGGCAAACCCCTCACCCCTCTTCAAAGCCTCACATGATTAATGGACGGCCCCTAAGAGAAAGCTTTAAAACGATGGAAAATTACAAGGTATCAAATATCAGTTATCACTTGGAGAAAATATAATATGTCAGCTAAATTTATTCTAGAAAATTCGGTTGCACAATAGTTACACGTGTAAAGCCCCTTCAGCTTGTTGCTACATCCACAGCTACATCTACTTAGGGCTGACTATGCATACATCTATAGGGTAAACATGCCTTACTCCCTTTTTGTTTTTTTTTTTCTGTTTGACTTACATATGTAGCCACGAGGCTTTTGCTACTTCACCGGGCATAAAGGCGAGCAGAGCTCCACCCTTAATAAATGGTTTAAAAACTATAAACTAAGCAACCTGCGCAAGAGGGCGCCCCCTGTGGGGCTTGGACCTCGCCTCAGGGCGGTCGCTGGCGATGAGATTGAGGGATTATGACTTTTAGTATTTTAGGGGAGTTTTGTGCAACTGTCGTCCTTACTCCCTCTGTTCCGATAAACGACTTATCGGTATAGAAATTAAGAATATCGTAACTTAATATATATGGAGATCGCAGATGTCTACTATAAAAATTCATATAACTTTGCAAAAATGATCAATTATAAAAATATATATACCTACAAATATTAGAAGCCTTTATCAGTATGGATATGTATGTACAAAAGAAATGTCTAAATTGTTTATCTTGTACTTAAAGCCATTTTAGCTGTGTGTATACCGAAGATGTGTTAGATAAGTGACAAAAGGTCTGGATGATCTGAAGACCTCTTAAGATCCACGATAAGTATGTAATTTCACAGTCTGGACAAAACAATGTCAGATAACAAGTGTACTTTCAAATACTTTTATATTTTTTTACATCGTTCAAAAGAAATACTTACAGAAGAAATTGTTTCTTTAACTCGTAATTGAAGGATGTGAAATTCCAGTTAAGTAATACATATTACAATTTATTTGTATACTTACACAATATATGGACGATTTGCGTTATAGTAGGCACAGACTTCGATCTAGATAGAATTAACATCTTCGGTTAATCATTATATTTTTCTACGTTTTTATAACAGATAAAATATACACATACATACATACATAATATCATCACGCCTTTCTCCCATGGGGGTAGGCAGAAACTACAGACCGCCACCTGCTACGATCCTTACACACTCCCTTTGCCTCGTCCACGTTCATACATCTGGTCATACACGCACGCCGGTTGCGAGTACTACGCACCTGACCTTTCTGAAGAACATCACCTATGAGGTCAGTGTATGTCCTTCTAGGGCGTCCCCTCCCGGCGTTTCCACTCACATCTGCCTTGTAAATACCGTTTGTGACTCGCCTTTCATTCATCCTTTCCACATGAAGAAACCACCTAAGCATACTCTTTTCAATTTTTGTCACTACATCTTCTTTAAAAGATAAAATATATATCAATAAGACACCTTAGGGCCTAGACAAAAAAATTAAACTAACGCAAAAGTGGTCCTTGTACTTGAAGGCCAAGTACCATACGTTTGCGTTAGCGATTTTATGCGAACGATCGCGCAAACGCAATTTGTCTAGGCCCATCGACTGACGGACGTACAACCTAAACCGCTCATCGTAGAGACTTAAAATGTTAAAGGTGTAGTTTTATATAACGTAGACATCCTATAATAATCAAATATAAAATGTAAGTTTAAATAAAAACACCCTAAGATGATGATGATGATGATGAAAAGGGTTGGCAAAGTTAGTATGGAGAAATCGTAATAAAAATTTACTAGGTTTGATTTCATTGTCAACAAGTACGTTTTAAAGCCACGGGTACACGGGTATTAATATTTCATTTAAAGGTTTTACTTAAAAATACGATAAGCAATTAATAAATAAATACTAATAATTCTAAGTATATGCTACTGGACAACGACCCCGGAATGCTGGCAGTATTGCCCCGCGGAATGGCAAAGCTTATTTACTGTGCAAAGTGAATATCATTAGTAGGGAAACTTGCCGCACTAACAAGAGCAGCTTCGAGGTTTTACGAATTAACTAGCTGCGCCCCGCGGTTTCACCCGCGTTACTCTGCTCCAGTGGGTCAGAGCGTGATCTTTTGTAGCCTATATGATAATCCAGCGTATTACAAATACCTGTGCTATTTCAGCCAATTTCGTTCAGTAGTTTATGGGTGAAAAAGTAAAAAACTTTCATCAATCCACACTTAAAAACTTTTGCGTTTATAATATTAGTAGGGTTTAGCCCCCAGTTCCGATCCTCGATATTTTGATGCCAAAAGGCGCAAACATAGACCCAATATTAAGTATAACGTTTCTGCGCTTCTTGAGATTAAAACTGCTGGCATATTTTTAGAGCTAAAGGTCTGACGCAACGTATCCCTAACTACTACGTTATAACCTGACTTGGCGGCGATACTTTGAACTAATCTATTTCACTTGTCGTTCCTTGTGTGCGGCCGCCGACATACTTTTATATGAGTTTGTATTAACGAAATCGCCATCGCGTCGCAGTTGCGTATATATATTATATCTCATACTGAAAAGTAGACTTAACCCCGATAGCAACAAAAAATATATCAACGCACAAACAAAACAGAAATAGCATAAATATTAATACGAAATGTATTTGCACACAAAGCTACGTGATCAGATATTTGAGTCACGTGACACGCGTTAATCTGCGTGTCGTAGCTAGTGTCACGCTCCCGCCATATACGATGTGTGATGTGTTGTTCTATGGCGTGGGGTGATATTGTGTAAGTATTTTATGTTGAAGTACTAGTTGTTCGGTCCTGACTTTATCCATCTACATTTTGTATTGTTTCCATTTTCAATTCATATTCCATATGAAAGTGTACCTATAATATGACAAAAATGGATATGCCATAGCTGTCACGCTCCCACCCTATACAATGTCGTACCGTGGATTGATATTGTGTGTTCTAAATTCAAGTGGTTTCAGTCCGGTCCTATTTCTTTTTTTTTACGTTTGCCGTCCCTTCCCTTACTATTAAAATAATCTACATACATAAACTGATCACGCTATTTCCATACAATACTATGGCTACTTGCAACAGTACACAATACAAATACAAATGCTAGTATGATCCGCCATTGTCCCTCAGTGATCGAGGCCGGATTGCTGCCTGATGGGATATTAATCACATATTGTGTCGAGACACCCGCTGTCGCGAACAGATACTTCGTAGGGTCAGTGGTGCTAGTAGCAGCGATTATAGTTTTTATGTTTTAATACTACGTGTTTTGTTAGTCAAATTATAAAGATATTTTTTTCTTAATCTGATTGGTTGAAGAATTAATCGTCCACGTTCTGATATGATTATATTATATGATATCATGTCATAATCAATCGTATACCAGAGAATTGAAATCAATGTTAACCGAAGTAATCCAACCACTAACTGACAAGAGTAGTGATCGTTTTCCGTATACAGCCAACCAGCCAGTCACAATGGCATACTATTGCTATAGCCTAATGGAGTCGAGTAGCCAAATATACACAAATTAAAAAAACATATATTTTATTTAAACCATCGGACATAACTTATTTTTATAACTATGTGCTACCAAAGCGAATTGAATTATTTAACTAATTTGATCCACATTCCGTACCATAAGAAAAAGACAAAAATGAAGATAATTAACTTAAAAAAGTCTTTGTTATTGATTCCTCTAACACCATAAACGATATTATAGCATGTCACAAAGCTGTCAGTGGGACCACACATCTTTCTCAAGAAAAGCAGTTCCATTTCCATGACAATGTCAATTATACCGCGCCAGTGACTCGTCACTCGCAGACCAGCGCTGGATGGACAGCACCTGTCTTGTTAAGGAAGTCAACGTAATGAAATTAGATTATCTATACTAATATATAAAGCTGAAGGGTTTGTTAATTTGTTTGATTGATTGAACGCGATATTGTTAGGAACTACTAAGCCAATTTGAAAAAATATTTTAGTATTAGATAGCCCTACGTGTATATCGAGAAAGGATATAGGCTATATTTTATCATAAAGTTCCTACAGGAACGAAAGATACGCGGATAAAATCGCGCGCGCTAGTGCAAAAATAACGTTGTAAACGCGACCATAACTACCGAGATCCTGGATTCGAGTACAGTTTCAAGAAAGCTGAAGTTTGAAGCGGCCGTAGCCAAATGGCTAGGGTGTCGGACTTGTGATCTTTAGGTCGCCGGTTCGAACCCCACCCATTGCACTACCGTCGTAAACCAACTCGTAACACAAGCATTTTAGCTTAGCACGAGGGGTTATTAAGAATACTAGGTAGTAGGCAGCAAAAAACATAATAGTAATATAAAAAAAAAAAGTTTCTAGCTATCTAAGTACCAGCCCGAAGTTAAGAAGTTGCTGGTGTCTTGTCCGTACCTCGGAGAGCACGTTAAGTGGTAACAGGCCTGATTGACTAATCTCGTCGTAATTTGAGAAACAATATAATTGACATGCATTTCGTTAAACTAAAGACTTACTTAGAAAACAACTAACCACTTAATTTACTAAGAAACCGTTATAATAGCTGTATATAAGTTTTATGTGCCATAAATAAAATCGAATGGCATATCTCAGACTGTGGTATCAAAGAATATATCCCGTAATAAAGTTTATACTCCAAACATCGTATCGTACGAGTGGGTCACATTAAAATGACTATAAAAGTATCAAAAGCAGCACTAAGGCTTAGTTCGTCTGATAATGGGGTGGTAGTTGTGTGGGGGTTTAATGTGACGTCATAAAGCCTATGGCGTTTGTGAGGACGTGGAATGGATATTTAGAGACAACATAAGCAGTCTGATTAAATTTTATTTCATACTAGATTCTGTGTCGCTCCCTTCTCCGTGGGAATTTCATATTTTTTAAATTATAGCCTACTCGCTTCGCACGCGCGGTTTCACCCTCTTATCTCTAGTTCCCGTGGGAACTTAATAATTAAATATAGCTTATGTCATCCGGGGATAATGTAGCATTCCAATGGTGAAAGATTTTTTCAAATCGGTCCGGTAGTTTCGGAGCCTATTCAATACAAACGTACAATCAAATATTTCCTCTTTATAATATTATTATTATTATAGTATAGAAGTATATATGTCTTCCGGGGATCGTGTAGCTTCAGAACCATGATATAGATATATCTGTGTTCAGAACAGTGAAAGATTACCAATTGATTGATTAATGTTGTATTTCTGTGTATGGGTTATCATACCCCACGGGGGGGAAAGGGGAAAGGGCCGGTAGGATAAGTGTAGCTAGTGCTGTACATATCTACTGCGCTGGCAATAGCTGCATGTTCTTGTATTTAGATGATCTATGCCACTCAACATCAGGTGTATAAAGATGTCTAAAACTCATCATCGTCAGCCCGTATAACGTCCAATGCTGAACGTGGGCCTCCTCCCGAGGGAGGGTATTTGCCATAGTCACCACGCTTTGCAGGCGGGTTGGTGACCGCAATATAATGTTGTACCGCCACAAGGAAACGCTGCTGCCCGTTCCTTGATATAAGATTATTAAAGATGATGTTATAACAATCGTGACCAACGGCTTAACGTGCTTTCCGAGGCACGGAGGGTAGACCCTCCAACCAACCAACCAGACCCGGAAAGAAATCTTAGAATTTACACAAAGATTTCGTGTCCAGCGTAGGGATCGAACCCACGACCTCCGAGATTTAAAGCGAGCCAAATACCACTACGCTACGGAGGTTGTCTAAAACTCAGGCTTCCTATATGCTACATTTATTAATAATTGACGAATTTTTATACTTAATCCAATTGTATTACATTTTCAATAGTATTGTATACACAATAGGCCAAAATAATAAGCTCAAAATAATCTGCAAGGATTTTTATCACAATGCGGCTATCTTTTTATCACGCTAACAATTGTGAAATTCAAAAGATAACGTTCAAATGGAGCCACATCTTTTTTGATAATATATTCCTTACCTTCGTTTGATTAATGTTTCTTTTGGAATCGTTGAGGAAAATGTTTGTGAATTTTGGATGCAATCCGATTTCTATGGCACATTTAATTTTCTTAAATGCCTCAGGTATCGATAAGTACTTCCTCAGAAGTTCTACTCCTCAGGAAGCACACCCCAGACTCAAACTTGGTTGTTATATACTTATTAATTTTTATTAATAATGTTTGAGCTCAACCGATATTTTATGTAAATCTGATCAACTCGTGGCGAATTTCACTGCAGTGTATTTTTCATACTTTAAAATAATATAAACTAAGCTGAAGTGAAATGAATATTTATTTAAAAGCTTAATTTTGATCGTCATAAACCATACAAAAAAATGTATTCTAGTAAAGTGTTACATTCTCGTTAATTATTATACCAAAAATGACAAAATGTTTTTACTAAATGTATACATACAAGCTACTACCAAAAACATCTTAAAATAATTGTTTTTTTTTTATTTGTGTGTTTGTCTGTATGTGTATCTATTTATTCCGGCTAATCTCATCCGGTGTTTGTAAAAGCAAAACCGATTATGACAGAACTTGCACTGGTACGTAAATAATTTTATAAGCTATAACAATTGACTTGTTATTTTGGCCTGTTCTTTGTTTTTCCGTATATTCCACCGAATCTCGAGGTATGGCAGTACCAATTTCGACTAGACTTTCATTGTTAGATAGCTAATAAAATACTTACTTTGTGCGGACAAAGTTGCAGGTAGTCTAACATAAAACCAATATTTGACAGCTTTATTGCATAGTCTTAGCAGCAATGAAACACACATACAAACATTGGATTCCTTAGTATTTATGATAATGATGACGATGATCACAAGCTCCTTGATCCACGCATATCAATGAAATTGAACGTTTGATAGATGGCACTAGATGGCGTTAGTGAGCTGTGAGATCTACCATCAATCAACTACCCTCCTTTTATTCAGTTTCCGAAGCTTAGCTAAGATAATATTATGTCGACTGAGGAGTAATGGTTTCGGTTTTGGGGAAATGGTGATTTTATGTCATGTGGTTTTAAGAGAAAAGCACGATTTGACTGTTTTCTGAGGTTATGTTTTCTGAAAAATAATAGTGTGTTAATGTTACTCGTAACACAAGCATTTTAGCTTAGCACGAGGGGTTAACAAGAATACTAGTAGACTGCAAAATTCTGCTAGTAATCTTTAATAAAAAATAAAAAAAAAATATGGCTTTGCCAAGTCAGTTTTTTTATATTTATGTCAGTGGGTTTAAAACAGTATAGGAAAGATTTGAGGACTAAGAAAAACTATTAAGTCCGTCAGTACGATTACGAAAAAGTATTGGACACGTTTTTTTTTTTCCTTTCCGTAAACTAAAAATGACAAAGGCCCCTGTCATTTCTAGGCAAAATTTAACCTACTAGTGACGCCATAAGCCCTTTTTTATTGTACTTTGTTGCTCTGTATGTTTGGAATTTTCAATTGCTTTGATAAATTAAAAGATATTCCCCCACTCTTCCAACAAACTTACCAACTAACTCTACCAAAGCGTGCGAAATTTTTGGGACCAAAAGTTCAACGACTGCTGAAGGGAAAGGAGAAATAAAGCTCTTACACTGTCCTTGGCCCTTCCTATTGATGTAGAGGTATGAACCGAATCACTCGTGCGTTATGGATGACTGAACTCTGTTAAGATATTACTTAATGTAAGACTTATTGAGGTTTCTTGTTCATTTTCGACATATTGTTATAAGAAATATTTGATATATTGTACATAAGCTGATCCGCGGTCTCCATTCGAGAACTTTTCGGCTCCAACGGCCATCTGTTCTCCGTGCTATATGGCCTGCCCATTGCCACTTCAACGAACTAATCCGTTGGGCTATGTCGGTAACCCGCGCGGATCGGCAAGCGTAGCGTAGGACGTGCAGCTACTAGATGGACGGACGATCTGGTTAAAGCCGCAGGATCACGGTGGATGCAGGCCGCTTCTAACCGCAACAACTGGAGATCTATGAGGGCGGCCTATGTCCAACAGTGGACGTTCTACGGCTGAAATTATGAATGATGATGTCAGCATATAAGCTGATCTTATAAGGAGTCCACTTTACCTTTCTATGATTCGTTATTTAAAATAACAACTGCTTCCGACTACTTCCGTTGTATTTTTACCACGTAACACACTATAAAAAAATACTAAGTAGATTGCAGAAAATAATTAATAAATTTGTATAATGATATTTTAGCATTAATCACTGCGAACTTCACTTGTGTGAACTGTTGCAAGTAGTGCCGCTCTCGCATTAGATTCAGCCATCAAAAACATAAAATCTCAATCTTACAGGCATTGCCGTTAATTGTCTGCAATAAATAAAAATATCTAAAATATATATATTTATCATATATATGTCTATTATATATAAAAATGAATACCTATTTACTTTGGTCGCGGCATTACGCGTGAACGGCTGGACGGCTTTCTTTGTTGTGTTTGTTTTTGTCAGAAGGAGGTTCTTATGAAAGAAAAACATAATAAAATAGCGCAGAAAATTATAAAATGTAATAATAATTAACTACCATATTACATTTTCTAATGTAAACTTAGCGCTTTGACAATATAAACTTTTTTAATGTACCTTATGGCATTTGCATTCTGCTCTTAGTGCACATCACGTTAGTTCAGAGCCATCTAATATTATAAGATTAATATAATAATTATAGAGTATCAGTTAAGATAGGAAAACTTCCGTCGGATCTAGTTAGTTAGAATTATATTTACTTAGATCTAAATTTTCAATCTTCCGATAAAAGTTATCAGTATCTATCAAATTTTATAGTTCCTCCTCTAATAATTTTTATTTGAGAATTTATAAAATAAGTAATCGACTGCACTCAACTTGCAATTTACTTCAGTACCACTCCAGTCCACATTTCATGTCAAAATATAACAACGTGCTCTTATCCTCGACGTCCTGACAGCGATGCAAGCCACCTCTTGTGTTATTATATAGCCGCTGACCCTGTCGACCTACTTCCCAAGAGTAGTGGAGCATCCACACAAGGACCTTTGCGACCAGCTCAATGAGTGACCAGATAAACTGTATTTTATGAGAGTTGGCCGGATAATGAAACATATTGTGTAGTTTTATCATTTACTAAGTAGTTGATTATGTATAATATTGGCAGTGGGTACTAATTACGCTATGCTTGCTGATTTGTTTTAGCGTCGAGCTTCTATCGTTTTCCATGGAAAGGCAAGCCGCTTAAAAGTCTATTAGATGGCTGTTATTCAATAATTAGTGTATTCCTATCATTTATGTATATTCAACATTATTATATTGGTAATAATCTTATCTATATTTATATACCTATAAAGCTGAAAAGTTTGTTTGCTTAAAAGCGCTAATCTCAGAATATACTTGACCGATCTGAAAAAAACTTTCAGTGTGAGATAGTCAATTTACGGAGGAACACTTAAGGCTATATTAATTTAGAAATAGAGAATAAAGAAACCATGGGAAGCTAGTATTAAATAAAATCTGTGAATAAACATTTTATGTTCATTTTGCTCATTTATAATATAAAAAAGTAAACGACGCCTTTTATCATAATTCGCTGTAACTCAATTTAATGGTCCGTGAAACATTTTATGTTTATAAACCAAGTTCACTTTCACGATTAATGTTTTTATTCTAATGCGTACTTTGTGAGTTTAAGTGAATACTATTTACGTGAATGAAGTTCATACAAAGCAGTCAAAACGGATTTATTACAGTCCAATAAAGTTTTATCAAGCGTATGAATATTCCAATATTATAATGTTACTTCGTATCGCAAAGAGTTTCGTACTCGAACTCGTAAACTAGACTTTTGTTTCGCGATAAAAAGTCGCTTAAAATAAATTCGCTTGTTGGTTCCGCAGAGAATATTGAAGTTTGATAGCCCGTGGCGAAAGTCGGTGATGCAGTAAACGCTTCTTCCTTCTAAGTCGACGGATATCGGAAACGTTGTAAGTTTAAAAGAAAAGTAATTTTATGTTTTCACAAGATGGACTTTCCAATCATATTTTTAAGGTTTTTTTTTTTTTTGAATATAGCATATGACAACCTCCGTAGCGTAGCGGTAATTGGCTCGCTTTAAATCTCGGAGGTCGTGGGTTCGATTCCCACACCGGACAGGAAATCTTTGTGTAAATTCTTAGATTTCTTTCCGGGTCTGGTTGGCTGAGGTACTACCCTCCGTGCCTCGGAAAGCACGTTAAGCCGTTGGCCCCGATTGTTATAACATCATCTATAATAATCGTAAATCAAGGAACGTGCAGCAGCGTTACCTTGTGTGTTACAACATAATATTAAGGTCACCAACCCGCCTGACAAGCGTGGTGACTATGGCAATGCCCTCCCCCGGGAGGAGGCCCATGTTCAGCAGTGGACGTTATACGGGCTGTTGATGATGATTTGAATATTGGCTTAGGTTTGACCATAATCTCGCTTGATGGAAGGCGAAGATGATACACGCGTGCCTAGAAAGTGTCTGTTCACTTTAGCTTTAAAGATGTTCAGATTATAGCGTTCCGGAAAATCTGACCCCGGCAGAGAATTCCACTCCTTAGCCGTCCGCATTATGAAAGGTTCTCTTTCATCTTTGTTTTATCGACGAAGGTGAGAACAACGTTATAACATCTATCTATATATATAAAAGAAAGTCGTGTTTGTTACAACACTTATAACTCGAGAACGGCTGGACCGATTGCCATGGTTTTTGATTTGTTGGATTTGTTTCCGTCCCGAATAGCAGAATACATTTTAAAAACAAAAGAAAGTCGTGTTAGTTACACTATTTATAACTCAAGAACGGCTGAACCGATTTGGCTGAAAATTGGTAGGGAGGTAGCTAAGAACTGGGAGAAGGACATAGGATACTTTTGGGTAGGGTAGGGTAGGGGTAGTGTAGGAGTAGGGGTAGGGTAGGGTAGGGGTAGGGGTAGGGTAGGGGTATGGTAGGGGTATGGTAGGGGTAGGGTAGGGGTAGGGTAGGGGTAGGGTAGGGGTAGGGTAGGGTAGGGGTAGGGTAGAGTAGGTGTAGGGTAGGGGTAGGGGTAGGGTAGGGGTAGGGTAGGGTAAGGGTAGGGTAGGGGTAGGGTAGGAGTAGGGTAGGGTTAGGGTAGGGGTAGGGTAGGGCAGGGGTAGGGTATAAAAGTCCACCCGTGCGAAGCCGGGGCGGGCCGCTAGTTAATTTATAAAATAAAGGCTATATTTTTATGACAAAATATTAAGTGGCGATTATAGCTGAACAACAAAGATTGTTCCGCATTTCAAAATATGAAGTTGAATTTTAATTTGTATAATAAACTTTTGCTTTTACAAGTACGCTTGTTCATTGAGCAATTTGGTAAGTGTCAGTACAATAAATGCCTTTCATCTTTTAAGATGTTAATTTGGCGAGTAAATTTTAAAGGAAAGCAATTGTATAATGATCAAAATATAATTAAAATGTTTATTGTAAGAAAATAAACAACTTTGTATAGGGTTTACTAAACAAAGTTGTTAATTTGTTGCAATAAACATTTTAGTTCTGTTTACAATAAACGTAAATTATATTTAAGAGGACTTGAGGTATTCCTCGAAGCGCTACCATTTTGAGGCGCTCCTAATGAGGCGCTCCTTTTTTATTCCTCGGAGCGCTACTTTTAGTAGCGCCTCCCGATACTAAATAAAAATTAATAAAATGTTATACCTTGAAGCCCAACCAAGGTTTTCTTCAATTTTAATATTTTTAATTACTATCGGGTGGCGCTACTAAAAGGAGCGCTCCGAGGAATAAAAAAGGAGCGCCTCATTAGAAGTGCCTCAAAATGGTAGCGCTTCGAGGAATACCTCGAGGACTTGTAGAGTTGATAAAGTGAAGTCATTGTAAAGTCATACAATAATTCAAAAGTCGGTGTAATTTCAGATACTCATAAAACTATTTTACTTTTAATAAACTCTGTTAGTCTGAAACAATCTGAAACCCATGGGCGTTAACGTACAGTAGGAGGAAGCCCTATTATCGCTAATTTCTATGGAAATGGCATAATTAAAATAATTCTAGAGGTCAGAGGCATAAGGTCGGATGACTCGGATGTGACATTATACGTCAGAAACATTCGTCGTATGTGCCTTTATCGTAAGCTGGCACTTACGACCAAATGCTTCTGAAGTGTAATAGTCATCCGTTCTTATGCTTCTGAGGTCTAAAAGTGTTATATATATTATTAAATAATATGTATTTCGTGACGTTATAACGCCCGGTTGAAGTAAATGGGTAGCATAACTTAAATATGATAAAATCTTATCATCATCATCGGAAGCCCGTATAACGTCCACTGCTGAACATGGGCCTCCTCCCGAGGGAGGGCATTGCCATAGTCACCACGCTTGGCAGGCGGGTTGGTGACCGCAGTGTTATGTTGTAACGCTGCTGCCCGTTCCTTGATATACGATTATTATAGATGATGTTATAACAATCGGGACCAACGGCTTAACGTGCTTTCCGAGGCACGGAGGGTAGTCCCTCAACCAACCAGACCCGGAAAGAAACTAAGAATTTACTCAAAGATTTCTTGTCCGGTGTGGGAATCGAACCCACGACCTCCGAGATTTAAAGCGAGCCAATTACCGCTACGCTACGGAAGTTGTCGGAGATAAAATCAACTATAATATTATTAATTATGTTTATTTCACGGTGTCTACTTAATAATCAACAGGGATCACAGTCAAACAACTGGATGATTATTATTGTTAGTTACTAGGCATCATCAACATCATCATCATCAACAGCCCGTTTACGTCCACTGCTGAACATGGGCCTCCTCTTAACAGACCTTCGCAAGCCAGGATCGTAGAGGGATATTGCCATAATCACCACGCTTGGCAGACGGATTGGTGTTTGCAGTAAGATGTAAACCTTGAGCTAATAGATGCTGCTGCCCATCCATCAGCCATATGTCCCTTAGTCGCCTTTTACGACACCCATGGGAGGACATGGGGTGGTCTATTCTAAGCCGGAAACCACACGGCAGTTACTAGGCATATGTTAATGTTAATAGTCAATTTGCTTATGGACGTGAGCAAAACAAATAAGAATTTAAATAAAATAGGCAAATAAGAGCAGTGGAATGTAATACATTTTTCTTACATGACAAGACTGACAGAAGTCAGTTATTACTTTTGACAATACTATAATACCAGTGTTGGCATTGTTAACCAAATATGATTAACAAAACATGACTAAATAAGTAACAATATTAAAAACACGCGCCTTTAAATATCTAAATTAAAATAATTTATGTTTGGATAGTACAGACACGTAGGATCCAGACAAGTATTAAATATTTACGACAACAAATATTTTTGTTGCGTTTATTGTATTAGCTCACGGAATCCTAATAAAAAATAATGGTTCAGTTGGATTCTGTAATTCTCATAAAGGCATTTTATGAGAAATACTGAATTTGATTTCTACAATTTTGTATAGAGTTGAAGTAGCTGTAGCATAACTGATGATAAATCTATATATATGAAAATGATTAACCAAAATCAATGTATGCTAAGACTTGAAAACGACTTGAACCATTATGATACGTATACGAAGCTCACAATTTTCAAACAATAATGATTATAAAAATACTTTATCTTATTCTAACTTTGTAAGTGCGAGGGCACACGATGCGTTGCGGCGCCGCACCGCAAAGATTTCACCGTATCGGCGGGCACACAAGCGGTGCGGCGCCGCCGTTGTGATGTCGCAGCGGCGCCTCAGCAGCGTTGGACAGTCTGTTAATAAAAATGGATCGTAAACGCATTCACCACTCCCTGCCGCGTGCCCGCCGATACGGTGAAATCTTTTGCGGTGCGGCGTCGCAACGCATCGTGTGCTCCTGCACTGAGAGACTGGTGCCTAATCAAATAAATCTGTGGTACCACTGGGTCGTGGTCCTAACCCCTTAAGGGTGCCCCCAGGTGTGTGCCACTTAATTGTATGTTTTTTTTCCAAATTTTTCTATATTGATCCATTAAAGTCTAACATAATTAATATGAACTTAAACTTACTATGAGTAGATAAATTAATGACCAGCTGACGGACTTACTACTTTGTCTGTAATATCCTACAATTTTCTACCGGTTAATTAAGTATCTAGTTTAATTCATAGAATAAGAATAATTGTGTAACATTGTGATTCTGACAAGTACAAGTGTATGTAAATACCTAAGTGCTGAATAAATTCATTATTTCATTAATGTAGGTTTTATTATAAAACCGGTATGACAGGTCACCAGGGCCCTTCCGTTGGTAGATTATATAGGTTAGCTATATCTAGTGTATAGGCATGCCGAATGTAAGAGAGTGTACGAATGATTATGTGTGTGTGTGTGTTTGTTTGATGAGTAATATAGTGTGAGATAAATAAAATGAAACAAAATAGTATGAGTATAACTTTGGATATAAATACATTTAAGTAGATATTCGTAATTATGGAGATAAGATTTGTAGGTATTAAAGATTTGTTCTTTGAAAATTATAACACAGGCAAAGAATCGCTCACGAGAACGGGAGCTACGCGTCGGGTGAAATCGCGCGGGAAGCTGTTTTAAAATAACATATTCGTAGTAGGTAACTATGTAACTAATTTATCATCATCACTATATAACGTCCACTGCTGAACAACGACACATTCCTACAGGTTCACTTTCGTGCATCGATTTTCACGTGCCACGCAATATCCATCATGTGCGTCGTACGAATGTGGCTGATGCTATAATAGACAGAGGTCGACAATTGTCGAAAGCCGCGCGCGTCTATTGCGTGCGATCAATCACGTGCGGAAACTTACATTAAAAACTAGAGAGAGAACGAGTCCTCACGGTTGGCGCGATTATATTGTTTTATTGTAATGCGTAAGTTACTCCAAAAGTATTTACCCCATAACACGAGATAGAGTAAATATAATGATTACGTTAACGAAGAATTTCTGTAAAATAGTATAATATATTTTCTGCAAAAAAAAAAATGGTAAAATTAAATTTAACAGACATTGCTTCAGTAACACACAGTTACAAGTTAGGTTTCCGGCTACTAAGCGACTAAGGGGCATACAGCTGATGAATGGGCAGCAGCATGTATATGCAGCTCAAGGATACTCATCACCTAACTGCGATCACCAATACGATTGCCACGCGTGGTGATTATGGATATACCCCTCTACAAGCCTGGCTCATGCTCAACTTAGGCTCATGTCCATCAGCAGACGTAAACGGGCTAAAGCAAAGTAAGAAGTATACTACACTATACATTACGATCACGAAAATGGTATATTTCGCAACTTTAATAACAAATAACAACGTATAATTTATTTTTAATGACTTGTACATATTTTTAGAGTAAGCCAGTCATGGAGTTTTACATAAACGTTAACTTTTTAAGTAGGTTTTTTAGGCCAATTAATCACGTTTAAGTTGGATTTAGTCTACGAAAAAATGGTGTACTTAGTAAAACATTTGTAGGACGTTAGCGTTGACTCGCACAATGTCACAGATACTATATTTAGACTATTTGTGTCGCCTAATCGGTCGTTTGCGAACGTTTATTTCGTTAATAGCTGAGTTAACCTAACGAGCAAGTTTTATTAACCTACTGCACAATGATAACCAACATTCATAAGATAATTATTTATCCAAACGCCAAAATTGTAAACCAAATATGTAATATTTGGTCTTTACCTATGAAATTGCCGTTCTGCAGTACTGGCCATTTTAAATCAAAATAATTTTTGTTTGGCTAAGTATTCTAATTTCAAATTAATTTTATTTTAAAAATATGGTTTTTTTTTTTGCAAATGTAGTCATTTGTTTATTGATTAGTGTTACATTTTCATCGCATTTCAATCTTTTTCGTCATCATGGATACGTTAAAAATTCGAGTAATTATGGAATATGAGTACCGTCGTCGCAGCAACGCGGCACAAACGGCACGCAAAATCAACGACGTTTACGGAGCTAACACTACAAACCAACGCACCACTTGTTATTGGTTTGCTCGCTTCCGTTCTGGAAATTACGACCTGAAAAATGAACCTCGCGGTCGTCCGAAGACTTTGGTCGACAATGACGAATTAAAGGCGATTGTGGAAGCTGATGATACACAATCTACGACTGAATTAGCACTTAGCAGCAGCTTTCGACGTTAGCGTCAAAACAATATTGGTCCATTTGCGTCAAATTGGCAAGGTAAAAAAGCTTGACAAATGGGTGCCCCACGAACTCAATGATCGCCAGCGCGAAATACGCGTCGAGACGTCCCTTGCACTGCTCAACAGACACACAAATGAAGGAATTTTGAACCGCATTGTTACCTGCGATGAAAAATGGATTCTGTTTGATAACCGCAAGCGCTCAGCAAGTTGGTTGGATCCTGGTTCAGCACCTAAACAATGCCCTAAATGAAAACTTACCCCTAGAAAAGTGATGGTCACTGTTCGGTGGTCTAGCGCCGGTGTGATTCATCACAGCTTCTTACCAAACGGGGTGAGCATTACTGCAGATGTGTACTGTGAAGAACTGAACACAATGATGGAGAAGCTGGTACATCTCCAACCAGCATTGGTCAATCGCTCGTCTCCGCTGCTCCCGCACGACAACGCGCGACCTCATACTGCACAGCAGACGGTCTCCAAGTTGCAAGAACTGGGGTTGGAAGCTCTCCGTAATCCGCCCTACTCACCAGATCTTGCGCCTACAGACTACTACTTTTTCCAGAATTTGGATAACTTCTTGGCGGGAAAAAAATTCTATACCCGAGAGGCAGTACAAAATGCCTTTGAAGAATTTGTTGCCTCCCGTCCAGCTGATAAACTGCCACTGCGTTGGCAAAGATGCATTGATTGCATGGGTGATTACTTCGATTAATACAAATAAAAAATACGTGAAAACAATTCGTTTAAATTTTTTCATACAAAACGGCAATTTCATAGGTAAAGACCAATTATTTAATCATACTATCATAATGTATGTTGACTAAAATCCTTGCTCGAACAGGGTTCTGGTGGGTTGGTGACCGCAGTATAGTAGTTGGTAAACAATACGGCAATCTATACCAATGTTATATCCTCAACTAAGGAGGGTCATTCTCTTCCTACAAAGGGGCAGTGTCCCGCGGCTAACGACACACAAAAATATATATTATTCTTGAAAATAATAAATATATTTATTATTTTCAAGAATTAGACTTTACTTTATATACTAAAAATGAAGTCCTTTGTTAAAGGGAGCTACGCGGGTGAAAGCGCACGTGGGGAGCTCTTTGATATTAAAACAACTATACCGAATCAAACGATATGACTTCCAACATTTTTAAATACTTTGATATTCAAACCGCTACAATAGAATTAATCAGTGAGTTTAAGTCCAATGCTTAACATGGACCTCCTCTTTAACAAACCTTCGCAAGCCGGGGTCGTTGAGGGATATTGTCATAATCACTATGCTTGGCAGGCAGATTGGTTATCGCATTGGGATAGGATTACACTTATAGGACAATATGGGGTGTTCTATTCTAAGCCGGAAACCACACGGCAAGTACAACCGCTCTGACTACTGCACAAGACCGTAGAATCTAATCTTGTTCCTCTACTTAATCTAATCTCAACCTTATTATAATGACTTGAGCCCTGACACTCCTTTACATCTACACAAAGGCAATGTAATTTGTAGCTTTGCACGAGCTATCTGAATCAAACGATAGATTGGCAGGCCAATTAACTATACCATCCAACTAAAAAAAGGCAAAAACACCAGTATGGTGGTCTGTACTCGTTAGTGTTTGTTCGTTTTGGGAGTATACTAACAAAATATATTGGAAAATTGTGTTTGTGTCGTGGTTTTGGCCGTGTAGTTCTTGCTGCATTAGACCGGCTTTTTTCATAAAATAAATAGGAACAGTCGATATTTCTTCCAAACTATTCCACAATGGAGAAGTTACTTAACACTTATATCTTGAAAAGATAGTCGCAGACTCTCTGTTGATTAGTATTGATTACACTATCAACTAGTTTGAAAATACAAATCGACATCGGCATTGTAACATCTAGTCTCAGGTGTGCAGACAGTCTGATTGATTGTTATCTATATAAGTTATTAACGACCCGGCTTTGCACTGGTGCAATGCTAATGTATATACATATAAATCTTCTTGAATCTCTCTATCTATTTAAAAAAAAAAACCATAGTTACAAAGATCTAAGCATACATAAAGGTAAACAGAAAGCCGGGAAGAGACTTTGTGTTATACTAAAAGAAAGAAAGAAAGAAAATACATTTAATTCAGCACAACACACAAGATATTACATATAACATTTAGCTAAATGTACAAAACAATGAGATGCCTTGCATGTTCTGCCGAAAAAGTCGCCACCTCAGCATAGGCTAGGCGATACCTAGCGCTGGTTTTCAGTTGGCAACTCGAGTAGTGACCCACGGACAAGGGATGGTACACTTAAACAGTATAGGTACCATTCATTCATATTTATAGGGCAAACTAAATAATAAGTAGTGACAGCTCGTACGAGTAGCATGATTCAATCCATTGTTTATTTCGTATTGAAGAGACAAGAGTCCGTATTTGTTTACAGTTTCAAACAAAAACGTCAGTGGTTATCAATTGACGTCTAACTTCATTTTTGAGATTTAGATTCTCTTAAATTGTGACATCTTGATTTTTTATATAATAATATGTAATTTATTGGTAAGAATTGCAGATCGTGCAATATACAAAGTTGAAGAGTTTGTTTGTTTGCTTGAACGTTCTTAACTCAGGAAGTAATGTTTCGATTTAAAAAACTATTTCTGTGTTAGATAGCCCATTCATCTAAGAAAGCTATATTTAATTATATGGTTCCTACGGAAACGGGAGTTATGCGGGTGAGACGGCACGCGGTAAGCTATTTAATACATATAAGAAAATGACTCTTATCTATAATGTAATATTTTCTGTGCCGTGCGCCGGTAGTAGTACAGGTGATCGTTTACACACTCAAATGTAAATGCATTTAGTTATTTATACCAATTTAAATATTTAAACATTGACAACCTTTGTAGAGTCGCGGTATAAGTCGTTTTCCATCTCGACGGTCGTGTGTTCGATTCCCAAACCGGAGAAGAAATCTTTGTGAAAATAGTTAGAGTTCTTCCTGGGTCTGGTTGGTTGTAGAATCACCCTTCGCGCGTCAGACAATATATTAAGCCATTGGTTATCAGCCCTAAAGTTATAACATTCGTAACAATCGTACCTATACCAGAGAATAGGCAGCAGTGTTTCTTTGTGTGTAACAACATAATACTGCAGTCAACAACCCGTTTGCCATGAGTAGTAATTATAACAAAAACCCACCCGAAGGAGGAGGATTATTTTCAGCAGTGGACGGGCTGATATTGATCAAACATTTATACTATATTATTTATAGGTTAAACTGAAAATATGTGAGAGATCTATTTTAAATTCCTGCCATCATGTTATGGGAACATCACGTAGCAAATCTAGTATATTAATATAGGGATAAAATATAATGACCACCAAAAATATATACTTGACACCAGAAAAATAAAGTCTAAAATTATAATAGTACTAGCTATTTTAGTCACGACTGCACTTCAAATTGTGTTCGAACACCAAATGTAGTAAATGATCACCAAATGTAGTAAATGATCACCAAATCTTAGCGAGCAAATGATTGCGCTATTCTACCTTAATAAAATCAATGAAAAATGACAATCGGTTAGGTTAGGTTAGAGCTGCGGCCATACAACGCACGAGCCGAGCGAGCGAAGCGAGCGGTGCCGCGGTAGCGGCCGGCGAGTGCCAGAACCGAATAGTAAATTAGTAAAACATTTAGGTACTTTTGGTGATCATTTACTACTTTTGGTGATCATTTACTACTTTTGGGTTAACAATGATTTATTTGGAGTCATTTTGCTTAAATACGATAGCGAAATGTTAAAACTTTGGTTACCATTTTACATTAAAATGCGGGTTTAATTTTGGTGATCATTTTTACTATATCTGATGGTAAGTTAAACATAAGCCATTAATATATAAGTATAAAGGTGTAGTCCGCTGCTGTTCCTAAAAACTATCGTATTTAATAACAATCGTTGTTTTGGTTCATAGTCAGGGAAAAGAAATTGATGACTTTCCGGAGATCTCCAACACTGGCCCCAATTTGTCACTGTCAATGAATTATGTATCTGTGTGTTTGTCCTAAATAAACGTTTGAGAGGGATCTATTTAGTTTTTTGACCCAACTTTGGCTACTGTTGTTGGGTTTACCTAAATATATACTGAATATTAAGGCGACTATAGCTATCAATGACCTTGGCCGTCAGGGCGGGGCTTAGGCGCTATACCCGCGCGCACACCACTCCCCGCGCTGATCAAAGAATAGGCAGAAGCGCAGAAGTGCGCGCTATTCGGTCAGTATTATTGCCTACACGCTAAAGAATCTCAGAGACTCAGATATGCAAGTCCGCCCGGTATTATAGCAGAATAAAGTGCAGGGTTGGATGGATTTACTAGCTACCGTATCAATCACAAATCTATATAGATGACACAAGTATCATGATCTGTATGAAAACCAAGCGTGCCATTTTTTGAATACCTATTATGACGTCACAAGCACTATTTGGTGATGGCAAAATCAAATCTATTCAAAGACGCCGCCGCGTAAGGCAATAAAATAAAATTCCTGCCTTATAAGGCAGTTAGGAATATATGTTTTTTACTAAATTGTTAGTATTTCGTAATGCTGGTGTATACTTCGACCTACTGACTACTGTCTGTGACTGTTTTTGTTGTTCAACTGTCTAAAATAAATTTCTTGAGTTGTAACGTTGGTTGTTTTAAGCATATTACTTGTTCATCATTGATTACATGGGGAAAACTAAAAAAGTCACGAAACGTTACGATTATTTATTAAAATTGACTACATAAGAAGTACTTATATAATACAAAATCATTTTTAGGGTTCCGTAGCCAAATGGCAAAAAACGGAACCCTTATAGATTCGTCATGTCTATCTGTCTGTCTGTCTGTCTGTCCGTCCGTATGTCACAGCCACTTTTTTCCGAAACTATAGGAACTATAATGTTGAAACTTGGCAAGTAGATGTATGTTGTGAACCGCATTAAGATTTTCACACAAAAATAGAAAAAAAACAATAAATTTTGGGGTTCCCCATACTGACTGAAAACTGAAACACAAAAAAATTTTTTTATCGAACCCATACGTGTATCTATGAATAGGTCTTCAAAAATGATGTTGAGGTTTTTAATGTAATTTTTTTCTAAACTGAATAGTTTGCGCGAGAGACACTTCCAAAGTGGTAAAATGTGTGTCCCCCCCCCTGTAACTTCTAAAATAAGAGAATGATAAATCTAAAAAAAATATATGATGTACATTACCATGTAAACTTCCACTGAAAATTGGTTTGAACGAGATCTTGTAAGTATTTTTTTTTTAATACGTCAAAAATCGTAAACCGCAATTTAGCTTTCATTCAATCAACTCGAATATAAAAATATAAAATAACATTTCATTTCATAAACATACGCTTTTTTATTTATTCTTGATATCAAAAATAGGTACGCACTTGTAACTGAAACGGAACCCTTCGTGCCCGAGTCCGACTCGCACTTGGCCGGTTTTATTTATTTATTTACTTTATGTACACACATAACATGATAAAGAAAAATATTAAAATACAAGAAACATGAAAAAGAAAAACATTAAAATACAAGAAACATAATACAAAAGTACTGCTTATTTATAATGAAATTTCTTCCAACAGATCATTCGTCTGTTTCCGAAATCGACTCTCGAAAATCGATTTGTGTTGCATAATAATATGATAAACAGCACTACAACGGTTAAATTGTCAAAATTTTCTGTACTACAAAACCGAAGCGATATACGATAACATCGCTTATTTAAATATTCATCACTTGTTAAAACAAAACCTCTCATCAACCGCTCCAAGTAAAAGCCGCAATGTAATACGAATGTTTTGTTCTTCTCAAATTTAGTATTACCAGGTATTACTGAGGGTATTATAATTGCTAAGAATTGCTAAGAATAATTGTTTTTTAAATTAATTACGCATAATATCACAAACTAACTTACTGATGGAAGGACACGTTTACTTTATTTTTTACTAGCGGCCCGCCCCGGCTTCGCACGGGTGGACTTTTATACCCTACCCCTGCCCTACCCTACTCCTACCCTACCCCTACCCTACCCTACCCTACCCCTACCCCTACCCTACCCCTACTCTACCCCTACCCTACCCTACCCCTACCCTACCCCTACCCTACTCCTACCCTACCCCTACCCTACCCTATACCGACCTTCGGAGTCCACCATCAGGTAAGTGATATCATCAGTCACCAAGGTCTCCATGAGCCCTTTCAAATGAGTCCCAACACGATGGTTCTACGTAGTACCGTCACTAAGATCCTATACCGACCTTCGGAGTCCACCATCAGGTAAGTGCCATCATCAGTCACCAAGGTCTCCATGAGCCTTCTAAATGAGTCCAAACACGATGGTTCTACGTAGTACCGTCACTGATATCCTATACCCATCTTCGGAGTTCACCATCAAGTAGGTGATATCATCAGTCACCAAGGTCTCCATGAGCCCTTTCAAATGAGTCCAAACACGATGTTTCTACGTAGTACCGTCTCTGAGATCCTATACCCACCTTCGGAGTCCACCATCAGGTATGTGACATCATCAGTCACCAAGGTCTCCATGAGCCCTTTCCAATGAGTCCCAACACGATGGTTCTACGTAGTACCGTCACTAAGATCCTATACCCACCTTCGGAGTCCACCATCAGGTAAGTGACATCATCAGTCACCAAGGTTTCCATGAGCCCTTTCAAATGAGTCCAAACACGATGGTTCTACGTAGTACCGTCTTTGAGATCCTATACCCACCTTCGGAGTCCACCATCAGGTATGTGACATCATCAGTCACCAAGGTCTCCATGAGCCCTCTAAATGAGTCCAAACACGATGGTTCTACGTATTACCGTCACTGAGATCCTATACCCACCTTCGGCATCCACCATCAGGTAGGTGACATCATCCATCAGTCACCTAAGTCTCCATCCTTAATCGAACGAAATTCTCAAGATAGCTATAGCGAAAACGATAAAAAATAAGCACCATGAAAATAATTTATTTAGTGGATAGGTAGTTAGGTACCTACTTGGTACAAATAGTTTTGGAGAGCTCGGCCTCGCTTCACTTTACATTTATTCTTGTATTTAGTCATAGTCGGGCTTATTCTATGATCGGTTCAAAAAACAAAACTTAATTACAATCTACTTTATATATATTTACAACCTTTATTTCTATTCTTATTTTACGAAATATTTATATTTGTACTATTTACAATATGATTTCATTCAAAAATCACTTAAAAGGTGAACTTTTTAGATTTTATTTGAAAAAAAATAACACGCGTATAGTCCACCCGTCACAAGTGTCATACAGACACTGAATGTGTACGCGTCACAGGCCTTGCGGGGGTGCTTCTCGCGGGGTACTGGTGATATTTCGGGTTTTTATTTATTATTCAAAACTTGTAATAAAAATAAGAAATATAAACAATACAAATTGTTAAATACGTCATTACATATTTTTTGGTTAAAAAATCATACCAAACTATTGTGCCGTTACAGAGAAAATTTACAATTTAGTTTGTAAAAGGACCTATTTACTACGATTTTTTTCCAAAATTTGGGAAAGTTTATTACAATTTTAAACAATACAATCTATTTATAATGACCTTAACTATAACATATATTTTTTATATGGAAATCGCACAAAAGGATTCATCTACAAATTACTTTAAACATGCGGTGGTTTTGGGATTTGAGCGATATAGTCCCCTTAAGGAGTACATTCCACGAGTAGCATGTTCTAAATTGATATAGCTACAAGGTCAACGGTGAAGTATTTGCAAATTGTACCACAACTTGGTAAAATGTTAACACACAGATTCATTGAGCATCTATTTATATACAAGGAGAAGGTCCCATTGACATTAAGATGCACGCAAAGCCATAACTGCTGAAATTTGGTTGTTTTAATAAAAAAATGAGGATGCACACTAAGAAGAGATTTTAGAAATTGTAACTCTAAATTGATGAAATAGGTGTTATAAGTTTGTATGGTTTCTTTTTAATTAGCAACGATTTTGATAAAACTTAAGATTCTGCTCATAAAAACATTAATACGTGTTTCATGTTTCATTAGAATTCACCCCCTAAGATTTTTCAAATTGGACCAGTAGTTCCTGAGATTAGCGCATCCAAACAAACAAGCAAAAATCTCTTCAGCTTTATATATTAAGAATAGAAGTATTTCTTTCAACAAGTAGGCTTTATTTGTCTGTCTATTTATTTATCTGTGTATTTTAAAATGGAAGCATCGATGCTTAAAGAGAGCACTCCTATCACGGTAGGCAGCGGCTTGTGCAATGACAGTCTGCTTCCCTGGCATTGCTTGAGTCCATGAGCAGCGGTTAACACTTACCATCAGGTGTGCCGCTTGTTCGTCGGCCACTAAAGGCAATAAAAAAAAATATATATGTAGGATTTTATAAAATGATAAATTAGTTGAGATTGTCTATTGTTAGTTTACTGCATGAAACGAAACGCAATAGTGCAATACCTGTGATTGGTGTAATTAAAAAACCAAGATGGGGTTCGGGTTCGATGATTGCATTGTGAAGTTGGGTGAAACGTGTCTTGAGAAAAAAAAATTATAAAAGTGTGATTATGTTTCAATTCCACATATATGTAGTCGAGACATTTATTGATTGGGACCCAGTTTATCGTAGACGAAGACGCCTGCAGCTGCTAGTAATTCATAAGAATATGTATGGTAGGTACTCGTATGTCAATCAAATTTAAATTTTCTTTTTATTCCAGCCGTAACTCCTGAGTAGTTTCCACTGAGGAGGTTTTTATGGCTAGTGTTCATCTTCCAGTAAAAATGTTTATGAAGACTACGTGCAGCGAAGAATTATGCACTCTCCATAAAAGTGTCTCCTGAATTCTGCAGTGAGTGGTGTTAAGGAGAGGAATGGCAGAAGGAAAATGGTTTTACTTTATTCAAGTTATTTGCCTTCATTTTACAGAATTTTTGAGGTTGACGGTTGATTAATTTGTGCTTGAACGAACATATGTAATTAGCCATGAGGCTTTTGCAACTTCACTGATGATATAGGACAGCTTTATTAAATAGCTTAAACACTACAAACTAACCAACCTGCGCAAGGAGGCGCCCCTTGTGAGGCTTGAACCTGATTGCCAACGACCGCCTTGAGCCGAGGTTCAACCCTCACAGAGGGCGCCCTCTTACGCAATTTGCTAGGTCATAAGTAGAGCATCAGTTATACTGTCGCTCTACTTAACAGTTCGCGAGTCTTTACAGTACACGTTTACACTTTCGCGTATTATATTTACAATAATATGGCATATTGAGTAGATATTAACTTTATTACATCAAGTTATATAGTTGACGTTACGTAGTTGAAACAATAAAGGAAAATTTAGTCATGGTGATATAACATCTTAATATCTAAGAAACGTTTTCCTGCTGCTCTGGAAGACGCCCTCAAGTTCCTGGAATGACAAGGACACCAACATTAACATTGAGTACATCATTCATCTTCAGTTTGCTGACGACATTGTGGACATGGTAGAATTGCATGAGGGCCAGAGAGTGATTTGACTTTGACTGCGATAGAAATACGCAGGAGAACATGGGTCGCTGACAAGGCTCAAAGTAATAGGTTGGGGAAAAAGTTTCTTCGCATTTTTTAAGAAAGTTCAAAACATTTTTTATTTAGTTTATTTACATTTAACTTAAGTATGTAGGTACCATTTGGTTCGATAACTTTTTGCCATCTTGTAGGCAGGGACATGATCCTATTGCTATAGAAATTTTGAGACTTCTGATAAAAATACCGCGACAAGTGGTTTTGGCAGTCCTCTCGTGATGTTAACCTGACGCTGCCTAAAGAATTCTGAAGAAACCGAAAATGGTGAAATCTGAATGTGCAAGGTCAGAACTATACGGCGGATGCATTAACACCTGCCAGCCAAACTCTCTTAATTTTTGCTGAGTGACTAAAGATGTGTGAGGTCTAGCGTTATCATGATGAAAAACCACACCCCTTCTGTTGATTAATTCCGGCCGTTTTCTCTCAACTTCTTACTTTAATCTCATCAGTTGTTCGCAGTAGACTTCAGAATCGATGGTCCTGCCTGTTGGTAACAGCTCATAATGAATTATGCCCTTCCAATCCCACCACACACACAGCATCACCTTGTTGCGAGTTAACCCGGGTTTGCCACAGTCTGTCAAGCCTGATCGGCCTTTGACCACGACCTTTTTCGCACGTTCTTGTCGTACGTGATGCATTTTTCATCACCAGTTATCAGCTTCTTCAAAAATGGTTCGGTTTTATTACGTCGTAATAAAGAATCACAAATGAGTACACGGTTCATTAGGTTTCTTGCAGTGAGCTCGTGAGGTACCCAAATATCGAGCTTTTTTGTGTACCCAGTTTTTTTCAAATGCGACAAAAGTGTTTTGTGGTCAATTCCCAGTTCTTCAGCTACGTAGTAAGAAATGATATGCTGATCTTGCTCCACTTTTTCATAAATGGCATCCATTTTATACGTAATAGGGCGACCAGAGCGACGTGCATCTTTGTCATCAAAATTTCCGGATTGAAAACGCTTAAACCAAATTTATGCTACTATTACAGACACTGCACTAGGTCCATAAACATCGCAAATTTTTTTCGCGTTTTTTTTTGCATTTTTACCTTTTTTGTTGTAAAATTTCAAAATGTATCGTCTTCATTAGATTCACTCATCTTGACAGTACGAAAAACAAATGAAAATCACACATTTTCCTAATTTGAATTTGGAATTATGTTCTTTAAAATTTAAACTTTCAATGGTACCAAAACCAGCAGATGCAAATAGTATAGCCAAAGAGATTTTATTACAAGTTCATACATAAAATACTTTTTCCCCAACCTAATATTAACCAGCTGAATTGGTAGCCGACAAAAAAACATAGCTTAAATAATTATCGACCGATCGGACAATAAGGTTTTCGAGGCAAGACAACAATATGACATACGACCGTCTAGTGGGTGTAAGCTGCTAGTAAAAGTTATGACTGGCGATCGATGCGGGAGGCCTGTGTTTAGCTAAGGTCGCCTATAGGATAATATGATGATGAAATCTTATTTATGTGCACACTAAATAACAAAGATCTTATTCAAAACATAGGGGTAAAAAGGCATGGCGCATTCTATAAGAAATCTGCAAGCAGTCCCGCGACAAGAGATAGTAACTAGAGAGAAAAATATGTGTGTATAAGGTAATAGACAAACACACATAATATACAAATATATACATACTATGTTTATGGTGACAAAGAGATAATATGTAGTTAACCTCTTTTAAATCTTATTATAAACAACGAAAGATTTCCCGCATAGTCGTTTAAAAAATGAGAATCATGATACTTAATGCAAATAAGCGTAGTGTATGTTAACTCTCACTCTCACTGTCATTTTATTTCTGTCTCTGTTAGTACCTTCATACAATAAATTTTATATTTTTTTATAAAAAAAAAGGGAGTCCACCACTTTAATAAATTAACAAGCTAACTAATGTGCAATCTCAGTTTGTCCAACAGAACAAGAACTTATTGAAGCGTCTACTTAATATTTTTCTGTTACACCACAAAATAAGTATTGTTATACAACTTAAACTAGGAATATACAAAAAAATAAATATATACATACATATATTGTACTTAAATAGGATTTTTTTATGTAACATAAAAAAGGGGTCCTGTGTTTTGAAATAATTAACTTGTTTTTTTTTTACGTGTAATTACGTCATTGCTGCACCGAATGAGCGATTTAATTTCTATAATATTAGTGTAGGGTTGTTCGCTAAACTTTTCATTGGGGGGTATCGAGCACTGAACTGACTATGATGTGGAATTCACCAGATCAAAGCCAAAAGCAATAATTGTGTGACCAACCTTTTCATCTTCAGTTTTCCACAGCGTCGGATGATGACGTTCAGGTTCTCAATTTTCACTATGCGAGCCGAGTGGGCGTTCGACACTCGGAACTTCATCATCATCATCATCATCATCAGCCCGTATAACGTCCACTGCTGAACATAAGCCTCCTCCCGAGGCCACACAAGGAAACGCTGCTGCCCGTTCCATGATATACGATTATTATAGATCATGTTATTATAATCGGGACCAACGGCTTAACGTGCTTTCCGAGGCATGGAGGGTAGTCCCTCAACCAACCAGACCCAAAAAGAAATATAAGAATTTACACAAAGATTTCCTGTCCGGAGTGGGGATCGAACCCACGACCTCCGAGATTTAAAGCGAGCCAAATACCGCTACGCTACGGAGGTTGTCGGAACTTACTAAGTCTTTTTGAATAATACACCGATCTAACACACATGAGCTAGCTAGCTATAAAGTTGTTGGTGATTCTAGGGTCTATTCAACGATTTAATGCGAGTTTTCAAATTTATCAGCCACGAGGTGCGTTCAGCGGCGCACGCCTATACTCCATCTTCGAGTGTGGTTTTTTTGACCAATAACGGCTATTTCCATCGTTACGTCACACATGCGATTTAAAAATCTCGCTTGCTATTGGCTAGTTCAGTGAATCCCCGACCAATGAAATTGCATTCTTTATGTATAACGTAAAAAGGAAGGAAGTTTAAATAGTATATCAGTTTAGTACGATACAATACGTATAGCCTAAAAGTAAACTATATATCGTTAAATTTATTATTTACTTCTTTTAAACACCAGCTATTAATTCAATTAAATTCTACATTACTTGTACCACAAAATAACTAGTATGTTAAAAAATGATCTATCTTTCTTTTGTTATTCTAGTCAAATATGACATTGACAACCTCCGTAGCTACCCTCCGTGCCTCGGAAAGCACGTTAAGCCGTTGGTCCCGATTGTTATAACATCATCTATAATAATCATATGTCAAGGAACGGGCAGCAGCGTTTCCTTGTGTGGTACAACATAATACTGCGGTCACCAACCCGCCTGCCAAGCGTGGTGACTATGGCAAATACCCTCCCTCTCAGAAGGAGGCCCATGTTCAGCAGTGGACGTTATACGGGCTGATGATGATGATTTATTGTTTAATCTATAGTTTCAAGACACATTGTGTAGGCTATAAATATTTCCGAACGAAACCTTACCTGAAAATATTAACGTCGAAGCAAAACTTATAAGCTACCATTACCGCTTCTTCGTATCATTGTTCCGTGGTGCAACACACCACGAACTACCCTCGTTAAAACTTACATTTTGCACTATTTTTATGTTCCACTTACCGGAAAATGGCGACAGGTTATGCATTTTAATTTTAAAAGAAAATACAGTGATAGCTGGTTATTTCTGGTTCCGATAGAATTAATCGCTTTCATTCCGAACCCAATTTGCTCACAGATCGAGTTTTTAATTAGAGTTCTTGTTATGAAGTGGGATTTATTTTAAGGACTGGGATTCTATTAAGAACTTCAATGGGGGTTAATTGCGAGAGTGGAGATATTCATAGTAATTTAAAGTGGCCACATATAACATTAATAGCTGTGCTCGCTCTTCGTCCGCGTATAATACTGCAGTGTAGTGACTTTGAATAGCCTTTTTAACTATAAAAGCTAATTATTTTACAAATAAAACACATTCGTGTAAATTCTTTATTGAACTTTGAACTTTGTTATGATTCTTTTCCCCTCTCAACCTTTCACAATCTCTCACAACTTAAATCTTAACGCTTCAAAAAAGTAGCATATTATTATTGCTTTTTTTAAGCTCTACACTATCTGTCAAATTTCATTTAAATCGGTTCAGTAGTTTTGGCTTGAAATGACGACAGACAGACAGAGTTACTTCCACATTTATTAAATTAGTAAAGATTATTTTAAACTTGGAATTGCGTCCATTCATTCGTTTAGCTTTATCCTTGTTGAAGTGGCTGTTGGCGTCGTCACTACGTTAATTTGGCCGTTTGATGTGATTTGTTTACAATATTTTAATCACAAAGATAAATGCTACGTGGCTAGTTATGACAGTAGTTAGTATGACAGTCATGGATAAAGTATAGTTAATGAGCGCAGTACCTCAACCTACCAGACCCAGGATATTTACCCAAGTTCGAGGATTGGAATCCACGAGGAGACGGATACTGCTCGGCTTCTGTCATACTTAGTGTATTGTATGATGTAAAGGTACCATTTCCATCAAGTTTTTTTATTGTGATGAAAAACGATTCAAAGGTAATTCCTGCCTTACTTTGTTGTACACTTTTACTACAGTAATAAAATAAGGGTGCGGTCAAAACTGGAGAGTGGATTTTAATGGACAAATATATTGAATTATAATTTATAGCACACAGGTATTAACGCGATAAAAATTACCTTTTTATATTTTGAGTTACATTGATCGTGGTCGCGGGCAGACAACGATCAATGTAACTTGATTGAAACGTCGAGTAATATAAAAACCGGCCAAGTGCGAGTCGGACTCTCGCACGAAGGGTTCCGTACCTACTAGTTGCAAGTGCCTACCTATTTTTGATATCAAGAATACAACAAGTAACATAGTATAAACGTTCTTGTAGCTCGTTGTAACTCTGATCGATGTTAATAATAGTTGATTGAATGAAAGGTAAATTGCGGTTTACGGTTTATGACGTATTAAAAAAAAACTACTTACTTGATCTCGTTCAAACCAATTTTCGGTGGAAGTTTGCATGGCTATGTACATCATATATTTTTTTTAGTTTTATCATTCTCTTATTTTAGAAGATACAGGGGGAGGGGACACATTTTACCACTTTGGAAGTGTCTCTCGCGCAAACTATTCAGTTTAGAAAAAAATGACATTACAAACCTCAACATCATTTTTGAAGACCAATTCATAGATGTATGGGTTCGACACGTATGGGTTCGACGAAAAAAATTTTTTTGAGTTTCAGTTCTATGTATGCGGAACCCCAAAATTTATTGTTTTTTTTCTATTTTTGTGTGAAAATCTTAATGCGGTTCACAAAATACATCTACTAACCAAGTTTCACCATTATAGTTCATATAGTTTCGGAAAAAAGTGGCTGTGACATACGGACGGACAGACAGACAGACAGACAGACAGACAGACATGACGAATCTATAAGGGTTCCGTTTTTGCCATTTGGCTACGGAACCCAAAAAAAGGTAATTTTTATCGCGTTAATACCTGTGTGCTATAAATAATAGTTACGATACGCGAAACTTAAAAAGTTTATATGTATTGAAATTGACTATAGTTTCCAGTAGTGGTATATCGACTGATGTTATAATTTTGAAGCGGCGTGACTACAAATTATACTTTTCTTGATAGAGAATTATCTTTGAAAAGTGTAAATGAAAATTCAATTCAAAATTCTCACATACAGTTGTACAGTCAAGCAAATATTTTTTAGAGACGGTATCTGAAATAGTTTTAAAATGAAACCTGTATCACTGTTATGCCCGGTGAAGTAGCAAAAGCCTCGTGGCTAACTACATATTATGTCCGTCCGAAAAAAAAACTTGTATCACAGTGCTCCTTCCAGATTAATGTTTTAGGTCCTGAAAACCTTTGATAGAAAACCGTAAATAAATTTGCAGCAATAACTATTCGACAACATATTAAAAATCATGGAAAAACGATTATGGTTTAATTTGAGTATCTATAATAATCATATATCAAGGAACGGGCAGCAGCGTTTCCTTATGTGGTAGAACATAATACTGCGGTTACTAACCCGCCAGCCAAGCGTGGTGACTATGATAAATACCCTCCCTCTCGGGAGGAGACCCATGTTCAGCAGTGGATGTTGTACGGGTTGATGGTGATGAAAGAGCCCTTATAAGGCTTAGCTCGTAAATTAACCTTATAATGCGTTCTAGGCAATATCTCTTTCAAGATATTAATCTAGTAAGTATAACTCGATATATTTCAATTTTATTGCCCATAGATTATATTAAATTAATTTATCATAATATAATCTACTACAATATATTGTTATTAGATGTGTGTAATAAATCATATCATAATTGCTTCTTAGTGGCGATTTGAAATAATACAGCCTTTATATCATCTTAAGAATTGACCTGAAACTGTTCAGAATCTATATCACTATGTATAAGTAGAAGGTTCATATGAAAAATAATTAAGTTGAACGGAATATTTTTAAAAATTAAGAAGACAAGATTATTTACATTACTGTCAGTTGTTTGAAATAACTGTCAACAATTGACAGAAAGCCACATCATTTGCGTGGGCTGTACTTTAAGACGAGAATCTAAAAGGAACGGTATTTATGCGGGTGAAATAACGCGTAAATAGTACATATGTACAAATGTTATGTTCATGTACGCATCAAAAAGTCACGAAAGGCTCGAATTTTGGCATTATATACAAAGATGGTTTATAATTATTATATCTTGCGTCAGAAACAACTGCATTCACAAGGAAGCAGGTTTTCAAGTCATGACCAATAGATGGCGTTGTTTACCGTAATGATCGATTACGGTCGCATTCAGATTATTATTCTTCATTTCTCATCCGTACAACCATTATGCGTGGCGCAGTACAGTTCTTATAAAATGATTTATGGAATATAATTTCAAAGACGACCTCGAAGGAATGAAAAATAACTTTGTGTAAAACAAAATTTACCCAATCTATTGCAATCATCTGTTAGCCCGTTTATTATTTATTCTTTTGTACAGAAAAATATATTATTTCATTATGAAAGTCTTCACTATTATAATCGTTTTACGTGACTATATTTCGAAAGCACCTCATATGATCTATGGTCTTCTTTTTTGTTCTATTTTAGAATCTTTTATTTGAGATAAAATAAAACTTACTTATAAAATACTAATATTCTATACTTGGTCTTTAGTTCTAAAAAAGAGTAAAAATATGTATCTTTGTCCAATTAAAAAGCTGGCAAGTAGCTCTTAAAATGTTGGACGTAAATTTTGCCGTTAAAATATAATTCAATTTTATGCCTTGTCCTGAAATTAATTTTGCTGCATATTTTAAGCTCAGTATTTAATGCACATTTTTCATTGTCACGTTGTAAAATGTATCTTGTTCAGCTCTTTGTGAATTTTATAAAATGTTATATTTAGAGAGACTTCTCCTCATTAGGATCTGCCTGTTTGATGCAGCGGTATTAGACTCACTTTAAATCTCGGAGGTTATGGGCTCAATCCCGAAGCCGAACAAAAAATCTTTGTGAAAATTCTAAGATTTCTTACCGGGTCTAGTTGGTTAAGAGACTACCCTCCATCCCTCGGAAAGGACGTTAAGTCATTGCTCTTGACTGTCATTACATCATATATAACAATCGTATACCAGGGAAGGGGCAGCAGTGTTTCTTTGTGTGTTACAACATAATACTGCAGTCAGCTACCCGCCATGATAATCTTTTGATGTCTAACTTCGTGTTGCACAAAACTACCTCGTGTTACCCAGCACTCCACCAGCGACACCCTGAACCGAGGTGCAAGTCCCACAGGGGGCGCCCTCTTGCGCAGGTTGCTTAGTTTGTAATTTTCAAACCACTTATTTAGGCTGGCGCTCTGCTCGCCTTTGTGCCCGGTGAAGTAGCAAAAGCCTCCCAGCTAACTAAATATATGCCCATACGAAAAAAAACTAACATCGCGTATACTTTATAATTTATTGAAAAATAGTTCAGGCGAAAACACATTATTAAAACGCCACGCCACGCCACGTGTCAACACCTGTAAATCAGTACGCGCGTGGCGTCGTGTCGGGTATTCATAGTGTGTTTCTGGTCTATAGAAAACAATACATTTGATTCGACTCAACACGCATGGCGTGTCGTCGGGTGGCGTGGCGTTTTAATAATATGTTTCCGCCTTTCATCATAATAAATTGTAAAAACGTTTTGAAATTAAATTTGTAGGATTTTTGGATGATACCGACCGAAACCGTTATTAAATTAATGGTTTAACAAACTTACTTAATGTAGTTTGACCACAATTGTACCAGACGTTGCGCCCGAAGTGAATTAGCATATCCCGATTTATCCGTCAACATCATTAAGGGATTCCCAATTAAATATTGCTAAATTGTTACTCTCAAATAATGAACTTTGCTTATAGAGTGGGCGGTACCTGTCGTCAGATGGTGGAGTAAATGTCAAACTAATCGTTTCAAACCTTTTATTATTATAGCTCTTACATTTTACTCGATACCAACAGCGTTAAATAGTGGAATTACATTAATAAATCTCAAGGATGCAACGTCGAAGTACATTACCTGTTTTGTAGAAGTAAGTGGTAAAATACATGTTTTATTCTTCGTGCTTAAAATAAATGTCCATCATCATTTCAATTCTATTTAATCCGCGCTTCAATGGCGTCGGAAAACTGTCAAGATACAGTTCAACAATATGATGTATTAAGTTTCACATATCATCCATAATTTTTTATGGACGTGTTTCATATGGAAAATAGTATCAGTGTCTGGTGATCAATCACATTCGGAACCGTCAATATAAATAATAAGCCTGACTGTTCACAATTCATGGTGATTAATATTTTTTATTAACTCTGTATTTTTAAATATTCTTTGCAGCGTATATTTGCCACACTTTCTACAGTCATACAGCCCGTATAACCTCTAGGTACTGTTTAACATGGATGGAGCAGTATTATGTTATAATAACAAAGATGTGGAAATGTTGAAAGGGGAAGACCAAGTTAAAATCGGGGAGGTTCTTGAAAAAGGCCAGGTTAGAAGTACCCTAAATCCAAGACATGTTTGAGGGAAATAATGAATGCGGAAGAGACAAAAGTGGACAGTGGCATGTCAAAATCGTAGCAAGTGGAGGAAATTGATCTCTGCAACACGTATGAGAAAGAGTCGTGAAACTGCGTTTAACTATGTCATACATACTATAAATGTATGGTAAACAATGGGTCGCGAGTTCGATTCCCACGCCGGACAGGAAATCTTTGTGTAAATTCTAAGATTTATTTCCGGGTCTGGTTAGTTGAGGGACCTCCGTGCCTCAGAAAGCACGTTAAGCCGTTGGTCCCGATTGTTATAATATCAACTATAATAATCATATATCAAGGAACGGGCAGCAGCGTTTCCTTGTGTGATACAACATTAAACTGCGGTCACCAACCCGCCTGCCAAACGTGGTGACTATGGAAAATACCCTCAACCGGGAGGAAGCCCATGTTCAGCAGTGGACGTTTTACGGGCTGATGATGATTATGATGATGATCATGGTAAAGAATTATTATAAATCATGTAATCAATCGGGACCTGACTGGAATCGGACCATGACCTTAAGTGACACGACGTGTAGTTAAACCAACCAACCAAGGCAGAAATAGTTTTGTTTTACAATGATTCGGTGTTTGAACCAAGACTAAACCATATTGTACTAGATTTAATTTCGTATCTACGTAAAGATTATTGAATTATCCCTCAATGCCACTACCGGATGTAGACATACAACCAATTAAATTAATTCAATTCCTTTATTTTCAACCGTGTCTTCGAATGCGGTGCAATTCGAGGACATGTTTTAACATGAACCCTTTTGGAACATGGGGACATTGGACGATATTTCAGCCATGCAAATCGTAACATGTTTGACAAACCGTAGTTTCCTAGAACTGTAGCTATGTATAGCAAAATGTATTTTTAATTTTTAAAATATAACTGCTTTGTTAAATTGTAACCGCAGTTTGTAAGCGCTATGCTCATTGTTATATATTATAGCAAAATTTTTGTGTTATTTGCTTGTTACTGTACTCGCAAATGAAATAAATGAGTAATTATAGTTTAAATTTCAGTTAATGATCATTTAATTGCTCCAACTTTTAAAAATATTACAAATTAATATTTTGTTCAAAAAGTAGAAGTCTGGAAGCAATTTTCAACGGAATTCTGTTAAGATTTATGACTTTTAACTTTGCAGTCTTTGCTTTTGCAGTTTTTTAGCTGTCTGTGTAGTTCTGTTGTTTTCGTGTATCTTTTATTATATTACTAACAGGTTAACGTAGGAACAACGTAGCTTTTTTCGTAAAGTAAAAAAATAAAAAATATACCTTTTCATTCCTTTTTACATTCGAGTAAATTTTAATAAGTATAGAGAATTTAAGCTTAAAAATGAAAGATTAACTATTTTATAGAAAGTATAAAAAGTTTACGATATACCTCACAACTTTACTGTTTATAGCAATTATCAAGTTAACAAAAAATCGAACTATATGTATAGCTCAATTTTAAAAAGGTATCTATTTATTGTAATGAAAAAGTTATAACAATAATAATTATCCTTCTTTAATTAAAGTTAGCCTCAAATATTAGTTAATTTCTCATATCCGACTACGCCGTAGAAGCTACGACGTAGTTGGCTACAGTGTTTGCCTACACTACGTTTATTCGTATTGAGGGCTATTTCATCACCATCATCATCAGCCCGTATGACGTCCACTGCTGCACATGGGCCTCCTCCTGAGGGAGGGTATTGCCATAGTCACCACGCTTGGCAGGCGGGTTGGTGACCGCAGTATTATGTTGAAACACACAAGGAAACGCTGCTGCCCGTTCCTTGATATACGATTATCATAGATGATATTATAACAATCGGGACCAACGGCTTTACGTGCTTTCCGAGGCACGTAGGGTAGTCCCTTAACTAACCAGACCCGGAAAGAAATCTTAAAATTTACACAAAGATTTCATGTCCGGTGTGGGGATCGAACCCACGACCTCCGAGATTTTAAAGCGAGCCAATTACCGCTACGCTACGGAGATAGAGGGCTATTTATTATACTTTATTACATTACTAGATACCGCGCGGGATAGCAAATTTTAAACAAATTGTTATTTTTTTAAATAAATCAGTATTAATGAACTTAGTAAATTCTTTATCATCATTATCATCCCGTATAATGCCCATTACTGAACATGACCCTTCTCCCAAGAGAGTGTTTTGCCATAGTTACCACGCTTGGGTTGGATGGTGACCGCACCGCAGTATCATGTTGTTACATACAAGGAAACGCCGCAGCACGTTTTCTGACATACGATTGTTATAGAAGATGTTATAACAATCGGGACCAACGGCTTAACCTTTTCTTTTTTTTATCTTTGTCCGGGGGAAATGCTTTTAAGCCTTTCCACCGCCGCTGCAGCGTATTCGCACTCTAGCGGTGGGATATGTGGGACTCGCCCTCTCCAAAGCGTGATATGCTAAACTCATACCACGAGGAGAGGACCCTACACCTTTAAAACCTCCCGGACACTCCTTCGATCCGCCGTTGGCGGGGGCCGAACTGACAGGTGCGCATGAGCAATCCGGCCCACCAACGGCTTAACCTGCTTTGCGACGCAAATAGTCGCTAAACCAACCAGACAAGGAAGGAAAAGTCTTAGAATTTACACAAAGATATTTTATCCAGCAATAGAATTAATCCCACGACCGACGAGAATACAAGTAACAAGGTGCGCCACAGAGGTTAGTTAATACTTGTATATGCTATACAACACTTTTAAATATATTAACGCCCTCATCTAGTAAAATTCTCATTTGCTTAATGCATTGATACTTTCAATTGTAAGTACGATCGAGTAATACATATCACATAAACTGACGTGGTCCATGAACTCTGTAGATTTAAATAGATTTCAATGAACCCGAGCTTTGAGGAGTGGCAACATGAATACTAATCAATTGATTAATACAATAACTATTATCTTGGATTGGTTAATAAATATTGTAATGTGTTTTGGTTGCATTTACATATAATACTAGCGGCCCGCCCCGGCTTCGATCGGGTGGACTTTTATACCCTACCCCTGCCCTACCCTACCCCTTTTTTTTGTTTTTTTTTTTTTGTTTACCGGGGTAAAAATGCGCAACCGCACTTCCTCCCTGGCGCAGGGATCACTATATACGTGATCCCTGCGCCAGTGAGGGGCATGTGGGGCTCATACTCTATAGAACGTGGTGCGCTGTCGCACCACAGAGAGTATGTACCCACTAAAAAAGCCCCCGGGTGTTCCTCCTTCTGTCGTTGGTAGTGAGAGACCCAAGTACCGGTATAGGCCTTTGGTTATCTCTCCGACAGAGTACAACTATAACTCTCGCCCCGATGAAAGGACTAGAGTTTCCTCCCCCTATGGCTCAATCGCGAGTGTTAAGCACCCGCGATGGATACCTTCCTACTCCTACAGGGATTGCCAGAACACAGTGGCATCCCCGACCTACTACATGAATGTGACCCTAGGGAGCAGATTCATGTTATCTGCTCCCCAGGGTCACCCCTTATGGCGGGAGACGGCGGATTTCGGCCCTCCGCCTCCGGCCAACGCGACGTCTACGAAGTGGATGAGAGCTGGAATCATCTTCTCTCACCCGCTCCGCGGCCTCCTTCTGTGAAACTACAGTCTCACAGAAAGAAGCCATCGACTCCCATGCTCCCTCGCTCTCGAGCATCCTCTTGATGATGGTCGAAAGCGAGAGGTCATTACCTACATGTGCGACGAGCGCACCGCGCTCGGCCGCCCAAGCCGGACACTCGACCAGTGTGTGTTGCGCCGTATCATCGGCGCAATCACAGTGGTGACAACGAGTGTCCGGCTCTCTCCTTGCCACTTTGCACAGGTAATGACCGAAGCATCCGTGCCCCGTCATGACCTGCGCAATGCGGAAGGTTATCTCGCCCCTTTTACGTCCGGCCCACTCAAGCAAGTGAGGCCGGATCGCATCTACCGTACGTAATCCGCTCAATGGCGGGTCGGTTATCAGCCGGTCTTTCCATTCACGGAGGACACGACGCCGCGATTCAATACGCCACGTCGCCATGCCCTCCGGAAACGGATCACGGCCGTTTAAAACTCCGTCGCACCTCCGACGGTATGCCTCGGCCAGCTCCCTCGCCTCGAGTTCCCACGGAGGAGAACTGGAGAGAAGACAAGCCGCATCGAAGGATACCGTGCGGTAGGTACGAGCCGCCCTGGCGGCTATGACCCGCTGCGGCCGGCGCAGCAGGGCCACGTTACGCCTATCCAGTGCGTCCACACCCTACCCTACCCCTACCCTAACCCTACCCTACCCCTACCCTACCCTACCCTACCCCTACCCTACCCCTACCCCTACCCCTACCCCTACCCCTAACCTACCCCTACCCTACCCCTACCCTACCCTACCCCTACCCTACCCTACCCCTACCCCTACCCCTACCCCTACCCCTACCCTACCCCTAACCTACCCCTACCCTACCCCTACCCAACCCCTACCCAACCCTACCCCTACCCTACCCCTACCCCTACCCTACCACTACCCTACCCTACCCTACCCTACCCTACCCCTACCCAAAAGTCCTATCCTCCTATCCTATGTCCTTCTCCCAGTTCTTAGCTACCTCCCTACCAATTTTCAGCCAAATCGGTTCAGCCGTTCTTGAGTTATAAATAGTGTAACTAATACGACTTTCTTTTGTTTTTATTAAACAAGCTGCTACCCTCGACTTCGCGTAAAATAAGGACCTCATTACCTACTAGTGACCCACCCTGGCTTCACACACATACAATGCTGATGTATTATACATTTAAACCATAGATTCACTCTATATATCCGTATCCGTATCAAAATCTGTTGCGAAGTTTCAAAGATCTAAGCATACGTAGGGACAGACAGACAGCGGGAAGCACACATTTACATTGTTTTATACTATGTAGTGATCTTATAATGAAAGTCCTTTCTAAACCGATACATCCGTTTTCAGCATAAGCGGAATACACCGACAAATGTTATAAAAAGCTATCTTCCAGTGAAGTGCCGCCAAAATCGGTCCAGTCGTTACTGACATTAGCCGTAACAGACAGATACACATTTTTTTCTTAATTGTGTTTTTACTATAAGTCGCCTTATAGCCTATATATACTCGTATATATGATATACATTAAGTAAAAACCTGTTATATTTTCATAACACACACTTGAAAATGTGTCGATTTTAGAAATGCGTGCATTTTTACGAATATAATAATTTTAGTATCGATTATAATAGCAAATAATTAGTCCTACCTGGAAACTATTTAATTACAGAAAGAATCCTGCGCATTGCGGACGAACCATAATTCCTCATCAGGAATCATTACAATGGTGTTAGTTTAATCCGGTGAATCCGATTAGTTATTACAACGCGACATTGCACGAGTCATTCTGTTGGATATGTCATACTTTGCTTTCATATTTACAATTTAAGCTTGTTTAGATTATTATTTTACTAGCTGCTGCCCGCGATTTCACCCATGTCACTCTGCTCCAGTAGGTCGGAGCGTGATATTTTGCCTATATGTTTATCCAGCTTATAAACTTACCACGTGCTAACTTTCAGCCAAATCCATTCAGTAGTTTTTGCGTGAAAGAGTAACAAACATCCATCCATCCATACAAACTTACAAACTTATATTAACTAGGTATTTTTTTGCCTTTATTACTTTTTATTTTATTTATTTTACTTTTTTCCTGTATATTTATAATGTAAGGGAGGCCTTCAACTACAGGCTGAACATAGGTCTCTTCTTAAAAGACCTTAGTAAACCAGGGTTGTTGAAGGATATTGCTATAATCACCACCAAGCGTGGTGATTAATGATCGCAGTAAGATTGTAAATAACCATGAGTTGATAACTGCTAGATAAAGTTTCTAGTAATACAATTATGTTCGCGACCCGCGACTGGAACCTTGGACCACCCTAGTTACGGTCAATCGTTACTAGATCAATTCTAGTCATTTATTTGATAAGCATTCATAGATTTATAAGAAACAGTTCACAAAAACATAAAAAGTGACTTTGAGGCGATTTAAGATAATTTATTGAATCTTTTCGTCATTTCCCAAAAGTCCCCTCTGGGCTCTGGGCATCCGGGCAATTTCGCAAATTTTACCTAATGAATTGTTTTACCACAAAATAGGATTTTCTTGCTCATTCAATCTGTATATCCGCTGGACTATCGGTATGCCCCGGATTCGCACGAAGCACTTGATGTTTTTTGATGGAATCGCTCAGTTATCTAAACTTCATCCGACATCTTGAAAAATTAAACCATATTTGAAGGGTTTGAGGATCATCAAAGTGAATACAAAGTAATGTTTTAATATGTAAACGTCTCTCCCGAAGCACTAGGCTGTCTAAATATTAATAGACACCGCATAAAAAATAATTGAGCAGGTTAAAAGATGACAGACGGCGGGAAGTAGTTTGTATTATACTATTTTAACATGTATATTATAACACCAGGCAACACATGCCGGAGGTTAATTTTTATTTTTTATTTTTTTCAAAATATTTGTAACTCATCTATACTAATAGCTAGAGAGTTTGTTTTTTTTGTTTATTTGCTTGAATGCGCTAATTTCAGGAATGACTGGCCCGATTTGAAATATTCTTTCAATGTTAGATTGCCTATTTATCTAGGAAGGCTATAGGCTATATTTTACTATGTAGTTGTTGTTTGGTCATGTGTCTTGTTGCATAGTTCCTACGGGAACGGGATCTACGCGTGTAAAATCGCGAGCAGGATGCTAGTAAGTCATAATTTAAAAACGACTAGATCAAATTTCTAAATTCTTATGATTAGGTTACCACGGAAATAGAAGTTGCGAGGGCAAATCCGCGCGAGCAATCTAGTATTATATAGGTTTATAAATATGAAGCCTAAACGAATAAATATGCAATAATAATTTTCACATGCAATTAATACGTTTAATATTTTAGTGTTGAAAGCAATTATATGATAAATGCAATTAAGAAATAATTTAATTATTCGTACAAGTTCATATTGATGAGATATATTATTGTAATATCCTTTTAACTCGTTATTAAATATTAAAAAATCCAAGCTTCTCTTCGCTTATAGCAGAGTCGCTTTGCAGATACTGGTCCAGGGCGGTAGGTTTCTTGAGCGATTCACCCACTGCATAGCTTTCCGTCGCGTTGCGCAGGGCGGCAGATTACGCGCGTGGTGACGGAGATACACGCAGTATTTTTTTTTTTTTTTTATAGAAGAGGGAGGCAAACGAGCAAGTGGGTCACCTGATGGTAAGTGATCACCGCCGCCCATGTACACTCGCAACACCGGAGGAGTCGCAAGTGCGTTGCCGGCCTTTAAGAAAGGAATAGGCTCGCTTCTTGAAGGTTGCCATGTCATACCGGATCGGAAATACCTCCGCTTTTAATTGATTCCACAGAGAGGTCGTGCGCGGTAAAAAGTTTCTCGAGAAACGCACGGTGGAGGACAACCATTCATCCAGGTGATGTTGGTGGAAGTTCTGGCGAGTGGATCTAAGGCGGAAAGCAGCGGCAGGTATGAGTTCGAACAATTCCTCAGAGCACTCCCCGTGATAAATGCGGTAGAGAATACAAAGAGACGCTACGTCTCTCCGCAAGGTAAGAGGATCAAGCCGATTAGTGGGAACCTCGTCGCCGGCGATGATTCGAGCTGCGCGACGTTGAACGCGATCAAAAGGAAGAAGCTGATATTGTGGTGCCCCGGACCAGAGATGGCAGCAGTATTCCATATGCGGCCGTATTTGCGCTTTATACAATTGAAGGCGATGCGCCGACGTGAAATACTGCCTGGCTTTGCCGAGGACACCCAGCTTTTTGGAGGCTAATTTAGCCTTGTCTTCCAGATGACCGCGAAATTTGACGTCACTCTCGACGTCGACGCCGAGAATCCCAATACTCTGGCTGATATTAAGGGGAGTGCTTTGAAACTGAGGAGGTATGACAATGGGAGCCTTTTTCGCTTTTTTGCTCCGCATCTCCTCGCGGAGAGCCGTCGTACAACGGTCCCGCATCAGATGAAGACTTAACTTCACAATTCATCACCTAACGCATTAAAAAATTACGCGGTGCTGTGGTGCTGTGTGTACATGCCCCGCCCCTACGTGCCGACCGGTAGAATCTCGCGCCACCGCGCGTCCTCGCTTTGTCAGTGTGTTGTACCAAGCACTTTCTATACGAACTGAGATACTTACAAACAATGGTAATATCTGCTACGTGACGAAGCGGTCTAGTGGAAAACCCGTCTTAAATATGACTAACAGTAGTTGTGGAAAAAACCTAGATTTTGCTTCGTTTTAGATATAAATTGAATAGCAGCTGTGCTGTCAGTAAACGTATTTTACGCTGAAGCAAAGGAATTTGTAACAACTATCTACTAATTTATAATCTCCTTAGCTGACGCATTCTTGCTGAAACATCAGATAAATAAAAAAATGTAATTTGATTCTCGTTTAGTTTGATATTGTTGTTAGCTACTCAAGGGATTAGATTTAGCTTTCTACATTGTGATTCTGTCAAGTATTTATAAAATTTATTCAACACTTGGGTATTAATGTGCACTTGACGCGTATTCCCAAGTGATAAATAAATTGTATTATTTACCTACTTATATATGAAGACTACTAGTTAGGATCGTAGAAGTCTCATAGAACAATTGGAATTGCCAATTTTCATTCTATTTTTTTTTTCATTAAAGCATTATTTTAATGAATCAAACTTATACATAAAAAAAAAAAAAAAAACCATTTCCAATCCAATTTTAATTGTTATTGATTAACGACCAAATAAATAATATTAGTTCAATTAAAAAGCACATTTTAGATATTTGAATTAAAATAAATGAAAAATGAATCTAGTGGTCATTTTTGTTTCGCGTTTTATTTTGTTATTTAAGTTTGATGTAAGAGATCTTTCTACAAACAAGTTTAAACGATATGTCAAGGATTAATTATGTAAAAAGGCTTATTATAAAATTTCTGATTATGTCAATGACAAAACTGCTTGGGAGTGAGTTGCTCTGAAACAATACTGCTTTATGAATAATTGTAAAATAAAAATATTAAAAAAAAGGATTCCTCTGAGTTTCTTGCCAGTTCTTCTCAGAGTTGCCACGTCCAGAACTGGTGGTAGTAAAAGAAAGGGACGCATCATAAGATCATGATTTAAAATATTTTAAATGTGTCTATATGAATAAAGAATTTTTGATTTTTTGACTTTGATTGAAAAAAAAGTTTTAATTAAAATTTGGATGTTGCGAATGCTACATATACATTATAACATTATGAGATATTTTGAACGAAAGATTTAAATTTTACATCTATGATTTTTGTTGTAACTGTATGTAGAAACGTTAACCTAAAATTTGATAAGAAACTTCGAAAACACTCTGTGAACTCGTGAAAGTTAACAAAGTTGTCAGATATCAACTTGAACAGAGTTTAGTTAAACGCCCTTCCCAATTGACATCAGCTGCCTACTTAATCTGCATAATTACATGTGTTACATTGTTCTTTGTGACAATTGATATATTGTGGTGTGGTGAAAGCTTTGAAGTATAAACAATTATTATCTTTTTTATATTATTAGCATTATTTAATAAAATATTTACAACTTTGAAAGATGTATTTACATTTTGAAATGTATCGCATGATAGATTATTTTTCTCTGAACATTAATACAATCAATACGATTTCACAAGTATATTCAACTTTCACACGTCATAAGTCAAAGTAGTTGACGTCGCATTGTAGTATTTATTAATTACAAGATGATGTATGATTTCGGAATTATTATATAATAAAATTGGCTCTGGTAGTGGTAATCAAATTCAATGCAGATATTTAGAAAAAGATATTTAGGTGGCACTCCATTATCGATCAAAAAGTAAAAAGCGTAATTTCATATATTTTTGTCTGTCTTTGAGACTTATTGCCGCTGAAACAACTAAATGGATTATATTGAAACTTGGTATAACTATATTATGTTGTAGAACCACCAATGCAGTCAAAACATAAGATGTTTCGATACTATTGTAAGTCATTCTACGCAGTAAATAAATAATAATAATACTTTTTTTAATGACAACTCCCGCACTAATTAAATTAATCGCGGTGGACTTTACACACTCGCTTTAGACACTCAATTAAATGAAACAAAGCAGATGCAGAATCAGAAAAAATATCTGTGTTGAACAAAATTATTAACCGGGTGGGAATAGATCCCAGAACATCTCCTGGTGTCATTAGCAACTAATAATCCTAGTCGAGTTTTTTAATAATATTACAATAATTATATTATACCAATGACTTTTGCCATAGGCTGCACAACTTGTTCAATATTATTATACCTTCTCATAAGTACTGCATTGTGCTCAGTTCTATTAGAGATGTAATTGAATTACATTATGTGTGTTATGGACGTGTATTGTATGAGCCAATAGGAGAGAGATGGGCTTGGTAGATAAAATAATAATTACTTGGCTTTGAACTTAGATGTTTGATAAATCTAGCCAATTTCTAGTTTCACTCGTAGTCTGTTTATCTAGATACTAATTATATATTTATGATTTATTAAAGATCAGATATACTGAAGTATGATATAAATCATAGCGACCCACTCCGGCTTCGCACGTGTGTTCTTGAATCACTTTATTAAATTAACGACATCAACATCCGTTGCGCAGTTTTAAAGATCTAAGCATACATAGAGACAGCGGGAAGCGACATTGTTTTATAATATTTAGTGATTTAAATTGATCTCTATCTACCGCTATCAGTCTGTACATAAATAAAACTGGTGGAGGTCTTTTATCGATCCTGAAGTAAAAATATATGAAAAAACATAATGTTTACATATTTAAAGTGAGACTTCTATCGCTACGTCACGGGAGTTATCCCACAAGTTTGACCTGCACTCAACCCGTACTCACAAACAGTATTAGATTTCCTCTCACTAATGTATTTTTCAGCCAAAACTTTCTGCTTTTCTTCTGAATTCATAACACAGACTGATCATACATAATACAATGCACAACAACTTCCAACAAAGACACAAAAATGTATTCCAAAGTCAAAACTTGAGCAGAAAATGCACAAAAACTATTAAAATATGGAAGCTGTCGACAGTACAATACCCAGAACATAGTATGCACTTTAGTCGTAAGTACAACTTATTGCTAAAGTAAACCAGATCCTAAAACTTAGACAGTAAGGTTCTTATATCGAGTGTTTTATGTTCTAGGCTTCTGACCGTCTTTACAACGTCATCGTTTCTAACGAAGTGTATAATTAAGTCAACGGTTATTATTAAATTCGTTCTGAATACAGTTGAAAGATGTCAAAATAATTAATTCCCGACGGAATGACTCTGATCGGATGGGTCGGCCTTTGGTGTAACGTGCGTCGACACCCTCGCGCTGTCCTCATCTTTCCGGGACTCAGAGTAGGACTGGCATGGCGGCTGAATCCGCGGAGAATCTCAAGAGGCGTAATTATAGTACCTTTGATAGTGATTATGTATTTGTGCCTTTTGGTGTCGAAACATTGGGGCCGTGGGCCAAATTAATTAATAAATACCTCGCAGCGGCCCTCTTAATTCTTCGAGTGCTGGTTTTTACTTTGCACAGCAGATAAGCATTCCCATTCAAGGGGGTAATGCTGCCAGCATTCTGGGAACCTTATTTGCCAAGTAGAATTGATTTAGAATAGTAGTATTTTATGAGTTACTTTTATTTTAAACTTTTAGTTGTATAATATGTATTTTAGGGTCAGAGCCCATTCGTCCCCTAAAATTCGTCACCCAGCATAAAAGTTGTAGATTCGGCCCCTATATAGGTGCCCATTGGTCTCCTAGTAGGGGACCAATTAACATTTTAATAAAAAATATTATTTTTAAGGTACCCATTCGTCCCCTCTAATATATATACAATATAAGTTAAAGATTCGGCACCTATTCAGGTGCCTATTGGTCCCCTGAGATAAAATTAGCTATATTTTACATAAGAAACGGTTAACATAGTACACTTGTGAACAGTTTATTAACGGAATTAATTAAATAAATCATAACAGATCATTGAAAAAAGAGCTATGATGAATGATAATCCGTCATGATAATAATATAACCTGTCGATAGGCTTACGATATAAAATTGTCTCACTACGAATGGATTGTTAAAAAAACGGGTTACAAATAATAGATAAGGTGTTTAAAATTGGTAAGTACTCTCCAGATGTGCGCGGGGTGTGGAATGCCGAAGCGGGAGGGGTAATCTTAGCCAGAGTATCTGCGCGCGAGCAAATAACAAAGGCGTAGCCCAAAACAATAGACGCTCGATGAAAGGACTTGCACCTGATTGGCTAACACCAGTGCTAGACAACTTCGGCGTATTTATTCCAGGAATGTGTTACTACATTTAGTTTACTTATAGTTGCAAATCCAAGCGTACTGATTTTTATACTGTCTCGAGTGAAAGTTTAATCATTAGCGTATCCTGTAGGATTACTTATTAAATTTTGAAAAATACGTAAGTTCTACTATTTACCTATACATCCCTATTTCAAAAGACTTACATGTACATAATTGGAACGATGACACAGAAAAAAAAATCACCTGCTGCTACTTTTTAATAGTTACTATTAAATACTTTATTTTATTTTAAGGTAAAACATTGATTTTTAGTATGCTACTGTGTATGCACTCACATAATTTTCTATTTTGTATGATAAAATATTACTTTTTCTACTTTTTCAGTGATTTTCATATCTATATAGAGTAGATAAATATTTTGATAATTAATCGATTCAATCACACCATCATATATAAAAACAGCATGTTTTGATAATATGTTGCTTTGATTTATTTTGCATTAATTAGTTTGGATGTTTGGAAAGCAAGGGACATACGATTTGACATAGATGATTTATATGATGTTCAATCAAGGCTGATTTTTGTAAAAGAGTTGTATTTTGTTAGTTTCTAGGACATTGTGATTTTGTATGTGTTAATCTTATTTGAAATAAACATGATATCTACCGAATTACTATATTTTTTATTTTAGCCTTTTCTGCGCGACTGTACCAGGACTACCAAGCTGCAGTATACACATATACACGTACTTATATTAGAAGAATGAATAAAAATAAATATTCTTCAGGGGACGAATGGGCCCCTCAAAAGTTCCAGGGGACGAGTGGGCACAGGGTGCGAATCTTAGGGGACGAATGGGCTCGGACCCATATTTTATTTATTAGAACCATTAATTCAATTGGAACGTAAAATATTAGGTACTTTACATTGCACAGTAATTAATCACAGTATATTCCAATTGCGGCCTTAAATTACTAGGCATGCAGTCAGTCCTATATATGTGGTGGATAAAGAATCATATGTAGGTATGTTAAAAGAGGCAATTGCATGCTTGTTTGCAACATTATGGTAAAAAAGTGGCAGGAGGCATTACTGGCATTTAGAGAAGAACCCGAGGGTTTTAAGTGGGTAGATCCTCTTTTCTTGGTATGATTAGCATATCATCGCTATAGAAAGAGGAGTCCGACCAACCCCACCTTACAGTGGTGGGGATGTCTAATGCCCTCCAAAAAAAATACTACACAACTGTTTTTCATTTGCTTATTTCATTTGTCTACCAAGAAGCTTGCAGTTTATTCAGAATAAACCACACCATGTCCATGGGTTTCGTAAGAGGCTACTCAGGTATATACATCTGATAAGTGGGCAGCAGCATCTATCGCTCAAGGATACTTACTGTGACCACCGATCCCCATAGCAAGCGTGTTGATTATGGTAACAATAACCTTGGTTATGACCAAGGTCTTTTAAGAGGAAGCCCATTTTTAGCTGTGGATGGGCTGTTGACGTAGTGAAGTTAAGCACCATAAAAACAACCTAATTTAATCCCGTACACTTTCATTTAATTTCGTACCATATGTCAGTTGCACAAAAGTACCTTAATGATAACCGCAGGCTTCATAACCGCTAACGAATTAATCTTTTCACCACAATATATGAGTTTCGGTGTAAATGTTCCCACACCTCACACATACGCTGACCGCTGTTATATTTATGTGTTTTTACCATTTCATACTATTGCTGCTAGAAGATACCATAGTGAATGTAATTCTATTGCGATTATACAGGGTGTCCCAAAAGGTTAAGTAGCTGGGAAAGGGGGTGACAGGGGTGGACACAATGGTCAATAGAAAAATAAAAAAAAAATCCGATCTGGGTATTTAAAAAAAAATGGCATTTTTTTAAAAACTTAAAATTGTACACCTTGTTATTTTTGATGTTGATGTTGATGACCTTGTACATAACAGCATTTTTTTTAAATACAGCCATATTTGTAGGTACAGTTAGCACAAGGTGTAAAAATTTTAGTCTTTTAAAAAATGCCATTTATTTTTTTAAACACCCAGAGTGAATTTTTTATATTTTTCTGGTGACCCTTTGACCATCCCTATCACCCCCCTTCCCAGCTACGTAATCTTTTGGGACACCCTGTATAGAATAACATTTAGAATAAAATCTCCTGACGTTTACGCCCGTTTGGATTTGCGCGAAACTGGAAAACCACTTGATTACATTTTCTTTAGAAATGTACTACTTATATCCCGCGGCCTCGACAGTTGTGAAGACAGTTTACTCAAACTAAATGAGAAGTTTTATAACGCACATCTCTTTGTCGTCCTGTTATTAAACTTTTCTGACGATTATTTAAACACCGTTTATTAAAATAAATTAGTATTAGAAACATTACTTTTTTCCAGACCTGCATTACAAGCAATATTGAGTTGGGTTTTGTTCAAAAGAAAACTAACTGTTACAGAGTAACTTAACGGAAAATTTATGACTTTACGGAAACTGCGTCACTAACGTTATCAGTATTTTCGTGATATTATCTCCTATTAAAGACTTGGCATATATTTTGAAACCACCAAGTTTCTGGCTTAGAACGGACTACCCAAATCTTCCCATGGGCATCGTAAGAGGCGACTGAGGGGCATATAGCTGATGGATGGGCAGTAGCGTCTATTAGCTCCCGGCTACTATCCATCTTACAGCGATCACCAATCCTGAACCGGAACTATCCTTCAACGACACTAGCTTACCAAGATATGTTAAGAGGAGGCCTATGTTCAGCAGTGTTTTGAAGGCTTTTGAAGATGAATACAAATATCCTCAATGTAGTCTTTGTAAAAGTTCACTGTTTTTAATAGTATGGGAAAAATTAAGTCATATTTCAAACATGAACTTTTATTTGCTTGCAAAATTTTATAATCCGCCTTTATAACATTCACTGCTGTCAATTGATAAAAAGACTTCTCTCGAGGGAGGGTTTTTGCCTCAGTCATAACACTTGGCTGGCCGATTGGTAACCGCAGTATTATGTTATACCACACAGGAAAACGCTGCTGCCCGTCAACCTTATTTCAAACATATTAGGTTATATTATGTTATAACAATCCAGAACAAACCAAACACAAAAAACTAGACCCGGCGTGGGAATCTAGGCCCTTCGATATTACAAACGAGACTTATACCGTTATGCTACGACCGCGGACGTTGACATTTTTGCCATTACAGTAATAGCTATGGGTTGCTAAGAAGACAAAATAATCTCTACTCATTTACGTATTCTAAGGTAACAAATATCGCAACTCCATCTAAAGCACAGCAGCAGTATCAATTAGTTACAATTACATTACTAATTTAACACTTCAGTGCACTAATTAAGTTCCCTGTTTGCAAAACATGATTACCATTTAAATTATCGGGTGCATGGACCTCGACGCAATCAGCAGATGTGGCCAGACGGTGGAAAATTGACATTAAACGAGCAACAACTGAGTCATACCGGTGGAACACACTTAACCGATCAATTGTTCAGGCTTTATATTAATTAACTATAGTAAGGTCAGGTAGGGTAAGAGAAACATACTTTATTTTCAGAAAAATATTTTGACTGCTAGGACGAACAGCTAAAGTCTTTTGAGATCTTTGAAACACACAAAACTTGCCTTTATGTATTAGCTTCCCGTGGGCTAAATGTCATGACGCTAATAACGGTTCTTACGACGATATTGACGTAAATGTCAAGATTAAATAAACGTTCCTCTTCCCCCTCACATGGGGTAAGAGGGACAGTCATTGTATTTCTTAAGATTGAAGTTTGAATTAAAATATTCGTTGCTAAATGTTCGTTAATTTGTAGGTAGAACTGCTTCAGTCAATATTGGATCTTAATTTCAATGAAATAAGGTATCATTTGGAATGAAAAAGAAGAATAAATCAATTCGGGGTAAGAGGGACATACAGGTTCGATCAGGGGTGGCAAACTAAAAAGAAATTGACAAGTAATAATTCTATATTTATTTAACCATACAAACAGTTCCTAATAATAAACAGTCTCTCCCTAACTAGTTTTCCCTAGTTAGTTACTCTTTAAAAATAACAATGGCATTATGTAACGAGATCAACATTGCGAATCAGTCTTTTAATTCTTTTAAAAAATTATTTTAATAAAACACCAAAACAATTATAAAATATATGAAATTATTTTAAAGCAAGGCACTTGAATCAATTAAATTGGCGTACAGCGCCTCATTTTAAATTTAAGAAAAATATAAATGATCTTCTTTATCCAAAAGAAATTCTGTGGAATTTCTAGGATTTTGAGACAGGCAAACTTTCTTGACTATAGAGTATTATATCAGATTTTCTTATATATTTTCGGGGCATGTTTTATCTTATATCATTCCTGCAACAATCAAACAACAACAAAATATTACAATTATACAAAACTCATGAAACTTTATTTATCTAAACTATTATAATATAATAAAAATAAAAGATTTTATATTTTATTTGTTTGTGATATGATTTCACTCAAAAACTACAAGCCCAATTTAAAAAAATCTTTAACACAGAATGGTGCATTGTCCCTGGGTAACACAGTCTATAAATTATACGATAAAACGGCAATTTACGGGAAATTTAAGTTACACACGGAGGGAGTCGCGGGAAGTTTCTAGTTTAGTTATAATTTAAAATTGTAGTAAGTACAGAACAGTCAGTAAATTCTTTTCATTTTATCTACCTATAATTATAAATTATTCAAAATGTTGGTCAACCCTGCCATGGGGGAAGAGAAACGTATGTTCCTCTTTCACCGTGAGTAGTGACCCTCTTACCCCAGCTATTGTTTTTGGAGGTTAGGATTTTCAAGCGAAAGAAACTCATATTATTAGCTGTTTTTAAACTAAAATGATTAATAAAAAGAAACACTTACAGTTTTCTCCGTGTATCATTACATTGAAAATATTTCCAGCACTCTTTTTTCACCAAAATATTGGTTCGCAAAAACACGTGCTAACTTTGTGCTAGTCGAATTTACAACTGTCAAACGTGTCTTCATTTTTTGGGGCTTCTGAGTCACGTAGCGACATCTATTGCAAACCGTTCAAACTATTTCGCCTTCACTGTTTTATTGACGTAAAGTTCATAGTCATAAACGCTTCGGTTTACTAGTTATGGTCCCTAGTCCCTCTAACCCCGGTGTCCCTCTTACCCCACCTGACCTTAACACTTTTATTTTTAATACACTACAAACTTAAATTACCTTCTCATGCCCTTTTATTTTAACATATGTTAGCAGTCTATAAAATAAGTTTTTCTAAATATACATTGACATAGTTGGAAATACGACTTAGTTATCGGCGTATTTAGTTAATAAGATTTAATTTTTACATAGTTATCTTTAAGGCTTAATAATCACGTTAGACAAAGCAATAATGCTTAGAGCGCCCTTAAAAATATTTGTTTTGTCAAACGTGATATTTAATAACAGCGTCTACTGTTACCCATTAACACATCATCATCTTCATCGTCATTATCATCAGCCCGTATAATATTCATTGCTAAACATGGGCCTCTCCCCGAAGGGTGGTTCTTGCCATAGTCTTGCGCTTGACATGCAGGTTGGTGACTGCAGTATATACACAGGTAAACACTGCTACCCTTTCCTATTATGTCCAAAGGTAAATGTGCTTTCTGAGACATATAATAATGACCCTGAAATAAGAAATTTTAGATTTTACAAAGAGATTTTTGGTCGGGCGTGGAGATCAACCCCACGGCCTCGAAAACTTAAAGCGGGACCTAAAACGCTACGCCACACATTGTAGGTACCCATTCATTTATAACTACATTTCTCATATGAAAGAACAAAAGTATCTCGAACGCTCTTATCTCTTAGAAAACCAAAATAGACAAACTCTTATAATTATTTTTTATCACATCTATTCAAAAAGAGCTAGTTTATTCCTCGTAAACAGGGACCAAAATAGCTCATTAATCCCTTAGGGACCAAAATTGATTTGAATTTGGAATGTGAATATTGTTAATAATTTTTCAATCAGCAAAGAGGTGAATCACAAACCAAGCGGGAACAATGTATTGAATATGTGACTGGCTGAAAAACTGCGAGCGCGCCAAATTTAAAAAAAGTTGATGAAAAATAAACAACGCGCGAAATTAAATGCATTCTGCTTTCGTTCGTAGTTGATTCATATTCAGATTTTAGAATTATAAAAAAATGAGTGCGTCTTCCTCAAGTGAAAGTATTATTATGTCTTATGGTTCTTCATTGTACGTAAATATATTCTTGTTCATAAGTTACACTTACTTATTTTCTCATAGAGGGTGATAAAAAGTAGAGTGTCCACCTCGGGAGCAACACTATTTTAAGCTCGAGTGACATACTTTTAATCCCGCGCTGCGCCCAGGATTCTAGTTAAGAATCCTTCGCTCCGCTCTGGATTAAAAAAACACTCTCGCCTTTAAAATAGTTGTTTGCTCCCTAGATAAACAATCTACTATATTTTACTCGTTCATATTTTTGCCTACTTTATATCCTTCTTCGCTACCGTTGTTTTCAATGCATCGCACCACGAAAAAAATACCTTCTACGTATGCGAAATATTCCAAATTACAGTGCAACGGATAAAGCACAATAAAAACAAACACACTTGTCATTTTATTACATTTACATTTGAAATGCAGTTTCCAAAATTGAAATATACAACACAGAAATGGTATTCGCAATAACTTTTGAAAGCAACAGTGCAGGAAAATCTAATAAAGATTTCATATTTACGCGTTGTTGAAAAATATTCTTTATTGCTTTGCCAATAAGAGTGGACAGATTTAGCGTGAGTTTCGGAGCGACTCACTAATCTGCGGACGAGTCATGTATGATGCATTGGGAAACAGCTTTTTGGCTTTTCTGGTTATTATATAAGCAGTGGTTTCAAGGTGATAAATGCATAACACCTGAAAAGAAATAGTATTATACTTAACATTAGATAGTTCATGTATTGCTACACCATTTATCGTTAGTACACTCTAGTAGAAGTGCCTGCAACTTTCAGCATACATTATAAAAATATCATTTTTAGGGTTCCGTAGCCAAATGGCAAAAAACGGAACCCTTATAGATTCGTCATGTCTGTCTGTCTGTCTGTCCGTCCGTATGTCACAGCCACTTTTTTCCGAAACTATAAGAACTATAATGTTGAAACTTGGCAAATAGATGTATGTTGTGAACCGCATTAAGATTTTCACACAAAAATAGAAAAAAAAAAAAAAAAAAAATGGGGTATACTTAGAACAGAATTGAAAAATTTTTTTTCATCGAATCCATACCTGTATCTATGAATAGGTATTCAAAAATGATGTTGAGGTTTCTAATGTCATTTTTTCTAAACTGAATAGTTTGCGCGAGAGACCCTTCCAAAGTGGTAAAATGTGTGTCCCCCCCTGTAACTTCTAAAATAAGAGAATGATAAAACTAAAAAAAATATATGATGTAGATAATCATGCAAACTTCCACCGAAAATTGGTTTGAACGAGATCAAGTAAATAGTTTTTTTAAATACGTCACAAACCGTAAACCGCAATTTACCTTTCATTCAATAGGTAGGCACGTGCAACTATTACGGAACCCTTCGTGCGAGAATCCGACTCGCACTTGGCCGGATTTTTATTAATGCTGTGCTCTTCTGCGTGGCTCTGGTTGCCAGAGCTAACAGGGGGAAGGTGAAACAGCCGGCAGGATAAAAGTGGCTAGCGCTATACATATCTGTACTGGCAGATATCTTTGTATATACCACTTAACATCTGGTAAGAAAAGGGTATTAGTATCGTCAGCATTAAAAGTTACCTAACTGCGTTTGTCACCTTAAGTATAAAAAGAATAATTGACAATTATTATATCAACTGGGTTGAAAAAACAATCAATATAGTATATCCCAAAAAAAACATAATTGAAAGTACCCAAAGTATTACTAAAATTCTACCAAAACCCATTTTCCACACCAAAGGAAATCCTTGAATGCTACAAATTACGATTCGAAACAGATTCATTATCTTCTATTTGGCAATCAGCAATTCTATTGACGACATGCGACACTGCGGAATATCGGTCTACACAGATTGTGCTCGACAGATGTGAAGCGGAAATGGATCAGGTACAACAAGTTCCATTTTACTCGAGTCCCATTGTTTAAACATTGCATCTTCATGAAATACAAAGCGGTCAGTTTTTGTTTTTCGTTGCATTGGATATTAAACAGTATTGATGTCGGTTTACATTATTATAATTGTTAAATGAACTACGAGTAAATGAACTGTGTTTTACATAGTGTCCATGGAAAGGAATTTTCAGCCAAATATTGTTATATTTACTATAAATTTTATAATGTTTTTACACCGTAACGCAAATTTATTCGGAAAGTGGCAACGTATTTATTTATGGATACGATTTGAACTTGTATAAATGTACTTAGACGAAAGCTGGTTAAATTATATTGTTTAAATTTCATTTATAATATCATATTTTAAGTTTTTTTTTAAACTCGCGCTTTATTTGATATTCTAATTAAAAGTTTGAATAATCTTTTACAAAGAATACAGTTTAATCGAAACACAGACCTATTAATTTCAACATGTCCATCTAGAAGCTTGGTGTGTTTTATACCCCATTTTTTTAGGAGAATCACAAATAATTTGCACTTGTTGGCAGTATGTCACAGAGTCTGCAAACAAGGAGTGACTATTTGATGACAAACATAAAACACAGGGAGTTAGATGTGGTTTCGAGCATCTCATATACTTAAACTACCTTGTTGGTTTCAACCACAGTTATCCTAGATCCTCGATATTATTGCGGGTTGACAGCCTTTGTAGTCTATGCTAATAGTTAGTATTTCACAAGTTAGTTTAGTAGTTTGAGTTTAAATTAGCTACTTTACTTGTATATTTTTATTATTAATGATTCAAAAAAAATGGCTGTTCCAGAACGGTACGCATAGCAAAGGATAAAACAAGTAGAAATCCTTAGAGGAGGCTTTTGTCGAAAGATAATCCGTTAAAAAGGGATAAAAGTTAAATATACATAGATTTATATAGACATCTTTATTTTTCAAAAGGTTAATTTTGTTTTATATAGACTAAAAACAAAGCAAACAGCAAAAGGGCTTATTTTATTTTTGGTACAGTTTTTAATAGATAGAGTGATTCAACAGGAAGGTTTATATTATGTAAAATACATCCGCATAATCATAATGAGTGTCATCTAAAATGTTAATTTAACATTTCCATAGTATAATATTGATAGCAAATCATTCTTCCAGATATTGGCGCAATTAAATAACTGCGGTGTATATGACAAGACATACCTATAATATGTATCGTTTACCATGATCCCGTTTACATTTAAATCATATTCAAATATAAAAGCTGCACTATGAAACACACAGCAAGTTTACCTTAGTTTACTATGATTTTGTATTCCTTGCGCTGAAATTGAGTACAACGCTTACCTTCCAAACGACGTCGTCCCGCTGATGCATCGACGCGCATAATAATCACATCACCGTTATGTTGTGTGATACAAAAACATTTTGCTCTAAACATACAGCACTGGAAATAGGACCGGACCGATTTTCATATTGTGTTTTTTTTATAGAAAACTAGCGACCCGCCCCTGATGCTGATTTATTATACATTTTATTATATGCATAGATATAAACCTTTATCGTGAAACAAACTATCTACTAAAAAAAAATCTCATCAAAATCCGTTGCGTAGTTTTAAAGGTCTAAGTATACAGACAGACAGCGGAAAGCGACTTTGTTTTATAGTATACTAGCTTCCCGCCCGCGGTTTCACCCGCTTAACTCCCGTTCCCGTGGGAAATTCATAATAAAATATAGCCTATGTTCTTTCTCAGGCTCTAGACTATATCTGTACCAAATTTCATTTAAATCGCTTCAGCAGTTAAGGCGTGATTGCGTAACAGACAGACAGACAGACAGAGTTACTTTCACATTTATAATATTATATTAATACTAGCTTTCCGCTCGCGGTTTTACCCGCGTAACATAATTAAATATAGCCTATGTTCTTTCTCAGGCTCTAGACTATATCTGTACCAAATTTTATTTAAATCGCTTCAGTAGTTAAGGCGTGATTGCGTAACAGACAGACAGACAGACAGAGTTACTTTCAGATTTATAATATTAAGTAAGGATAATGATGATGAAGATTAAATGAATACAAATAAAAAATAAAGTTCTGTTTGTAATGAAAATATAATAGTTTTTTTTACATAATACATTTAAATTTATATAACGTACTAATAAGAAAAACAATATTTAATAATTGTTTTCTGTCTGTCTATGTTTCTCTTTGCAAAGCCCCGTCAAAATGGATCCAGTTCCACCCCCCCTTTACTTTGAAATATTACTAAAATAATTCTGAAAAAAATTAGCCGGTTTTTTTATACTAGTCCTGCGCTCTAGGCCCGCCTGCCAGACATAAGAAATCATCTCAAGAACATCATGTATAAAATATTGGTGTTTCAATATAAATAGTTACATATCCCCACGTCATGTAGGTATATATAGGGGATACACTATAAAATATACTAGATCTGGTCAAATACAAGTCATAGCATCAACTGGCTCTCTACGTTAAAGTCTGTTACGGGATACAAATTACAGCCAGTTTCAAAACAATTAACTGTGGTTCACACAAATAATTGTCCCAAGTGGTAACGTCGAATCCATAACATCAGAAGAAACTACCGCAACCATTACATACTATCAAAATCGTTATTACTATATAATGTTAATGGAAATTGGTCCTTCCGCTAATTAGTAGTGGCACATCAAAGTCTGAATTAGACAACACACGCGTAATGGAGTTGGATGACGCGTTCTCTTGAGACGCAACATAGCTGTATTAACACACATTAGATAGTTGTATGGGAGTGATAAACTTTTAATTACTGCCTCTGGTAAAAGTTTAATATACATAGCAACCACATAGCACAACAAATGGCAGTTGGGGAAGAATTTTTTTCGAATGAAGACGTCCACCGACTAGATGAACGGATGACTAAGAAACAACCGCGGGATCACGGTTGATGCAAATCTATGAGGCAGGTCTGCGTCCAGTTGTGGACGTCCTACGACTGAAATTATAATGATAACACATAGTAATTATATCAGGCACTCCTAAAATGTGCCTTTGCTTTGACAATAGCTTGTATCTAGTATAGTAATGATAAAATTCAATTTTTTATTATTTTTATTCATCCAACAATAGATATGTAAACAGATGTTTACACTACACATGATTATATCTGCTGTTAAAGAGATAGAATATAATGATATAATCATGTTGATAAAATAATGACATTTATTCAGCACTTAATTATTTACATACACTTGGTACTTGTCAGAATCACAATATGTAAGAATAAATTCACAGAATACACAATAGTACAAGTCTATAACTAACAATATTATCACTTAAGCAGCTACCATTGTATAAATTATTTTATATCGTAAGGCCGTTCTCCCATAGGGGTAGACAAAGGAACGCCACCTGTCTCGATCCTGGCACACCTCTTCCTCGGATCTCCCACATTTATCAGTCTCTTCATGCATGCTCGCCGGTTATAGGTACTTCTTATTTGGCCCGTTTTTAGTACGTCACCAATTTTTTCTACATATTTGCGCCTGGAGCGCCCTCCGCCAGCGTCTAAGTTCACTCTCATTCGATATACTTCTTTCGAATTATTTTACAACTAGCTTCCCACGCGCGGTTTCACCCGCGTATATCCCGTTCCCGTGGGAAATTCATAATAAAATATAGCCTATGTTCTTTCTCAGGCTCTAGACTATATCTGTACCAAATTACATTTAAATCGCTTTAGTAGTTAAGGCGTGATTGCGTAACAGACAGACAGACACAGTTACTTTCACATTTATAATATTAGTAAGGATGTATAAATTATATGTAAATATATAGTGATGGTCTTAGAACACATGACCATTAAATTTATTTATCTTATATAAATGTTGAGTTTACATAAACAATTATCATATTTATTTATTACCACACGCTCAATCTAACAGATTTAATAATCCGTCCGTCTGCCTGTACTGCAATGAATTACAAATATTCAAATGATCATAAGATGCTTTAAATGTTTATTTCAGTTAAATTATATCTTTGAAGTACTTTGTAATTTTTTAAAGAGCTTTAGTATTTTAGATAATAAAACTCAGTGAGTAATAAATCACTGCGTTACTGTCAATTTTAATACAGTCCCATATATCCAACTGAACAGGCTACAACGCATTGCAGCTGTGCGTTTATCACAGTTTAAATTTGTCGTGTGAAAACATTTAATATATTGCCACGAAGATGTATCGAGCTACAATAAATAATAGAGACAGAATAGCGTTCTATCTGTTCGCCTGATTTATGTGTTTGTTGGCTATTTAGCCGCAAAGCTCCGAGGATTGTCGTCAAACGCTTCTTGCATGCATAATACTAGATTAAATTGACAATTTTAAACACGTAGTCTCAGTTGAATGCGTTGAATTAACATTTCACATGAATTAATTAATAACCGCCGCAACTGTAATTTAGAAAACAATAATCGCCTTAAATATATTTCAAAACAAACATACAAACATTTTGTAAGCAACGCCATCTATTAGTAATTACTGTTAAAAATGCTGTTTCCATGCGGTCGCAGGTATTGACTAGGTAACTAATTAAAAACAATCTTTGAAGAGGGTCGTATATTGTGTCAAAATTTGAGCTAAATCGATTCTTAACTTTTTTGTGTTTTTGAAGCGTACATAAACCAACTATTTTATATACCTACTCATAATTACATAATATAAGTCAATATAGAATAAAAACAAAAGGACGATCAAGGAGACCTAAATTGGTTTCGTCTTTTTTGTTAAAGATCATAAGTTGTATCGAATAATCGATAAACATTTCTTTTGTTGTTCTTTTGTTTCATTCTTGTTAACCCTCCGCGCTAAGCTTGTGTTACGAGTGCGTTCACGTCGGTATGGGATGTGGAATGGATGGCGATCGAATCTGCGACCACATGAACGCAAGTCCGACAAGACCTAATCATTGGGCTATGGTCGCTTAAATTATTTTACTCAATACTTTATTGCGTTTCGCAATGTGTTTCATCATCATCATCAACAGCCTGTTTACGTCCTCTTAACAGACCTTGGCAAGCCAGGATCGTTGAGGGATATTGCCATAATCACCACGCTTGGCAGACGGATTGGTGATCGCAGTTAGATGTTAACCTTGGGCTAATAGACGCTGCTGCCCATCCTTCAGCCATATGTCTCTTAGTCGCCTTTTACGGCCATGGGTAGATACGGGGTGGTCTATTCTAAGCCAGAAACCACACGGCAATGTGTTTACAATTGTTTAAACATTATTAACATTTCAACTTCTTCATCAAGCAACCGTGCCTGCCTCATATCCTGTAACCTGTGCCATCAAATATGTAATAATATACTTGTAGCAACATACGTACGTCTGCTCGCTCCTTATTGCGAACATACCCATTTAATCGGATAGTTGCACGTGAGAAAATTCATGCAGGTTAATCTTTCCACCGGTGTAAGTAAATCTAGGTTAGCTTCAGATATTGCGCACTAGGATCTTGTTTATTGTGTGGTTGGTTTATTAAAGATTTCCAAAATAGATTACTTTGCTTTGCCTTAAGAAATTGCCTGTGTTTCTGGATATTATAGCACTTCAACATCCTCTATACAACGTGTTAATTAAATAACGCAAAACATCTTGGGTGGTGATTGTGCTCATGAATATGAACAATTTTTTCTAAGAGGCCGACATTGTATCTAGCAAGTAAAAAATCTGCTGTTCCATACAAATTGTGTTTTTTTTTTCGAGTTACCAAATTGGTCCTATATTATAAGTTGCTCATATCCATGAGCACAATTACCAACTAAGAGATTTTGCGTTATTTAATTAACACGTTGTATATGTAGTTACTAGCTTCGCGCGGTTTCATGCGTTTAATTCCCGCTCCCCTGGGAATTTCTTAGTTAAATATAACCTAAAGCCTTCCTCGATAAACGGTACATATCATTGAATTTTTTTTTTCAAATCGGTCTTTTAGTTCCGGAGATTTGGGAACAAACTCTTCAGTTTTATATATTCGTATATATTAAAAGTTGTAGCTTAGCTGGGTAAGGCCCTCGCTGAAGACCGCGTTGGCTCCCTCACCCCTGACCTCCCTACAGGCCGCGCCAGCAATCAGTATTAATGATTAATCTGCCTTCGTCAATTCAATAGCGCCCTTAGCCGAGGTCGCAACCCCATAGCGATACTCTCAAGCGTGTGCCGTATAGATTAGTATCCATCTATACTGGTCGAGAGTCATTAACACTCGCCCTTTGTCGCCTCGCCTTCACAAAAATAAACCGAATTTTGGGCAAAGTTTTAAAACTTTATTTGTTAATAATATTCATAACCCTTACACATCAGAGAAATGGGTTATGACGTCATTAGTTGTCATAGATGTATTTTAAAATTTACTATTTTTTTCCCCAATGTGAGCAGTAGACTGCCACGTGGCAATGTCTTCTGCGGCAATGTCTCCTGTAAAGGAATTACATATATTTTGAAAGCACCTTAAGTACCACTGAATGCGTCATTTTGGTCCATTACAATTGGTGTCTCTTTTTACCTACGACCAAATATCTATTAATGTGTATTATGCGAACAATATAGTTATATAACTTCTAATTAACTTGATTACATTAAAACATTAATACACTTAGTACGCTCTAATTAGTGAACCGAATCATCATGATTTATGTATGAATGTCTACGTATATGCACTTCAATTATACATAGAAACAGCTAAGTAAATAATAGAAGGAAAGATCAACATGGCTTATATTATAAGTTTAATATGTAATTAATTGAGGAATCATTGTTTTAACAGAGCTTGATTATATCATATTGTATCCTAGAGCTACAAGCTAACAATTTCGAAAAGGCGATCAAAATTTCGATTGACAACACTTTCAGGAAGTTATAACGTAACGTAATAACTACTTAATGAAACATTTAAATAATCAGGAAACTTCATTTAATTGGTTATTGTGCTTGCGCGACACAATGTCATACATTTTTAAGTAATACTGTATTATATTGAAAAAAAATTATACAAATAAAAAAAAATAAGTGTCTCTAAGTATATTTACTTAATGCATATGAATACTACTAGGGTACTTACGACAGAAACACAAATAAAAACATTGTCTTTTTGTCTGTTTCCTCCGGAAAATCTCAGTAACGGCTGAACCGATCTTAACGAAACTTACACGGGTAAATAACTAGTTTTATAAGATAGACGACTTCTATAGACAGATAGACTTCTTTTTATTTTGTTTGTCCGTGTGGAATACACGGACAAACAAAATAAAAAGAAGTCTGATCTCAAATATGGTAGTAACCATTTAAATGGGACTTTCATTATTAGATGGCTAATAACAATATCCCTACTTTAGCCGGGTGATATCCCGGGCAATATTTAATATGACTGTTTTCCAATAACAAAGTCTATATCCGTAGTAATCCACTAAGCCACCAAAACCACATTATCAACTTTTATTTGAAGTCCACCTAAGGAAATTTTAAGTGGAATTCTATGTGCTTCGGGTGGGGTTCATTTGGGTAGACTAGCTGGAATGGCTCCACAGTCCCACAGAAATCTACAAATATAATATGGTTTGTAGAATCAGGCCTTGCGTTCTGAAAACTCAGCCGAATTTCAGCGTCTACGCATAGCGTAATAACGTATCGTCGGTTAGATGTGAACGAAATAGTGAATATGTATTGAAATACAATAAACTGCGTAACGTTCGCTCACTTTCGTCGGCTGACAGTCAGTTTGGTTTGAACACGGCCTTACAACTGATGGCCCGCAGGATACTTTGTCACGTCTTGTTTGAAGGACACATTGCTGGCCTTTAAGGCCGCGGCCGCTCTACTTAGGCCACTGCGACACGACGGCAACTTTTTAAAACCAACTCAACTCAACAAAGTTCGAAGAGTAGGCACTACGTCGCTGTCGCAATATCAGTGCAGCCTCGGGACTAAAGCCTGTACTTTAACAGCCCGTTAATATTCACTGCTGAAAATGGGCCTCTTCTTAACAGACCTTGGCAAGCCAGGGTCATTGAGGGACATTGCCATAATAACCGAGGGACATTGCCATTGCCAAACTTGGCGGGAGGATTGGTGATAGCAGCAAAATGGTTACTAACCTCTAGCTATGGATGATTCCCATTTTTTTCATTTTTTCATTTCCCATCCATTTGCTGTTAGATATATCCTTAATCTCCTCTTATTATACTTACGGGAAGACATAAGGTGGCGTATTCTAAGCCGGAAACCACACGGCAGAGCAGTCTACTTATCATAAAACGTACTACATTATGGTTAATACAACATCAAATCATCATCATCAACAGCCCGTTAACGTCCACTGCTGAACATGGGCCTCCTCTTAACAGACCTTGGCAAGCCAGGATCGTAGAGGGATATTGCCATAATCACCACGCTTGGCAGACGGATTGGTGATCGCAGTAAGATGTAAATCTTGAGCTAATGGATGCTGCTGCCCATTCATCAGCCATATGTCCCTTAGTCGCCTTTTACGACACCCATGGGAAGTCATGGGGTGGTCTATTCTAAGCCGGAAACCACACGGCCTCAACATCAAATACTAAACATAAATTAATAATTAAACATGTGAAATAATTGAGGCGAGAAAATTAGGACAATCGCTAATTTAATTAACGAGTTAATCTCAAATTCTAATTATCTAAGTACTAATTGAAAATTATATACCTACATAATAGTTAGAACGTAATTTCAGCAGTCTCTATCCCAGTGATATTCAAATAAAAGCGATGTAGGTTTAATTAAAACTTCTATTAGCACGTATTCAGTTAAGAGACCAATTGTCATATATGGAAGCGAACATTTCATTATTAAATTAGATATTGAGGATAGGTTTTTGAACGGCATTGTACTCAATGAAATTGTTTCAATCACTAATGAAACACTTGTTTATCTTTTCAAAAAGACAAACCCACACTAAATCTCAATTTCAAAGGATTTGACAAACCGGGCGTTAAATACACCCAAACTTGCATCGCCATCAACACACAGAAGAATAGGTATCAGAAGCAACCACATAACCACTAAGCCACAGATGTAGTCGAAAGGCTTGGCTCCACAAGCGGCGGTATCAAAGTGGAGCTTACCTAATTGTTAGGACCACAGAACAGAGAAATCTGTTCTGTGGTTAGGACTGTAGAAGGCAGACTCGCTAAGACCACTACAACAAACTTATAAGTTTATTAAACTACTTCAAATAATAACAGTTGTAATACACGTAAACTTAGCCATTAAAAAGATGTCAAATTTATTTTGACAAGAAGTTAACGATGAACTTACAACACAATTAGGTTGTACACTAACAACAATGTTCAAATAGATAAAGATATTGAATTTTCCTATATTTTAGAATTTAATATCGATGTAACCGTGTCATTTGTGTGAACAGACACTTTCTAGGCAAGCGTGTATCATCTTAGGCCTTATCTTCGCCTTTCATCAAGCGAGATTATGGTCAAACGTAAGCCTATATACCTAGTAAAAAAAAAAAAAAGAAATATCTCAAAAAGTAAGTAATTAATATCAGAATGTCACGCGTCGTCATACTGTCGGACTCGATCATCCGTCCGTGTGTGATCATCCGTTATCGTATTCAATTCAATAAGAGCCTTTTATCGAAAATCGTACTTCATCAATCTAATCCTTTAATCAAGAATAACAAGTTCATAAACACAGTTCTATCTCCGAGGCCTTTCATCTCATGAAACCAACGAAAGAATATATAAAATATTTGTAAACAAATCAAAAAGAAAAAGCTTCGTATTTGGTTCATTGCACACTGCTATCTAGCCAACTAGCAAGCGTTATAAACCCGTAATGTGAGCGTTACGCGGCAGTTTGCACTCAAAGTGCGTATTTGTTCATTGTCTATGGCCCGGCAATAATGCTGATGTAAAAATTGGCTGATCATATACGATTGTTTTTGTTTTGGAGTCACATAAACATTGATGTGAAGAAAAAACCTTGGTTACAATGATTATATTTATGGCGTTGACTTTTTTATCTTTTATTAATAGCAAAAGATAAGTAAGTTGGCCTGCGTGGTTTTTAATCACATATTGAGGTTTTGTTTACCGTCCGTATCCCTTATAAAAACATATTTTGAAAGTTACATTTAGCTATTATAGTTTTCTTTTAAGGTAAACTGGAAGGTTAAATAAAAGCCAATTACTGGATAGATATAAACTAAAGGAAGTGCATAATCAAATCAAATCTAACTAACTCTCCGATGTAATAGGTAATAGTTCGAAATACATAATATATTATAATAAACTATTTAATTGGTTGTTAATTAAATTGTATCCCTAAATGGTGAGTTTACAATTTCAGCCGGTATCCTCCATCACTGCATGACAGATGCTATCAATTCAATTACGGCCAAAACTGTGACAAATCAAATTAACGAATTCTAATAGTATACACGGAACTAAACGGAATATGTTCCCACTGGACGCACATATATTTGGGTCTCGTTATCAGTTAGTTTAACTGGAGACCGTCACTACAAGATGGTATCTGCTTTTGAAATCGTGTGTTCGTGGTTTAATTCCCCCCGGAACCTATTAGGACCATGAAGTGTTCCATGTGTCGGTGAATAAGTGTTAAGACATAACGATTAATTTAATTAGCGCAACAGCTGTCTGAAAAAAAGTTAGAGAATATATAGAAAGCTAAAAAGTTTGTTTGCTTCCTTAAACGCGCTAATCTCAGGAACTACTGGTCCGATATAAAAGATTATGTCAGTGTTAGATAGCCAATTTATCGAAAAGGCTTATAGGTTAATTGTCAAGTTACTAAGAGAATGGGAGTAACGCGGGTGAGACCGCGCGCAGGAAGCTCGTCTATTATAAATTATGGCACTTAATATGATTTGAATTCTTTCACCATTTTTTGTTTGTATGAAAATCGGTAAAATTAAGCATCAAACTGTTAAGAAATATAGTAAAAACAAAAATGCAAAGAAAAGGCAATGTACAAAGTTTCTACTTATTTCTAACGAAATCTCTTATTTATAATTATATTTTATACATTTAGGTACATTTTCGTGTAACCTTCAAATTGTTAAGAACCGAAATTAATTTAACGTAGAGCACAAAAACTGAACGAGTGGCAGTAAAATGGTAACTCAGGGATTTATTTTTGAACGTATCATTAAAGTTGATGGCGCGTATAAAAGCCGTGGCCCTGAAAAGGGGTAGATATAAATAAATTGTCATTTGTTTACTTTACAAACAGTTTCATTATTACTATATTAGATACAGTACAAAATATAGCGTAGGTCTGGCACTCGTGGAACCTTTTCGTAGTCAGAAATCAGAAAAAAAGGCAAATCTGTGTCACTCACTGGTGAATAGTACGCCATTTATTGGTAAATAATCGGATGAATAGTTTCAAAGGTAACCAGGGCCGGATTTAGAAGTCCGGAGGCCCCGGGGCAACAAAGGAGAGGAGGCCTGGCCACAAATTAGTTTCCCTCTAAATGTGTAGAAAATATGAAGTATGTAGAACCTACTTTTCAGGACGATTTGAATTCTGATATTTAACTGATTGTCTAATTGAGTCAAAAAGTATAGATGAATAACCGTTTTTATAATATTTCAGAACTATTACATTAATCATGATTCTACAAAGTACTGTATGTAAAGGTACAACACCGAAAAAATAAATAAAAGAAAAGTTGTAGAGTTTACTCGTCAGAATTTGAAAGATTTTAAATCTCTATTGTGAGGCCCCTCTGTTGTGGAGGCCCCGGGGCAGTTGCCCTGGATGCCCTCCCTTAAATCCGGCCCTGAAGATAACCTCGATCATCCAGAATAACTAATATTCACCATCCCATAAGATAGGATTTAAAAAAATTCGCCCTGGCTGTTAAGTGGTTAAGATTATGAGACAGTACGTTTAGAACATAAAGATGAACCATATATATCTTAATCTGACGCGCTGGAGTATTTCAAAATGGCGAATTTTTTTTGCACATTATGAAAATGGCCGCGAGTTTGCGTCCCATCGAAATCGTCAGATTAGTGAATGAGAGCTTTTTTTTGGTGCACTTAACACTCCCTTAGAAAATCTGACGCGCTCGATTAAATTTTTTTTTTTTCATTTTCAACCCTTAAATACAACCACCCGCATCATGCAAACGATCAGATTAACATACGTATATTATTAAAAATACGTAGGGCATTGATGCTATCAATATCTGACGCGCTCGAGGATGTCCATGCAACAGTTTTTTTTTACATATTTAAAAATCTATAGCCGCTTCCCCCACCGATGTAAAGGTATATATCATATAACATTTTTTTCTTCTTATCATCTAAGCTTTGCATCCCAATAGGTCTCTACGACGCTCGAGTAAATCCCCATTTAGCCTCGTGGGCTCCCCTACTACAAACATTAGTTTTGTAGCGACTTATCTCTAAAAATAAAAGTGAAACTTTAAAATTATGTTACTTATCACCTTCATCCACTCACGTCTTCTTAATTCTGTTGACTAAAATAATGATTTTACATCGCATCCAGATTTAGGCTATCAATATCGGTTCAGTGGTTTTCTAAGCAGGTATGATACCCTAAAATAAAAAACCTTGATAATATGTAGTAAAGTGTGTAACATCGTCTATCCGAGCGACAACCTCGTCGAGCCTCGTAGCTCTAATAATTAGATTAGATGGAGTGGAACATAATTCAATTAAACACTTTAATTATAATGTACCTTTTAATTGAATTATAAGTTCATACTCATTTGGACTAATGCAACAAGGCTGACTAGTTTGTTTTAACGTCTTGATTTTGAATTTGATAAACTTGTTTTACTTCTATGATAGTATATTACTTGATTAAAGCGATACCAAGCAGGTGGAACTGCGATGCGCCATTAGTATTTATTAAGGTTTTATAAAGACTTGCCTGCAACTTAGGCCGCGTAGATTTCGATTTCTCCATACAAACGTTCTTCTTCGCCTTTTATCTTTGCTTTATATGTTTATATCATAATAGATTCCCGCACGCAGAAATATTTTTTTAAATCAGACCCATAGTTCCTGAAATTAGCGCGTTCAAGGAAACAAACTATTCAGCTTAATACATTAATTAGTACAGATTCACAGGACGAGATCGAATTACCGAACTCCTTTGTAATGTAAGTACTTTTCCCTAAGGTCATCGTTACAGATATTTGCGGCAGAACGCTGACTAAGTTACGGATAAGGATCTAAATTGAGCCCTTTAGCTGCGTACCTTCAGGTAGCTTTGCTAATTATTAGGTGTGGGTTTTGACTGTAGTACGATAAATTGACAATTCAGCCATTACTTACTCCATTATTTTATTTCTCTTGTAAATGTTTTAGGTTGTGCTGCCGTGTGGTGTCCGGCTTAAAATAGACCACCCCATGTCCTACCATGGGTGTCGTAAAAGGCGACTAAGGGACATATGGCTGATGGATGGGCAGCAGCATCTATTAGCTCAAGTTTTATATCTTACTGCGATCACCAATCCGTCTGCCAAGCATGGTGATTATGGCAATATCCCTCTACGATCCTGGCTTGCCAAGGTCTGTGGACGTAAACGGGCTGTTGATGATGATGATGATGAAATGTTTTAGGTACAGCATACATAAGTATATTGTTGTTTAGTATGGTACCGAGACCCACGGATTAATGCTTTTCCGAGATACGAAGTGTCACTATGGTATACACCCCTACTGTTCACCTATGTGTAAGCATTATATTTTTATATTCTAAGGTATAAATGTTCTGGATATTATTAAGTGTTTTGAGTAATAAACGGGGATTTGTCTGTAATACACGTGTTCTGATCTACTCCTTAACGACCTCCTCATACTTTCAAGATCCAGACCGCAAAATCCTTGACTTTACGCTTTTTTTTTATTCAGAACGGGCATCGAACCCCCGACCTCCAACATTTAAAGCGATACTGTGGCTACGCTTTTTTTTTTTTTTTATAAAAGACGACTCCCGCACTAGTTAAATAAATCCAATCCTTGTGTCGCGGGGGACTTTACAAACATTCATTTCACGGACACAAAAATAAAATTACATGTAAATAAATTATACAAAGGTGAGATCCTCACCTCGTCCTCACAATGAACGTCACTGGGGTGATCAGGGATCCATTGACGTCTACTGCTGGACATGGGCCTCATCTCTCAGACCTTGTCACGATTGGTGATCGCAGTAAAATGTGAATGTCTTTGAGTTGATAGATGCTGTTGCCCATCCAACAGGTGTATGTCCCTATTTTTTATTTCATACGGACCCTGTAAGTTTAGTTAGCCCCGAGGCCTATTGCTACTTCACCGGGCATAAAGTCGAGCAGAACTCCAGCCTAGATAAATGGTTTAAACACTACAAACTAAGCAACCTGCGCAAGTCCCCTGTGCGACTTAAACCTCGGCTATGGGATTATGACTTTTAGTTTTTTTAGGGGAGTTTTGTGCAACTGTCGCTCTACTTTATAAATGTCCCTTAGTCGCTAATTACGACACCCATAGGAAGATATGAGCGGTCTATTCTAAGCCGGAAACCACACGGCACCTATTGTATGGGAATCTAGTAACATATAAAATACTATAAATAGATATCTAAGTACATTTTTATTATTATAAGCCCTTTTTATTCTCTAATAAAACCTCAACTCCACAAGAATATGGTGTTTTTAATAACCCGAGCGATATTATTTCTATTGCTACAGTCATAACGGGGAATTGATAACAGTTTTAGGGTCCCATAGGAAAGGGTTAACACTTGCACAGTGACGTCAGTTCCATTCAAAGTAAATAACGTTCTGTTATGTTTAATTACGGTTATTCAGCAATCAGGTTCTTATTGTATTCTGTCACCTAGTTTTGATTTTAATAATTTGATAGGTCGCCTTACAGAAAACATCAACAACAATCCATTTGTCCTAAAGCTTAGTCAGGTCAGGATTTTTTTTGACTTACTCTTTGAGTACAAGCGTGGCGCCTTATTGTTAATTTTTTCGCATTTTTAAAGTTTAAACTAAATGGTAAAATCACCAATGTTCAATGTCTTAAACAATAAGAAACTGCTATGTTCGCTACGAGCACAACGCAGGAGCCGAGCAAGTGAAGTGACCGTGGCGCTCTCCGGCCGCCGAATGGTACATCTGAATTTTACATCGGTTGGTGTTTAAAGTAATTAAATATGTGTAAACATTGAACAATAACTTGTTGCGCCGACCTCAAATACACGGCAGGGAAGTTCTTATTAACTTTAATAGACCAGGGTAGATAATTTTTGAAACCAAAAAAATATAGTAGTAAGAAACCCCTTGGAGAAGGAAGAAAAAATAACAAAAATTAAAGGAAAAATAAATTACGGGCGATCTGAGTTTGGGAAATTGTAAAGGGTGGGTTTTTAAGGGTGAAAAAAGGTTCCTCTCGATTTCCGACAAAACTACAAGTCCTATGGAAAAATTTTATTTACCACTTCCCCCCTTTACCACTTCCCAACCTCAGATCGCCCGTAATTTATTTTTCCTTTAATTTTTGTTATATTCTCTTCCTTTTCCAATGGGTTTCATACAACTATTTTTTTTTAATTTTTAACCATTTTCAAAGGCTTCGGCACTGGTCTATAAGGATTAAGAATAGGTACTTATGCTAAGGCAAATGAAAATAGTCTAAACTTTAAGCCAATAAAAAAAAGGTACGATAAATTTTAGGTGTGCCAAAGACACATAGGAATAAAAATATCGCCCAACAAAAACAGATACATATCCTATAAAAGCTTATATAAAGAACCCGAGTAAAGAAAACAATTCGTTCCTATCAAACTTTTATACGTTATCATATATTTTATACGACTTTGCTTTACATGGAAAAATATGGCGTAGTAGTAAAAACAGTAATGGAGCATGTACAATATTTTTATTGAATACAAAAGTATCTCGTACATACAAATCAAGTAAATTATAACCGAGCCGGCAACCACACCCACCACTCCCGCTGTCGTGCACATGTGACACACAAGGTCATCCGCACTATGTGGAGTCAACCTTAGAACCATCATCAGCCCGTATAATGTCCACTGCTGAACATGGGCCTCCTCCCGAGGGAGGGTATTGCCATAGTCACCACGCTTGGCAGGCGGGTTGGTGACCATAGAATAATCTATACTAATGTGTTTATTTGCATGTTTGTTTGTTTGAACGCGCTAATCTTAGGAATTACTGGTCCGATTTGAAAAGTTATTTAAATGTTAGACAGCCCCTTTATCGAGGAAACGGAAGGCTATATTTAATCAAGAAGTTTCTACGAGGACGGGAGGTAAGCGAGTGAAACCGCGCACGGGAAGCTAGTTACAAATGTAACTAATTAACAAATCCTTATTAATATTATAAACGCGAAAGAGATGTATGTAAATTTTTAACTCTTTCTCGCAAAAACTACTGATTGGATTTTAAACAAACTTAAAACTATTATAGCTAATACATCAGAATAATCAATCCGACCCGCCGCCGGATAAGAGTGCGCCTGCGAACGCGACGCGTCCCCCCTCGTCCTCCTGACCCTTAGTTTGCAAAGAACCATCCGATGCCCTCGTAGACCCGAAGTCCGAGAGGCAATCATAAAAGTCATAATCCTTCAATCTCATCGCCAGCGACCGCCCAGAGCCAAGGTCCAAGCCCCACGGGGGGCGCCCTCTTGCGCAAGTTGCTTAGCTTGTAGATTTCAAACCATTTATTAAGGCTGGAGCTCAGATCACCTCAATAAATAGGCAATATTTAATTATGAAGTTTTCACGGGAACGGGAGATACGCATGTAGAAAGCGCGGGGGCGGCTAATACCTATATCATAAAATTATAACATATAAATTGATTCCCGTTAATTAGCTTAACATTAGCCTTAGTTCCTCGTTATATCTCGACTTCAACAAGAAAATAACCTTGTTATGCCACATTAGAATTTATATTGAAAATAAATTACAATATAAATATATCTATACAAATAAATTGAACTGAAGTGTCAGTTTTCAGAGGAAAAAATAACAGTTACTAAATGCATATGAATATTATATATAGATTACTTATAACAAAAATACAGTTAAACATTTTTTTGTCTGTCTTCTTTTTCCTTTGGGTAATCTCAGTATCGACTAGACCTATGTTGACAGGAATTTCAACCGTAGATAGTTGATTTTAAAATATATAAATTTTAGTTACCTTTTTATTTCGTCTGTGTGTTTATTTGTCCGTGCATTCCGCCTTATCTCTAAAATCGTTATACTGATGTAGACGGGCCTTTTATTTATTTTACGCGAAGAATGTCGTGGGCAGCAGCTAGTTTACAAATAAATTAAATAAGTCATTACCGGATCGCTCGAGACTTGCTTACAAATACCAGAATAAAATAACTTTTCCATGATCAAAGCGAATCAACGTTTAATAAACGGAAGTAATTAACATCGACATCTTTAACAATGACTTGCACGTGCTCGATAAGGTGAGATCACATTGAAATTATATTCCTTTAAAAAAAACTATTACTAGCAGAATTTTCCATACTACTAGTCTTGTTAACTCCTCGTGAAGAGCTAAAATTTGTTGTTCTGTAGTTTTATTGAAATGTAATGTTTATTATTTTATGTAATTGTGTCTTACTATGGGTGTATACCTGAAATAAAGAATTAATTAATTTAATTATAAATGTTAAACACAGACAAATTTTCGTCTGTAAACCAAGACCTTGAAACAAATTTTTGACCGCATTAGGGCACATTAGGCTCACGGGCCCTTCGATTATTATTAACTGCTTTAGGTCACCTCAAGACAATAGCTTTCACGCACTGCGTATTACTTTAACCAGAAGGGAGAGAATAGCCTTAAAGAAGGAAAGAAGCAACACTGTATTGCTTGTTTAGTAACAGACTCTTTATTTTCCATAAAGACTGCCCCGAGATTTCTACTCAAAAGTTAAGACTTGTACCAAAATTACGCTTATTTTTATCATCATACAACTTATGACCTATCTATATCGAATGTTATGCTGTGGTTGATCGTAGTAGTATAGTAGGTTAGCCTTTTACTATAAGTAATGTAATGTCCACGATTTTTTAGCTATTCTATGTAAAGTTCCAAGATTGTGAGCCCAAATACAAAGCCTTTTATTTTATTGTCACAGCTGAATGAGTTAGGAAATTCAAACCCTTACAAATTACTAACTGAAGCCAACTTCCTTTGATATTTTTGTCTTTTCGGCAATTTCCTTACAAATCTTAATCGGCTCAACAAAAAGGGGTATTTTTAAAAGAGCAATAACCTCTTTTCTTTTTTCTGCCATATTTTATTCTATATTATTATAAAAAAGAATTGAGACCCGTTTCATTAATATCAATTATGTGAAAATAATATGAAAGCTCAAAAGCCAAAAAAACGTTGAACTGTCAAGAAACCGCATCCAAATCGTTTCACCCGCTTCAGAGCTACGATGCAGCGGTGGCACGACAGACATAAAGATAAAACAAACAAACAGAGCGGTCAAATTTATAATCCCCTCAATAGCTAGGTTAAAAATGATTTAAAACAGTTAAAATTATTATTGGTTCTCACAATAAGCGCTAACCTTTACACAAATTTAATTCGGATACCTTCTTAAAGTAAGGCTTTGTTGTGCATCAATGTATTAAATTAGATGAATTCTCCAAAGACACTTGTTTGAAGGTAATTTCGTTTTGCTATTGCCCAATGTTAATTTAGTTTATATTGCTATGAAACTCAGTGGTATTTAATTAAAACCTTTCTTTATCTTTATTATTTTCCCTGTTCATTGGGATAGTCTAATAAACTGTTGGAAGATTAAGTTTATTTTCCGTTTTTAATTAAAGTTATGAAAATTAATAGTACCGGTATCATAAAAATGAAAGTTTGTGACGTTGGACGCGTGTAGGTGTATGTTTCTTTTTCAATCAACTTAGACACATATATAATTCATTACATTATTTAACAGGATACTTATATTAACTATTTGGCTTTAATCACAATTTGTCATCATCGGATATGTCCGACTAGTTTCGAGACCATCCCGATTAGTCGGAGTTAGTCGACGTTAGAGTCAACTACTCCTTGAGAATAGACCTCGGGATGGTCTCGAAACTAGTCGGACATATCCGATAATGACAAATCGTGAGTACAACCGGATAGTTAATATAAATATGTGTACCACGCACAAAAGTTTTGTGTTTCAGTCCTATGTATGGGGAACCCCATAATTTATTGTTTTTTTTTTTTCTCTTTTTTGTGTGAAAATCTTACTGCGGTTCACAAAATACATCTACTTATCAAGTTTCAACATTATAGTTCTTATAGTTTCGGTAAAAAGTGGCTGTGACATACGGACGGACAGACAGACAGACATACAGACAGACAGACATGATGAATCTATAAGGGTTCCGTTTTTTGCCATTTGGCTACGGAACCCTAAAAAACAGTAAACTGAAAAAAAAAATCAAACAAAATGTTTTACTTAAAATGTGCAAATTATGATACAAGTGCGAAGAGAGTTCACTCTCACTCCGCAATGCACTGGAGGTACACCTAGTATTGAGGGCAACATAAGTATGATTCCACGAAAATTTTATTGCACCAAACCTGTAATAAAAACTAACCAGTATGTTTAATTTTCAGGTAGTATCCACTACCTGAAAAGTATCCACTGATCACAGTTGACGGTAATGTCATAATCTAAATTTTAATATATTTAAACAACATGATACGTAATGTTTCGCAGAAAATTAATTAATTGGCACTTGGTCTTTACTTGATAACAATTTAACATTGGGAAAGGCTTGTCTTTATTAGTCATTGGTTTACCTAGTCATAGATAGAGTCTGAACTTTAGCAGAAACATAAAAATGCAAACTTTGTGTGAAGAATAAACTAGATCAGCTTTCTTTCCAACAACTTCAGCCAGTTAGGATTAAATTCTCATTTTTCCACGGTTTTATGAACTAATAAAAATATATAAAATCTAGAAGTAAATGCATGCATTTGTTTTGTTCGGTATCCAGATTTCTAAAACTTCAAATCAAAAGATTAAATATTCAAGTACTCTATATGAGAGTAAGAAACGTAGAAAGTGAATATTCTAGCAGACTTTATCATAATTTTTTTTTTCCACACAATTAAGTTATGAGATCTATGCAATACCAAGTTGGTTAATTTATTCAGTCCCTACTTAAGGGACTTTCTGCCTTAAGCTATTAGGTAATTATCTCAGCTAACAGAATCTTATTATGACCTTATCAAAATTCAAAACTATAAAGTTTTAAATAATAGATTAACTTGGCCATCGGATAAAATTAGAATGTATCTCACAAGTGTTTATTGCGATGGCCAAGTCAATCTAATATTCATAACATAAAAGTTTTGAATTTAGATATGGTCATTATAAGATTATGTTAGGTGAGATAATTACGTAATAGCTTAAGGCAAAAGGTCCCTTAAGTAGTAAGCTTGTAAGTTGAATAAACTTAAAGTTGTTTTATTATTCTAGCTGTGAATTATTCGCGTTTCAGCTTCAACTGTTGTATGCTGCTCAGTCAAAAAATTGCATAGGTTCTTTTCACGATTTTAAGCCAAGGACAGGCTGCAAGAGGGACTTTGACACGGAACATAACGAATCGAGCAAATACCATATTTAAGGTAGTTTTTCTACGGTAGAAAATTTGCCAGATCCTAACTATAAGCAAAAGATCATTACATCACATTTACTAAGATGACATTTGCTTTTATAATCCTTTTACAAATATATAAGGCTGAAGAGTTTTTTGTTCGCTTAAACACGCAAATTTTTGGAACTAATGGTCTGATTTGAAAAATTCTAGCAGTGTTAGATAGCCCATTAATTAAGGAAGCCTATATTCAATTATGATGTTACTGCTGGATGCAGGAGTTATGCGGATGAAACCGCGCGCGAGGCTAGTTAGGTTAGGTTAGGTTAGTTAACAAACAACCTCCGTAGCGTAGTGCTAATTGGCTCGCTTTAAATCTCGGAGGTCGTGGGTTCGATCCCCACACCGGACAAGAAATCTTTGTGTAAATTCTTTCCGGGTCTGGTTGGTTGAGGGACTACCCTCCGTGCCTCGGAAAGCACGTTAAGCCGTTGGCCCCGATTGTTATAACATCATCTATAATAATCGTATATCAAGGAACGGGCAACTGCGTTTCCTTGTGTGTTTAATACATAATACTGCGGTCACCAACCCGCCTGCCAAGCGTGGTGACTATGGCAATACCCTCCCTCGGGAGGAGGCCCAAGTTCAGCAGTAGACGTTATACGGGCTGATGATGATGATGAGTTAACAAAAGCTCAATTATTTAGTGTTTATATTTAGTGCGGCCTAAAATATTAGTTACAGAAAACATACACCACAACATAACATAGTACCAACTTGAATATGGTTCAACTTCACACTTACTAATAAAAAAGTTATAAGGATCACAGACTACAGTAATTGGTTGTTTCCCTCGTGGAATCTATGTTGACGCAGCCACAATACCCACAATCTGTGTATGTATACATAGATCCTCAATTTTATATATATTATATATTTTATAGGTTATTACTCCTATTCTCTTATTTCTAGCTCTAAAAATAAGTAAAACAGGATTTTAAGATGACAACTCATGTCACGTACGCATTAACTAACAGCATTTTTTGCGGGAAAGTCACTAGCCAATGTTGAAATTAACATTAATAAAATTACTTAGTGTTATTTTAGAACTGGCGACCCGCCCCTGCTTCGCACGGGTGTGATTCTGATGTATTACCTTCCTCGTGAATCACTCTATCTACTTGAAAAAAACCGCATCAAAATCCGTTGCGTAGTTTTAAAGATCTAAGCATACCTACATAGGTACAGGGAGACAGCAGGAAGTGACTTTATTTTATTTTATACTATGTATGTAATGAAGAGAAATATGTATGTATGTAATGAAGAGATCAAAAATAAGGAGAATCTAAATTTAAGAGTGGACACAGATATAACCTATCTGAAAACCAGCAATAAATAAAACTCCTTAAGTTAAATAAGTGTTTAGTTTTATAAGCTAGTAATTGTATTAAAGGAGTTGTGGCCAAAAAAACGACCAAATAAATGACTTCAGACGAGTCATTATAATTTATTATGCCCACTAGCAGCATTGTTTTTGTTACATATTTATTGTTTTATTTAACGAACTATAAATTGAACAATGTACACATTGTTAAAGTACATTATAACTACAAACAAAGTAATGTATTGTAACCAAAAATTTATTCCAAATAACAGTAATTAATTCTTGGATAATTATTTTACATTGTGAAATTATTTCGAAGCTTGTGTAACATGGGTATTCATGTAGTTAAAATCACTGAATTGTTGTTATGTGTCTCTGGCTATGAACTATTGATTACTGTATGAGCTCATTATCCGCGATTCCACTATTCATCATCGTCATCAGACCGTACAACGTTTACTACTGAACATAGGCCTCCTACCTTGGTGCCCGCAGTATTATGTTGTGACACACAAGGAAACGCTGCTGCCCGTTACCTGGTATACGATTGTTTTAGATGATTCCACTAAGGGCTTGTAATTTTAATTTTATGTATTTAATTTTATCTATAATTGGCTCGCAGATCTACATTCGCGGCTAAATATCTCTATATGCGTGGTAAGTAGTACTAAGTGGCACGTACCGAGGTGGAACCGAATAAAAGGTAGTGTTATGTACGCCAACGTCGACCTTACTCGACAGTAAACAAGCTGCAGAAAAACACAAAAATATGTATTAAGTATAATAATCAATAACAATAAAATTGTAGATCCATGTGGCCTAGACATTAGGAGCTATACCTACCTAAGATGCAGGTACGAATCCCGCCGGTGGGCTAAATTATAAATTACAATTTTTAAAATTCAGTATATGGTTAAACTTTGCCGTAAAGAGTTCTTAAATTTTAAAAAATATTAGACACTTAACAACAAAATTATTACATTAGCATTACCACATACTCAGCTTGGCTACGCTCCAACATGAACTTTACGACTTCAACGTCAGGTTAACATGCTCCTCTACACGCCAATGGTCATGTGTGGCCCTAAGTTATTACACTGGGGCCGTGGATACCACATACTTAGGTGGTATTACAATTATTAATTGTTGCAGACAAGGACTCAAGTATTTATGAGGTATTATAAGAGTATCAAATTTATTAGCTAACTGTCGTAGTGGTTAAATTAATTGACCGCGCTAGTGGCTGTTTATTCATATAAGTAAAAATAATTAAAAATAAATCATTTATGAGGAAATATATTGTGGAAATGTACTGCGTATTTCAAAATAAATCTTTTCCAGCAGAAAAATAATACACAATCCGTTTTTTTAAAGGAAAAACGTTTTATTTTCAGCTATCTTTTTTATAATTTTTGAATAAAACAAGTCATCGAATTTCTCGTGATACCTATGTTCAAAAACCGCCCAAGTGCGAGTCGGACTCTCGCACGAAGGGTTCCGTACTAGTTGCAACTTTGTTCGATGTTCATAATAGTTGATTGAATGAAAGGTAAATTGTGGTTTACGGTTTATGACGTATTAAAAAAACTACTTACTTGATCTTGTTCAATTTTCGGAGGAAGTTTGCATGGTTATGTACATCATATATTTTTTTTAGTTTTATCATTCTCTTATTTTAGAAGTTGCAGGGGGGGGACACACATTTTACCACTTTGGAAGTGTCTCTCGCGCAAACTATTCAGTTAAGAAAAAAATGACATCAGGAACCTCAATATCATTTTTGAAGACCTATCCATAGATATGGGTTTGATAAATTTTTTTTTATGAGTTTCAGTTCTAAGTATGGGGAACCCCAATTTTTTTCGTTTTTTTTTTCTATTTTTGTGTCAAAATCTTAATGCGGTTCACAACATACATCTACTTGCCAAGTTTTAACATTATAGTTCTTATAGTTTCGGAAAAAAGTGGCTGTGACATACGGACGGACAGACAGACAGACAGACATGACGAATCTATAAGAGTTACGTTTTTTGCCATTTGGCTACGGAACCCTAAAAATGACGTTGCGGTTTAGGTTTTTTGTTTACTGATTGTTCTAGATGCTTCATCACAACGCTCTGCGTTTATATCGTACTAGCTTCCCGCGCGCGGTTTCACCCGCGTAACTTCCGTTCCCGTGAGAACTTCATAATTAAATATAGCCCATATTAATCAGTGATAATGTAGCATACATATGGTGAAAGAATTTTTAAAATCGGTCCAGTACTTTTTGAGCCAGTTCGTTACAAACATACTTACATACAAATCTTTCCTCTTTATAATTAGTATATAAGTTGAAATTGCCGAAGTCTATAAGATAACAAGTAGGCTATTTAAACTGCAATCCAATTAGAGTGAGTTCTAAGTCTAAAGACATTCGCAACATCAAATCAAACTTAATCTCAAATATAGATTTAACATTCAACAATAATCACGTTGCTACGTAGCGAATAATTTCATATTCTGCTTAAGACAGAAATTCGAACTGCAAGGTAGACTGAATCGAGAATCCAATCCCATGGTGTTAAGGCAAAAGCAACCTTAATAGTATCGAATTAAGGACGACTTTTAACATGTTTTTGATGCTTTCAGGGAAAATTTTCAGTACGTTGATTTATGTCGTTGAAAAAACTTTAATCCTGAGGAAGGCGAAGTCTTTTACTGTTATTGCTGAAGTGCACTTTTTAAACAGTAGTCTGTCTACCGATATTGATTTTAAAGTTTCATGTCGGCTTAATCTTTAATCTGTTTTTTTTTTTGTAGGTTTTTACCTATAATAAATATTGCACTGTAAATGAAAGTTGCTTTATCACAGATAGTTGAGACAACCTATATGATGTAGGATAATCTCTACAGCAAAGAGGCATAAGTCTTGCGTTAAATCTGGGAGGTCGTGGGTTCGATTCCCGCTCCGATACAAAAAAATCTTGGTGTAAAATCAAATATTATTTTCGTGTAATTGGTTGTAGGACTAAACTAAGTTAACTTAAGTTCGGCTCCCATACAACAAACGATATACTCGATATTAATAACAGCAACCGGTAGACGCTTGAAATAGTATAACTAAAATAAAATGGTAATATTTCAAGTTGTAAACTTAATGGTAGGAATGGTACATAAACACTTGCCATAATATTCTTATTTATTTGAAATTATACCTACGTTTACCTTTTAACATTTGCAGCACCGTCACCGCACCCTATCTGAGCTAGTAGGTATACAATTTAAACACATGATATGCCAGTGATCGCTCTGCATTAGTGGCATTATGTCTGGGCAGCTTGTAAAGCGTCCACTGCTGGACATGGAACTCACCATGCTTGACAATCGGTTGGTCACCAAAGTCATCATTCCTCAATCCCCCCGCTAGTAACCGCCCTGAGCCGAGGTCCAAATCCCACAGGGGCGCCCTCTTACGCCGGTTGCTTCGTATAAAGTTTATAAGCCATTTATTTAGGCTGGGGCTCTGCTCGCATTTATGCCCAGTAAAATAGCAAGAGCCTGCTGGCTAATTAAATAATCTCCGTGCAATAAAAACGGCGGTTGGTGAGCGCAGTATTATTAGATCGTAACACACTGTGATACGCTGCTGCCCGTTCCCTTTTAAACGATTGTTATAGGTGAGGTTATAACAATCCCAGTAGTTTTGGCGTGAAAATGTAACAAACAACCATCCAACCATACAAACAAACTTTCGCGCTTATAATATTAGTAGGATGATAAAACATCAAAGTGTATATGGTTATAACTACACGTTTTTTAGTTTATATGTAGAAGCAATATCAGCATATTTTCCTTAAGGAGCCGTAGCAGCCGTCTAGAAGCGGCCGTAGCCCAATGGCTAGGGCGTCGCACCTGTGATCTTGAGGTCGCCGGTTCGAACCCCACCCATTGCACTACCGACGTGAACCCACTTGTAACACAAGCATTTTAGCTTAGCACGAGGGGCTTACAAGAATACTAGTAGAATGCAATATTCTGCCGGTAATCGTTAAAAAAAAAGTACCTTGGTTAATATAAGAGAACGATTACCTATATATACATATATAATATATATATATATATATATATATATAGCAGCACTAGCTAAGATCCAGTAACTCCATTACTTCATAAAATAAACGTCATCGTAAATTGTGTGTCTCATAAATAGCTATTTATGACATTAACGACCGGGATATTCCATTCTGTAGGTCATACCATAGAGATAGAAGGATAGAACAGAAGGTTTTCTAAATTCAGAAAAAACAAAATAGCATTCGGATGGTATAATTCGGCGTATTACTTTACGGATAGCTGTTATCAAAAACAGAGCCGTTTTGCAATGCGGCGGTTTAACGATTAGCCGGATCGTTAATGCGATCGTTCTTCAATAAGGCGGCCTACATTTAGCGACATCGTACTATATAATATTTTTTTCAAGTTACTATTAGTCTTACACATTTCATTATTTTCGTTTAGGTGCATACCTGGTTTTGAGTGAATTATATGATCCGATTACCACATACGAGTATATATGTTACGGCTAAAGGTTGGTGTGAACATAAACTTAAGATTAGCCGGCTAAACCTAGGTCTAGCCGACCACATACGGTTAAACTTAGATCAACCTCTATAAGTCCCTGTTCAACTCCATTGGTTTAGGTTTAGGTATTTTTTTTTTTTAACCACCCCAACACCTTTTTGTGCCGTGCATACGTATTGTTTAATTTAATTATAACCGTGAATATCACGACGCAAACTACCATGTTATCGTACTTTAGCTGCTTCTCTACGATAAACCTAAGTTTAGCCGGCTAATCTTAAGTTTATGTTCACACCTACCTTTAGCCGTAACATATACATGCACTAACTTTCGCGCGCTGTTTCACCCACGTAGCTCACTTTCCCGAGGAAATTTAATAGTAAAATATAGTCTATAGCCTTCCTCTATAAAAGGGCTATCATTCTAACACTTTTTATATTAATAAAATAATTTTTCAAATCGGTCCAGTATTCTTAAAATAAGCGCAAACGAACAAACTTTTCAGCTTTTTAAATTAGTATAGATTATGTAATGTTTGCATAAATGGTAGTATATAATCACAAAATATACAAATAGGTATAAATCACAATTATTATTAATATCCCTTATTGTCAAAACAATCCTTAACTGTATAAAAACATTTTTCTGTAAGCCATGTCTTCAACTTAAGTTTGAATTTATTAATAATACTTCACATAAAACGTATTCAAATACTTTTTTTTTCTCAAAATTGTCCTTTAATGTTATTACCGCACGCAAGCATGTTACCACCCGTTAAGGTGAAACGTGAATATAAAGCGAGTCAAATAACATCACTTACAACGTACAACTTAGCATGTAGACTAAACCAGTGTCCATCTTAATAAAATAAAAAATAATTTAATCATACAGTTGTACAATATCTATCTATACAAATAAAAAAACAGATAGATAGCCTTTTACAAAATGCATATGAACTTATACAGGGTACTAATAACTAAAATATTGTTAATATTTGTTCCAGCCTCAGTAATGGCTGAAACGAATTTGACTGGACTTACACTTACACTTGTAGATAGTGTAATAAATGCAACTTTTTATTTTGTCTATCTGTTAGTTTTATTCCTGATCAAGCCCTATCTACCTCGTGTTAAACCCCAAAAAAACAAAAAAAAATTGGTAATCCACCTCTAGATCCATAAAGATGACCTCACATTCACACACAAAAGTGTTTTAGTACTCATTAAAATTAAAGCTGACGGAAACAGCAAAACGTACTTACAGTAGTTATGACTTGTGAGGAGATTATAAGTTTTTATTGGCAACACTATATTTTTGCCTCGACGTGGAAATTTTACCGCAAAACTTTACTTATTTCTGATAAAAGTTTAATATTGATTTTTATAACAAACTTTTATACAACTTGCTCTTTTAGAGTGGGACAAATTTCGGAAGATAAATTAGAACTACTACCTGACGTTTGATTGTGCTCAAATTTTGTATACCTGCATATCTTTAGCTTATGGCAATATAATAATAAAACACCATGGAGTTACTCTAATGATGGAGTTGGAAGTTGGCCTAAGCAACTCAGTAATAAACGACACAACCACATTAAGTTTGGACTCTTTTTATTTAGATGAATACTTTGGTAATAGATAACACCCAAACCCTGGAAGCGATTGTTATGAATATGATAATTGATATGGTGAAATACGCAGGAGAAAAGTTTAAAAAGTGCCTGAATAAAATGCTGTGAAGAAAGATAACTTATTAAAAGATATAAAAACAAAATGTTTAATTTTAAAAACGACCTGTTTTATAAAATCATGTTAATGAAAACTACTAAAGGTAGAAAATATTTCAATTCTGATAAGGAAGAGTCCTTCTTATAATTCAATTGTACGGTCCCAATGTGTTTAATATAAGTAGTAAATATTTTTAATCGTATTAAATTATGAAGTCAAGAGGAACAAAGAAGGTGTACACGACGATACCAAAAATATAATACGTAAAAAAAATTAGATTGATACCTGAAATATTGAAAAAATGAAAGCCTCTTTTGAATTCACACTTTGGTTGTAACAAAATTATTGGCCGCCACTCAATAACCGGGTATTATTTACCACAAAAGCCTGATTGACCCATACACGTGTCCGGTGGCATACGCTTTTCACTGAAATTTTTCAGAGGCCTCCATCAATATCTGACATTGATAGCTTCCACGCAAATTGAAAGGGGAACCTTTTGGATGGGTTAATTGCATTAGTTGCTACAGTTCAAAATATAGCGGGCATTTAACACTTCTGTCGTTGTAATACTTTAAAATAATACTCATAGAAACGATCATTCTTATTGACGTGAAATTGTGGAATGCAAGACAGTCAAGACACCGGCGTCTAATAAATTATCTCCTAATAGTTTAAAAGAACATGGAAAAAAAAGTAAAATTGTTAGTTGGCTATCTTTATCTTTAGCTAAAAATTATGATTATTTACGTCTATTTACCGATTCCTGCCTAGGCGGCTAAACTCTGAAAATCTGCGCAGGACATATTATAGCAGTCCTTTACTCTCAAAATTCGACTCAAGGTAGCATCTACCGACACGACTGGCGACATAATAGGCACAGGACTGACAGGACTAGCAAGGACTAGTGATGGTCGAGCATTACCGCTAAAACTCCACGAGGTGGTATGATGCAATGCGGACCTCGCTCTTCCCAAAAACGTAGCCACATAAATCACGCTTCAAGTCTTGGAGATCGTGGGTTCCATTCTCCACGCAAGGCAAGAAATCTTTGTGTACATTCTAAGACTTCATTCCAGGTCTGTTTGGTAGAGAGGTTTTTCTCTTTGCTCGTTATAATTCGGAAAAAAAACTATAGTCAGTTTCGAGAGATTTTAATATAGTTCTAATGGTACCTACATATATTAATCTGATGTTAACAATTTGCCACCTACAAGTCAATATATACAATGTCTGCCCTTAGAGCCAATTTACTATAGTTTTTTTTTCTCTCGGAAAATCCATTAATATAAATCGTAGATCTGCAGCCTGGACTCAGAATCTGTGCCTTAAAACTTATGTTCTTTGTGTTTTCATTTAGAAGAAAAGCAGCTACAAACTGAACAATTTACGCCATTAATTCTCAATGTAACATGAACAAGACATGTAGTATCATAAAGTAACATAATGTTTCACTACCGCGTTACACTCGCGGTAGTTGTTCTCAAACTTAACATTACTAACGAATGAAATTACTTACCTCGAGCAAAATTAATTGTTGTATAAATATAAACATAATTTTCGAGGTATTCTATTACGTACTACATTGATAGTTGGTACGCCAAAGATTTCATCATCATCATCAGCCTGTATAACGTCCACTGCTTAACATGGGCCTCCTCCCGAAGACGGTATTTACCATAGTCACCACGCTTGGCAGGCGGGTTGATGACCGCAGTATTATGTCGTATCACACAAGGAAACGCTGCTGCCTGTTGCTTGATATACGATTATTATGGATGAAGTTATAACAATCAGGACCAACGGCTTAACGTGCTTTCCGAGGCACGGTTGGTAGTCCCTCACTCAACCAGACTCTGAAAGAAATCTCCTATCTGTCGCGGGGATCGAACCCACGACCTCCGAGAATTAAAGCGAGCCAAATAACAATACGCTTCGGAGGTTGTCCTATAATAGGACAGTTTAATCTATAAATAAAATTTTCGGTCATTATGAAATACCTACGTTTTACTTGCCACCAGTCAAATTCACTCTACAATGACTATCGGAATTAACACACTAACGAAATATTTAAAAACTAAAAACAAATAAAATTGAATTCATGTTACACTCCAGTCATTTGAAATTCCACATCCACAACCACATTCAACATTTTTTCATTTATTTCCAGGTTGAATGCAAACCCCGTATCGTGACATTTCGTTTCTTTTAAATGCCGAACGAAGCACAGAATATTAAATATTCAGCTACTATTTTATTTTAATTTTTTTTATCAATGGCATTTCAAAATATAAGATTTGAAATAAGAATAGGTACTTTATTCCTTAAAAAAATGAATATTTAATCTATAATAACTTCCCGCGCGTGGTTTTATCCGCGTAACTCCCGTGCCTGTGGGAACTTTCTCTTATTAAATATAGCCTTCCTCGATAAATGGACTATCTAACACTGAAGGAAATTTTAATTTCGGCTGGTCCGAATACTTTCTGAGATAAGAGCGTTCAAGCAAACTAACAATAAAACAAATCTTCAAATTTAGATATTATTATAGAAGTATCGCTATATATTATTAATCTTTTTCTAGTTGTTATTGGGGACGACCGTAGTTTCTTTTTTTATTTGCCAATGATTTCGCATAAAGTATGTTCAGTCTACCCACTGACAATAACCCGAATATTCTTAATAATTTCAAAATGGTCATTACCTGTATAATAGCGGTGTCTCATTTTATAGGCAATTTGGTTCGTTTTGCGATGACATTACGCTCGAATTCTATGCGCGTAACAATAACTGGTGAGACATTTTTGTTTAATAAGTAGGTCAGTTTGTTTCATAGTCTTTATTTCGGGATGACATTCGAGCAAATATTAATATTAGGTCTTTACCTATGAAATAGCCGTTCTGCAGTTCTGGCCATTTCAAATCAAAATAATTTTTGTTTGGCTAAGAATTTTAATTCCAAATTAATTTTATTTTAAAAACATGTTTTTTTTTTCCAAATGTAGTCATTTGTTTATTGATTAGTGTTACATTTTCATCGCATTTAAATCTTTTTCGTCATCATGGATACGTTAAAAATTCGAGTAATTATGGAATATGAGTATCGTCGTGGCAGCAACGCGGCACAAGCTGCACGCAACATCAACGACGTTTACGGAGCTAACACTACAAACCAACGCACCACCTGTTATTGGATTGCTCGCTTCCGTTCTGGAAATTTCGACCTGAAAAATGAACCTCGCGGTCGTCCAAAGACTTTGGTCGACAATGACGAATTAAAGGCGATTGTGGAAGCTGATGATACACAATCTACGGCTGAATTAGCAGCAGCTTTCGACGTTAGCGTCAAAACAATATTGGTCCATTTGCGTCAAATTGGCAAGGTAAAAAAGCTTGACAAATGGGTGCCCCACGAACTCAATGATCGCCAGCACGAAGTACGCGTCAAGACGTGCCTTGCACTGCTCAACAGACACAATAGACCACCCCTTCTGTGTTCCCGTGAGGGTCGTAAGAAACGACTAAGAGCCTGTTCCCACTTATCCGATCAGTATGTTTGCCTTGAAACCGGACGCCGGACGTGGGTGTTCACATTATATCCAATCAGTCTGTTTTGCCGGAAGGTCGGTGGTTCGACTCGCCGCCAGTTTACGTTTGTATTTCGTACGCGATGGACGGCGACGATGATGTTCTTATATTGTGGTGGTATTTGAGACGAATGAGACGAAAAAGAAGTAGAAAACGAAGACTACATTGGGTGCATCCTATACTTCGAGACCGATTGTTCTTCAGTCTTGACGCAACGTTCGTTCATCCAATCCGGGAGTTTTGACTGATCGTCGCAGTGGCAAAACGTCCGTCAAATAACTCGGATCAGTCTTTTTCCCGGATCAGTCATAATGTGAACAGCTCCATACAAATTGTACTGCCACTGGCACATCCGTCTATTTAGACTGACCGAGAAAAAAGACTGGTCGGATAAGTGGGAACGGGCTCTAAGGGATATACAACTGATGACTGGCACATCCCTTACCGATACGACGCTTGGCATAGTCTGTTGAAAGGAGGCCCATGTTCAGCAGTGGACATAAACGGGTTGATGCAGTTACCTGTTGTTAGTGTTAATTGTTATAATTGCTAGTCTGCAAGTCTTCGAAAACTGACCATAGTCTCTATATTTTACAGTTGTCGTTATCGTGATGGTTCGTTAGTAAGAATAAAATCCGCGGCATCAAAGCAAATGGAACTATATTTTTAAAAATCCGATACTACTTTCGGTATCTACCAATACAAAAGAATATCATTGCATTCACATACGAACATTCAACAAAAATAGAACAGAAATGTTATGGTTGAAATATATGGTATAATAACGGGAATATATCGCAATATTTCGGAACGGTTTCTGTGTATCGTTGTTCGAAAATCTTGCAAAATATTGCGATACTTTTGTTTCGCAATTTGAAATGCATTCGTTCCGATATCGCGTCGCTGGAGTGGCAGACGTGAAATGAGCGGAATTGTGAAATTTTCGATTTGAAACGAAATTACGAACGGAAAAGTATAGCGAAAATTAGATTCGACATTATCTTGGTTTGTTCAATATAAAGGTGTTCACCAATAATTGGTTTTAGGTTCTTTTCCGTATATAAAAATCTTTGTATGAAGAACTACTTACATAAAGAAAACTATAGCTTTTTATTTAGGACTATATAGAATTGCAACAATTAGTAAAAGCAATACATCATCATCAACCCGTATAACGTCCACTGCTGCACATGAGACTCCTCCCAAAGGGGGGGTTTGCCATAGTCACCACACTTGGTAGGCGGATTGAAGGAAACGCTGCTGCCCATTCCCTTCTATACGATTGATATAAACGATGTTATAACAATCGGGATCAACAGCTTAACGTGCTTTCCGCGGCACATCCCTCAGCCAACCAGACGTGGAAAGAAATCATAGAATTTAAACAAAGATTTCCTGTCCGGCGTGGGGATCGAACCCACGACCTCCGAGATTTTAAAGTGAGCCAAATAGCTATGCTAAGGATGTTGTAAAAAAAAGAAAATTATACATATGGGTAATACAATTGTAAGTAATTGATAAGTGTATATAAATATATATTTATAATAAATTAGTTTTTTATATATATTTAGTTATTAACATTGTGAAATGTTTACATGTATACCTAAGTAAAAGTAAGTAAAGTAAAATACTCTTTAGTATACAACAGGAGTATGTAAATAAAAGAATATGTTTGTACATAAGTGCTGAATAAACATTGTTTATTTCGTTCAAAGGTGTGCTAATAACATGGTTAAATAAACGAAATAAACGATGATACGACAACTATTGAGAGACAGGTAAAATAATGAACGAATCAATGCGAATGAAATCAGAAATTATGTGTAGTTAGGAATCCAATTGTGCGATAACGTAATCTCCTTCAATATCGTTATAAATCAATTCAAAACTAATTAAAACTAGGGAAAACAATAAATCAGTTGAAATCCTTTACAAACTAAGGTAGACTTTCAAACGTCCTCTGATAACCTATGTTTTAGTCAGAAAAGGCTCGAAGGGTTCGATTTATGTCATAAATGAATGCTAAGGGCTTAAGCCCTTGTTGAAAAGTGGTGGACTGTCTGTTGAAAGTAATGCCAAGCGATCACAACTAATTAATGCAAACAAACTTGACTAGATTTTACTTATTTTAGAACGCAAAAACGTGATTTTACTTGGAAAATATAGTTGTAACACCCGTTCCCGTAGGATCTTTATAATGAAATGCCCCCTTTTTCACCCCCTTAAAGGTTGAATTTGACTAAATACTATCTTAATGTATCTATACTTTACAAAAGGAAGCCACGGCCCAAATATCACGTGTCTGTTTTAATCAGTTAATGATTACAATGACATTAAAAAGTTTCAACGAACAAAAAACCGCCATCAACCGTCTAACTACCGAAAGATACTTCCAGCTTATTTTCAGGAAAGTTATCGGAAGCTCCCTTTTTAATAGCATCTTCAACATCAGCCCGTATATGGATATACGGGCTGCTGAACATGGGCCTTTCCCACGAGGGAGGGTTTTTGCAATAGTCATCACGCTTACCAGACGGGTTACCGCAGTAATATTGTAACAAACAAGGAAACGCTGCTGCCCAATCCCTGGTATAGGCTTGTTATAGTGATGTTATAACAATTGGGATTAACGATTTAGCGTGCTTTCCGAGGCACGGACGGTAATCTCTCTACCAACCAGACCCGAAAAGAATTCTAAGAATTTACGATAAGATATTTTGCTCGTCATAAAAATCCAACCTACGAACTCCGAGACTTGAAGTAAGATTTATACCACTAAGCCACGGAGGTTGTTCTGATAATACCCTACGTCTAAAAACATATCAGATGTAAGTGAGAAATCATTTTCTGTGATTTTAATACTCTGGGTATTAAATTAGAGCTTTTAGTAGAAACTGTAATTATATTATTCAATCCCTTGATTAAGGTTTTTCTTTAGCTTTGGTGTACCTTTTAACAAAAAAACTAGGGTAAACCACTACAATATCATTTCACTTAATAATAACCTTAATAAGTTGTTGTTAATATACAATGTTATCACAAGTTTCCACGCGATTACACCGCGCCCGTATGTAAGCACTCGTTCACCTATTCACACGTTCATTCATTCACCTCGGCACAGCTCAGCTCCTCCACACAATACTAGCCTAATGAGTGAACGATACAGATGTTGCAACTAAACTAAAGAAGATACTCTATTATAGCCAGCAAATTAAAGATCCCTTGTGAAATGTAAAAACTGAATTGGAAAAGGTACTGCGTTATATTATGGCCAACAAACTGGTAAATAGTGCTTTGGTTATGTGACGAATCAATAGCTGACTGCACCGGTGGCTCAGTGGTTACGGTACTTGCTTCTTAGACCTGGTATACTGGGATCGATTTCCACCCGGGACAATTATTTCTGTGAACCACAAATAGTTGTTCTGAGTCTGGGTGAGATTTGTGTCCGTGAAATGAATGTTTGTAATGTCCCCCGCGACACAGGAATTAATATGCATTGTCAGAAAGTTGCCTTTAAAAAAAAAGAAAGATTTTCTATACGCGAAGAGGTTGCGTTGATCTTTAGTAGCCTAATTATTATTTTAACACAATATTTTTGTATTGTTTACGTCCACCAAAAACCTATCGTACCATTCCTTAAGACAATGCAAAAGAAAATAATATGAATTGAAACGGATAACTGCCAAAATGTCTACAAATACAAAGCCCGATTTCCTTCCTCCAGAATCTAATCCCGCTAAACGTTTTCATGCTATTATACAAATCGGCTTTTTCTTCTAAAAGTCTAGACTTAATATACTGCGGATATAGGGGTGCCGTGTGGTTTCCGGCTTAGAATTAGGAGTGAGACGTATTTATCGGAACAGTTTAAAAAAAACTTAAAAGTAACAACATGGAACAGGTACCGCAAAACCAAAAATACAGTTCCTGCCTGTTTCGCCTGTTCCACAACCTACAATAGACCAACATTGCCATAACTGGTGTGTGAGGTATGGCGACTAGGGGACATACAGCTGATGGATGGGCAGTAGCATATATCGGCTCAAAGATACTAAGATCTTACTGCGACCGCCTGCCAAGTGTGGTGATTATGGCAATATCCCTCAACGATCCTGGCCCATGTTCAGTTGTGGACGTAAACGGGCTGATGACGAAAAAAAAGAAGAGCACTAAATAAATATATTTGGTCCGTGTCAGATAGATTACCAAAAAATATTGTACACTTATCCATGTTCAAGAATGGCCTTTGGAAAAAAGCTAGCTTAATTAATTACTTCATCATCATCATCATCAGCCCGTATAACGTCCACTGCTAAACATGGGCCTCCTGCCGAGGGAAGATATTTGCCATAGTCACCACGCTTGGTAGGCGGATTGGTGACGGCAGTATTATGTTGTACCACACAAGGAAACGCTACTGCCCGTTCCTTGATATACGACTATTATACTTAGTTGATGTTATAACAATCGGGACCAACGGCTTAACGTGCTTTGCGAGGTACGGAGGGAAAGAAATCTTAGAATTTACACAAATATTTCTTGTCCGGCGTGTGGATTGAACCCACGAGCTCCGAGATTTAAAGCGAGCCAAATACCGCTACGCTACGGAGGTTATCGTTAATTAATTACTTACATAACTCAATTCCCTAGACATCATTGACTCCGGTTATTGACCACGACCCCAGTTTAAAAGCCTCCACTTCCTTGATGTCTCATATGACATAATCCTATCGTTTTCCCTTGCCCTGTGCAATCCCATGGGGTCCGGCCTCGTTCGCCCTGGTGCTTCCAATTAACTATTATCGTATGACCCAATTGTTTGTGTCTCCATACACTCCTAATTATGTCGCAGCTACCATCCCCATTATTATACCAGTGCAGTACCGAGAAAGAGAACACTACAACATTGATTACAAATTTATTAATGAAATTTATTATTATCAATGAAAAATGGTCATTAGATTCAATAATAAATTTTCATTTCTCTTATTATTAATTTTGTTTTATAATATCCGGTTATAGAATAGAATAGATATTATTCCGGCTTAGAATAGACCACCCCATGTCCTCCCATGGGTGTCGTAAAATGATGAATGATGGATGGGCAGCAGCATCTATTAGCTCAAGGTTAACATCTAACTGCGATCACCAATCCGTCTGCCAAGCGTGGTGATTATGGCAATATCCCTCTACGATCCTGGCTTGCCAATGTCTGTTAAGAGAAGGCCCATGTTCAGCAGTGGACGTAAACGGGCTGTTGATGATGATGATGATGAAAATTTGTATTCACAACAAGTCAATTTATTTTCTATATTTATTTTTATTTCTTAGTTAAATTAAAGAAAGTGTTGCATGTTCAAAATTTATTTTTATGTATTTTTTATTATTTTTGGTATATGTACGTGACATCATAAACGGGGCCAACTAGAATACCAGCGTTACTACTATACTATATGTGTAGATGTACCATAAAGCTGAAGTTGTTACCTATTTATGGTGCACACAATAGATCCTATCTGTCAATTGTTTCTAATTTTTTTCTCGAATATCAGTGTAACAGTACACTGATATTTGAAAAAAAAAAAAAACTTTCTTTTCGAGAAAATTTTGATCAGAAGTTGGAGATACCTACTGGATTTTGAAACTATAATATCTAGTATTTATTTAACTTCAACATAATCTCATACTACGAATATTATAATTGTGTGATGTATGCATGTTTGGATGAACCAATTTACATGAAAGTTGGCGTATAGATAGACAAAGGCCTGGATTGACACATCAGCAGAACTGCATTAATATTAATAACATTTCTCATTATGAATATTTTGCGATATTAATGATCTCGCTCCAACGTGTGCTCCAGATGAATAACTGTGTGAATTAATTGTGAATTCATGACCTCCACCAGTGCTCCACTATTGTTTTATTTTGTTAGAATAAGGGGGATGTTCTATTAGAGATATTTAGGGGAGCTCTTAAAGGATGGTTTTAATTTCGATATTGTTAAAAATATACATGTATTATATTAAAAGTAGCTTCCTTCGCGCCGTTTCTCCCGCGTAGCATCCGTACTTGTGAAAACCTCAAAATTAAATATAGTCAACCTTCCTTGATAAATGAACTTTTTCAAATCGGCTTAGTAGTTGCTGAGATTAGCGCGTTCAAGCAAACAAACCAAATCTTCAGCTTTATAGTGGGCGTGTACGTTATAGTGGCGTGGGTTAGAAAAAGCCCACTTATCAAGAAGAGAAGGGATATTGAGTTGCCACGGGATCAGGAGCTATGCGGATGAAACCGCGCACGAGAAGCTAGTATTCATTCTTTTGGAAAATTCCATGGGAAATCAGTTTTTTTGACTGGTGACATCGGGTTGCTAGTTAATAATATTTATAACAGATAATATTTCCCCCAGTGTACAGCGATCCTTATGCAAAACACGGAAGCAATCAATACGCATCACACATTCAATCTCGTATTATTTTACAAACTTATCAAAACAGTGTTTCCAGTGTTTATCCGAAGTTGGAATAATAACCGCTCGCTTAGTTATACCGGTTTATTTGTATATTGAAACGAGATCAAAAAGCATACAAGCTACTTGTTCATAAGCTTATAATTAACTCGTGCTCTATGCATAACTAGAACTCCGGAGCTGTTTACCCGCAAAGCTAAGGTACCCGAGGCAATCTCTTTGTTAAATGTACATTAATTAAACTCTTTGTCCTGAATGACTGATTGACTGACGGAACCTGACACTTGAGAAAATGCAACCTGTATTATCTATATGACGTAGACATACAATATGAAATATTTTTTGGAAATTCCACCCAATTTATTAGCCAGTCTACGTTTACTGCTGAACATGGAAGTCCTCTTTAACAGACCTTCCTTGGAAAGCCAGGTTCGTGGAGGGATAATGCAGTTATCACCACGCTTGGCAGGCGGATTGGTGATCGCAGTAATATGGGAGTACTTTTAAATTCTCAAAATAATAAACATATATAATTTTAAAAACTAAGAAACCAACTGCCCTTGCACAGTTAACTAGAATCGAACCTTTCAAGCTAAAATCCATGAAGCCGTTTAGTGTACAGAGCAAACCAAATATTTTAATTTGGCGACAAAAATCCGCCATCTTGTTTTTAAATTATAATTTACCCAGTGTCACTCTCACAGTAAACATGAATCTAACGACACTTCTCAAGCTAAAATCCATCAGGCCGTTCAGGCTGCAGAGCGTGCCAAACAATTATACATACATACATACTCTCGAAAAACATAACCCTCCTTCTGGCGCATTCGGGTAATAAACAACCTATTAATTTTCCGTTAAATGTCTAAAAAGCGAACATTGCATCTTAACCATTAATGTCGTGCGAGGTGACTCTAATTAAAACTGAAAACAAAATATATTTAGTTGGTGGTGTCGTATTTTGATAACTGTCAACAAATAGCAAAGAACAAAAACAAATTTAAATAAAACGTTATAGTTTAGTATTTAATGAGGCCATTAAATACATTATCGTGGTGAACTTTCAGCATTATGGCAAAGTTTTAGTCAGGATCCATAAATAATGAGTAAAATATTTATAATTTAATGAATTGTTATTCATTAAATTCATTAAAATTTGATAGTTATCAAAGTGTTAACGAAATGTATATTGACTCACTATTGTCTCATAAGATTAAAATATTGAAATAACTTGAAATAGTTTATAAGTGAACGTAGATGAATAATTCGTGCTTGTTATACGTCATTTACAATGCATTAACAGATTAAAGAACATTATTTTTATTTAGTTATTTAAGAACTATACTTCTGACTGAACATATGTGTATCAATTCATAAAAATCCACATCACACGATATTAACTTACTGATACCACCGTGACGTCATAATGGTCTCTTTCGATTACTGGATTACCAAAATTAAATGTGGTAAAAACCGACATTCGAGATAGCAGTTAAAGTTCTACAAAGCACCATTGCTATAATAGACTCTGGCTCCGGTTTGACGAAAATAGCATTCTGTAAATTTATGAACTAGTGAAAATTCACGGCTAGTCGTAGTCAGAGTAAAAAGTGGACATTGGATAAAGTTTCCGAATATTTATGGGACAATTTTGCAAAGTTCTATCTTCTAGGATATAACGAATACCTTTAGTTGAAAATAAAATATTAGCTCTTTGTGCTACAAGTTTTATTAATAAAAATGTGCATTACGATCTAAACTTAGATAGGTTTCTTTCTAAATCTACACTTATATATTATAAAGAGGTACAGTTTGTCAGTTTGTGATGTTTTAAGTGCAAATAACAACATAATTGTTCATCAGTAGTAGGACGGGCTCTTTACTGTGGGACTTAAGGCGCTGTACTTAATCAAAATAGGCTTCACAAAACAGTTTTTAGCCAAATATTTACATTTTAGAGCAGCTAAAAAAATATATGTTAATCTTGATCATATTTATGGGGGGACCATTGTGTTCAAAACACGTTTTCGGTAAATTTTCTCGATAAAAAAAAAACCATAAAATAACCATTTAAATTGAAATTGTAGCAATTGTAACTGTATTATTTATAAACAAATCTTGATAATATTAATAACAGTGATGTAATATATAATAATAAAGGGAACTGTTGTTTTTATTTCTCGATTGGAATAAGATATTTGCAAGGATTAATGTATTAAATAACTCGAACGAGTCGAACGAAACGCTGCGCCATCGCGGCGTCTCTTCGCTTCTCTTTCATTTCTACGCGGAGCAACAGTGACAAAACTAATACGTAAAAGTCGTCTATTCACCGCGCCTTAATTTAGTGAAAACGTGCATACCAGTGCAGTACCTACCTCAGTGTTTTAGAATTACAGTATTTTTCAGTGATTTGTAACATAACCTACTAATACAAAAAAAAAATGCCTTTCAACGGGGTAATGCTACCAGCATCCTGGGGACCTGGCCATTCTGCCAGCACCTTGCCAACTAGAATAGTTTTAGAATTGTAGTATTTTATAAGTTTTATATATTTATTATAGGTAAGTACCATATAAATTTTAATTTAAGTATTTATATTGAATATGTCATTTAAAATAATAAAAACGAATAGCGGTCCGCCCCGGCTTCGCACGGGTGGACTTTTATAGCCTTTGTTACTCAGGGCTAATGTAGCATTCTCATGGTGAAAGGATTATCGAAATCTGTTCAGTAGTTTTTGAATTTATTCGAAACAAACAAACAAAAATACAAACTTTTCCTCTTTATAATATTAGTATATAGAAGATTGTTTAAATGAAAACTCGTATAATGAATGTTCATCTTTATAACACAACACGAATCATCATGTTGTGTTATTTACATTTTTTCTATCAATTAAAGCTTCATAAACTGGGATGTGCTAATCATATCACTACATAGTATAAAACAAAGTCGCTTGCCGCTGTCTGTCCATCCCTATGTATGCTTACACTGATCAAAATAATGTTTTTTTACCAAATACGCCATGTATTTAGCCTGTACGCATTTGGGTCAATTGAAAGTCGATTGAGTCAAAAAGACAGTATTCGAGACAATTACATTAAAAATTTGAGCAGAGGTAGGTACGAGGTTCAGTTTAGGGTAGAAATATTTTAGTAAAAACCGTGTTTTTGAATGAAAGAAATCTAAGGTTCGTTCAGGCAAATAAGAGATGGTGCTAAGTATGTCCATGTATTTATCAGAAAAAAATATAAACTTTAAATAAATACTATATTAAGTTGATTTGAGTAAACATGTCTGTATTTTACAATTGAATTGAATTGTTGTTGTGAGTAAAATATAAGTAAGCAAGACAAATCTTTATAATATTAACTCAATCAGGTATATTATGTTGACTTAGTTGCATAAGAAGTTTCGTTAAATATACCTCAATCATTGTAAGTACACCGTGTATTTGAGAGAACGATTCCCTTCAAGTACGTGCGGTACCTAAACCTAAGTCGTACCGTACTTCGCCGTATTTAAATACGTGGCGTATTTGACATAACTGAAACCAAGTTGAGGCAAAGTTTTCTTTTTATCAGTGTAGATCTTAGAAACTACGAACTATGATTTTGATGCGGTCTATATGTAATCTATGATACATCAGCATTGCACCCGTGCGAAGCCGGGGCGGGTCGCTAGTAACGACAATAAATTTTGATATTTTATTTTATTTTTATGTTAATATTTTTTCTCTACTTAGAACGAAAAACAGCGCAATATTGATCTACGGCATGCAATATGCATTGCATTCAAATGGCTTAGTTAGTTTGTAAATACGTATGTAATTGAAAATCGATAAAAGTCGTTTTTACATTACAGACATTTCAACTTAACACAAATTGTGAAATGACATTTTATTCCCACATCCCTGTCTACAATTTTGTCATTCTAAGCTTAGCTAATTCACTCTTTCCACACTAATTTTCCACACGTTGCCGCCTCGAACTATAAGTGGTGTACATCAAACTACTCCAAACAAGAAGTCCTTAAACAAACCAAACTGCTGTCATTTGAAGTTAACACAACGAAGTGCTACAAAACAACTAAAGTTTTCGAAGCTCAGTTGTCAACTGAACTGAGTACTGTAAAGTCCTTTTTTGGGTTCCGTACCCAAAGGGTAAAAATGGGACCCTATTACTAAGACTCCGCTGTCTGTCACTAGGCTGTATCTCATGAGAACCATGATAGCTAGACAGTTGATATTTTCTCAATTATAACAAATACATCTATAAACAAAATAAAATTAGTATTTAAGGGATCCCATACAACGAACGTGATTTTAATGCCAGTTTTTGCTATGAAAATCGCAACCCAAAGTGGGTAGAGCTACCTTAAAAAACATGTTGTATCGCTTAATATTGGTACGGAACCCTTTATGCGCAAGTCCAACTCGCAGTTGGCCAGTACTTTTACATTATAACTAAGTTCTTTAACTACTGGATGTTGGTAATACTGGATGTTGTTGATGACGGTTTGTGATGCAACTCGCAGTTGCCAAGATCAAGTGACTTATCACAAGTACCATAATATTTCAACTTTAGCACGAGATACATACATACATAAGCTCACGCCTGTTTCCCAGCGGGGTAGGCAGAGACAATATACCTCCACTTGCTACGATCCCTACACACATCTTTCGCATATTATTATGTAATTATATCGACAATAAAAATAGACCATAGATGAAACTATAAATTTTCTAGCTATCACACTTCATGAGATACAGCCTGGTGACAAGAAGACAGACAGAAAGTTGAGTCTTTGTAATAGGGTGCCGATTTTACCTTTTGCTTACGGAACCCTAATAAAAAAATCTTATTGCTTAAGGTTTACTTCCCTAATTGTCTTTAAGAAACGTAATCACCGAAAGCATTTAAACATAAGTCCCTTTCCGCATTAAAATGAGTAATTTGTTAATAAATCTTAAGTTACTCAGCTAATTGGGCATTTTGATCAACTGCGTGTAACAAACAATGTTAATCAGTCGGGACGGAGCGCTCAGTCGGGATGCTCAATCACACAGTCGCAACTAGTGACAAAGTAGGTAAGTGTTAGGTTTATCTGTTTGTTTGTAAGTCTACGAACTGCTCTAATTAATTCCGTGCTCTAGATTGTGTTGAGTGAGGGATGGTTGTGTCAAATTGATTTTAGACTATTTGTACATCTTAAATCGGTTCGACACTATCAAGCAATGTAGTTGACTCTCTCAACTATATTTCATGTAGACAGTTAGTATAAAATAAACGAGGCTATATTACTTTTATTTACCTAATAATAAAGCATCAATCTACAACCATATGGCGTAGCGATGTAAGTCCTGTTTTTTTTCGGATGGACTTAGTTAGCCACGTGGCTTTTGCTACTTAACCGGGCAGCAGAGCTCCAGCCTTAATAAATGGTTTAAAAACTACAAACTAAGCAACCTGCGCAAGAGGGCGCCCCCTGTGGGGCTTGGACCTCGGCTCAGGGCGGTCGCTGGCGATTGGGTTGGTCCTATCTGATCGCGCGATCCGTTGCCTGTGGAAACGGATCGCTCGTCAAAGGTGCTTTCTGATCGCGATATCAGTTTCACCTATAACTAATTTATGGAAAAGTGGAAATCTATCGCGCGATCCGTTTCCACTAAAACAATCTATTAAGTATTTTCCGGTCTGATCGCACAAATATCGAAAATAAAATAAAATATATTCGTACGTCTAAATGCGTCTAAAATTATCACTAAATTTTAAATAAACAATAGTCAGTTAGTTAATACTTATTTACCTCGCTCTACCTTTACATAAAAAACAAATAAAACAACTTGAATTAATCAACGAAATCATGTTAAATGTTATTTTAATAATTACTAAATTAAGTCGGAATACAATCATCTTTACAAAATATGTATTAAGGTCCGAATTTTATTTAATTTTCGATATTTGTGCGATCAGACCGGAAAGTACTTAATAGATTGTTTTAGTGGAAACGGATCGCGCGATAGATCGCACCTTTGAAGCTCGATCCGTTTCCACAGGCAACGGATTCTCTGAACGGAATTCGGGTCTACGAGGGCATCGGATAGTTCTTTGCAAACTAAGGGTCGGGAGGACGAGGGGAGATATTAGTCTTGGAAGTTGTAGGTCGCGCCGGACAAGACACCTTTATGTAAGTTTTTCTTCCGGGTCTGGTTGGTTGAGGGACTAGGCTACACTTCGTGTTTTGAAAGGTACCTTAAGTTGTTTCCGATTGTTATAACACGATGTATAGCAATTTAATACCAGAGAACGAGGATGAACTTTTACTTATGTGTTATAACTTAATACTGTAGTCATCAAGTCGCCTGAAAAGCGCGGTCGATGGAAAAATCATCCCTCGAGATGTGGCCCATGCTCAGCTGTGGACGTTTTACGGACAAATGATGATGATGATACTGTCAAGCTTTGTGACTATTCGTAAACATCTTCGAAGGGAAAGTCGATTAGATAGCAAAACTACTTACTACTTAAGCAATCTATTTGCGACATCTATATCCGTCGTCAATAAGGATATAAAAGAAACCATTTGTTAGGATTGAAAGTCATAAAACTTTTACTTTAATATCCTAAAGGTTTATGACAACTTTATCCACATGCAAATATTAATATTGTTAAGTGGAAGTTTTGTATTTTTGTTCCATGTTTGAAACAATAATAATAACTTCAAAACATAGATTTAAAAATTATTTTCTTTAACATTCTGAAAAGATTTAACGCATTGAATGCATTACACAACGTGTAGATAAGGGAATATTTAAATAAAATAAATACAGAGGTCGGCCGCTGCCGGGACATATACCAATAGAGTAACTCCAGCACCATCAAGCAGTGCACTTCCCTTCTGACCATGGACCACCTCTTATGTTTCCAAAGTTGCACACCTGCTTACTGTGACTGACCGTTTTCAGACGAGGTAATTACGTATCCTTAGGGGCATACAATATCGATCGTAAAATGACAGTGGCACGTTGTTCAATGCGTCTTTCGTATGCTCCACTCGATATGATGAGAATACAAAAAACTCGTTGGACAGATGCGCAGATGTCAGAATGCGGTCAGATTCGTTTGCCGAATTCTGAGCAGAAAACATCTGAAGCACCGCTGAAGAAATACACTGATCAATAATTTCCATCAAATAACATTTAAAAAAAGTGGTTTTTTTTGTCATTTGAAAACATTTTAAAATGCAAGTGAACGAATCGACGGGCCACAGTTAGTCTCGTGAAATCGTAAACAGAATTTTACTACTCTTCATTTTATACTAACTGGAAAAATCTGGAGACTTAAGATGGAAATTAAGATCATAAAGTATGAATAAATCGCTTGCATAGCATCGTAAAATATATATTCGGATGAAATATATTAATATGGATTGATTGAAGTTCTGTTTTACGACCATAAAACTAAAGAGGAGCTTAGGAAGGAGATTTTGAGAGAAGTCTATTTACTAAAATGTTATAATTTATAATAATTCTTTGTTCCCAAAAAAATGTTTAAATTATTTGTAAATACATATACCAGACAACATTCCAAAATCCTTTACAAATATTTTTTTTTTTTTCCGTCATAATTATTTTCAATCGCAATACATAGAAACTTCACCTATTTAAGTAAATGCAGTGAAAATATATCATTACATAGTCCATTTATCGAGAAGGACTATGAAAATGTATTCAAACTCAATATTTATACACATATTGATTATTTTCATTAATAATTCATATTGATCGTATAGAGGCAGTACAGAGACGGTTTGTAAGAACTCTATGCTCAAAATTTGGGCTAAGGCGTAAAATACCAGAGTATAGTGACCGGCTTCATAAATTTTCATTGCTAACGTTGGAAAGTAGAAGATGGATGAGCGACTTGTGCACACTCCACAAAATTATAAATGGTTCATTAGATAGTTGCCTCATTGAAAATTTAAACATTAAAATACCATTGCGATCTGTTCGTATTCCACAATTGTTTAATGTACCTTCAAGTAACAATAATGTATCTCACAATAACCCACTTTACAGAATGTGTAGAGATTATAATGCTATTTGCTCACAAACAGATATATTTCATGACAAATTCAGCACATTCAAATATTTTCTACTTCAATTCAACAAAATGTAATATTAATAGTAATTAACTTATATTTAATTGTACCTTTTACCCAAATTGTATTCATTTAGATTTAGATTAACTCTAGTTTAACTCTAATTTAACTTACAACGAAGTATTGTCTACTACAAGTGTTGTGTACAGCTGTAACTGGATTTCAGATTCACTCACAATGTATTAATATAGTTGTTTACTTTATATTATATAAATCTGATATCTGTAACTGTGCCTTCTAAATAAAATAAAATAAAGGCTTACGTATTAAAGAAAGTAATGATTTAATCAAATAATTATACAATTAAAGAATTACATTGTCTAGAGAGCTACCTACTCGCACTTATACCTATATTATACTAGCGGCCCGCCCCGGCTTCGCACGGGTGGACTTTTATACCCTACCCCTGCCCTACCCCTACCCTAACCCTACCCTACTCCTACCCTACCCCTACCATACCCCTTCCCCTACCCTACCCTACCCCTACCCTACCCCTACCCCTACCCCTACCCTACCCCTACCCTACTCCTACCCTACCCCTACCCTACACCTACCCTACCCTACCCCTACCCTACCCCTACCCTACCCCTACCCTACCCCTACCCTACCCCTACCCTACCCTACCCTACCCTACCCTACCCTAACCCTACCCAAAAGTATCCTACGTCCTTCTCCCAGTTCTTAGCTACCTCCCTACCAATTTTCAGCCAAATCGGTTCAGCCGTTCCTTGAGCTATAAAGAGTGTAACTAACACGACTTTCTTTTGTTTTTAAAATGTATTCTGCTATTCGGGACGGAAACAAATCCAACAAATCAAAAACCATGGCAATCGGTCCAGCCGTTCTCGAGTTATAAGTGTTGTAACAAACACGACTTTCTTTTATATATATAGATGTAGGAAACCTGGAAGAGTTTCTTTGTTTGCTTGAACGCGCTAATATCAAGAACTACTGGTCCGTTTTTAGTCTAAGATCCGAACCTACATCGACCTTCACCGAGCTGATAATAGAATGAAACATGTTTTATAATAAATTAAGTATATTAAAAAATATATTAAAAATGGGTTAGCTAAAAAAATCCTGGGCAGACTATTTATATTATTATTTAAAAAAATATTTTAATGAAATTTTAAAAAGATTAAATTAAATGAACGCAAAATCAGCGCTTGTTTGTTATTATAATTTTGTAATTATCCAATCAAGTGAAAGTAACTGTCATCTACACACCTTTTTGTACCTAGTAACCCAGTAGTTCGTCCAGGTCCAACCTAACAGCTGAACGTTCTATACGTTTAATAATTTTAGTAATAATAAAATTTACTTATTATCTTATCTTTTTTTAATGATTTTATTTCATTAAAATTAATTAATTTAATTCAAATCATTAAAAAAAGTCTGTCCAGGATTACTTTAGCCAACCCATTTTTAGGGTTCCGTAGCCAAATGGCAAAAAACGGAACCCTTATAGATTCGTCATGTCTGTCTGTCTGTCTGTCTGTCCGCCCGTATGTCACCGCCACTTTTTTCCGAAACTATAAGAACTATAATGTTGAAACTTGGCAAGTAGATGTATGTTGTGAACCGCATTAAGATTTTCACACAAAAATAGAAAAAAAATATAAAATATTGGGGTTCCCCATACTTAGAACTGAAACTCAAAAAAATTTTTTTCATCAAACCCATACGTGTGGGGTATCTATGGATAGGTCTTCAAAAATGATATTGAGGTTTCTAATGTAATTTTTTTCTTAACTGAATAGTTTGCGCGAGAGACACTTCCAAAGTGGTAAAATGTGTGTCCCCCCCCCGTAACTTCTAAAATAAGAGAATGATAAAACTAAAAAAAATATAAGATGTACATAACCATGCAAACTTCCACCGAAAATTGGTTTGAATGAGATCAAGTAAGTAGTTTTTTTTTAATACGTCATAAACCGTAAACCACAATTTACCTTTCATTCAATCAACTATAATTAACATCGATCAAAGTTGCAACTAGTACGGAACCCTACGTGCGAGAGTCCGACTCGCACTTAGCCGCTTTTTAATATATTTTCTAATATACTTAATTTATTATAATACATGTTTCATTCTATTATCAGCTCGGTGAAGGTCGATGTAGGGTCGGATCTTCTACTATTTGAAAAAATATGTCAGTGTTAGGAGAAGTTCTTAAGGGAACAGGAGTTACGCGAGTGAAACGCGCTCGAGAAGCTAGTAGACAATAAAATAATGAAAAAGTAAAACGAAACAAAATCAATAAACGTCAATTGATCTTGTTTCTTTTATTCGATAAGTATAGATTTCTTCGACTTCATTCCATCTTGTTATCTTTTTTATTATCTGATATTAAACTAATGCGTGGGTTATTGATTAAGTTTTCTTAGCACATCCCACACATTCTCTCTACGGGCTGTTGTTACCTTTGCCCTTTGAGCTCTATCGATTATTCCACAGAAATCCCACGCAAATTTGCGGAATTGTTAATTTTCATGAAATAACTGCCCTGAGACTAAACAGTGTAGGTGTCGACGAAAATGGGAGGTAAAATCGATTCCACGTGAATTACGATAAAAATATAATAAATAGATAGATATCATTTTAGAATATTGTAGGAGGTAGTAGAATGGATTTTATGACCGAGGTATTTAGTAAATAGAATAAACATCTTTCTTTTTTATGTTTGATCTTTATTTTTCAGCATATTGTACTGATTCCATACACTAAGTGATACTCTGAACACTTATTTGTAACACTTCTTGTTTCAATTAAGAGAGCCCTGACACCCATAACACAAGTTTAATCTTAGCTTGGGTGTCAGAACCTAAAACTGTGTATAAACCTACAATTTGTTATGATTTTAACATATGTTACTGAAACTGTATTTGCTCATTGAAATTGTAAAACTGGAAATAAAGATTTTATTATTATTATTATTTTATTATTAACAATACCTATATATTTAGTAGGTTATCAACAAATCATACTGTACATAATATACATTCAATAATATGTCGGCTACAAAACCCTTCCGGTTTTCGTAAACCCGAAGTACAAGAAGCACTCAAAATATTAATTAAAATCAATTAACCTCCCAGTGCAGTTTCAGGGCAGTTCTGAGCTGAGGTCCAAGCTTTAGAGGGGTTGCTTAGTTTGAGTTTTTCAACCACTTAAAGAATCTGAAATTCTGCTCATCCTTGTGATGATGCAAAAGGCCCGTAAAGGCTCATACCTATATGATATTAACATTGTATTGTCTCTATGGATGGATTGAAATTTCCAGCATCTAGTTAAATTTGCCGTGTGGTTTCCGGCTTAGAATAGACAACCCCATGTCCTCCCATGGGTGTCGTAAAAGGCGACTAAGGGACATATGGCTGATGGATGGGCAGCAGCATCTATTAGCTCAAGGTTTACATCTTACTGCGATCATCAATCCGCCTGCCAAGCGTGGTGATTATGGCAATATCCCTCAATGATCCTGGCTTGCCAAGGTCTGTTAAGAGGAGGCCCATGTTCAGCAGTCGACATCAACGGGCTGTTGATGATGATGATAACTACTAAAAATATAGACAAAGCCTGCCATCAGCGCGGGCGCATGTATTATGCATAGAGAAAGAATAGTTAAGCTAAGCTGTCTCGTTTATGATGTCATATTCAAACAATCATTAAATTCGGTTATCAAAAATCCATTAACCGAACATTTTTTTATTATACTAATCAAATACGGAGTGCCCCAATCTAATATTCAAGGAATAATTTAAGTCTAATATTGAATGGAAGAAAATACACTTAATGTTTCTAAATAAATTTAAAAAATATGATCACCGTAATATCACATAAATATGAATAAATAGGAATGAGTGACACCCACGGACTCCTCCTACCGTTCCTCTAGCATTTTATCGATTCAGCTTCAGCAGTGTAAAGCAGATCCGCCTACTTGTTATCAAGATTATAATAATTTACAAAATTATACATCCGCTAGCAAAAACAACATATTAAAATTCATACCTTTGACTTATCTTTCAGCTTCTCCCTGACACCAGAAAATTTAATAAATAAATAAATTAGAGATAAAATTCATTTTGTAGGCGGGCTCGTAGTTAGCAATAATATTTGGCAGAAATCCGAGAAAATTGTAACAAAATATAACTTTGTTATATTCAGAGACTTAAGAAGAAGAAGAAACATAATAGGTAAGTTTATTAACGATCATTAAATCGATAACAGTTTCAACTTTATGTAATGGCGATTTTTGGATCTAATCCCCCTCACGCTCTCAAGAGCAGATGAGATTCTAAGATGCTATATTTAGGTTTAGGTAAGTAAGACACGTATAAAGGATGCCGGATTGCTTCGTGCGTACCCGGCCCTCGCCAACGACGGATCGAAGGAGTGTCCGGGGGGTTTTAGTGGTGTAGGGTCCTCTCCTCGTGGTATGAGTAGCAACAGCGTGGTAAGCATACCACCGCTATGGAGAGGACGAGTCCCACATATCCCGCTACCAGTGCGCGGATATGCAGCAGTGGCAGTGGGAATGGGTTTCCCCCAGGACAACAAAAAAAAAAGGCGTGTCAAAACGGATACGTGCTGTAGGTACAAGTCTGACATATATTACCAAATCCATTGCTGAGTGTTACTGACTGACTAGACAGGTTGGTAAATAAAAAAATGTACGATAAATTAAATATTTTTTATTATTTAACTAAGAGTATGTTGATTCTATTAATCTTCTATATAACATGCAACTGTTTTTTTTTTGCCTCGTATTAGGCTGCCTGTCCACCGGAGCGGAGCTAGGTAGCGGAGCGGAGAAACGGAGAAATATTAACCAATAGGATTGCAGGAGCGGAGATTTTGTGCAATCCTATTGGTTAATATTTCTCCGTTTCTCCGCTCCATTACCCTAAATAGCCTAAATATTACATGCATATCTTATTGTTGAACGACTTTATGCAACATCAACTAAGTTAACATTCTCAGGCAACATTACAACTTCGCTCGTTCTCGCACTTTGCTTACGGCAAAAAATTACATCTATAATGACTCAAAAACTACCTTTTGAAAATATTAAAATAATAAATATCCCTAGCAGAGAAGTCACTTTATCTGCATAAAGAAGGTGTGATTTTATATAGGAACTGTGAGCGACAGACGTTTAACTTAAAATATCCCTTAAATTTGATTTCGATTTAGTCCAAACATATTCAAATCAAATATGAGATGGTAATAGCTATGCTAATGAAGGCCGCAGGCATCAATACTGGACGTTGTCAATTATATGTCGCAATAAATACGAATTTATTGGTTTGAGCAAACTTGGATATTAATTAAAACCCAAACACGATGAATGACAAACAATTTAAATTTCATGCAATTATTTACTATATTTAGGGGCCGTCCATTAATCACGTGAGGCTTGAAAGGGGGGGAGGGGTTTGACAAAAATCACGAAATGTCACACGGGGGGAGGGGGGTGTAGTAAGATATCATGTGTATTTATTTTTAGGAAATTATAAGTTCAGCCACACATTTTTTTATTGGTCACGTGATCAAACTTCTCATTTTATAACTAAGCAACGAAAAAATGATATTTAAGATAATATTCTAAAATATTCAAAAATAAATGTACAAAATTATTAATTAAAGATTTTAAAAGATGACAAAAATAATGATCTCGGAGTTTCTTATAGTCTTTCTTCTCCGAGTGTCACACCGTAGGTAGCTAGAGAAAGACTCGTAGGAAACTAGGATTGGGTCCGGTCGTCCGCGCAAGGCGAGGCTCGCGACACGTTCTATGCTTCAGACCCGATCCCAGCTCGCGCTCGTTGATCCTAATTATATTTTATACTAAGCGATTATCACATGCCATAACAATATTGGTAAATTTTATTTAATAACATTATTGTTGAAATGTAAACTAATTTATCAGTTAAGATTCTTTTTTTCTTTTTTCTTTTCATTATTATTGTATTTGACTTATAATAATAATTCGTCTACATTATCAATAAACGTTTTTATTTTATTGATAATTTTGACTAGAAATTTAAGATTTTTTGAAGATACTAAAAATACACGTGATGTTGGGTGGAGGCTGGGGGGGGTAGTCTTAAACGTCACTATGTATTACCAAGGGGGAGAGGGGGTCCAAAAATGCTTAAAAGAAGATCACGTGATTAATGGACGGCCCCTTATATTTTGTACGTGGGTTTTCAAGTGTATTTAATTAAATTCTCAATATTGTATTTACATTTTCTGCATAATATTAAATGACAAAGTAGGATTGTAATAAAGTTTGCGGTCAATGGGTTATTGCAAAAATGCTGCACCTAGAGGTCGAACGATATTATAATAAAACTTCTTAAAGTCTATTTTTAAAACTAAATTTATCCAAATGTACCAACTCACCAACCATACCTTGTACCTCTGAACTTGTTTGTAAGTAGTATAGTTGTTGTTGTATTTTTAAATTGTTAGTTTTGGAACTAAATACATTAGTATAATGAATAGCAAACGTTTCATATTTAGATTGTATATATTCCGACCAATAATGTTCAATCAAATAAGTAGTACCTACTAATATTTGAGCTGATATTGATTTGAGCTTGAAAAGGAAGAGAGGTTTTACCATAGTTAATATATTGGTGGGTTGGTTACCACAATATTATATAATAACACAGAGAAACACTTCCTTGGTATACACATGTTATAAATAATGTTATAGGAATCGGGACCAACGGTAGAATTTCGCGTTCTGGAACACAACTGGACATCTTAGATGAAAAATGTAAGATTTTTTAAACAGGATCGAACCCGTCCTCCGAAATTTAAAACTAGCCTTTTACCACTACGCGACGGGGGTTGTTTACATTTTTTCATGTTACTTATCCTAATAAATCTCACTAGAAACATAAATTCGTAAACCGCAAATCATACATTTTTCATGTTACGGATATAAGTATGCTATCAAAATCCGTTGAGTAGTTTTAAAGATTTAAGCATACATAGGTACAGACAGCGGGGAGCGACTTTTTATACTATGTATTGATGTATAAAAGCGTATCCTAGTTCAAAATAACAATGTCTAGCTGACAGTGTCTTTTTTAGGGTTCCGTAGCCAAATGGCAAAAAACGGAACCCTTATAGATTCGTCATGTCTGTCTGTCTGTCTGTCTGTCTGTCTGTCTGTCTGTCTGTCTGTCCGTCCGTATGTCACAGCCACTTTTTTCCGAAACTATAAGAACTATAATGGTGAAACTTGGTAAGTAGATGTATTTTGTGAACCGCATTAAGATTTTTACACAAAAATAGAAAAAAATCTATAAATTTTGGGGTTCCCCATACATAGAACTGAAACTCAAAAAAATTTTTTCATTGCACCCATACTTGTGTGGTGTCTATGAATAGGTCTTAAAAAATGATGTTGAGGTTTCTAATGTCATTTTTTTCTAAACTGAATAGTTTGCGCGAGAGACACTTCCAAAGTGGTAAAATGTGTGTCCCCCCCCCTGTAACTTCTAAAATAAGAGAATGATAAAACTAAAAAAAATATATGATGTACATAACCATGCAAACTACCACCGAAAATTGGTTTGAACGAGATCAAGTCAGTAGTTTTTTTTAATACGTCATAAACCGTAAACCGCAATTTACCTTTCATTCAATCAACTATTATTAACATCGATCAAAGTTACAACGAACTACAAGAACTTTTATACTTAGTTCCTTGTTGTATTCTTGATATCAAAAATAGGTAGGCACTTGACTAGTACGGAACCCTTCGTGCGAGAGTCCGACTCGCACTTGGCCGGTTTTTTATGGTACTAATCCTTCCCACACCCGCGACTGTAACTCCTGTAAGCCAAGATCAACAGCGGCACACCCGGAAGAGGCTTTAAGCTGTTTTAGGCTGGTCCCGAGTCACCTAAATGTCTTGGATCCGGCATCGAATTTAATCAGAAAGTTTATAGGAGGAGTTGGAAAGTAAAATTCCACTTCCCTCCAGCGCAAAGCGGGAGACATAAATGAACGAATGAGATGCTTAACCTCAAGAAGAGACACTGACAATTGGATAAATCTATTGCAAAGCACCACGGACATTGTGTTTTTTTAAAAAAAGGGTCCTTTTTATGTGAGCTGTTAGCTGACGGTGTCTGTCAACAATTTTTGGCCTTCCTTAAATATTTAACGCAATTTTTATTATTTTCTATATCTAGCACTACTTCGTAATCCTATATGCGTAGATTTTTAACTAATTACTAATTTCCCAGTATAGTCAACGCATAACAGTATCTCCAGTATTCAAAGTCAGATGTCAATAATACTCCGGGCGCTTGTTGAACAGAAACGATCATTTATATTCTATAGTTGGTCTACTACTACTCTAATAAACCACACAAGAGGATAGACACTAAACTTGTGAACTATCTAGACAACATATCCCCTAACGTAATAAGCCTTGATTATATTGCAAGAGAGCTCAATATTAAATAACTTGAATCGATTTACTAGCTATTTATACTGTTATAGTTTTAATGCCATCCGAAAATCAACTTAATGATAAGTAAGTCAGAATACATTATTGAAGACCTAGATCGTACACTAATAACATAAGTTAGTTGTTCTATTGATAGGTTAGATTAGAGCTTTATTGCTTAAGGTTTAAGGTTTAAAATGATTTTCACAAATGGTTTAAAGTTTGTAGACGTCAGATTAGAGCGTCTATACACTAGACTAATATTAGTTTACAAAGTTATGATTGAAGTATGATTGGGTATGGATAGTCAGATAGTAAATTAAAATTAATCTCGGTTTTACGATCACTTGTGCAATGTGCACGGAGTTGAGATGGACGTTTTGTTTTTGGACATCAGACGTCTGGAGATCGGTAATTTATAAAAAAGAGAAAATTGGTAAAAAGTTTTAAGGGATTTATTTATTTAGGCACCTCACTTGAGTACTTCGTAAGACGATGGGTATCGTATTATTCGGGTATATTAAGAAATATTTATATAAAGTTGAAGAGTTTGTTTGTTAACCTGAATGCGCAAATAAATAACTCAGGATTCGGTACGATTTGAAAACATCTTTCAGTGGTAGATGGACCATTTATCGAGGGTAGGCTATAGATTATATTTAATTATGTGAAGTTTCCACAGGGACTCTTAGGGTTATAGTGAAAGAGTAAGTTAAAATATTAGCCTGACAACATTGAATTGTAACGAATAGCTTAAACAAATAACATTGTTGATTTATGAAGTTTTCTTATAACTGAGTAAGGTCGGTTCTTACTATATTGTCAGCTGAATCAACAGGCGAACCGTAAGCTGGTTGATCGATCTTAATAAAAAATACAAATTAAACCATTTATTTTACTTTCTTTGCACTTCTCTATATATTGTTTCGAAGATTAATATCCCGCGGGCCCAAAAATTACATAATATCATATCTTTGAATGAACACCTATCTGTAACACAAGATAACGTGCTCTACTTCGTATTAAGTCGACGTATCATCATTAATCTCATCCAATTCATTTCTCCCCACTGTTCTTATTAGTTGAGACGTATTCAGTACAGACTGACACACTGGAGGGTACTGTTGGGGGGTAGTGTGCGGAAAATGTTTATGTCGGTTGTTTGGGGTTTAGTTTGATGGTGTGGACCGCAGAAGTAAATTCATTGGAAGAGGTGTAAAAGTAAGGAGAGGAATTGCTAACTTCTATCGCTTTTTTTTATTTTTTTTAAAAAGACAACTCCCGCACTCGTGAAATAAATCCCTGTGTTGCGGGGGACTTTACAAACATACATTTCACGGACACAAAGAACACCCAGACTCAGAACAACTATTTGTGGTTCACACAAATAATTGTCCCGGGTGGGAATCGAACCCAGAACACCAGGTCTCAGAGGCAACTAACGTAACCACTGAGCCACCGGTGCAGTCAAAACTTACAGACTTACTGAATTGAATAGCAAAATACAACTACTGTAGTGTAATTTTGACACCACAGCTTATTTTGCTTGTGGTCTTAAGAGTATCTGAGAGTATATCAACGTTCGTATTCTAATATTGACTTATTTTATTTTATTTATTTTATTTGCTAACCACTATATTATGATGTAAATAGTACCAATATGAGGAACCCCCCCGGTTTTTTTTTTAAATCTGCCCTTTAGTTCCAGTGTAAGACAGAGAGAGAGAGAGGAGGGAGTTGCTCTGAAACAGTACTGCTTTGTTAAACATTGTAAAATACATATCTTTTTGTAAAGTATTCCACAGCCAGTGATAGTAAAACAAAGTGTCGATTCAAAAAAATGTTAATTGTATTGAAAAAACCATTAACGTATCGTAAAAATGAGCATGAGTGTCTTAAATCGTTCATCCTCTACATCTGTGTAGCGGATCTACAAGACAGATAAATGACCAAAGTTTTACCAATTACAGTAGTTTATAGTGCGTGTACGTTTTATCGCATTATTTTCCTAACAATGTGCGGTAGTAAAATAATCTCAAAGATCTTCTTTTATTACTTTAAACTTTTATTCGCAATCAGTATTTTCCAACTAAAATGTTTGAAATAATTGAAACTAAAATCCATAAATACATTGATCGGTATTTAGAGCCCTTTCCTTAACTAAAACCTAAAAGAGGGATCGAGAATTAAAGTACAATTGAATATAAATCAAACAAACTTTAAGACTTTACTAAGTCGTAGACAACGTATTCGGAGGTCGTGGGTTCGATCCCCACGACAGACAGGAAATCTTTGTGCAAATTTTAAGATTTATTTTCGTGACTGGTTGGTTGAGGGACTACCCTCCGTGCCTCGAAAAGCACGTTAAGCCGTTGGTCCCAATTGTTATAACATCATCGATAATCGTATATCAAGGAACGAGCAGCAGCGTTTCCTTGTGTAGTACAACATAATACTGCGGTCACCAACCCGCCTGCCAAGCGTGGTGACTATGGCAAATTCCCTTCTTCGAGAGGAGGCCCATGTTCAACAGTGGACGTTATACGGGCTGATGATGATGAAGTCGTATTGCTTAAGTATATATAGCTAATTTTCATTGGGATTTTTGTTTTTATTCAAGTATTTGTTTCGCAATCTTCACCTTCGTAATAACCTAATAACATAAACATCCGAAGCAAAAGCTGTGATTGCCACATAAGCATGACTTAATCTGCAATTAAGGAGCAATTAATCTTATAGATGTCGCTTTTATAATTGGATGACTCGATTTCTAGAATAAATTTGCCGACACGCTGCTTAAGTAGAGCATCTTTCATAGTCATTCATATGGAAAACGATAACAGATTCTCGTAACTTGCAAAAAAATATTTTTACTGTAATTTATTAGAACATTTTTATAATTTTTTTAAAGAAAAGATTGCCTTTCTCGGGGTAATAATAATTATGGTTTAAATAAAATTTAAGTGCCGTGCCTCGGAAAGCACGTTAAGCCGTTGGTCCCGATTATTATAATATCATCTATAATAATCGTATATCAAGGAACGGGCAGCAGCGTTTCCTTGTGTGGTGCAACATAATACTGCGGTCACCAACCCGCCTGCCAAGCGTGGTGACTATGGCAAATAACCTCCCGTGGGAGGAGGTCCATGTTAAGCAGTGGACGTTATACGGGCTGATGATGATGATGATGATGATTTATTATTATTAGTATTATTTATTTATAATATGACCGACCCCTAAACACAGTCCACTAGGCCCATTATTGAATATGAAGCTAGAAATCTAACCCGAATCAAATCCTCACACACATGACAATCTCCGACAGGCCTAAGATACATCCAACGAGATACATTTAAAATGGCTCCGCTTCAATAGAAGTGATGGCAGGAAATAGGATTTGCGGCTTCATACGCTTCAGATACTTTGTATAAAAGTCAATAATAGCGTTAGTGTGTCCGCACTAGGTAGATAAACGCAGCATTTATCTATTTAATCTGAAGCAGCTGTACGTAGCCTAATGGCTAGGGCCGTATCAGATCATGTCGGCGAGGTCGCCGGTTCGATCCCCACATATTGCACTACCGACCTAAACCAGTGGGTGTAGGTCGCGTAACACAAGCATTTTAGCTTAGCACGTGGAGTGAACAAGACTACTGTCCAAAAATTCTAAAAGTACTAATTATGAAAAAAAAAAACACAAAATCTCTAACGGATGACAAACGGTATGGTAGGCAATTATTTAAACTTTTTACTACACACACCATCCGGTCTACTACGCGTAGTAAGTATGGCTAAACCCCCTTCGGAGAAGGTCTATATCCAGCAGTGGACTCTGAACAATCGATAATCATAAACCACTGAACACTGCAACACTGCGATTTACGCAAGAGAGTCATATTAATAGTTCTTTATGGCGATTACCCAGAAGATGGACAGATCTTATTAAATCGTATCCAAAATGCTCCTTCATTGTCTGTATACGTAATAGTACGAGTCGAGGGTGACAAAGAAGCTTATTAGGCTGCCTGTCCACCGGAGCGGAGCTAGGCTGCGGAGTGGAGAAACTGAGAAATATTAACCAATAGGATTGCACAAAATCTCGGAGCGGAGATTTTGTGCAATCCTATTGGTTAATATTTCTCAGTTTCTCCATTCCGCAGCCTAGCTCCGCTCCGGTGGACAGGCAGCCTTAAACTGGTTACCATGGCCGTTACCAGCTTTTGTTTTAGGGGCTAATATAATACAGTTTAGTTTCTGGGGCAAAACAGACGGTGATGGTGTTACAAGAAGAAGAGTTTGACTCTCTTCTCAGCTTTTAAAATAAGGTTATAATAGGCACTGGATTTAAGCCATTGGCCGCAACCAAACTACGTGCGATCGGTTATCAAACCATCAGGGCACTTGACCAAATCCACTCTGTCGGAAGTGAACGACTAAGAGAAGGAGCGGTTTTATAGTATAGTGCGAATATTCCCGTGGTGTACACGGGGCGGAAGTCGTTGTTTGTTGGTAAGAACTAGATGTTATAAAACTTAGAACTTTAAATAGGCCATTAATCATTATAATCAATATAATCTAGATATCCTACATTATTCTTTTTTTTCTCACTAACTTAAAAAAAATTACAATTACATTGATCACGTAGACATAGACTCAGAACTACACCATCCGATGCCCTCGTAGACCGGAAATCCGAGAGGCCCACGAACTGTAAAGTAGAGCTACAGTTGCACAAAACTCCCCTAAAATACAAAAAGTCAAAATCCATCAATCTCATCGCCCGCGACCGCCCTAAGCCGAGGTCCAAGCTCCACAGGGGGCGCCCTCTTGCGCAGGTTGCTTAGTTTGTAGTTTTTAAACCATTTATTAAGGCTGGAGCTCTGCTCGCCTTTATGCCCGGTGAAGTAGCAAAAGCCTCGTGGATACCTACGTATGTACAACCAAAACAAAAAAAACAGTACATCAATTCACGGTTGACAATAATAATTGTCGCATATGGAAATCGAACTCAGAACCAGGTATCAAAAGTAACTGCCGCAGCCGTAACCTTCGGTGCACTCAATGAGAATGAAATGTTAAAGAAAATTAATATTCATTCATGATCCTCTGAAATTAAATTTCTTCGGAGGAACAGTAAACTTGGATTAACTGCAAAGCCATGGGAGTGGCTTGTATTTAGATGAAGACGTTTAAAATCATATCGGTAACTAAGTAGGTACCCACGTCTGAAGCTTGACATTATAAACCCCAAACAAAACCTAAATTAATTTAAATCAAGATCTTAGTTAATACTTTCGTCGCTTCAAATTAATTAATCAAAGTTTAAATTAATTAATCTTGAGCTTGGGGTAATGTTCATCGACCGAATATTTTGTAACGTTTAACGCCATAACAAAGCCTGAAAATCGATGTCTAGCTTTTTATTATCAAATATTTTAATTTATGTATTTCTCGTGTATTTTTTGCTGTGTACAAGAAAGGTAATAATTGAATATTGCGTGTTTGAGCATAATAAAACAAACCTATAACGCACCACGGCACGTTGGCGCTCAAAAGAAAATACTAACTAACTAAACAGGTTTTTGTATAAAAATGATTGAGTTTTTAAATAATTTAATGTTACCACAGGTTGTATAAATTCCTATGTTATACTTATCTCTCCCTTTCTCTCCCTTCCAGTTGTGCATTTACTGGCTCTTGATTTAGAACTATAGGTTAATAGATTATATAATAACAAGCGAGACTAACAGCTGAAGGTGCTTATCGAAGCACGGAGGGTCCCTCAACCGACAGGACCCGCCAATTTATTATTTTGTCAACCAATATTTTTCTTGGGTGGAAATCGAAATCACAATGTTCAAACCTTGAGCAACTTTGGAGGTTGCCTTTATGGAGATCGAATTTTCGCAGTAACCAAAGATCGCATTGAACGTGGAAAATGTAACGGTACTGACGCTCTTTCACCAATACAGCTAATAATGAAATGATAATTCCTGAAAAACAAGAGCTTCTTAATATATCCGACACTCCGGAGAAGTGTGCGCCCATAAATGCGATGCATCACCTCCTTCTCCCGAGCGTTAGGCAGCACTTAACTTTCCAATGCCCTTATAGACCTGAAGTCTAACTCCCGAAGGCTCCCGAACAGTAGAGCGACAGTTACACAAAATTACCCTAAAGTTCGTCATTCCTCAATACCACTACCGGTGACCGTCGTCGCGTAGTAAGCTGAGGTCCAAGCCCCCTCTTGCGCAGGCTGCTTATTTAATATTTTTTAAATCTTTTATTGAGAATTTATTATATATTTAATTTCCTTTATGCCCGGTGAAGTAACCTCATGGCTAAAAATAAACCGTGATTTTAATCGTTATAATTAATAATTGGGAGAACGTAACATTAAAACATAAAAAAAAGATTAGGGAAAAAAGTTTTCTCAAGGAGACGGCAACGTTAAATATACAAAGCAAAATGAGTTCTAGTGCACACATTATTTTGGTGTGTACACAGATCGATCGTACTACCAAATTAATTAATTTAGCTAAGTATTAGGAACGACTAAAATATCACTCAGAATTTATTAAGTCCGTTCAGAAAGAATAAGAAATTGTAGTCGTGCAGAAACTAACAGACTGATTGATCAACGCACAGCTAAAACGAACCATGAAATTTTGCACATATATTCCTTAAGTGACGTAGGTGTGCACATAGTAGTTGCATAATGTGTCTAAAGAAATAAAATTCGACGCGGACCAAGTCGCGAGCAACATCGAGTTATTTATAAATGAACAACTGACGTGACTTGGATGTTTCTAGATGCTTATATAAAGGCATGTCGTCAAGAAGTGTCTCGGTTTACACTAGAAGGATGACATATATTTACTTTGTGAGTAACAAGAAAAATTCACCTCCGACAAGCCGAGTTAAGGGTAAGGCTTGTTCTGCCGAAGACTATGATAAAATCTCTAAACTGGGCCCTCTTTAACATTTAAGGAGCCACGGGCACACAAGCATCATGGTCAACTAATTATTTATACAACTGAAATGTAACTAATTTCAACTAAAACGAACTATTCTACGCCTATGCTACTTGCAACGTTTGCTGAATGCTGGCAACATTGGCCTGTTGACGATGCTTTAACGTGCCACAGTAACGAGGGCCGATGCGAGGTATTTATTAAAGAATAGCTTGTGCCCGCGTGGAATAGGTAGTTACTTTGGGCTGACCCCGATTTTTGATTTCTTTTTTTATCTTTTGTATTTTTTTTTTATATAAAATATATATCCTTTGTTACTTTTAATACCTCCAAGAATAAGTTGAGAAAGTTCCATGATGATAGTTTTTAGCAAGCAAGCTTACAATTGATACCAAGTAGGGATAATAAAAATCTGGTTTTCAAAAAATCATGAAGGTAATAATTTCTTATTTATTTATTTATTTATTTATTCTTTATTGTACACATGAAATTGGAGTAAAAAAACAACATTTAAAGATGATGTACAATGGCGAGCTTAACTCATTAATGAGTTTTAAATATTAATAACTAGCTATCCCGCGCGTTTGCACCCGCGTATATACCGTTCCCTTAGGAATCTTGTCTAAAATGCAGTGTATGACACTCACAAGTAATGTGGCTTTCTATCGATCGTTGACAGTTATTTCAAACAACTGACAGTAATATCAATTGATTACCAAAATAATATTGCATTTAAGTTTTCTTACATCTTCTTATATCTCGACGTTATTTTTTTTTCTTTCGTTAGAACTTTCTCCTGTAATAACAATCACAACAAAGAAAGAATTAGCGAAATCGGTTCGGCTATTCTCGAGATTTGCACTTAGCATATTTTATTGAACCTGCTTAATTTTGTTGTCTACATTCACTCGACTGAGATCCGCAGTGGAATTAGAGTAACAAATTATGTTCTTATTAGTAACTTAACTATATTTTATGTCGAAATAATCAACAAATGAGAAAATGGTCATCATTTATTTGAGCAACAAAGCAAACAAGTGGCATCCAGTTATTAAAATTCGTTTGATAAAAAATGTTTCTAAAAACTAAAAATATGTATTTGATTTTCCGCCTAACGTATTTCATATTTTCTCTATTTTGTTTGAAAAAACATGGGCATTTCAAACGGTAAATAAACATTGACGCAGTTTTCTAAATTGAATGCCTATGTTATTAGTATTCAATGTTTTTGTTTTATTTGTGTTTGTTAGTTTATTTTATGCAAGGAAATAACAAATTGTAGAGCTTTCATTTAATAAATAAACAAAGTGTATGACGGAAAAGGAAAAAAAAGCCAATGAAGGACAGGGCAACCCTTATAACAGCTTGGATACACTTTGCTATGCTTTTGATGATACTTTCAATCATTTCCAGGGGCACAGTCCCCCATTCTTCAAACTGCGCCAATTGCAGGTTATCACCAATCCTGGGGACAGAACACAAAATTCATAACATGTTCTAAGATCTCAATTATTTAGTATTAGTCAAAGAAAGTGTATGCCTTACCACTTTATTCAGGTGAATAGGCATCATCTGTTCCCTCAACCATAAAATAATAAAATGCATCTGATGATCTTTGAGTTCAGCCAAAATTTAAATTGATCACACCATTAGAGCATGGGCTATGCTCCAATGATATTTTGCTGGTGCTTGAATACATTTCTCACAACTCAACTTATTAGCCTCTAAATTTTTTTTTTTTTTTTTTTTTTTGGTTTTTTTTTTTTGGTTTTTTATATACAACTCCCGCACTAGGGAAATAAATCCCTGTGTCGCGGGGGACTTTACAAACATACATTTCACGGACACACAGAACACCCAGACTCAGAACAACTATTTGTGGTTCACACAAATAATTGTCCCGGGTGGGAATCGAACCCAGAACACCAGGTCTCAGAGGCATCTATCGTAACCACTGAGCCACCGGTGCAATAATTCCTTAAGATAACGATGATACACATGAATTTAAGAACCTACTTTTTTTCCCGGGGATTTGTAGGATTGTCCTCTCCACAGCGATGATATGCTTATCATTCTACGAGAAGCACCATGAAGATTTTAGTGGATAAGCCCTCTACCAACTAAAACCCCCCGGGTGCTCCTCCAAACGCCAATAATGAGGGCACAGGGAACTGCTCATGCATGATATCATGATATAATGGAATTTGTGTAATTATTGTTATTTCTACATATTATAAAAAGATCTTGTTATTATTATTTTTATCGAATAAGTCTCATAATTAAGATCTTATTTATTTAATTATTTGTTTTGTATTTTTAAATTGCTCTTTTAATAATAAATTAATTTTATATTATTATTTTAATTGTTAAGTAAAAAGTCATATTATTATTTTCCACTGTCCAAAATTGATTGATTTATTTATTTTTGTTTGTTTATAACTTGGCGTCATCAGTAGAATACCAGCGCTACATTCATACACAAATGTGTGGATGTAGCATAATGCTGCAGTTGGTGCCTATTTATGGTGCACATGAATGTCTATCACCTGTAAATTTAATATTGTAATTTTTCAACAGTGCATTATGAATAAATATTTTTCTTTCTTCTTTCTTCTTTCTTCTTTCTTTATTTATATCCAGTGGCATGTGGTTATATCGTGATCTTTGTAAGCAAACGTATTCACCTTAAGTGTGTTTCTAACTAAGGGCGTGTATAGTACGTGGGTGCAGTGGAGCACGCTTAACGAGCGGGCCTCATTAGGTACGCTCCGGTTTCCGCTAAGCTGTGGCACTTCCTGCCAGAAGTCACTTCCAGACCGCACAAAATAGTAGACTTTTGTTTTTTACTAAGAATATAATGTATAACAAAGTGATCATATCATATCTCCAGTTCCCGTGGGAACTTAATAACGAAATATATGCTCATGGCATTTCTCGGTAAATGGGCTGTCCAACACATAAATAATTATTTAAATCTGTCCTGTAATTCCTTAGATTATCGTGTTCAAGCAAACGAACAAACTCTTATATCTTTATATATATAATTCTTCTGTGAGTGTGTATGTCACTGAACTTCTCTCAAACGACTGGACCGATTTTGATGAAATTTTTTGTGTGTATTCAAGGGGATCTGGGAATGGTTTAGATTCACAATTTTGTCGCTGGACAATGTTTTTTTAATTAATTTTTAATTTATTAGTAGTTGTTGATTTTGGAATGTTTTACATTGGATCCGACAGACGGCGCTACCATCGCAGTGTCAAATTTTAAATAATATTTAGGGTAGGGGTAGGGTAGGGGTATGGTAGGGGTAGGGTAGGGGTAGGGGTAGGGGTAGGGTAGGGGTAGGGTAGGGTAGGGGTAGGGTAGGGCTAGGGTAGGGTAGGGGTAGGGTAGGGGTAGGGTAGGGGTAGGGTAGGGGTAGGGTAGTGGTAGGGTAGGGTAGGGGTAGGGTAGTGGTAGGGTAGGGTTAGGGTAGGGATAGGGTAGGGCAGGGGTAGGGTATAAAAGTCCACCCGTGCGGAGCCGGGGCGGGCCGCTAGTATGAGTTTAGATTTTAAAACTATAAGGACTACATATCCATAACCAGCGCGGATACGTTTCACTTTCCGCGGCAGCAGAGGGAATACAATACAATCCAAAAAATAAGTAACAAAAAATAAAAACAAAAAAGGTACCGTAAAATTAATTCCCTATTATCTGCCTTAATTGCCTAGTTACAAGTTATTTTCTATTCATAATTTAAATCAATATAATAACCGGTCAAGCGTGAAACATCTCGCGTTCTGTAGTATCCTTAGGATTTTTTTTTTGTTGCTGACCAGGCGAACCGTTATCCTGCCGAATTGCTTCGTGCGTACCTGGCCCCCGCCAACGACGGATCGAAGGAGTGTCCGGGGGTTTTAGTGGTGTAGGGTCCTCTCCTCGTTGTATGAGTAAGTATACCACCGCTATGGAGAGGGCGAGTCTCATATCGCTGCTTTAATGTAATATTGACACCAAATAAGGTTATGGTTCAACACAAATTGATCTGTAATATCACGAGACTAAAACTCATTATCATTAGTTACACATTTGCATTTGTGTCACTATAATATTAAAGCAGCGATATATCCCGCTACCAGCGCGCGGACACGCTGCAGCGGCGGTGGAAAAGCGTAAATGCATTTCTCCCCCGGAAAACAAAAAAAAGGCAAACCGTTATCCACCCAATGGTAAGTGGCATAGGTCCAAATTTAGGACAGCTTGTGTCACTTAAGTAGATATGGACAGCCCTAGCCATCTTTGTTGCAATTGGTACCCAAAATACATATTTCGTATTACAAACAGACACTTCAATTTTGTTTATTTGAAAAGATATCTGGACCTCAGAAGCATAATGACGGATGTACTATTAACATCAGAATTGATCAGAAGCATTTGGTCGTATGTTGCAGTTTACGATACAGGCACATACGACGAATGTTTCTGACGTACAATGACACATCCGATCTTATGCTTCTGAGCTCCAGTATATAGATTGTGATCTTAATCTTCAACTTCTACAAGGTGTAATGGAAAGGGTATATACATAGAAAGAGCAAGGCTTCTTTGGATCATAACAATCGATATGGCAAGGGTTTCAACTCAAAATAGAATAAAAAAGTTAGTATTATTTTACAAACAAAAAATAAAAATGCGGATCCCTTTATTCAGAAATACCAGGAGTAAGAGGTTTATTTTTACTTGCAAATAGTTCGTTGACATCGATCAGCTGATTGAGTGCTAGTGATGTATTTATTTCAATCTGAAAAATTTTGGTTTCTGGTATCTATGAATTTAAAAAAATCATTACTTCCGGACTTGTAGAGATAGGATTAAATAACCCTTGCCATATCGTTTGTTATCATCCAAAAAAGCCTCGCTCTTTCTATGTATATGTCGCAGGCATTTTGTGTGAATCCGCCGTTTACATACGGCGTCGTCAGTTTAAAAACGCTCGCTGTTATATAATATGCCGAAGGCAAAATGATAACTCGTTCAATTGTTTTAATTTCAACGTTGGTTGTAGTTTTAGAGTGACCATGAAGAAAACACAGTTTGGACTTTGGACAAATCACACTTTATTTCAGCAATTGTCAGCAGCTCTTTGGTTCTCTTAATGTACTTCGTTAAAATATTTCAGTAACAAAAACGACATATAAATTATAAACAATAATTAAACTTCTTAAGATAATATGACACTTTGAAATAAAAACAATTAGGTAGGTACATAAATCATATTTTGAAGTCTTACATTTTCATCACACTTACAAGTCATTTCAAAATTATTAAATTAATAATATTTAAAAAATGTATTTCCGCAAAATTTTTAAATCAACATAGTTATAATTTTTTTATGTCTTGCTTAGTTCGTTTTTTTTTTTAATAAGTCTTTTCTATACCCCTACACAATCAAATACAAAAATATTCAAAGAAAAAATATTCAGAAAAATATTATTAAAAGAAATCAAGAATAACTATATATAAAATAATAATAGGCGGGTTTTACTTATAGAGAAATCAATAATTATTTATTTGCGCATGTCAAACTTGAGTGACATTTGGACCCACAAAGAACATTCTTTTTAAAACATGCGCATCGGTTATTTTGGCACTGTCTTTTAGCCGGCTTGCATAAGCATTTGCTGAAGCCTTGTCCGCCAAATAAAGATTCTTTAGAAACAGCTTCTCTTAAGGATATTACATTTTGAGGAATTTCTTCAAGGTATTTCTTTGACGATATTTTTAATTCTTGTCGGTTAAACCAGTTCTTGATAATCCCATTACTTTTGCCAATTTGGTAAACGCCGTGTCTCATATCCAATACTTTTCCTGATATATTTTTAGCATCTATGGGACCTCTATAAATTTTTGAGACGTTGAAAAAAACGCTATCTCCAATATCTAGAGCTGGAAGTTTCTTAGCCGTATCAGTAATCATTTTTTCCGCCGCTCGTTTTACACCTTGATGTGATTTATTCCTCTCGAATTGTATGTCCTGTTCTCGTTTACACATCAAACACAAAACACTTGCACCGTAACCTTCGTTACCAATCGTTTCCCCGCAAATAGTGTGAACTGCTTTGAGACAAAAACAACATTGATGGGCGCCACTAGTCCCGTCTTTACACACAACGCATCTCAACTCATTTTCAAGAGTACAATCCTCATTTTAATCATGCATCACAACAGAATTTGCTAGAACAACGTTGCTATCGGCGTTTAATGACTCACTTGGATGTTGAATAGAAGTACTGGTATTAGTAATATTGATAGAGGCGTTAGTTGGCACAAGCAAAGTAATTAATTCATTAGACATTATGATAACAGAACTGTTTGTGACTTGTGGAGAATTAATGAGTCTCATCTGTTACATTTTTTGAATGCACATCCAAAGAGCTTTCTAAAACTGAATTCCTATTTTCTACTGGCAACATAGTGATGGAACCAACTTCGCCTTTATTTGTCATCAACGTCTCTGACTCATTATCATTACTTGTATTTTTGAAAGCATCAAAATTTGAAGTCTGGTTTTCCAAAGTGTTGACTTGAACAACTTCATTAAGTTCAATTGGCCTTTGAACACCCACTTGTCTTCCATCACAAACGTCTTGTAAGTGTTCTTCAGTTGTGATATGCTGAAGAATGACGTGAGGAATGCTAGAACTTCGTAAACCAGATTTTGGTTCGCAACCAAAAAGAGCACGAAATGGCGATCTTCCGATAATTCTATGGAAAGATGTATTTTTACTATATAGCACGAAGAAGCAGCCCATTGCCCATTTTGTAGAATCATTATCTCGCATCCAAGCACGAAGCATATATAGTCGATTGCTTTTCTCACGATAACAAATCTGTCCTTAATTCGGTATTGAATTTTGTCTCGACCACCATGTCCGCAGCCTCTATGAATATCTAATAATATGTCGTAATATTCTTCTACCCGAATTATTACACGAACCGTCGGACTGTCAGGGCTATCTTTTTTTAAAATAAGGTAGTTCACATCACCAATACTCATTATCTCATATTTTTTTGACCAATAATACTGTGCAGGGGTCCTACGAGAACCAGATTCTATGGACACCTTAGCATTTTTTAGGTGCCGGATAACCTCAAAAATCTTCTGAATTGTCCACAGCTTTTTTATTGCTCCCGCTTGAAGATCGTAAAACTTTTTTAACTCACTATATTATATGCCTTTAAAATCACAATTATTTTGTGAAAAGTCTTTTGAACACGTAGTATTTGCACTATTTTCAGTAACTTTTTGTGTCACAAAACCACTACTTGACGCCATTTTGTTTCTTTTGGTCAACAGCGACGCGCGTGGTAAGAAGAATAACTAAATACATCAATTTGCCGCGGCATTATGTAGATGGCGTTTGAATCGTCAATCAAATGTTTAGGCATTATGCCTAATGAAACGGCAATATACATTTTGCCTTCGGCATATTATATAACAGCGAGCGTTTTTAAACTGACGACGCCGTATGTAAACGGCGGATTCACACAAAATGCCTGCGACATATACATATACTCTTTCCGTTACACTTTGTATAAACATTAGTTTATATTGCCATGTACTGAGATGAGACAGATACGTCAAGCTATTACTAGGAACTCCTTTACCCGCGAATTCAACCTATATAGGATTAAAGTCAAAATATGAAGCTGTAAATACCACTGAGGGATTTCGCCTTTTAACTCCGATCCCCGAAAAACAACTTTTTGCTCGTCGTAAACATTTTTATATGAAACGAGAGATATTAAATAAAAAAAGGTTGTTTTAATTAAATAAGTGCTGGTCCATTATCTCTGCTATCTTTTTAGGGTTCCGTAGCCAAATGGCAAAAAACGGAACCCTTATAGATTCGTCATGTCTGTCTGTCTGTCTGTCTGTCTGTCTGTCTGTCTGTCCGTCCGTATGTCACAGCCACTTTTTACCGAAACTATAAGAACTATAATGTTGAAACTTGGTAAGTAGATGTATTTTGTGAACCGCAGTAAGATTTTCACACAAAAAAGAGAAAAAAACAATAAATTTTGGGGTTCCCCATACATAGAACTGAAACACAAAAAAATTTTTTTCATCGAACCCATACGTGTGGGGTATTTATGGATAGGTCTTCAAAAATGATGTTGAGGTTTCTAATGTCATTTTTTTCTAAACTGAATAGTTTGCGCGAGAGACACTTCCAAAGTGGTAAAATGTGTGTCCCCCCCCCTGTAACTTCTAAAATAAGAGAATGATAAAACTAAAAAAAATATATGATATACATTACCATGCAACCTTTCACCGAAAATTGTTTTGAACGAGATCTAGTAAGTAGTTTTTTTTTAATACGTCATAAACCGAAACCACAATTTACCTTTCATTCAATCAACTATTATTAACATCGATCACAGTTACTACTACTAACTAGCACGGAACCCTTCGTGCGAGAGTCCGACTCGCACTTGGCCGGTTTTTTTTTATTTTATTTAATTAAACATTCAAAAGAAAATACAATTTTATTCCAACATCTCCGGTTTCAATATGTTTTCACGATGGAGCGGAATCATTTTATTCATGCATGCATAACAGTTACTATTACGAGGTACGTCAATTAAATTTTACTAGCTTCCCGCGCGCGGTTTGACTCGCGGGGCTACCGTTCCCGTGTAATTTTATAATTAAATAATATATATAGCCTATGTCATCCGGGGATAGTGTAGCTTCCCGAGGTTAAATTTTTTTTCCAGTCGGTCCAGTTGTTTCGGAGCCTATTCAATACAAACAAACAACCAAATCTTTTCTCTTTTTTTTGTTGAAGTGGGTGATATAATAAAAAGGTTTGATTCCTTTCAATCTTCATTTCTTAAATGTGTTTCATATTCCTACAACAATAACTTGGCTATAGGTTACAACTTCATGAATACAGATACAGAGAGCACTTATTTTATAATTCTACCTCAACTGCACATGAAATATAATTTATAGAGTAGAAATGTATCTTCATAAAGCCGGACATATCTAGCCGGAATTACATCTCTGTAGTTTGAGGTTATATAAAGTAGACGTCGCACTGAAGCTCATTTCTCGTGGTTAATTGTATTTATTTAAAGAAAATACTGTTTTTTTTCTTTTTTTTCGGATTGACTTACTTAGTTAGCCACGAGACGAGGCTTTTGCTACTTCACAGGGCATAAAGGCGAGCAAAGCTCCAGCCTTAATAAATGGTTTATAAAGGGCGGTAGCTGGCGATGAGATTGAGGGATGACGTTTAGTATTTTAGTGGAGTTTTGTGCAACTGTCGCTCTACTTTACAGTTCGCGGGCCTCTCGGACTTCGGTTCTACGAGGACATCGGATGGTTGTTTGCAAACTAAGGGTCAGGAGGACGTAAAGAAAACACTGGAGGAGGAGCATATTAAGGAAATTTTGTAACATCATTTATGCAGACATAAGAAACCAAGATCCTTAATATTTGCGGAATTGACCAAAAAAAATCTAGGCTTCTTGGAAGTATTATGTCCAAATGGTGACCTGGAGGCTAGTCATGTAACAATATTACTATGACTTTGATGAACATGTTTATGCATACATTTTTGTCTAATTCATAGTCATATACTGTGATTAGCCTTATAGTTCTGACATGAACAAATTTAACAGTTGTCACCGGTTGTCCTGCTGTGTCAAGATTTTTATTCCAGTTACTAGGTAAATAGACGGCAAGAGACCAAGAGGCAGATGTCCTAACAATGGTCCGGTAAAAAAAATTGGAGATTATGTACCTAGAGGAACGGTTGGTGGTCCTCCACGGAATATGAAAATCTTCTTTGCTGGGCGAGGTGGCATGCCCGGCGGCCGACGGCCAATTGTTGCTGTTTATATTATTTGACGCGGGCACCGGCGTAATGATGATGGCGTAATGATGCCCCCCATCTCCTCCCGTGGGCGCCGTATGACCCGGCCAAGGGAAATACACCAGAAGATGGGCAGCAGCGTCTTCTCAGATTATAACATCTAATACTGCGCTCGCCAACCCGCCTGCCAAGCGTGGCGAGTATTGGCAAATCCCCCTCATAATTAACAACTGGAGATCTATGAGGGAGGCCTATGTCTAGCAGTGGACGTCTTACGGCTGAAATGATGATATTATTTGAACTATAAATATATTCGAATAGGCTTGCGAACTTGCGTTGCGCGATGCAGGTTAGTTGTGATGCTAGGTGCTAGAAGGCGCTGCTCGTCTTCTTGTAGTTAGTGCGGCTACTGTAATTGTCGCTACAGATGTCTGTCAACGCCACACTTCACCAAGCAGCTGCTAGTTGATGGCATCAAAAAGAGTCACGATCCTCAACAGTGCGGGAACGATTAGAAAGGGAAAAGAGAGTTACTATTTTACAGTTTTAAGAAGATGAATTTGAATTTTATTTACCTTATCTTTCTATCGTATAAATACGAAGCTTGGCTGAAGTTGCCAACGCAAATACCCATTGTCAAATATTTGGACGGCATCCATTTGGGTTAAGCCTCAGCCAGGGTTAAGTCACATGGACTGGCTCCAAGTGGTTGACTCGTATATAGCGATATATTCGCAAAGCCTCAACGTGTTTTATGGCTAGCTATGAATAATTCAGCAATTCCCTGATGAGGAACTGTAAATTGCTTGTGGATGCGTACACGGGATGAAACTCGGTCTGCAAAAGTAATTAAGGAATTTAGATCCTTGAATCTCTAGGGATTGAGTGAAGCATCGTCATAGTTAAGATGATATTTTATATATTTGCAAAATTTTATCTTATTGCAGTTTTTTTGTTGAGGTAGGTAAGTAAAATTTAAGCTCTGTTGATTACGATTGGTTTAGGATTTACATTTACATCCAAATAAAACGTGTATATAATAAATGCTAATGAAAAAATCAGTGCAAATTTTTTCAACTTGAGTTTTCCAATATCAATTAAGCCAAAATAGTACATCAAATTTGCATGGAATTCGGCTACAGATGATGGTACAATAATTTTATGTATATGTTAAGAATAAACATATTACAAGACAATTTCTCCGGAGAAAATGTTAGTGCCAGCCCGATGTGAGAAAGTTGGTGGTGTTTCGGAGGATGTTGGATCTGCGCCTGATGTCTTTATAAGTAAAGGAATAAAGAGTGCACTTGTGTTTATGCACAGACTTGTGCTCTATAATATATGCTGTGCAGATGAACGCGATGGAAAGTGGGTAGGGTAGGGGTAGGGGTAGGGTAGGGGTAGGGTAGGGGTAGGGTAGGGGTAGGGTAGGGGTAGGGTAGGGGTAGGGTAGGGGTAGGGTAGGGGTAGGGTAGGGGTAGGGTAGGGGTAGGGTAGGGGTAGGGTAGGGGTAGGGTAGGGGTAGGGTAGGGGTAGGGTAGGGGTAGGGTAGGGGTAGGGTAGGGGTAGGGTAGGGGTAGGGTAGGGGTAGGGTAGGGGTAGGGTAGGGGTAGGGTAGGGGTAGGGTAGGGGTAGGGTAGGGGTAGGGTAGGGGTAGGGTAGGGGTAGGGTAGGGGTAGGGTAGGGGTAGGGTAGGGGTAGGGTAGGGGTAGGGTAGGGGTAGGGTAGGGGTAGGGTAGGGGTAGGGTAGGGGTAGGGTAGGGGTAGGGTAGGGGTAGGGTAGGGGTAGGGTAGGGGTAGGGTAGGGGTAGGGTAGGGGTAGGGTAGGGGTAGGGTAGGGGTAGGGTAGGGGTAGGGTAGGGGTAGGGTAGGGGTAGGGTAGGGGTAGGGTAGGGGTAGGGTAGGGGTAGGGTAGGGGTAGGGTAGGGGTAGGGTAGGGGTAGGGTAGGGGTAGGGTAGGGGTAGGGTAGGGGTAGGGTAGGGGTAGGGTAGGGGTAGGGTAGGGGTAGGGTAGGGGTAGGGTAGGGGTAGGGTAGGGGTAGGGTAGGGGTAGGGTAGGGGTAGGGTAGGGGTAGGGTAGGGGTAGGGTAGGGGTAGGGTAGGGGTAGGGTAGGGGTAGGGTAGGGGTAGGGTAGGGGTAGGGTAGGGGTAGGGTAGGGGTAGGGTAGGGGTAGGGTAGGGGTAGGGTAGGGGTAGGGTAGGGGTAGGGTAGGGGTAGGGTAGGGGTAGGGTAGGGGTAGGGTAGGGGTAGGGTAGGGGTAGGGTAGGGGTAGGGTAGGGGTAGGGTAGGGGTAGGGTAGGGGTAGGGTAGGGGTAGGGTAGGGGTAGGGTAGGGGTAGGGTAGGGGTAGGGTAGGGGTAGGGTAGGGGTAGGGTAGGGGTAGGGTAGGGGTAGGGTAGGGGTAGGGTAGGGGTAGGGTAGGGGTAGGGTAGGGGTAGGGTAGGGGTAGGGTAGGGGTAGGGTAGGGGTAGGGTAGGGGTAGGGTAGGGGTAGGGTAGGGGTAGGGTAGGGGTAGGGTAGGGGTAGGGTAGGGGTAGGGTAGGGGTAGGGTAGGGGTAGGGTAGGGGTAGGGTAGGGGTAGGGTAGGGGTAGGGTAGGGGTAGGGTAGGGGTAGGGTAGGGGTAGGGTAGGGGTAGGGTAGGGGTAGGGTAGGGGTAGGGTAGGGGTAGGGTAGGGGTAGGGTAGGGGTAGGGTAGGGGTAGGGTAGGGGTAGGGTAGGGGTAGGGTAGGGGTAGGGTAGGGGTAGGGTAGGGGTAGGGTAGGGGTAGGGTAGGGGTAGGGTAGGGGTAGGGTAGGGGTAGGGTAGGGGTAGGGTAGGGGTAGGGTAGGGGTAGGGTAGGGGTAGGGTAGGGGTAGGGTAGGGGTAGGGTAGGGGTAGGGTAGGGGTAGGGTAGGGGTAGGGTAGGGGTAGGGTAGGGGTAGGGTAGGGGTAGGGTAGGGGTAGGGTAGGGGTAGGGTAGGGGTAGGGTAGGGGTAGGGTAGGGGTAGGGTAGGGGTAGGGTAGGGGTAGGGTAGGGGTAGGGTAGGGGTAGGGTAGGGGTAGGGTAGGGGTAGGGTAGGGGTAGGGTAGGGGTAGGGTAGGGGTAGGGTAGGGGTAGGGTAGGGGTAGGGTAGGGGTAGGGTAGGGGTAGGGTAGGGGTAGGGTAGGGGTAGGGTAGGGGTAGGGTAGGGGTAGGGTAGGGGTAGGGTAGGGGTAGGGTAGGGGTAGGGTAGGGGTAGGGTAGGGGTAGGGTAGGGGTAGGGTAGGGGTAGGGTAGGGGTAGGGTAGGGGTAGGGTAGGGGTAGGGTAGGGGTAGGGTAGGGGTAGGGTAGGGGTAGGGTAGGGGTAGGGTAGGGGTAGGGTAGGGGTAGGGTAGGGGTAGGGTAGGGGTAGGGTAGGGGTAGGGTAGGGGTAGGGTAGGGGTAGGGTAGCGGTCCGGTGCGAAGCCGGGGCGGGCCGCTAGTTATTAATATAAAGATTTTTATCAAATCAAATCAAATCAAATCATTTATTAGTTTGCAAACATGGGTAGAAATTGGTACATAGATGTTGTCTTATAAGTTAGCTCTCCATGTTCTGCCGTCACATGGGCATGCAAAACATATTCAATTAAATATAATTCATTTCAGATAACAATTAATAGTGTTAGAAAATTATAAAAATCCATTATTACAAATTACATGTCAAAACATTTGAAACACAATAAATAAAAAATATAAAAGTCAAAAATATTACATCAAATGTCACTGGTTACAATATTAAGTATGTCAATACAAGCACGTCAATTTAAATAAGAAGAATAACAAGTAAAGAAATAATTCATTTGGTCAATCAATTTATATTTTAATTGTTATGTGCATGTCAGAAATAATAATAAATAACAAAAATAATACCAAAAAGTCTAACATAAAGCCATTACAATATTGCGACAAAAACATAGATATTAGATCCCATTTAGGTCCCACAGTTTTTTTTCCGATAGGAACTCCGAAATAGTATAATATGATTTACAGATCAGAAACTTTTTTAGGTGGCTTTTAAACAAATTAACATTTAAGGTTTTAATTGACTCTGGTATGTGATCATATATAATTGGTGCCATGCAGAAGACACTTTTATGCATCATAGCTGTCTTAGACTGTCTTGCACATAACATATTGGCGTGTCGTCTACTTCGGTTATTTAAGTCTGATAACTTGGGAAATAATTGTGAGTTGGTTTTCACAAATACCGCAACCTCAAATATGTACAGAGAGGGCAGTGTCAATATTTTATACCGAATAAAAAATGGTTTACAAGTGTCTGTGCATTTCAAACCGAACATCGCCCTAATACACTTTTTTTGACATTTAAATATTAGTTCGTTATTGGTTGAGTTTCCCCAAAACATAACGCCATATCTTAATATTGACCCCACTATTCCATGGTATGCTGTCACAAGAGCATCCGTTCCTATGACTGGAGCGAGTTTATATAACGCATACGTCGATTTACTAAGTCGCTTTGCCAATTCTTCTGTGTGTGCTTTCCAGTCCAACCGTTGGTCTATTGTTAACCCTAAGAATTTGGAAGTGCTGACTTGATTTATTTTATTATTTTCGTACTGAATATTCATCGTCATATTTTTGCGTTGACTGAAAGCCATTATTTTGGTTTTATCAATATTTATTTTGAGATTATTATTGTCAAGCCATTTTATTATTGAATTAATAGTATTAGTTATGTCATTATTATAGTTTTGTTTGTTTGTACAGTCAATGGTAATTGTACTGTCGTCAGCAAAAAGAGTCATGTGGTGTTTCGTCACTTTAGGCAAGTCATTTATATATAGTATAAAAAGAGGGGGGCCAAGCACACTCCCCTGTGGTACACCATATAAGTTTGTTCTGTCACGTGACCTATATACCCTTTCGTATTTTGTTTTAGAATGTACCTGTGAAATTTCTACATACTGCTTCCGGTTTTTTAGAAACGATTCGATTAGCAGTAGGACGTTTCCTCTTATTCCGTAGGCTTCTAATTTATTAAGCAAGATATTGTGATCAACATAGTCAAAAGCTTGAGTCATATCGCAATATATTGAACAAACAGGAATTTTATGGTCAACATTTACAATTACTTTATTCAAGAAGTCAAAAATGGCCATGTTAATAGTTTTATCTTTCCTAAAGCCTTTTTGTTCTTCAGTCAAGATGTTATGTTTTACTAAATATTTATTAATTTGTTCATATATGTACTTTTCAAATATTTTTGAGAATATTGGCACCAGTGCAATAGGTCTATATGATTCCGTGCTTTTTTTGTCGTTTTTTTTGTACAGAGGTTTTACTACGGCAGTCTTAAGATCTGCCGGATATGTGCCTCGTATTATACATAAGTTAACTATGTGACTTAAATGTCCACTAATGCTGTCCGATACGTATTTAATAGTTTTTGTGGAAATGCCATCATGTCCTACGCTATTAGTGTTTTTAAGGGATTTAATTATGTTTTTTATGTCATTTTCACTACTTGGTGCCATAAACATGGATTGGCTCGGTTTGGAAATATTTGTAGTTGCTTGTTTAGCCCTATTACAGACTGGTTTAATTTTGTCAGTGAAAAAATCATTAAAAGCGTTTGCTATGTCACGTGGATGCGTTATATTTGAATTGCCCATTTTAATACTTGTAATTGCATTCTTAGGTAAATTAGTTTTTGACCGGTTTATAATTTGCCATGTCGCTTTTGACTTGTTTAATGAGTTTTTTATTTTATATGTATTTTGAGCTCGCTGTGTTAATTTAATTATTCGCTTATATGTATTGGCATATCTATTAAGTTCTTTTTTATTTGCTTCATTTCTATTCAAACGGTAGCGCCACAAGAGTGATCTTTTATTTTTGCTACAAGCTCTAATTCCACGCGACACCCATTGAGGTCTATTGTGTAGTTTTAATTTTATTCTCTTAAGCGGAAAGCATAAGCCGTAGAATAGAGAGAAAGTCTCTTTAAATAGATTGTAAGCTCTATCCGGGTCATCACATTCATAGATTTCCGAAAAGGAAATGTTTTCCAGGCATTCTCTAAATTTTTTCATATTTTCTGTACTAAAATCTCGTCGTTTGATATACCAGTAATTTAAACAGAAGGTTCTTTTTACAGGACATTTCAGTATTTGACAGGTGTGATCTGATAAGGCAAGTTCAACTACGTCAGCTTTACATTTATTGCCAAAATTATGTGCAAAGTTGTCGATACAAGTATTGCTTTTTAGCCTTGTTGGTTGATTGAGTTCCAACTTTAAATTATAATTAAGCAACAGACATTCCAGGTCTTGTGATATATGGCTACGTTTTAATGTGTCAATATTAAAATCACCGCATAATATAATGTTTTGTTTACGTTTCATTGTTATGGACTGTAACATTTTTTCCAAACGCTCCAAAAACACACTTAAATTATTAGATTTTGGAATTCTATAAATACAAATAATAATGGTGCCTGTTTTCGTTAGTTTGATAGCACAACATTCAAATGCGTTACTTATTGCTAATTTGTTTATATCAGGTAAATCTGTCCATTTAAGTCCTTTTTTTACCAATATACATGTTCCACCTCGTTTTATGTTTTTTCTACTATAACAGGCAGCTAGCTCGTAATTGGGTATGGAGAGATAGTTTTCATAGCCTGACATAATGAAATGTTCAGAGATGCATAAAATGTCAATATTGATTTTCTTCAATGTAAGTTCTTCCAAGCACACAGTCAAAGCCTCTGATTTATTTAAAAGTCCTGCAATATTCTGATGTAGTATATATAAATAATTGTCATAGAAATAACTGGTTATTAGGTTCGTCGTCGTCTACTTGGAGTAACTCGTCAATAGTGTTAGTATTCACTAGATCGTATTTCTTTAGTCCCTGAATGAACTCATCAATGTCTTTAAAAATTGTATACATCCCATAGTTATTATCCGCGTAATATGTATATTTTTTGTTACATTCGCCTACCTTATCCTAACCGCGTGATCCTATTTTAATTACTTAGAAGACAAAAACATTATTAATGATGTTCAGCCGGAACTCCGCACCAGGCGTAGCAAATTTAGTTCCAAACTAGAAAGTGACCCACACAGTGAACTAGCCATAAATCAGGAGCAGTAACTGATGTTAGTTTTATAGAAGTTTAATGAATTAATTCAATACGTTATAATGCAATTCTGAAAACTTAAAAATAAGATCCACAACTGACTGACTATTATGTTCTAATATTATAAAACCTGCATAAATTGAATGTTATTTTGATTAATTGATCAACTTTGAATATTATATTTATCAAAACGATGATTCATCATAAGCCTGCCCCGAATAGGGTATTGCTATTATAGTCTCAGACAACCTCCGTATCGTAGCGGTATTTGGCTCGCTTTAAATCTCGGAGGTAGTGGGTTCGATCCCCACGCCGGACTGGAAAACTTTGTGTAAATTCTTGAATTTCTTTCCGGGTCTGGTTGGTTGAGGGACTACACTCCATGCCTCGGAAAGCACGTTAAGCCGTTAAGTCGTTGGTCCCGATTGTTATAACATCATCTATAATAATCGTATATCAAGGAACGGGCAGCAGCGTTTCCTTGTGTGGTACAACGTAATACTGCGGTCGCCAACCCGCCTGCCAAGCGTGGTGACTATGGTAAATACCCTCCCTCGGGAAGAGGCCTGTACGAGCATCGCCACATGATTTTAATTGTTTCAGTTTTTATCTAACTTAGCATTACTAAAGTGCCGATGACTCGCGTACATTTGCTGACTAGGCTATTGCACCCGCTACAAATAACCTACATTTCACCATATAAAATAATATGTTTTAACAATAAACAATAATCATTTTACGGACACAAGACAGTGATTTTATTTCCTGTCACATCCCGTGTGATTCAAGGCCGTCGGCCGCCGGCCACACCACCTCGCCCGGCAAAGAACTTCGCCGCACGCAGCCTACAACAACTTCCCAGTGTACGGAGTTTAGTGCTCGTACAAGGCCCATGTTCAGTAGTGGACGTTATACGGGCTGATGATGATGATGATTATAATCTCTACCATTTGGGTTATTGTTTGTTTTGGTGTTGTTAGATTAGGGTTCTGATACACAGAATAAAAATGTAAAATCTACTGTCCAATTTTCTTCCCAGAATATCCATTCTATTTCTATGAGGAGACCCTAAGTTCTCGATACTGGTAATAAACAACTGTACTTACTAGTAGCACAATCTTAAATATCGAAGTTTATTTATGGATAGGTCCCACAAACTTGACTGCTCAAGTAGACTTAATCGGATACTGCCGCGAAAAACTGTTTCAATTGAGCCAAAGTATGCACCACAAAATAATCGAACAGCCGAGTAAATGTAAACGATACTAATACATATAGTAGTATAAACAGGCAATATTTGACCTGCATTGAATAAGGCTTTGGAACTACTGAATAGATTTCAAAAATTATTTCACCATTAGGACGTTACGGTGTAGGAGCCAGGAGTAACTAGGCTAATATTTAATAAAAAAGTTCCCGAAACCGCACGTAGAAAGCTAGTGTTTTAAAAATGGCTTAATACAATCATGATCCACAAAGTGTTCTCACGCACTAAATAAATATTCTCATTTTCCTGTCTATTTTTAAACTGCTTCCATAAATCAATATACCGTATCTAACTATATTACAATCTAATTTGCCTCTAACTTTCCTTTTTTCCCTCCGATTAAATTCGGAATTTCGCTTCGAAACCAATTTAAGTTTGACACAAGTACAGTGTGAACTCAGAAGCTTGTTTGCTGTGAGTTAGGCTCTTTGAAAATTTGCCTCTTAACTCTGGTAAGCTGGCACAATATAATTATCTTATAATTATCCTAGAATTGTTCTCTGATGTTGTATTAATGTAATAAGTCGTACGTAGTCGTCTAACTCTGTTACTATCATCATCATCACAATCGGGACCAACGGCTTAACGTGCCTTCCGAGGCACGCAAGGTAGTCCCTCAACCATCCAGACCCGGAAAGAAATCTTATAATTTACACAAAGATTTCTTGTCCGGCGTGGGGAACGAACCCACCACATCTGAGATTTAAAGCTAAATACCGCAACGCTACGGAGGTTGTCAACTCAACTCTGTTAACTCTGTTATAAAGACTTGCTATTAATTTTCGCACAGATATTTACTAAGGTACAAAACAATCACTACAACAGTATTTTAATATTAGTACTACCAGTACTTTATTCATACGCGCCTATTCCAGGAAATTCAAAAACTAATTTCAGTTAAAAGATTTAACTGCAAACTTTTTTGTTTTAAATTGAGAGACATTGCGTTTTGTTTCCGATACGTGGCATATGTGGTAACTTCGTTGTTTCGAGTACCAAAAGTTGAAAGAACTCTTAACTACTAAAGAGATTTTCATGAAGTTTTCACTATAAATAGAGTGATTCATTAAGGAATGTCAGTTGTCATTCAAATAGGTATGCTTTAGAACTCATGTGAAGCTGGGGCAGAATACTGAAATCCTATTAATATAATAAACGCGAAAGTTTGTATTTATGGATTGATGGATGTTTGTTACTCTTTCACTTAAAAACTAGTGAACAGAATTAGCTGAAATTTTGCACCGGAATAGGTTATACGCTGGATTAACATATAGGCTACAAAACATCACGCTCCGACCCACGGGAGCAGAGTAACGCGGGTAATACCGCGGGGCGCAGCTAGTAAAAAATAAAATGTTATAATAAAATAGGTCGTAATCCTAAGGATAAAGTTTTAGAAGAATTTGACTTATGTAGGCTGCTCAATTTAATCTCTACAGATTATTGAACTTCAACGTTTTGTTTTATCTTTGTTTTTGCAAAGCCGATTTACCTTAATGTTTTTTTTCTTGATACCTTATTTCATCAGTTTACTAGGAAAACAAAGTAGGCAAGCGTTTTATTGGTTGTTTACTCTGGAGGATAAAATATAATAAATGTAATATTTTGTAAGCTTATTAGTATCTTGAACGGAATTGAATATTTAATAAAACTAAAGTAAATAGTTAAGCCCTAACAATATCTCTACTAATATATAAAGCTGAAGAGTTTGTTTGCTTGATCTACAGGTCTGATTTGAAAAAATCATTCCGTATTAAAAAAAATAAAAATTATTTTTATTTAAGTAAACCTATTACACACTATAAATAGTCAAAACAATTATTTAGTATTATTATCTATAATTAACATATTTTATAAATTTTCAAATTAAACAAGTATTTAAGTTATTATATCTACACTAATATTATAAAGAGGAAAGATTTGTACCTATTTTTGTATGTTTGTATGTTTGTATGATTGTAATGAATAGGCTCAAAAAGTACTGGGCCGATTTCAAAAATTCTTTCACCATTCGAAAGCTACATTATCCACGAGTAACATAGGCTAAATTTTATTTTGGAAAAAAATAGGGTTCCGTAAGATATTTGGGTTTTTCTGACACAAGGTGTAAAAAATCAACCAGAAAAGTTACTTATTTTGCGTACGCTGCCTAAACTATAAAAGATAGAACCATAAAATGTTCTAATTAATTATAGATCTTATAAATATCTACAAAACAGTCCGGGACACACTATACCTATCTATGTCGAGTGAGGCACAACGACCACTTTTTTATTTAGAAATCTTGTTTTTTTTTTTGGACTCTATTTAAACGCGTGTATTTTACTCATGCTATTAATCCTTATCAAAATAAATTATTTCATCACTAAGTACAGTTTATGTAGATAATATTTGGTCTTTGAATGATTAAAATTGGACGTTTGGTTTTGAAGTAATGGCGAAATTAAAATATTACGATTTCTGCTGCACGGCCCGTTGCGAAGTCTAATATAATTTTCGTGCGATTTTTTTTAGATTTCGTTCTTAAAACTATACCTACGCTAAAGTTCTTCTCAGAGCTAATCAACAGTTCTTCTCAGAGCTAAACAACAGTTCTTTTCAGAGCTTTGAAAATGCTTAAAATGCCTAATCCCTAAAATGCCTATTAATTACATCATTAATTATATTTTCATCATTAACAACTTTAACATCCACAGAAAGACAATCTGTGCAGCCTGCGGATAATGACTGCGTTGTCGATGTTTATGTCGGTGTCTGTGAATTGACCTGGGAATCATTTTGCTGACCGTGTCTTTCCTGGGTAGGCTTTTTGCAGCGGTAACCGACATCCGCACGGAGCCGCGGGCGACCGCTATCACTACATCACTACATATTATAAACAAAGTCCCCTGCCGCGTCTGTCTGTCTGTTCGCGATAAACTCAAAAACTACTACATCGATTTTCATGCGGATGTTACCAATCGATAGAACGATTCTTCCGGAAGGTTTACGTATATGATTTGTTTAGTTTATGTGTACATTTGACTAATATATATTGATATTTGTCAGAGGTGTCGGAAAAAATTAAGCCATTTGGGAGCTTTCAACGAAAACGCTGCCTAAACCCTATGAGATATAACAAAACAATGTATGGTGGCAAATATTCTTCTCTTTTAGATCTACAAAAAAGTCTGCGATAGCATATGTCTATCTTTCAAGGTTAACTTGCTATATCCATTATATCTTAGAAAAATGATAATTTCTAATGCGGTAATTGTAAAGCTAATCAGACGGATTCAGTATTTATCCTTATCATTTTAAATGAGTTAATATTCTTAAGCATTTCATGCAGATTATTTTACCCCTACACTATATTTTAATGAATAACTTAGAAGGTATCGCAAAATAACAGCGCGTGTTTTAGGTAGGCCTAATGCGATTATGCGCGCTCGATCCTTAAGAATTATAGGGCAAATTTTTTGTTTTGTGTTCGTTGTAACTATGATGGATAGATACTTGAATACCTATTTATTTAGTGTTTGTTGTATTGTTAGTCCTGAAGAGTATAGGTATTTCATACGATAAAAGTATACCCACCTACTTATTTCACTGAGTTTTAGTAGGTCATCATCATCATCAGCACGTATATCGTCCACTGCTGAAAATGGGCCTCCTCCCGAGGGAGGGTATTGCCATAGTCACCACGTTTGGCAGGCGGGTTGGTGACCGCAGAATTATGTTGTAACACACAAGGAAACGCTGCTGCCCCTTCCTTGATATACGATGATTATAGATGATGTTATAACAATCGGGACCAACGGCTTAACGTGCTTTCCGAGGCACGGAGGGTAGTCCCTCAACCAACCAGACCCGGAAAGAAATCTTAGAATTTACACAAAGATTTCATGTCCGGTGTGGGGATCAAACCCACGACCTCCGAGATTTAAAGCGAGCCAATTACCGCTACGCTACGGAGGTAGGCCGAATGCGATTATGCGCGCTCGATCCTTAAGAATTATAGGGCAAATTTTTTGTTTTGTGTTCGTTGTAACTATGATGGATAGATACTTGAATACCTATTTATTTAGTGTTTGTTGTATTGTTAGTCCTGAAGAGTATAGGTATTTCATACGATAAAAGTATACCCACCTACTTATTTCACTGAGTTTTAGTAGGTACCTATATTAATTTGTTTCTGTTTGTTTTGACCAAATTTCGCCCGTTTGTTAGAGGTTTAAAGATATTATGTAGTATAATTATCAGTATTGTACCCGTGCGAAGCCGGGGCGGGTCGCTAGTTAATTATATTTTAGTCTTAACGTCTTAGTTTAATATTTAACTATATTGTGTCAAATAGCTTGTTCTGTCTATATTAGGTTAGAACAATTGTCATTATTTAGGTGGACCATGAGTATATAACGACGGACGCGCTTTAATGCTACCACCGGATCCAATACGCCCCAACTGAGAAGATCCGGCGAAACAAACTCAGTGGGTTATTCTACTGCCGGTTTTAACACGACCCACATGAGACGGTCCGGCGAAACATACTCAAATGGGCAGAACGAAGGTTTTTACTTTAACTATTTATTGGCTTTAACTATTTATTTGTTTAGTCTTTGTAATATTTGTTTATTGTGTTTTTATACTAATAGAAAAATAAAAGAATTTAGGAATTTATTAAATAGCTCATTAATCGAGAAAGGCTATAGGCTATCTTAGTTTTGAAGTTCCTACAGGACTGGGAGATAAGTGGATGAAACCGCGTGCAGAAGCTAGTCATAAAATAAATCCGTGTGGTTTCCGGATAAGAATAGACCACTCTACTTTTTTATATGGATGTCGTAGGAGGCGACTAAGGGGTATAGAGCTGTCCTATCAGCTCTATATATAGCTGCATGAAACTATCGGCTAAAAATTTGTTACCATCTAACTGCGATCACCAACCGCCGGCATGATGGTGATTATGTCAATATTCCTCAGCAGTGGACGTAATAGGGCTGTTAAAGAAGAAGAATAATATCATAAATGCGGAAAATGGATAGATAGATCTAGATTGCAGAGAACAACTGAATAAATTCCATACATTATCTTTCGTATCCTAATAAAATTTCTAATATCTAGATAATTCTAGTTACCACCACCGGCTTTGTGTAACATATGACGTTATAAATGTGTAAATGTATAAACTTTCGGGAAGAAGTATCTTACCTGATTTTTTTTTTTTTTTGCTATTGAGGGAAGAGAACACATAAGTCTTTCTTACTCCTTCTAATCTCTTTCTGAATAAATTCGTCTCGCGAATTTTTACCACGACTTGGTGAGCCTCGATGCTCATTGCCATTACCAGTGTGTGCCACTGTTGATCCTGGCTTGCAGGAGTTGCAGTGGTGGGATTGTGGGTGGGATTAGGCCCAAAAAAAAGAATGCCATTACTTCTTTCCTCTCTATAATATCTATATATTGTACCCCTTTTTAACGAAAATTGCATGGACGAAGGAGTTTGAAATTTCGCACACTTATAGTTAACATAGAGAAGAAACAAAGAAAGAAAATGCATTTATTTACGGCACATACAAGGAAATAAAACATAAAAAATTATATATGATGATGATTATATGCACCATAAATGGGCACTGGCTTCAGCATAAAGCTACATCCTACTAATATAAAAAAACGCGAAAGTTTTTAGGTATGGATGGATTGATAGATGGATGTTTGTTACTCTTTCACGCCAAATATACTGAATGGCATTGGCTGAAATACTGCACTAGGATAGTTTATACGCTGGATTAAAATATATGCTACAAAACATCACGCTCCTATCCACTGGAGCAGAGTAACGCGGTTAAAACCGGGGGGCGCAGCTGGTCTATAATAATCTTTTTTTTTATTAATAAGATTACTACCAGAGTTTTGCTGTCTACTAGTATTCTTGTTAACCCCTCGTGCTAAGCTAAAATGCTTGTGTTACGAGAGGGTTCACATCGGTAGTGCAATGGGTGAGGTTCGAACCGCGACCTCAAGATCACAAGTCCGACGCCCTAGCCATTGGGCCGCTTTATCTAAAAGATCATTGCGGCAGCGCTGATATTCTAGCCAGCCCCAGTTTTGACGCCACGCATACCAACGTCAAATAAAAAATATATATGTAGAGTAATGGCAATAGTACATAGTGTTTCTAGTCAACGAGTTTTATACTGAAGCGGCCGTAGCCCAATGGCTAAGGGCGTCGGACTTGTGATCTTGAGGTCGCCGGTTCGAACCCCACCCATTGCACTACCGACGTGAACCCACTCGTAACACAAGCATTTTAGCTTAGTACGAGGGGTTAACAAGAATACTAGTAGACTTAAAAACTCTGCTAGTAATGATTATAAAAAAAAAAAAAACTAGGTTTGTATCTCTTTCGTAGAGAACTACCGTAATTCTATGAAATTAATCTAATGAAGGCTCAAGTTTAGTTGCGAATTACATTTAGCTATTATTGTAAGTAAATAGGTAGGCATACTGAAGTTAACTCAATAGAATTTCTAACAGGGTTTCAACAATGCCAACTGTAAACTCGTTGAAAAGGAAATGGAGACATTTATCGGACCCTCAAAATATTCAGTAGTTTGATTAAACCGAAATACTTGTAGCAAGAATGTAAATGTTCTGATCAACTAAAACGGACTTGTGTAACTAAGAGTGAGCGTACACTTGCCTTCTATTGGTGCACACTACACGATCTTTCTCTTACTATAAGTCTCGCTTTAATTCTCGAAAGTTGAAATAATGAATTTATTCAGCACTTAGGTATTTACACTTGTCAAAATGTATGACTAATAACTAGCAAGTGCAACATGTGAGTGCTGCTAATTGTAGGACATTACAGACAATGTACTCTGTCGATCCCCAGGCCAGGCACGATGCTTTATGTAAAACTAGCTTCCCGCGCGCGGTTTCACCAGCGTAATTCCCATTCCCGTGGAAACTTCATAATTAAATAATAATATTGTCTATAGCCTTCCTCAATAAATGGGCTAAGATTTGCGCGTTCAAGTAAACAATCAAAGAAACAAAAGAATCTCTTCAGCTTTATATGTTAGTTATTATTTTAAGATTCCGTTACAGGTCTGGTTGGTTGAGTGACTACCCTCTGTGCTTTGATAAGACATTATATTCGGTTGTCGGCTGTTGTCGGGGATATGTTATGTTAATTTTATTTTATATTTTGTTAATTCATTCTTGCTATTGTTTATAATTATTATTATAGGTATATCCTTTGGTTGAACTTGTGTAAATTGTCATATTGTAAATGTATGTGAATGCATCCGCCATTAGGTTTCTTTGTAGGAGATTGTTTGTGCCTGAGTAAACTTTAATATCTACATTATAGTATTTACTGTATAATTTTTTTTTTCTTGTCTTATTGAACTCCTGGTCGGTATAAATTGACCAGGTAATAAATGGTACTGTGCGTGCATTCGCTTACATCATATATACATTGTACAATATTACATGATTGTGATAAAAGACTTGACATAAAAAAAATAAACAGAGCAAAAGAGAAAAAAAAAACTCGGAGTTTCTTTCTTCCTTTCTTCTCCGGGTCGTCCACTTAGGTAGCTAGTGAAAGGTTGCAGGTTAGCTAGGGTAGGATCCTCGACAGTAAAACCGAGGCCCTTGTTTTCCATGGGCCTCGGCGGGCGCCGCCCGCGGACACTCACCTTGTGGTTGGGGGTGAGACCATCGCTGTCGGGGACAAAATGCGTTACCTCGGCATTGTCCTCGACAGCAGATGGAAGTTTCGGGGCCACTTCGGACAGTTGGCCCCGAAGTTGGTGGCGACGGCAGGTGCTCTCGGGGGTTTGCTGCCAAATCTTGGCAAGCCCGGGAGCATCTGCCGACGGTAGTATTCGGGCGTGATCCGCTCCATGGCGCTATACGGCGCCCTCATTTGGGTTGACGCCCTGGATAGGCGTAACGTGGCCCTGCTGCGACGTCCGCAGCGGGTCATAGCCATGAGGGCGTCCCGCGCCTACCGCACGGTCGCCTTCAATGCGGCCTGCCTCTTAGCGGGTACCCCTCCGTGGGACCTGGAGGCGTAGGTGCTGGCCGCCGCGTACCGGCGGAGGTGTGAGGGGGCGCGTTCTCGCCGCGACCCCTTCCCGGAGGGCATTGCACGGTGGCGGAGTGAAGTCCGTCGCCAGACCTTCCGGAGTTGGCAAGAGCGGCTGGAAGCCGCGTCTGGGAGCGGATCACGCGTCGTTGAAGCGATCCGGCCCACCTTTTAAAGTGGGCCGGTCGCAAATGGGGCGATGTGTCCTACCACATTGCACAGGTGGTATCAGGCCATGGCTGTTTTGGTCACTACCTGTGCAATGTGGCACAGAGGGAGCCGGACACTTGGTGCCACCACTGCGGGGGCACCGATGATACGGCGCAACACACTGTCGAGGTGTGTCCGGCGTGGTCCGATGAGCGCGCTGAGCTCATCGGAGTCGTGGGTTCCGACCTCTCGCTACCGGCCATCATCTCTAAGATGGTCGAGAGTGAGGGGTCGTGGGCGGCGGTTGCCTCCTTCTGTGGACGTGTCATGTCGCAGAAGGAAGTTGCGGAGCGGGCAAGGGAGGAGGATCCCGGTGCACACCCGCTCCGCAGGCGGCGTGTTGGCCGCAGGTGGCGGGCTGAGACCCGTCGCATGCCGCCTTAGGCTCGGCCTCGGGGAGTAGGGAACATGGGCCTTGCTTCCAACAGAGGCCGACCCGTGCGAAGGAGGGACGCCTGAGTACTCCGGGCGTCCCGTCAATGGGGGTTCACCGGAAATGTAAGCGCTTCTCAGCGATACCCGGTGGCCCTCACACTCAAGGCGGTAGAAGGAGTACCCGGGGGTTTTAGTGGCGGTAGGGTCCTCTCCTCGTGGTATGAGTAGCATATCACGCACTGGAGAGGGCCAGTCCCCACATATCCCACCGCCGGTTTCATAACGGCGGTGGTTGAATGCGTCAGTGCATTTACCCCCGGTCAAAAAAAAAACAACAAAGGATCCTCGACAGCATGGCCGAGGACCGCGTTGTTGCTTATTCCCCGAACTGTGATCTCGTGCCAGCGATCATCACCACTGTTCGTAAATCTACTCTTTACTCCAGTGGCACCCTGAGCGTTGGTCCTAACCCCTTAAGGGTGCCCTCAGTTGGATGTCGCTTAAACTTTGGCCGGATTCTTGGAAGTTTATTTAAATTTTAGACCTGTTACCTTTAAGGCATCTTACTATACCTAATGTGTACATTTATCATTTATCGCTCGACAGACGGACAGACTGATTAAAAATTGTGTGAGATCAAATAATTATAACAATGTTTTTAGCTACTTAAGTGATACTTTAGTGATTTAGTCTTATACAGTGTAATTTTGACAAGTACAAGTGTATGTGAATGCCTAAGTGCTGAATAAATTTCATTATTTCATTTCATTATTAGTCCCGATGTAATAACATCATACAGAGGACGCCCTCTTGCGCAGGTTGTTTAGTGTGTAGTGTTTAAAACATTTATCTAGGCTGGAGCTCTGCTCGCCTTTATGCCCGGTGAAGTAGCAAAAGCCTCGTGGATAATACATATATCCGTCCGAAAGAAAAAAAATAATAATATCATTTATAACAATCGCAGGTATACCAGGGAATAGGCAATGCTGGGTAGTACACATTATTTCGCAATAAGGGTGTTTTACTAGCTATTATTGCTTTCTATAGATATATTCACAAAAACAAAACAAACCGAATAATTTTGTTCAATAATTGTCCCAATAAATAAAGGGAAGCTCACCCCGGGGAAGCAAATTAAATGAATTAGAAAATTACGAGTCCTCTAGTGCCCTAATTCGATTTTATCGAGTTCGGTGATGTAAGTAATTCGATAGCATTAGATAATCATTTAAATAAAACTAATTAGTAAGCATCTTGTGTAATTACTTATAATTCTAAGGTACCATGGAGACTGTAGGAGTTTTTATAACACGATTTTAAACTGCCATGATCAAACGAAATTTACATTAATTTTTTGCCACGTACAGAGGCAAATCTTGACTCTATTTAAAATAATTGACTTTCTCTTTAATTAATGTTTAAGAATAAAGTTCGTGTACACGGAAAAAATCTTTGTATTTTTACACATAACAGACATATAACAACTAGGTATATGAATAGCAAGGCAGTTGCTAGGGCCAACATTCACCTGCCTGAAAAGGTACTCTTACGGGGGACCAAAATTTAAGTTTACTTTATGTCTAAACTTTCTATATAGATATTAACATATTGGACGCGCTTATCTCAAGAACTGCGATTTATCGAGTTAGGCTATACTTAATTGTGCAGTCCCGAACTTCACAATTAAATTTAGCCTACAGCCTTCTCAGCGTAACGGTTATAGTTCCTGAGGGAACGGGAGTTACGCAGATCAAACCGCGTGAGGGAAGCCAGTCCATTATATACTCGTATATCTTTGCACCAGCGCAGCTAGGGTTGCCAGGTCCCCCATCCTAAAAACCGGACAGACTAGCCATTTTGGCCGGACATTTAGGTAAAAAGGCCGGACACCTTATTGAAGATTTTTAATCTCATTATTAATGGGTACGAAAAAAAAATGCAAAAGCAAAAGCTTAGCAAAAGGCTTTGTAAAAAGCCTAACAAAAGCCGGAAAGCGATTATTTTGGCCGGACACCCTACCAAAAACCCTAACTATGTCGTGCTTTATCCGGACGCCTGGCAACACTAAGCGCAGCGATGGGGTAGGTATTATCTATCTATGTTACAACTAAATACACAAACTAAGTACTAAGTACATACCTACTTATATTAAAATTTCTTCCATCAGATTCTAATAAAATAAGTTGATATACCTAGTATAGAAATCAGCAGGCTTACGATTCATCTGCTAAACTATTATCGTCGCACTTTTTGGTACGTAACATTCCAACGGAACAGCATGAAATGTCTCGCTCCCCTCCAATACAAGTTTAGTCGTGTCATAGATAAAATTCGTCCTTTACTTCGAAAGTGTTTTTCCCTATAATCAATTCAATATCATGTTATTACTCATGTATTATCATTGCTATAGATGATAAATTGTCTCAATTTCCCTCGTGTCATAAAGCTTGCGTAGCAAAAAGATGATTTGCTTCATCAAACAACCGAAAGAAACGATAGTTTACCTTAGTAGAATAATAAATGCAATATTGATTCGCAGCTATTCTTAGATCTTTAAGCATTACTACTTAATACTATTAAACATTTACATTGCTACCTGCCTATAGACTATAGGAAGATAATATATTATCTATTGTAATTTTATAGGTATTTAATTTTTTATACTATGATAATATTATATTATAAAGTACCTAAAATTTATAAGTTTTTGAGGTAGGAAGGGGTAGGAAATTTTTCAAGCGACTTTGAATTTTTTTTTATCAATAAAATTAACATTATTTGTGAGAGTTGTAGGCTTTATTTCATGACGACGTTCTCACGGGAACGGGATATACGCGGGTGAAACCGCGTAGGAGAGCTAGTCTGTTATAAACAAAACTTCTCAATATCTCAAAATAGGTAATTTAAAAAAAAGTGATCAAAATGGTCTCCTTCAAAAAAGTTTAAGAATAGACAATTTAGAATATTTAATTTGAATAAAGCGCCATCTATGAAATTTTGGCGAAACAATTTAGAATATATTTCTAGTGTAATTTAACGCATCCGATTGGTTTTAGAAATGGGAAACTGTAAGTGTACCTCCAATCGTTAAACAAAAGAAATAAAAAGCCGATAAACTAATCAAAGACTTTTTTCTTCGGAGTAATACCATTCCGTTAAGTTTTAGTTACTAAATATATTTACGTGATACACTACATTGCTCGAGTCGATATACGACACGACTCTTATATCGGTGCATATGAATGGGTCTGTACTGTACTGACAAGTTCTACTCATCGTATCAATAGATGGCGCAACCTAATCATATAATTGAATTAAATCCAATCTATTTTATGTATCTAATACCTTGTGAAAAACGTTGACAAAATGTATTTTATTTAATGTCTTATTTAAAATGTCATATGTATTTCCATTGATAGAATATCTATTACTTTTAAGTAGAAATTGTTGCTACTTTACAAATTATAGCTATAGATGGCACTTTCATGAAACTATATAAATTTAGAGAATATATTTTATAAAATTAATTAAATTCAATAATGTGCCAATTATAAATTTATAAACAACAATATTTTTTTATTATAAAATGTGCTTATAAAATATAATATTACTAAGCTTCCAAAAGTCTATGATTTTAACTTATGTATAATCTGTGGCTGATGAAAAAAAAGTAAAAGTGTCACTATGGATTTATATTTGTGTCGGATAGAAATACGTCGAGAGCTACGCCGCCGGCGAACAATTTATTTCAATTATCATGAATAAGCTCATTGGAGACGCTGTGTGTTTTCGCTTGCTGTAGATAAATATATTAACTCTTATATTCGTAAAGCAAAACGTAGTTAGCGCGTGTCGTGTAACGAATAATGGTTTGGGAAGCAACGACTGTGACGTCTAGCGATTCAGCCTTGGATATTATGGTTACGAGAAAAAGTGTATTTTGAAAATATATCTAGTGTTTTCTTGTAAAAAACGTTTGTGAGGTATTTGCCAACTGTGCAGTGTTTTGGTTCGACGTGTTGGTGTGTTATCTTGGTGTTATGTCGGGTGGCAGGAGTATTGACAAGGAGCGCAAGTCTCCTCGCGAGAGCGGCGAGGATTCGGAGGATGAGAGTGAGATCCTCGAGGAGAGTCCCTGCGGCCGGTGGTTGAAGCGCCGGGAAGAGGTAAGCCACACTTCAGATAACGCTTTTAATTTCATTTTAATGTTCCGTTGGTAGAATTAGGGCACCAGGACAAAGACGAGTCGTCAGCTGATTCACAAGGTTAGCTGATGTGATGCTAGTCGAATAAGACGCAGTTTGTTATAGATTTGTTTTGTATCACGCTTGTTTTTATCTATGAACATTGTGAAATCGCCAGTTAGCGAGGAATCATAGGTTGTTAAAAGCTAGAAGTAATGAGCATGACAAATTGACTGTTTTCTATAATTTCAGTCATTTTTATTGTCAATTGAGCTTTAGTTTTATCTTTAATAGTGTATTTTATGTTGACTGAATTACCATTTTATTGGTTTACTTTTGCATTTTATTACACATGTCTTTTTATGTCATTTATTAATTTCTCACACTAACAGCACACAAGCAGTAAATTAAAATATAAATTGTATGAATGTTTTAATATTTTAATGTACAGCTTGTTAAAAATATTTTGTGATAATACCATAAAAAACAATAATGACAATAGTTTATATAAATAAATAAATAGAGAACATAAATAGAAATTATATAATTAATTTGCTTTTACTTGGATTCAATTTAAAAGTGTAAAATGGTATTGAAGGATCTAGCTCCGCAAATACACTTACTTTGTGAAATATTTAGTGGGAAAGATCTCCATCAAATATTAATTGCTGATAATTCAATACTTATGTTTAAATGTTTAGAGCCTTGGACTGTTAAGTTTTTAAAGGTTTATTTATTTCAGCTTACTCATTTACTATGAAATTAATGTATAATTCCTGCTGGTAAAAAGTTTTAAGTTAAGATACAAGTAAATCATTTAATAGGCTTATTATGACATAGTTTAGATGTACGAAAATGTTGCGGGGTACACTACTATTAAAATACCTGAAAAAACATATTCCTATAGTCGATTGATATACTGAAGCATAACTTACTATCTCATTTAATCTTTAAGAGTTGTCTCAAATTTTAAAGAAATAATCATAAAAAGAAATGATTTTGTGTCTCACAAAGTACAAGATCTTAAACATTGTGTGTAAGTTTCAAAATTCAATTCTTAATGTATATTTAGTGCAACAGGGAGGATGGAATTGAAATAAAATGTTGAAAAGTTAATGTAGTATTCAAAACCAGTCCCAAATAACTAAATATTTATTTAATAACTTCATTTATAGCATGTGAAAGCATAGTTGTGTTATTAATAATTTAGAAATGTAATATTTCCTTGTCAAATTGATATATGAGTAACACATGTCCTATAGTTCAGTTCCATTTGAATCTATCAGAAAAAGTATGCCAAAATCTTATGATAGCTACAAGATATGAGCGAGATGACATATTAATGGTTGGATGAAGATACACCATAAATATTAATGCATAAATAAATTGTTAAATAGTGTCCTCTAAGCCAAGAGTTGGCACCTGTCTGTCATCATTGCATTTTAATATGTAAGAAAATTGCCTTCGTGGTGATGTTATTCTTAAAATATAGACTGTATAAGACATTTTAAGGAATTGTACCTATGTTCCAATTGAGATTCTGATGATATGTTGAGGCAAAAATTCATGTAACATAGAATAAATGATCAATTTTGATACGTAAAACTAGATTAAACATTAATACAATAAACAGGTGTGCCTTTAAATATGTATTGTTGATGTCATCACTAAGTGTTGAAAGCCATAAGAAAAAACCTCTTAAAATAACATATTATTTATTTACTCTTGCAAATTAACATAACCTGGCTCTTTAATCAGCCATCCTTCTGCTACCACGTGCAAGACGCAGTTCTCATCCTGTAGTATGACATGCAATATATTTAAGGCTATACTTACTATCAAGCAAACTAACAATCAGGATTGGCATAAATATAATAGAATAAAAAAATACAGAGAAAGTAAAATTTAAAGTGCAATCTAATTATTTTTACTATACTATAATTTCATTAGCTTATTTTTATCTTGTATGTTCTTCAGGGTTCTATTCGTGTAGAATCTGATGTCAATCATAGTTGTTATAAAATCATCTTTGACAATTGTAGTAGTTTTATCTATTTTGAAAAAATAGCTGTCCAGTGAAATTTGCTGGTTCCTGCAACATCATCTTAAAATGTAGCTAAAGTCAGTTTAATAGTCAAAGAATTTTTTAAATCAGTGGGTACCCTAAACATCCAAACACAAGAACTTTACATATTGATATAAAATGGTGTTGATCAACTGGTTGAGTTAAAGTGATGTTTGAGTCCATATTAGTGATAGAACTACATGCACAAACACAAAAAAATTGTGTTTGATGTATAAAAAATTCAAAAAATACCTAAAGCCTGATTCAACTATGTATTCCGTTAGATGATCACACACAACAGTCAATCTTAGTTCTTATTATTTTATTTTATTTTAAAATTTAAAAATTACCATTATGAAAATGTTCAGTTTATAAAGGATGGCCAATTACAAGTTTTCACAAATAAATAAATTTACAAGTTGAAAAAACATAAAATAACTAAATGTTCTATCTAAAATTCAGTAAGTAAAATACAAACAATATTTAACATAACAAAATTAAAACACTCCTATTAATAATTACACATCGTATTAAGTTGACTACCCCTGATATTATGAAGCCACGGCTAGGTTAGTATACTTTGCTTACTTCCATAGCATCATGTCTTATGGCATCCTGCTCTGGGGGTCAGCTGCTGATATTAATACTATCTTCATTCAACAAAAGAGAGCGGTCAGGGCTATTTATGGACTAGGTAGCCGCGATTCTCTGCGAACCTTATTTAAAGATATAAATATATTAACTGTGCCATCTGAGTATATCTACCAGAATATTTTATTTGTTCGAAAAAATATAGATACTTTTAGTAAGAAAAGTGACTTTCACAATATAAATACTAGAAATAAGAACAAACTAGCTATGCCGTGCTTTAGGGTTAGCAAAGTTAGTAAGTCATTCATGGGAAATTGCATTCGATTTTACAACAAGCTTCCTTCTTATATTACTGACATGCCTGATTCATTATTTAAGATGCACGTCAAACGAATCCTAATGACTAGAGGCTACTATAGTATTAAAGAGTATGTAGATGATAAAGATGTATGGGAAGTTATACCTCCTTGCACTAGATCGTAACCCTATAGCTGTTGAAGCATTGAAAGACCAAGATAATGTATTCTGTATAAAGCTATTCTGTGTACTATCTGTAATAATAAAAATAATACTACCAAATATATTTATTCAGTTCTGTCTTTAAATAAATTATTTAATCTGTTTTTTAATGAAAATGTAAATAAAATTCGTATAAAGACAACCGATTGGTAAATTGTGAATGCCAACTAAATAATAAAAGTAACTGGACCTAAACTTCTTGGACATGCCCATCTGAGTATGTTTCGCCGGATCGTCTCGATGAGGCCGCGCTGAAACCGGCAGTAGGATAACCCCACTGAGTTTGTTTCGCCGGATCTTCTCAGTTGGGGCGTATTGGATCCGGTGGTAGCACTAAAGCGCGTTCGTCGAGATACTTATGGTCCGTCTCAATAATAACATACTCAAAGGACAGAACTTAGATTTAATCATAGATATAAAATAATAAAATAATATTGTACTTTCATACCTGACAGCTTTTAGGCTAAAGTTATATAAACTATTATTATACGTAGCAATAAACAAATAAAATTGATTAATTAAATCGAAAATAAGCCAAATATGTTTTGACTATTTACAAATGCCTGTAATAGGTTTACGTGAATAAAAACTTTTTTTATTTTTATTTATTTATTTATTTTTATTGATGATACTGTAGTTGCCAAGTGTAGAATAATATCTCTAGTAAATAATTGACGATGCAATGTCCCTTATTGAAAATAAATCATTATCAATTGTTTTTATAGATATGGCAATGGTATAATTATAAAGTTTGTGGTTATAAAGGATTGAAATTACGGAATGAGGGTTTTTTGCCATTTTCAGCAAGCTTGGTTGTTGCGAAGGTGACCACAGTATAGTAATGACTTAATATATTTATGGCAATCTCCAATTGCTTAGTTTAGTAGCTCCCAAACTTCTTTTCTCATAGACCCCTTTAAAACTTTGCTGGTGATGGTGGACCCCCTGTTAGGCCCTGTTGCTTGATTTCTATCATATTATACACCTTTGCCTTGTCATGTTGTCATTTTCTAAGTCAACATAGACCCCCGTCAAGTCCCCCGTGGACCCCTGGGGGTCCACCTGGAGCAATTTGGGAATCACTGGCTTAGTTAAACTGGTGTGACATAAAGATCAATAGGTAAGTGACTTATGTAGGTATTTGTCTGTCAAATCGAAAGTTCCGACATTGATGATCTCTCAGATATGGAATGAGCCTTTTACACATAGGATCTAATTAACCAGCAACACTTAGGTTCGATAAGTACTTTCTCTGCGCTTGCGCCGGTCAATGGCCGCGGTGATTGGGTGATGATGACGTAAGTTATCACTGTCACTTTCTAGGCTCATGATGATGGACTGATACCTAGATGATGCTATTGTGGTAGATAGGTAATTTTATAATTGTTATTTCTTTTTCCTGTTCTTTTTTCACTTAATAGTTATAAGCCAACGAATATAATCATTGTGTCAGTTTGTTTTGCAATTTTTTTCTGAAAAAAAAAACTTCAATGAAACCACATTTATAGACCGAAAGTATATAGGTACGTTTTTGATTCCTCGTTTCAATTTGTTTCCAAGTTCAGGCGCGCGGAAATCTATACTAACGTTATAAAAAGGAATGATTTGTATTTTTGTGTGTGTTGCGTGTGTATGTTTGTAATGAATAAACTCAAAAACTACTGTGCTGATTTCTTTCACCATTGGAAAGCTACACTATCCCCGGATAACACGTGTATTTAATTATGAAGTTCCCACGGGAACAGGAGTTACGCGGGTGAAACCGTGCGCGGAAAGCTAGTCTCATATAAACTTCTTAAAAGCTTGCAAATAATTACGTCCTCAATTAAGTGCTTTTATATCATACCTAATGGAAAGTTTAATAAATGAAACAGTTAAAACAATAAAACATATTTATGATTTACAACTTGAATGCATAATGTAGCTGGTATTTTACTATCAAAAGCAAGCGCAGTGTCGTACCAGTTGTGACACCGTAAGTTTATACATATTAATGATACCTGATTTAATACATTTATATTTACAAAGTTCTTTATGTCTAGCACTATGTCTTGGCATTTTATATTATTTCTGACCGTAAGGATATCATACCGTAGTTAAATCATAATGTAATTACTGAAAGTAAGTGTAATGTTTAAACATTTGACTTGCTTTAAGGTCCTATATTAAGTCCCTGAGGTATTAATCCTCGTTGAAATTGCAAACCTAATACTATACTCGTATAAACTTGATGAAGCACTTTGAAATGCAGTTTCCTGTTTTGGATATGAGATTTACAGCATATTTTAAAGACCTTCAGCGTTTTATTGCCAATTAAAACCTGTCATCTTCTTTAATATGATATGCTATATCAAAGATGTACCGTATCAAAAGCATTTGTTTGTACAATCTATAATATAATACCTACATATATACATACTCAAATAAAAATAAAATCTGAAAGACTTTCGACTGATTCAACTTTTATTTGTGTGCCTACATACATACCAATTTCTCAGGGCAATGTTTAGGATGAACAAAGCTATTATCCACGGGAACAGTCAGAAATTTCCCCGGGCGAAGGCATGTACGAATAACTAGTTTAAAATATTATGAAAATCGTGTGAAGTACTTTATGAAAGAGTACTCTTGCATCTTTAAAGATATGAGATTTAAAAGGCAAAATCATTAGAATTTGGCCTTTCAGTCGCTGTTGATCCAAGCTCTTAATCCCTGGACACTATGTTCAGTATTCTTAGAATATGTACCGATATCTGTTTTCGATTTTCCTTATTGTAAAAGAGCTCTGGCTTTACACAATAAAAATAGCTTTACCGACTGTCACTGCTTTCTTTCCATTGTTCTTTTTTATATACTTAATACAAGAAAACAACTAAACTATTTCAAATCATGCGTAAGATTTTTTGTAAACGTTAGGGAAAACTATGTTTGATTTTGAACAGCCGAAGTGTTATGTTTATGAAAAACAATATCATATAATGTCATTATGAGCAAAAGGATTACGAAGTAATTTAATTTAACATTGAATACAACTGATTAATATTCTCTTATAACGAGAGCTTATTAAATTACTTTTGTATTTCCGTCTTTTGTTTAAAGTAACAACGTGTGTATAAGGTTGTCTGAACTAATACAACGAATATTACTTATTGTTTCTTATTAATAAAACTTTTACTAAAATATTACTTTTATTAAATACCTTACAGATTTGTCTTAAATTTGAACTTAGTAGGTATAGGTGCCTTTATAAACTCATTTTTCTTTTAAGTGCAGTTCGCTTTAAGGAGGTACGCATTGCAGTCAGTGATGTAAGATTGGGGCGTATTACCTTTATTTTAGTGGCACTAAATTTTGTGAAATGTACAAAAACAAAATTATTTGCTGTAAGCGATTATGACTCATTAGTCTAGCATCATACATTACCAATGTCAGACCGTAGTACCTCTACGAGAACCAGTGTTGTGGAAACAAGAAGACATTCACCATTGTTCTGGCCATAATTTATATTTATTTTTATAGCGATGCTTGATAGAAGAAGTCTAGTGGTAAATGATATTATATGTCATACGTCTTTATCATCATCATCACCATGTCCCTGCCCAATTGGTTTGGGGCAACACATTTCCAGGCTATCACTATGCATAATAACGCTGATCTTGCAAAAAACGTGTATATATTATTAACAATTACTAAAGTATAATTTTCCCAAAATTCCCACGGGAAGAGAAATTTAACGCAGGTTAATTCTTGGAAAACGAATCTACCAATAAATCTTGAGACGTCGCAAGGTGTGGTTTATTTTTGTTTTGACCTCACATAAAGGTCGAACGACATTACACCTTTTCTTAATGTACCAATTGTGACCCACAGGAAGTAACAACGCTTGACTAATACTTAGTGTTGTCTTATCAAATTATCAACTATTAAAGAATTAATTATAATGTCTGTAATATTTTTTTTTCGTATTTTGTTATTTAAATTCTCTGAGTAATACTTTTTATCACACAACCATATCTGATGTCCATCATCGTTTTTAAAACTGTAGAAAGTCTTCGAATTTCTGCAAAAATCACTAAAGTTTCGTTATCGATCGTAATTTACTGAATTGACTCCCCATTTTTCTGAATTGCTATTATACAAAATTACAAGATATCCCCTCCTTATTGGTAGTAGGTATAATATAAATAAATCGAAGTAATAATATGTCGCCGTTAAATATAGGTATTACGATTCGTCGTCATGTATTAAGGCGCCGCCAGTGACGAGCGCAGCCGATTTATTTTCCTCGTATGTCCGTAAAATTGCGTCAAAAATGCAAAAGATTTGACACCGTACCCTTATTGAAAACAAGACTTGGTTAACTTCATTCTTAGCGTTCCTTGTCGTACTTTTTACGTTTTCTTAGGACATTCAAAGTGACGTGCACTTTTTGATGGTTTAAATATAAAAAATTGCGTTATATATGGTATATTATTATACTCATTTGAACACAGATTTTGATTAGTTAGAACTGCTTTACACTTTCTATCGTACTCACGTTTGATCATACTTAAACTGAATCATTCATCATTAAATATATCAGCATCTAATTTTTTACTACATTTTTTCTTTATGAAGCATCTCGCCGGTTAGACTTGCGTTCACTTTCAATTGTATGTCAGCACTGTAAGACTCATATTTAATTGTAGAACCAAAGTTTGCAATGTGTAGCATACTTTCTTCGATGGGGTCATCGACACAGTTATTAAAGTCCATGGGGCCTTTTTTTTCATTACTTTTTGTTCGAAAGTGAAAATCATGTTTCTTATGTCTAAAGAGAGTTTGCAGATTTACATACGTATACGTTTTGCTAACGGTGAAAGTGGTTGTATTAGGAAAATTTTGCGTTTTCGCGAATTATATGAAAGGAATTTTAATGAGGTAGTGGTTGTCAATGTTTGTACGGTAGACGCGTCGCGGGAACATTAAATCATATAATTTAAGAGATTCTTATCTTGAGGATATTCATAATACTTCAGTGTTGGGCGGACCGTTAATTAAGTACCTACCTACCACGGGTATACCTTAATGATTAATATGTTCAAAGGGTTTTGTTCATTATAATCTAATTATATCTACGTATTCTCTAATCCTCTTAACATTCTTATAATTATCGTACCTTGAAAACCATGTTTTTTTATTGACCCTAATATTTCTTAGATGATTTTAATAGACTGACTTATCAAAAATTAAACGGAGCAAATAAGATAGCGTCTTCTATTACTCTATCTCTAAATGCCAAGAATTGATACAGTAGTACGAGGATTATATTCAACTAAAAAATAACTAAAGAGATTACCAGAAATACGAACCAACCTATTTAAACGTATAAAGAATTGAAAAAAAAGAATATTTTGTTTCGTATACTGGTGTATATCACGATGACAGGACTGGGATACTGAGCCTATCTCCGTCCAGTTTTTGTGACGTTATGAATGAACCGGGATTGTAGGGACCGTCCCGTCTGAAGGGCCGAGGGTGTCACTAACATTCGTCATAGACAACAAACCAAATATGAATGTGATTTTTTGTTACGATCGGTTTTGAATGAACTTTTTGTTGCCTCAAGAATAGACGCCGGTTTTTTCTGTTCTATGAATTAGATGTAATCTTTTTCGTAATATCTTTCTAAAAGTGAGAGTTAATCAACGAATTTTAATATCATTTTATTTTATTTACTTATACAATTTTAACTCTACAAGAATTATTGAAAATATGTAGGTATGTCCTATCTGACATACGGATTAGCAGTGTGTTCCTCTGTGGCCGGACCACAGTTTAGTACTCAGATGCTATAGTTCGAAATAATACCTACCTAAAGTCTACTTTCATCCGAATATATATATATTTTTAGTACCTCAAGAGATAACTTTTTAATTAACAATTTATGTGGTCCGGCCGCCAGGCAGTGCTCTCTGGCCGCGCCACCTCAAATTAAATAGAGTATAATGAACTATTAATAAATCAATATCCCGAAAAAAAACTACCTAAAGAGTACCTTGCATACGACAAATATGGTCCAATAAACCCCTTTAGTTATGGAGTTATTGGTCGTAGGGTGTGGTCCGGCTGGAAGGTATACTCTGCAGCGAGTCAATTTTGCAATATTTAATATTAACTATCCCTAAATCACTTTATTTAATAGTACCTTTTCTCTACTCTTCGTTGATACTTTTTCTCTCAAGAAACTATTCATTTTGATTTATTAATCTTTAAAGTATGCGGCGCGGCTAGGGAGGATTACTTTCAGCATATATAACGAAATATGCTTTATTTCTTTATGCCAACGAAAACTGCATAATAAGTACTTTATAAAAAGACCCGGACTTCATCTATAATGATGATTATGAAAATATATATTTGTTTTTCGTATAGTTATTGTTTATTTTAAACCAAATTTGTCACTTACTTCGTCAAATAAATTGCTGGGGGTTGTATTTAAGATGGTTGTTAAAACATTAGTGTGTGACCGCTTAAGACGATAATTTTCTCACATGGCTTGTTCTTTGGTAATGTGTGTGGATGCGGCCTCCGTTTTCTAGTGCTAGAGGCTTATGAGGCTTTTGCTTACTTTTTGCTTGAGGATTTTTAATCATTATTAGCTATATCTATGAAAACTTCTAGAGCGTGGCATTAGCGCACATGTTTCACTTTAAATGAAATATTGTAAAGAAAACTTATATAAAAAAAAAAATAGACATACTGTGATAAAAAAGGTGACGAAAAGAAAAATCCCGGAGTTTCTTTCTCCCTTTCTTCTCCGGGTCGCCCACCTCGGTAGCTAGTTGCAGGTTGCAGGTTAGCTAGGGTAGGATTCTCGCCGGCGAGGACCGCGTTGTGCCCCTACCTCTGCCCTGTGATCCAGCGCCTGTAGGCCGTGCCAGCGATCACTTCCTCTTATATCCACAAATCTGACTTTGATATCAGTGGCACCTCTGTGTTGTGGTCCTAACCCCATAAGGGTGCCCCCAAGAGTGTGTCACTTAATTGTATGCTTTCTAATTTTTTGATATAAATATGAACTTATTATGAGTAGAGGAATTAATGACACACGGACAGACGGAGTACATTGTCTGTAATGTAATGTGTCCTACAATTAGCAGCACTCACAGGTTGCATTTGCTAGTTATATTTACCCAAGTAGTTTTATTCATAGAAATAAGAATAATAGCCTATTAATAATATTTTTTTTTTATTGTGATGTTGACAAGTACAAGTGTATGTAAATACATAAGTGCTGAATAAATTCATTATTTCATTAAATTAACTACCTTCTTAGGTAGATAGGTAAACAAAAACCAAAAAGTGCTCCTTTTTCAAAATCGTTGTTGGTAATAAAAATAAAAGTTTATAGATGAAGTCCAGGTCTTTTTATAAAGTACTTATTATGCAGTTTTCGTTGACATAAAGAAATAAAGCATATTTCGTTATATATGCTGAAAGTAATCCTCCCTAGCCGCGCCACATACTTTAAAGATTAATTAATCAAAATGAATAGTTTCTTGATAGAAAAAAGTATCAACGAAGAGTAGAGAAAAGGTACTATTAAATAAATTGATTTATGGATAGTGAATAATAAATATGGCAAAATTGACTTGCTGCAGAGTATACCTTCCAGCCGGACCACACCCTACGACCTATAATTCCTTAACTAAAGGGGTTTATTGGACCATATTTGTCGTATGCAAGGTACTCTTTAGGTAGTTTTTTTTCGGGATATTGCTTTATAAATAGTTCATTATACTCTATTTAATTTGAGGTGGCGCGGCCAGAGAGCACTGCCTGGCGGCCGGACCACATAAATGGTTAATTAAAAAGTTATCTCTTGAGGTACTAAAAATATATATATATTCCGATGAAAGTAGACTTTAGGTAGGTATTATTTCGAACTATAGTATCTGAGTACTAAACTGTGGTCCGGCCACAGAGGAACACACGGATTAGCAAGCTGAATTGGCAATGGGCAGGACACATGCTCAAAGAACTGATCGATTTAGCAGAAAGGTTCTCGTATCACAGTAAATATCATAGCATAAATAGCATATATATTATCCACGTGGAAATTTGGTATCTATGTCGACAATCTGCTGTCAACTAACTAGGTAATTGGAGAGTCCGACATTACCCCATTAGTCGGACAGCGGACAAACAACTCCTCTGTCGGTGGTGATTTGTGTACTGAAAGTGGCACGAATGTCAAAGCTATCGTACCCTGCCACTGTCGGGGTTAACGGACGCTGTCAGATATACGACAGATTCAAAATTAATTTTAGTAATATTGTTTTTATTGACAGCTTTTAATCAGATTATACTTATTTTACCTTTATAAATTGAATACTGTAGTTAACTTTACTTTGTGTACTAATATATAAAACAGAAAAATTTGTGTGTTTGTTGCTTTGACGCGATAATCTAAGGAACTGGTCCGAATTGAAAAATTCGCTTAGCCTATTTCACGAGGAAGGCTATATGCGCGGATGTAACCGCGCGCAGGAAACTAGTATGTATACATATTATGTGACAACTTTTAATTGGCCTTCTAATACTATTTTTGTTCTTCAGTTACAGCTAAGCAGTTTTCCTAAAATAAAATATTAGAACAGTAATTTTTTTGTCAACTGTCTACTAACATAACATGTATTTGTTTTCTTTGTGTTTTAATTTAGAAACTGAAATTAGAACATTTGCTAGTAGTTTTCTAAGTGGGAAAACTAATGTTGTTTTACGAGAGTTTCAATGAGATGTTCGTAGATTTGCCAATTATATTAAACACGGTTGCAGAGTACATAGCGGATAAACATGTCAGATAAATACTTCTTCAACACTAATGTCGAGATACATTATTTATAACATTAAATCTTCTAGTCTGAAATATCTAAATTAACTGTTAGTATCGTTGCTAACAGGAACATGTGCTAATATTCAAGTACTTTATTACCTAGTTATGTTTAACTTGTAAAATCTGTGATCAAAACATTACAGAGTATTATATTTTATGAATTACGTCGGTTACAGTTAGTTATCGTACACAAACTAGGTAGAAATATGATTTCATTGATAATATTTTTAAAACGACTCCCTCCCTAGCGTATTTAATCCTTGTGTCGCGGACGTCATACAAACACTTCACGGACACAAAGCACACCCAGAATCAGAACACACGAATAATTGTCCCGAATGGGAATCAAACCAAGAACACCAGGTCTCAGAAGCTGATAATTAATATAGTATTTTTAACGCAATCTGTATATAAATATTGGAAATTTGGAATATTGGTATCGAAGACCAAAGTAGGCATTCCCCATTGTCCACGTTATGATTTTCATTTGGTACTTAAATCTGCCTGCGAAATGTAAAGTAGATTGACAGTTGCACAAAACCACCTAAAATACTAAAAGTCATCATCCCTCAACCTCATCGCCAGCGACCGCCCTGAGCCGAGGCCCAAGCCCTCAGGGGGCGCCCTCTTGCGCAGGTTGCTTAGTTCGTAGTTTTTAAACCATTTATTAAGGCTGGAGCTCAGCTCGCCTTTATGCCCGGTGAAGTAAGTAAGTAGTAGCAAAAGCCACGTGGATTGCTAAGTATGAACGCCCAAAAAAAAAGGTCTATCTATTCCGATCCCTTGTGTCATATCTATCTTGTGTTCGACAAAATCATCACTCCATCTTTTTCAGTCTCATTTTAAAGATAGTATCCTACTTCTTCGCTAACATTTATCATAATGTATTATTACTTGTTTCTTCCTCTAAATAGACTATAACGAGTCCTTCTTTTCGCATAATTTTCTGCGTAACGATAATGATTCAATGTTGTTTTAGTGATAACAGTTATCTTGGTCGATTTGTTTGATATGTTATCTGCTTAGTGAAAGTTTTCTCTGAAATAGCCTTTTTATTGCTTTTATAGTGTTTGATAATAGCTGTTTTCTTTGTTACTCCCATATTGTCCTCACTGGCTGCACTTCTGCACGTTGAGTTTATGGGTCCTGAAAAGACGTATTTTGTCATTTAATGTTGAGATATAAAATAATCTAGGTATTCATTTTAATCAGAATAGTGACTATTGTAAAAATATGTTTCCTGTCATAATACTAAATTGGCTGAGGCGTAAAGTTGTCTTGAACTAAAACACATCATTTATTTAGTTCACCTAAGTATTTCTGGAAAACAGTGGTTATATCCAGCGAGATCTAGTGGCGGTACTTTGAATACGAGTTTTACAACACGCAGTTACTAATTAGGCCCGCAAATTGATATGTTGTCAGAGGCTAATATGCCATGTGTCATTCGATACTTGTAGTAAGTAAGCTTACTACTACTAATTAGATCTAAATAGCATGTAAAGTTTAATAAATAATGAATCTTAACTAGGGAGACTGATTCAGCTATTACAGCGGATTCGCATCCGAATTTGGATTCCTTAATCAATAAATGGAATAATCATCAACAATTTAGAACTACCTAAAACGAAGCAACCATCCTCGTTAGATTTGCCAGTGTGGATGAATGCGATGCACTTGCATCTGGTAACAGACACATTAACGATGCTTGCCCATTTGAAACCAGTTGCTCGTGCGACGTATGTTTATTTAATATGAGATGTTATCAGACCAGATCTAATTACTGAGTTTAATGATAAGGCGGCTCTTGTTCCTGTTAGCTTTCGAAAGTTAACTTTCTGAGAATCTGCTTGTGTGGCGCAAAAAATGTTGGCCGTTCTGAGTAGGCGTACTTGTTTTGATTGTTTCAGACTTTCTGATAAATTATTCTTGATTCACGTTGTTAATGATTGTGTTTGGTAACACAAATTGAAAGAGAGTGAATTAAATGCCAAGCGCATTGTCACGGCATGTCGGTTACACGCTAATTTATTGCGTGCATGGTCTCACTCGGATACCAACGAATTAGGTTTTGGTCGTGAATGCGTCTAAATGAGTATCAGGGCTAAAATTCTGTGGAATATCTAATCTTTCTAGGTACAAGGTTTGGTCTCAATCTTAAAATATAATGAATAGGGAAAACATGGATTTCGAAGATTGTAAATTTTATAATTGCTTAGAATAGACTACCCCATGTCTGGTGATTATGACAATATTTCCCTATGACCCTGGCTTGCCAGTTCTGAAGTGGACGCATTAAAAGTAAACATTAAAAACTGTAGAAGTATACTAAAATCTATTGAATGTATGTCTATGTATTTTGATGAATAAAAACAATTCTGAATGATACAGATAAGTAAATCATTATCTTATCTGCTTACTTTAAACACACCACATCTGATCTGATTAATAAACGTTACGTCAATAAATAGTTGACCGATTTTGTCTAAAGACGTCATTGGTGTCTCCGATTACAATTTACACTTAATCATTAGAATTTAGTAGGTATAGTGATTAATTAATAGGACACATACGAGTAGGTACCTGATATCGAATTGTGTTGAGGTCGGCTTCTAGTTATTTGTTATTTGTGATGTACCTACACTGATTATTACTGATACTGGTATTTATGAACAACACTCGGTAAGTGCTGACTATGTGTTGAATTACACTACATCTTCGCCCATGCCTGCCTTCATTTGTATTTTATAGTAATTTGGAAACCCTCTATTGGTTTCCAACCCTTTTTATCCTTTTAGGTCCTGATATTTGCAAAATCTTAGAAGGAATCCCCCATTCGAATTAATTCTTGTAGTTTCTGTGATTATATAAATTGTTTGAGTACCTAAGAACTATATTTGTAGGTGTGATAATTCTGATTGATCTAGCAATAAATAATGGCTTATGTTTAACTTACCATCAGATATAGTAAAAATGATCACCAAAATTAAACCCGCATTTTAATGTAAAATTGTAACCAAAGTTTTAACATTTCGCTATCGTATTTAAGCAAAATGACTCCAAATAAATCATTGTTAACCCAAAAGTAGTAAATGATCACCAAAAGTACCTAAATGTTTTAGTAATTTACTATTCGGTTCTGGCGTTGTATGGCCGCAGCTCTAACCTAACCTAACCGATTGTCATTTTTCATTGATTTTATTAAGGTAGAAATAGCGCAATAATTTGCTCGCTAAGATTTGGTGATCATTAACTACATTTGGTGTTCGAATACAATTTGAAGTGCAGTCGTGACTAAAATAGCTAGTACTATTATAATTTTAGACTTTATTTTTCGGGTGTCAAGTATATATTTTTGGTGGTCATTATATTTTATCCCATAAATAATTTCATTTTAATGTAAATTAACACATATAATTGTTTATAATAATGACTGTGTTGACTAAGTTAAGTGATCGAGTTTCAATTTATTAACTTTTGTTGTTTGAACAGTAAAAGTTATTAATGTATTCACTAGTAAATCGAAATTATTATTACTTATTACGAAAATAACACATGACATTCATTTAAGTAATTTCATACTCAAGTGCTAAGTATGCATTGTTCGTGAATACAACTGCATTTAACTAAGTAATCGGTAATTATTCGTCGGGGGTGGTTTGCTGCTGTCTGGAACAATGTGAGAGACGTATGAATTTTAATTACTGTCTACTCGCTTCATTTTTATTTACTGCAATGTTAAATGTCGTCCGGCACGAACCGATGCGAGCTGGTTAAGCTGAATCGTACTATATAATTATACTGTTTCTCTGCTCCAATGAGTCGTTGCGTGATCCTAGCCATGTTATCTATCTAAATCGTATACATTAGGTCGCAGATTCTCACCATAATTCGCATTTGAAACATCATCATCATTACCAGATGGTATATCATCCATTGCTAAACATGGTCCTCCCTAGAAGAAAGTTTCGCCACATGGTACCTACTATTCAGATAGACCAGCTCGTATAGGTGCGGTTCGGATAGGAATTACAATGAATGAAAAATAAATGAAAGGCCCGCAAACCGTAACGTACAGCGACAGTTCTCTCGATCCCCCCGTCAGCGACCGCCCGGAGCCAAGGTCCAAGTCTTAGTTTATAGTTTATAAACCATTTAATAAGTTTGGAGCTCTGCTCGCCTTTATGTCCGGTGAAGTAGCAAAATCCTGGAGCCGAACACAAATGTTCGTCCGAAAAAAAACACATTTTATGGCATCGGCCCGCTGTGTGAGTTTAACTGTAGTTCTGCTTCAATGGCTCATGGCGTGAACGTGTAGCGTGCACTAAATATCTTTAAATCCGTCCGATACTCTTCGATTGAAAAAGCGACCAATATCTGTCCGTCCGTCCTCATAAACATTTTGTTATTAGAATTGTGTGCTACATTTATAAATATTTATTTGAAACAGTCTACGTAAATTTAATACATATGTAGTTGTATTTAATAAACATGGGTACGATCGGGTATATCTAGATAATATAAATTTTATTTATTTACTAGCGGCACGTCCCAGCTTCGCATGGGTGCACATTTCTATTAAAAAATATAGCCTGTGTTACTCAGAGATAATGTAGCATTCTAGTGTTGAAAGAATGATCGAAATCCGTCAAGTGGTTTTGAGTTTATTCGAAACAAGCATACATAAATACAAACTTCCTCCTTATTATATTAGATATGGAAGTATAGATAATATTTTTTGAATGGTTGTCGATTGTAATCTTATCTATACGAATACTAATATTTAAAAAACCGGAAGTGTTGGTTTGTTTTCTATGTTTGGAACGCGCTAATCTATTAAACTACCGGTCGGATTCCAAATAATATCCCTTGACCTGGATTTAACATCACGACTGATTGTTGTGTTCAACTTCAGTAGGCCGCATACTACAGTTGAGTATGGCACAACGGGTGGCAATTATGTAGTCTATTATATCATACGTACATATATTCACGCCTCTGTCCCATAGGGGTAGGCAAAGACCACTTCCTTCTAGGCTGCGATCTTGACATACTACTTTCGCCCCTTCTTCATTCATTCATTAATATCGGTAACATTTAAGTAGTTCAAATAATTATTGTCGTCAGTTTAACGAATTGATTTCATTATAATACCAAAAGCCACTGGTATTACGGAATAAATCCTTTATCGGTATAGATAAAGTAACCATTGTACATTGTAAAACATTTTTCGCAATTCTCCAGCCTACCGGCCGCGGCCAGACGTCGGGCCTCGGCGCTATCACGTAACCGACAGCGACCTACGAATGACTCACACCTTTCTACTGTCTGCCGTCCGTCTAGTGGCCTACGTATCTTAGTACCAAGCATTACCACGATATTGTATGTTTCAACAAATCCCACTCGGTATCTACCTTAATACGTGAAGCAAAAATGTTGCGCAATATTCTCAAAAAGGTATTTTTAAGAATATTGCGCTTATTGTTCAATGTTATCTTAGCCAAATATAAAATCATATAATATCGTCGTGGTATTATATTTGGCTAGTAGTTAAAATTTATTTGGAGAAGTTTACAAAAAATTTAAAGAAATTTACTGAAACGTTTCTCTAATTCTACCGAAAACTTAATCCGAAGCGTATCTACGCGAGACGATATAAGCTAGCTATAATCTTAGATCAAACATATTTTGGTTTAATATTAGGCTGTCATACCAACATCCGATATTTTATTATGCATACTACCTAGTAGGTTTTGAGATAATACATAATTAAGCAGGCTACATACTATGGATATAGGATATTATATTATTAGTATTAACGCATTGTTTGAGATTGTGTTGTGTTATGTATTTGTTGTGTATTTAGCATTTTTACAACTGACATAGGTTTTTTGGATAACATACTATGTAAAAGGTATAATCGTTGCATGTTATCTTCCACTGCAATTAACATCTTTGATTGATCTTATTTGCGTACTCCTTCCTATCAAGTTGCCAATTACAAATGACAGAAAGCCTGCCCAAGGAAGTAAATAGATAAGCTTAACGTTCAGTAGATAAACAAGCATGAGTATCGAGTTTCTCATCGAAATATCTGTACAATAAAGTCCCAGTTAGCGCGTGGGAAAGTCAATCCAGTAATACGCCAATGTTAAAGGTCTAGAAAGTTCGTACACAAGATTAAGTAGCCTTATTAAAATAAATGGAATGGGAACTTACGGCCCATTCTCGCTTTTATGTTGCTTACTTACCTACTTTAGTTCTAATCCTCTTTGTAAAAGTTGCGCGGTAGTCCGAAATCAGGTCTATAGGTTTAATCCAGCTCGGATTTTTTTAAGGCAAGCGTAGTACTTATTTCTAATTTAATATTAATACCTATATTTATCTTCAGTAGGTTGGTAGGACAGAATGATTGAAAGTATGTCTTAATAATATTTATATAATACCCCGAAGTCGATTGCATTACAGATATCATATTCATATTGTACTACGACCAATAATAGTATATATGTAAGAAGAAACATATATTTTTATTATTAAACACCAACGTACACAAGATGCAGCTGTAGTTAAGTTTAAACGACCTTAAGTACCACATTCCATATTATAAATTCTTACATACATTCTGGTCGAAAAAAAAGCCATAACTTGCCATCACTACGAAATGTAAGTTATAAAGTTGTCGTATGGTTGTCGATATAAAATATTTAAGTAATGTTACAGTCATCTTAAATTGAGTTAGTTACTTACACGTCTACATCATTAACCCCCAGGTTATCATACACACTTGTAATAAAATTTATATCTACCCTTACCCCTATTCTGAAATTAATGGTTGCATCTTAACGTTACTTTTCGATAGTAACCAAATGTGTAATGGTTTGTTCAATTTATATGTCACATTTATTACATAAGCAGTATATATAGAAATAGTAGATAGTTAAAAGCGCGTTACATGGAACTTAATCAAATCTCTTTGAACATAGACTATCATGGCAACAACCAGGTTCGCCTCTAGCTTATAACCACTCGAGTGTAGGCAGGCTACGGCATTGAATGTGTCCAATGGGCCGTGACAATATCGCCGTTTGCCGGATCTGAGCTGACATTCCAGACTAACAAGAACAGAATATTATACATCAGGGATTGTTTGCCATTTCAACTGATAGGAAATTACTTTGCTACTTCATTATAGTTAACCGAGTGTATCCAACCAATGGAGTACTTGAGTAGATAAATATTTTAATTTGGCACATTATTGGCCTTTGTAACCAAATTAAACCAGAATAGATAAACTAAGAGCGCGTATCGAACCATTATATGTAACAGTTTGGCGGCAACATAATATGTATAATTATTATTTTTTGTAACATATTTATAAAAAAGAATTTGCAGTAAAGTTAGGCATTGGAACTTTTTTAAATGTATTAAAACACAACCTGTACCGTGATGGACGAAGCAATGTAGTAGCATGTAGAGGTGTAAAAGTAACGAAAAAAAGCGTACGTATTCGTATTCGCGTAGCGTATGTATTCGTTACTTTAACAATTAGTACTCGTTACTTTCGTATCGTTACGTTACTCGTTACTTCTGATACCTCACAACATGCTATGTTATGTTAGGGCAACGTATCGAACCGTGTTACGTACGCGTACACTGTTCTCTATAGAAAACATACATATTTATAAGTTACATACCAAGCAACGTAAGGTGCATTTTTTTACTTTTAAGTGTTATTTTTGTTTGTATTTGTAATTTGTCAAAAATACTTTCTTACCTACTAGGTAACTGTTACAATTTCAATTTCGTTGTCTTCACCTTTGATTCTACCTTTGATTAAACAGTAAAAAAACATGTACGAATAATTTTCAAATTACACTTTATTTAATAAACAAACATCATTCCTAATAACGAACATTTTTAAATACACCGAATAAGTGCGCGCGTACGTAAAACATACGATCAACCAGCAAACGTTTCAATAAACGCATCGGTACTTGCGTGAGCGAACTCGCATTTTTCGTATATTGGGTACCTACATTGTACCCAATATACGAAAGATGCGAGTAACGAAACACATTCGTGTTACACACGAATGTGTTTCGTTACTCGGTACTAGAAGGCGCACCCGTTACTCAGTAACGAATACATACGGTTTGCTACAGCTCTAGTAGCATGTTTTCAATATTTGGGCCATTGTTGCTGTCTTGCTCGAGATCTATATGAATGACCTGAGTTTATCGATATGCTAACCCCTCAGGATGCCAAATTTTTCCATACAATAATATCTTTGAAGTGAAACAAGATATCAATCGTATTTTGGCGCTGAATTTGTTTTGTTTTCAATTTGTTAACGACACATAAAGCAGACAGTTTGTTCCTCTGAAGTTGTCAAAAAGATCAAAGCTGCAGCATCTTTGAATCAAATGTCAGTTACCTCTCTGATACAAAGATCAGATGGAAATGTTACTTCATTGTTGATATTGATATTTTTGTAAAACGATATTATTTTTATAAATATACGTTACAATGGAAAACATGGGAGACACGTCGATTAGACAGTAGCCTAGTCGGCAAATTATCGTTGGACTTATGTATAGTTATACAATTGAGATTTTTGTTTAATTATCTCCTTGTTTCCCTTAAAACAGATTGATGCCTCGAACAGACCTATTGCCGTTGAGACTGCTGTTTAGTCAATGCTTTTATACATAAAGACGCAATACAAATGTTTTAAAATTAGGTTCTTATGATGTGTTCATGTCTTTTCGTACCATCAGTTTATGACGTGCCAACTCTGAGAAGAACTGGCAAGAATAAGAATCATTATTTGTTTTCATTTTCACTACTATTGTTCATATTTTGGATGAGTTTATCATAAAATCTCAGATAAACTGGCCATCGCCCATATCAATAACACAATTAAATTATGCTCAACGTTTTCACACCTGTCTCCAAAAACACAAAAACCCCAAACGTCCAAGTGTTAAAGCAGGCACTTTGTTTTCTCGCTCGCATAGTAAATAATTCCATAAATGGCGTCGCGCACGCAGGTTAGCATTACAGATCAAGTTGAAGGCGACGATAAATCCACCGCCAGCTGCCTGCGCAAATTGCAGCGTAGGCGATGCATTACAACCAACCTGATGGTCCATAACACACGATTGTAGAGATTTATCTGGGATATTTGTATTTTATTGGAAAAAAATGCTATAGGTTTTCTTTTTTATCTATAGGTCGTAAGTACGTATCTTCTTGTAGTTTACGCCTGAATAGTCATGTACAGATTATTGATAACTATTTAATATTTTTTTAAGTGGTTTTAATTACCTATTTGTTATAAATAGAAATATAACAAGATATTCAAGTATTACGTTGGGATTAATCAATTAAGACCACCAGCAGTTTTTTAACCTGCATCTTCGGTATAGGCCCTAATGCCTAGCCTAGACCATTCGACCACAGTGGATCCCAACCGGTCGTGGAATTATTTTCTTTCTCTTCATAACACCTCTCTTAAACAAAGGTGCGGGTTCAAATCCTGCCGGTGGTTTAAATTTACTAATCTTTATTTTGAAATTTAGTACTAACGTAGAAAACTTTGCGGTACCTAGTTAAAAAAAAAGAGATAATTTGTAAAGAAGGTTCTAATAATTTGCAAGAAATTTGCTTTGTGAATACGTACTCTAAGTTTTACTGGACGTAATTTGAAAATGAAAAGTGAATTGACTTGGCAACTTTATAAATGATCTAAGATTTGACTCAGTACTCACACATTTAAATTCTCAGTTTAACTTTCACTTGTGAATTACGATTGTTTATGTGCTCACTTATTCGTGTTGTATAACAAAACAGACAATCAATGTTACATGCCGACCATAAACTATGAATAATGATTCTGATTTGGCATTTATGATTCAGTCCGTAAGGTTTCCGGCTTAGAATACAAACCCCAATGTCTTCCCGTATATTTCGTAAGATGCGACTAAAAGACACCATCCGATGCCCTCGTAGACCCGATGTCCGAGAGGCCCGCGAACTGTAAAGTAGAGCGACAGTTGCACTGAACTCCCCTAAAATACTAAAAGTCATAATCCTCAATCTCAGCGACCGCCCTGAGCCGAGATCCAAGCCCCAAAAGGGGGGCGCTCTCTTGCGCAGGTTGCTTAGTTTGTAGTTTTTAAATCATTTAGTTAGGCTGGAGCTCTGCTAAGCCTCGTGGCTACCTACGTATGTCCATCCGAAAAAAAAAGACTAAAGGACATACAACTGATGAATGGGCAGTGGTATCTATCAGCCCAAGGTTACTTACCATTTTACTAGTATCACTATTCTGCTAGCAAATGGGTTGATTATGGCAATATCCCACAACAACCTTTGTCTGGGGAAAAGCTCATGTTCAAAACTGGCTGTAAACGGGCTGTTACAGTGATTTATGATTCATAATCCGTGAGCCTTTGCGGTTCCGTGACGAGTTCCGTGCAGAGTTCCGCTGCCAAATAGAATAATACGTTAATTTCACTATCCTACTAATATTATAAACGCGAAAGTTTGTAAGTATGGATGGATGGATGTTTGTTCCTCTTGTAACGTAGTACGTGTTGGTGTAGCCAACCACGTGTTACATAAATGAAAAGAGATGAGTTTTATATAAAGAGAGGAATTAAACACAGATCACTCAGTACACTATAGTTTATTTAAAATAAGAATAAAAGATTTACAATATTTAGAATAGGGGGCAGGTTCTAGGACTCGGTTTGAGTAGGTGACCAGTAGCTAGTCACAATACACTTAGCTTTTTAGGAAGCTGGATGGTAGTAGTCTCCCTGACGCCTTAGGTAGAAGGTAGCGGCAGCGAGGGAAGCAGGGCTCGTCTCCACGTGTCCAGTCCGGATGGTAGTAGCCGGCTGGTGTAGGGTGTCGACCGCAGCGTGAGGTTGTAGAGAGGTAAAAGAGGTCGCGGCATCAGTGCGCGCCCCTTTTATAGTCACAGCCACCGGTCGGCGGCAGGGGTACGGCGACGAAGACGCATAGCACACTCTTTCACGCCAAAACTACTGAACGGAACTGACATTTTGGACCGAGATAGGTTATACGCTGGATTAACATATAGGCTACAAAACATCGCGCCACACCGCCACACCGCGGGGCGCAGCTAGTAGAACATACAAGTGCAACAGGGAGGGTGAAGTTGGACAACCTGTGAAGTAGTAAATCTTGTGATAACTAACTAAAAGAAATAAGTAGGCTAGTACCTTCTACAATAGCACTAGCTATCTCTACTCTATTTTGGACTCTATTTACATCTACATGACTGCTGCTGAGTGATGTACTCTCTAATAAGGCTAGAGGCGCCAACGACGAAGTTTCTGAGACCTGGCTATTTCTTTTTTCTGTCCACGTTGATTAACTTCTGTATTTACTAGCGACAAATTGTTATTTAAGAACTAAACTATCGATTTGGTAAGGAAAACCGATTACTTTTTTATCATTCTTTTCTTTTTAATTTCCGCTCATCACTCTTATTTTGGACCGCAAGTGAAATGCTTGTTATGGACATCTGTGCTCTTTGTTGCACTAACGTGTATATGTTGGATACGGCGTACGAAATATCATAGCTAGCTGTTCAACACAACTAATTAATTTCTCAATTAAAAAGTCATGCTTCAAACACTCCAGTTATATGTAATATTAAACTCTGTCTGTTATTTTATTACACGTCGTCACTTCTTGGTTATGTTTTAGTTTTATCAATATCGTGTATAATCAGATAACTATATATTATATAATTATTAATAGAGGAAGTTTTTATGCTTATTAAGTGGCTCGACTGTGGAAGTAATACAAGCAATCTAAAGAGCAGGTATCGCGGCAAAATCTGATATTTTTTTCTATGAATTCATTGAATTAAATTTATATTATAATATTAAATAAGTAAGTACTTATTGCATTATAGCGTTGACTTGCGATACTGAAAAATCACTTACCTATTGCAGTTCATAAAATGATCTAGTCTGTTCTCTTGGACAGTGACTTGACTATTCGTCGTGGAATGAGAGTAATATTCTGATTCGGTGCCGCTAAAACGATAGCGCCATAGCTATAATAATACATCATTGTCATTTAAACAAGCAACATTACCGTCTCATGATCGTTTAACAATTAATATGGCTCTATTTTACATAGTCCATCGCACATCGCCTTGAAATTAGTGAGCTTAATACTCAGTGCACAAAGCTTTCGTCGCAAAAACAAATTGCAAAATAAATACCGTAAAAGACGGTATGACAAAAAAAAGCGACAAACGGCGTAAAACGGCTGATAAAGATGAATGAAGCAAGAGATAATTAAATTTAAAACGCCGCTTCCAAATTAATGATGACAACTATAAAAGACAAGATGATGAGATAGTAAACAGATTGTGAGAGATTCTGAGGAGTTTTGTGATTGGTCAAAACTCCCATTCGTATTATCGGGTGCGATTGGGAACGGACGCGCCCACGTCCTACTCTGCGCATTGTGCGATATCTTCGTACAGATCCGGTCGAGTTTTCTTTATTGTAATTTATAGATGTTAGCCCTCGAAAGGCCCGATAGATTTATGACCAGATTTCGCTATTCCAATGTTGATTGGGGGATAAGTTACCTCGTAAATTGTTGGTGGTCTTATTATATTCTCATTACGTAGAAAGTGGTTGTATAGACTATAAATAAGTAAATCATAAGTTTGAGAACTTTGTCGATTTATATGCGAATATTATATCAAAGCAATCTGGTTTAGCTTTATATCCTCAGCGAAATATTGTATCGGTTTTCGCAAAATTATCGTAACATTATAATGATTCGACAGCACCAATTGTTTAGCTTTCACATTTTACTAAGTCATTCTGAAAGCTTGAGTAAGGCTATAGTTATAGTTTTTTTCTGTCTTTCGACATCAATTTGCTCGGATAATAGCGGAGAAACCCAACACGACAAGGTTAGTTTTTCTTTTATAGTATACACTATACATAAAAACAGTGCGAACCCTCTGAACTTCATAAACGACGAGTCCGAAAATAAAGTACCTAGCTAATTGCAGTCAACGACATGACTCATAACTTAAATTCACAATTTCTCCCGTCAGACATCCCTCACTACCTACAGCCTTAACGAGTGAAATCTACAGAAAATCAAATTATAGAAGTGGCACGCACGCTCAAACTTGATGGATGATGACTTTACTTATGAAAATGGCTAGAATACTAAACTTAGCGTAGGTTTAGCTCATATTGACGCTGTTAAATTAGGGGTTACTTAATTTTATTATGAAGATAATTAATTATGTTATAAGAATGGGTTGGTTGGTTTAGGTTGTATCGTGTCGTCACGATACAACCTCTTTCTAACTCAGAACCTTTTTCGATGGGCGTAAAAAACTACAACATACCAAAACAGGCGTTACTACAAGTGCTAGCTTCCACTGCATAATTTCCTTCAGCACAAATAAGGTCTGCCAGTTCTACTACATTCTAGATTCTGTGAAATATTCACAGTGTATCCTAATTAAGTATACGTGGGGGTGATTTGTAGTCGCCGTTTATTTAAGCCGAGTTATTTATAGCTCACCGACCTCGGCTGTGCGACATGATACAGCCTTTTTAAGAACCATGAGCCATTGCTTGCAGATGTTGCAGACCACACTACCATATATAAAGAGCCTAGTAATGTTGCATTTAGAATGTGGCGTAACAAACAGACACACAGACATACAGTAATGTTTAAATTGTGTTTTGTTATAAGTACCCTATAAATATTCTTATACATGTTCTAGCTTTCCACGCTCGATTTCACCCGCGTAACTCCCGTTCCCGTGGGAACTTCATAATTAAATTTAGCCTATGTCATCCGGGGATAGTGTAGCTTTCCAACGGTGAAAGAATTTTTCAAATCGGTCCAGTAGTTTTGGAGTCTATTCAATACAAACAATCAAATCTTCCCTGTTTATAATATTAGTAGATTTTGTAAATACGTGATATTTTTCCATTCAACTTTATTTATTTATATTATGCAATATACATTGCATTTAAATAGGTAATTGGTAAAAACAAAGCTATTTGTCTTATTAACTGTTATTATCTTGTCGTGTCTTGATACCGTGACAATTCGTAGCGACAAAAGAAACATGAACTGATTTATAAATGATCTAAATGCTCGTTCATTAAGTCGTTTGACCTCGTCGATGGAACGCTTTGGTCCATCATTGTTCGTTATTGTTAAATTGTACACGCGACTTCGGGAAATTCAGCTGATTATATTGTTAAAACATTTGTCTCTTTGCCTTAGTAATCGTGACACTAAGAATCATTCGAGAAACATTAGTCTTCTAAACTCTTCATATCATAGCTATTTTACATACAATCAAAACTTACGGGGTTTTATGTTAAGTCGCCGTATATCCATATGTATAAACTTTAGTACTCAGCTGTTCTTCTCCGTAATTTTTTTTAATGTGCTTAATTACTAGATAGAGATAGAACTTGGCATATCTGCGCGTAACATTCTTAGAAAGGGATTCCAAGTTTTTCTTTAACGTCTTAATACGTGGATTGCTATGCTTGCCATGCAATCCTGATGGGCTTAAATTGAAGAACAAATAGCAATCAACGGTAGAAAGTGAAATCATCTGAAGACGAAAGAGAAATTACGATAAATTGGATGATCAACACGAATAACGACAATTGTAAAGAGTTAAATATCTCCAAGTAACCACATAAAAATGATTTATTGCGATCTTTATAGGACATTCAAAGATATTAATAGGTAAAAAAAATTGTAGGCCGATGTTAAAAGAATATAACATGATAGGTTAGACCAACTCATGGGATGCCTGGCCTACTTCCTTAGGCTTGTTATTGCTCATTCATAGCTGGGTGGTCCCTTGAACTAGCTTAACCTTTTGGTATTGACCTTTATATTTAGGGCGCTTCGTGTCTTTGTTAGGTATTTATGGATTGTAATGGCCTGTCTACTTTTATACCTTTCACAGCACGTTTTCTTTTCTTGATTAATGTTAAGTTCGTGTTATAATTTAAGAAGTGTAAAAATGAATTATTCTAAAATATTCTAAGTATAGCCAAATCAATCGAGGTTACCTAGTTCGTTGGCTGTACTTAGAATACCAAGTGATTCATCTTGAAACTGTATTGTATCTGATGTGTTAATTTTAATGTGATTTTTTGTATGCTCTCGAAGCAAGTTGAAACATGTCTGTTGTATAACACAGATCTACAAGTTTGGACAAGTTTACCTTCTCAAACATAGTGGTCGTGTTGACTTTTTTATATGCGCTTAGTATAGGGTTGCCATACATCCCGGTACGCCGGGACATGTCCCGGTTTCGAACGTCATGTCCCGGTGTCCCGGCCAACATGGCAATGGCACCTATGGTAGGCGCGCTAACCAAAGAAAAAAAAAAGAACCCTGCTTGGTTCGAAATACGCGCTCCAGCGCGCACAACACTCCCCTAAAATACTAAACGTCATAATCACTCAATATCATCGCCAGCGACCGCCCTAAGTCGAGGTCCAAGCCCCACTACAGGGGGTGCCCTCTTGCGCAGGTTGCTTAGTTTGTAGTTTTTAAACCATTTATTAAGGCTGGAGCTTTGCTCGCCTTTATGCCCGGTGATGTAGCAAAAGCCTCGTGGTTAACCACGTATGTCAATCCGAAAAAAAATCTTATCGTCCTGCGTGCGATGCAATGGGTGAACCCCCTCGGCTCTGTGTGACGTGTTATTGTTTCATATCCAGCTCTGATCATTGTCCCGGTCAGCGCCGAAACATTTATGGCAACCCTAGCTTAGTATTGCTGACACATTCGAATCTAAAATCTTTCAAATAAGTCTCACGGGGAATACCCATTACCCACCCAGCACCCACACCCACACCCACCATTAGCATGGATGTGGTGTGTGGATCTACTCCTTTTTTTCCTTACATGTGCACGCAGTCGGTTAATTATTAAGTAGTTGACCCTTTGACCACAAATGACTAACCTTATTTTGCAACATTTGAAACGTCGTCGCTTGGCCATAGCGTCTAACTTTATGTACCTACTGTGTGTTTCTACTTCTAGGTACTTTTAATAGGCAAATTTGTGATATTACTATGAAGAAAAATTGTATTGTTCGGATTCGGCTTTCCCACGGTGGCAAATCTAAAACTTGTACCCACTGACTAATTTTAAAATGAGACGACAGCTGAGATTACTGTCTTAACTCACACGAAACCGATCGCGATTCTTACACTGGCGTCGTCGACTTGACGTCAATTGGTCGTTTAGGCGTAAAACGCATCACCAATTTCCCCCCAATTGTCCGTCTATTATGGTAATGTTACGGAATTTTCTCACTACCATCTAATTGTTTTCTAAGTATAGACGCCATTAACCAGTCATCGCCCACCGTCCGCGGTAAGAATGCTAAGTCGGTTGGTTGTTCGTGCCGTCATTTATGTATGAATCATAGGCAAGCAGTAATAAGCACCCAGTTATTGGATCGTCCTACATCTTGCTATGAATTTTTGACAACCGATACGTTTGACGAACCAAATACGCACTGGGTCATGTTCGGATTAAATAGAGTTGGAAAATTGGTATTGTGGCGGTTGCCAATTGAATGGAACAGTTGAAGGTAACTGGCGCACCTTATGTCATATATGTAGAAACGAGAAATCAATTTCCTGTTGCAATGAATGTCACATAAGTTATTGTATCCTTTAGTGTTGCGCTAAAGGTCTAACCGCATGTAGCTATAGATAAATCCAAGTAGGTATAGGTTGGAAGGTGATTTAGATAAAATATGTATTTAACTGCATAAGGCTGGCAAGTTATTTTTATATAATGGTAAAGATAAATTGCCAAGCTGCTTGCGAGCTAGAAAACTTTAAAATAATTTTATTTGATTGTTGTATTAATTTGCGTTACTGGAGTGGCATAAGTACTGTTTTGTCTATTTGTCCAAAACTACACATTTTTTCAAGCAACAATGGTTTTTAAAATTTTAAATACATAGTTAAGTTATAAATCCTATTGAAACATGTATTAATACTATATATCTATTGAAAGATGCCCTTAAAGCATATTTATTAATTTCATATTAAACAGAAACTTTTCAGTTTTTTCCGAGTACGGACAATATTACGTACAAATACAAGTAATCCATTTGCGTTTATGTAGGTACATATTATAATAAAATAAGCCTGCAAAATTATGGCCAATAAAATATTATGATATCTGAATGAGAATTAAGGTTCCAGACTATATCGTAAACACTAAGTTGGCTCGTTTGCATGCCAAAGAGCCGTTTGTATCTGCAATCAATACAGAATTACTTAAGCAAATTGCGATTACCTGAATAGAAGGATGTGACTCACACAATCTCGTTAATGAATTGTATGAATGTCGATCCAAAGGCATCTTCAAGACTTTCACTATTCTAACTCATATATCAAATACGAAAGTCGTGTCAATGATTAAGAAAGCAATTGGGATATAGTGAAATTTTTGTATAAATGATTCGTGGCAAGAAGTATATTTAGTAAGTACTTAAAGTACGCGAGGGGTCGCGCGTGGAGTCTAGCGGCGAACATATTTTCTGTCAATTGTATGGTGAATCGTAAAACGGCCCTTTCCATCTTACATGTTATCTCAAACATAGCATTTAACAATGTAGTTTATAAAGATAATACCTACTATTCGAGTAGTATTCATGAAAAAACGCATGTAAAGTGGCTTCGCGTGAACGCACTCATACAGCGCCCTAGGTTTGTATTCAGTGCGGGCCGCCAACGCAACGATACGCGCGACGCCCTCCTTCAAGTTTAAGTTAATTAATAAAAAGTACATATTTTAATAAAAACTTTGAAGGTGAAGCGTATATTTTCTGTTGTGCATTCGAAAACTAGCTAGAGTATTTAGATGGCCAATACGAAATAGCAATATGACTAGAGTTAACTTTTTTTAAGATGAAAGTCAAAGGCTACACGTTTCAGAATTAAAGAAAGTATAATATTTAATCATATTGATTCATCATCAAGAAAGCCTCGAGCATAATAATATAAATAAACAATAATTTTATATTTTTATAGCTGACGCATGTCAGTAATTTATTTAATTAATCAAATGATTTTAATCAATGAAAATCATAAACCTATTAAGGTTGTAATTATAACAATCACATTTTCTTACATGTGTATGAGAAATTTTCTATAGCAATTTTATGATTATTTTCTGTATGTAACGTGAGATAACAATATATATTTTTTTTTATGTGGGCTGAAATTAGCAATAGATATAACTCGTGATTTTCAGTAGAAGTGAATGTATTTTTTCTGCGTTTAAGTTTTAATGCATTGTAACCGATATTATAAGACTTATAATTAATATATATAATATAATTTCATGGATAATGACGAAATCTGGCACAATAATGGCAATAAAGCTACACGCTATACAACAAATAAACAGCAAAACAATTCAACTTGGTTGTAATCGTTATAAATACAGTTCTATTCATTTAATCATGATAGGTGATACAATTTTGAAAATAACATGTTTTTTTTGCTGTTTATGTGTTTTTAACTGATCGTTTAAACAAATAATAAATAATAATCAATAATAACAAAAATAAAATACGTAAAATGATGCTTTAAGTAATAAATTTCCAGATTAAAAAGCCAAGTATAATATAAGAAAAATATTATTTTATTATACAAGCACACAGGCAGTCAAATATATATTATTAACGCGACACACGCATGACACTTGACGACCGCATAATTTAGTATCATAGTATAAACGCGGGTAACCGCGTTTACCTATGGTTACCCGTTACCTCGCTAATATTAATTTGTTTATACTGTAACCTTTGGTAACTCTAAATAGCTATATGGCTCTAAATTTCTATATTGGTGCATTTGGCGGAGCATAGGGGTTTTAGTGCGTAAAAGCTCTCATGGTACGCGATAAACAGTGTAATGTACTTTCTCCAGACAAAATAATACCTAGTTGAGCGTATCGCACTCGTCCTGTTGTACTACCTGATGTCAGAGAAAACAAGTTGACTTAGCAATAAATAATGTTTTCGCTCGTCACGTGAAAACATGCTATTTTTATATAAAAAGCGTAAAAACTAAATCCATGTATGGGAGTTGAAACTTTTAAAAAGTTTCAACTCACATTTAGTTTTCATTTACAGTAAGCGTTCTTTTCATGTCCTAGAAAGAATCGTTTCCTTTGTTTGAAACAGTCATGTCTTCGTGATAATGGCACCGTTTCCGACATTTATACTATTTATCCGTACTATTTCTTTTACTGAACCTAATATCTGCTATTTTATATTATATTGTATAAATTTTGTAATACCTATGTATAGAATCGTGTCGTGGTCCCGCGGTAAACGCAGGAATTCACTGCAGAATGTGGGTTAGTGTAGGGAAATCTATAGAAATTTAGTAGTTCTGATGTCTAAACCACATAACCATAAGATCGGATGTAGCATTATAGGCACACTTCAGGTGCACAGACCAAATGGCCGAATAAGCGATTTAAAGATAACCAGAAGCAAAGAAATTCATATAGCACAGCAACATTAAATCAAAATACGTAAGGTTGAGGAACTTTTTTTAAGATAATGCAATTTTTGGGTAAAAAATCATAAACAATTATCAGTTTTCTTCCAAAAACTAATTAATTGTATGTGTGCATTGGATAAATGTCCATAAAACAAAAACAAAAAACACGTTTTTCTTTCCGTCGCTAATATTGGGAATATTTTCACCTATTTTGCACTTTATGAAGACGGACTCCGTATATTAAGGTTACTTATTTGTCAGGTTGGTTCAAGGATATGGTATACAACCAGTTACTCAGGGATAATGTAGCATTCTAATGGTGAAAGAGTTTTCGAAATCCGTCCAGTTGTTTTTGAGTTTATTCGTAACTACATACATACTAAAATAAAACACCTTCCTCTTTACAATATAAGTATATAGATATAATATGTCAACACATAATAACGTTTGCGTGTTATATTTTGTAATGTTAAAAAAATATTACACGCAAAATATCATAGACAAATAAAATATAATTGCTTAAATACCTATTAGCAGATTTTTATGTTTATTTTTAATGTTTTTGATTCACATTTAAATACTTGATTAACGAGTTTTATTTCCGCATAAATTTAGTCTGAACGTAGCAATAACATACCGTGATCTAATCAAGACTACTGCGACACGTTGGTAATGAGTACAACGGTGAGTCGATGTGTGATTCATTACCCGACCCTGGCACTGAGTGATTCATAATATTAATCGTACCCACTCGACCCGAGGCTTTATAGTACTCGTTAATAGTTATTTAGTACTAACTCGTAGGCTGGTTTGTTAACCTTATAATAAAATATTTATTATTATCATAAGAAATGATCGCCTCTGTAGACTCGCCCCATGTTTAGTAGGTTCAGAGTTTTATTTTTTTTCCTTGTTAATTAAAGGGTATATTAAATTAGACTTTATGTCTACAAAAACACATGTAGGCATCTATACCTATCAGTCCTAATATTATGGTTGCGAATAAATTAAAAAAACTACTGGTCGGATTTCAATAATTCTTTCACCATTGGAACGCTACGTTATTAGGAATAACTAGCCTTTATTTTAATTATGATTCTTTCTCGGGAACGACAGCTACGCAGCTGAAATAACGCGGAGGAACATATAGGATATATTTAAATATTAATACTTGAAGCAAAAATTTTGTAGGTAGGTACATCGTGTATTTTTTACGAAAATTGCGCGGACGGTGGAGTTTGAAATTTCGTACACTTTTTTGCGGTTTTACCCGCGTCACTCTGCTCCAGTGCATCGGAGTGTGATATTTTGTAGCCTATATGTTAATTCAGCTTATAAATATCCATCCATCCATCCATACTTATAAACTTTCGCGTTTATAATATAAGTAGGTAGTAGGATATAGAGAAGGAGTGCAGAATGCTAATGTTTTTGTTAATTAATATCGAATGAAAAACGAAAAACCAATGAGCGAGTATATAGTTAATATAAATTGCCTATACTTGTTTTCATTTTTACCAAAACCGTATTCTCCTTTCGGATCACTTACTCCATATAACCTGGCACACTAATACCATAAACACTTGGCAAAGGGACCTCCAAGTAGGCAGTTTCCTTTTCCACCGTTCTCATGATGGCCGCCGCACAAACATATAAACCAGACAGTTTATAGCCTGCGTGGCCTCGCGCCGGCCAAGTTCATGGCTTTACCACGTTTTTACATACATTTGTATGTATGTGTGAATTTATTGTACTTGTAGTGATGCTATTATAATGTCAACGAATTCATGAATTTAAACTTGTCTATGTTAATATAATAACGAGGAAAGATTTGATTCTTTGTTTGTTTGTATTGAAAAGGCTCCGAAACTACTTGACTGAATTGAAAATGACAAAGTTACACTAACCCCTGATGATGGAGGCTATATTTAATTATGAAGTTCCCACGGGAATGGGAGTTACGTGGATGAAACCGAGCGCGGGAAGCTAGTATTAAATATTTAAACCTTAATTTTGGGTCAATTACATATACTGGTTAGACTTTTTTAATAGGTAGAAAATCAATTTGAGGTTAACTTTTGTACGTTGCCTGGAATGTATGTAAAGTATACTTGTCAGGTGTTGATGTCCTAATAAAAAGGAAGAAAATACATTTAATTCAGCACAACACACAAGATAATACACAGCAAACTTTTAGTTAAATGTACAAAACAATAAGACGGCTCGCAAGTTCTGCCGAAAAAGTCACCATCTCAGCATAGGCTAGGCGATACCTAACTAATATTGTATGGAATGATTGGAAATCGGATAAAACATTAATTGGGTAGGTACTTATTTCATATTGTCAATGTTAAAGATAATACTTGTCAGTTTGTTTATGTTTACACTCCACTGGTTAGACTTGACACAGAAATTGTCGCCAAATCATTTTAAAATCTTGCCAAGAAATTATCCTTATAGATTTATGGAACGTTTTCAGAGATATGAGATATATTGGGATACATGAAATTTATATTTAATTTATGAAACGAATACAAAATATATTCTTCAAAACTTTAGGTATGGTGCATTTTTTGAAGTTAAGGAAATTAATCCATGTGTCGCGTGTGACTTTAAAACATTCAATTCATGGATAAAAAGCACACATCTGTGCTTCACACAAATAATTTTCCCGGGTGGAAATCGAACCCAGAACGCCAGAACTCGGAACCGGCGCAGTGTGAAATGTGACTAAAGGAACGCTTATTGAAAGTCATTTATGATACAGTATAATGTCTATGACGTGAGTGTGCTATGTATTTTGGAAATAAATCTCTACTTTTGTTTTATTTTATTTAATAACTTTATGCACATTATGATGGTACAAAGACGGACTTAATGCCAAAGGCATTCTCTACCAGTCAACCTTAGGGTGATGCAGATGCATGACAGAACTACTTAAGGTAGTTTTTCAAAAACATTTGTTAAATTTATTTAGATATAAGATAAGATCACTGGACAATATCAAGGAAGAGGCGTAGAATACACTGAAGGATACCCCGTCAAACGTGCTTGTATGTTCCATTTGAAGTTGCTCACATAGTTTGAATCAATATCTGCTGAACCCGAAGATATTAAACACATATTTTTAACTAAGTGACAAAACAATACTAACGGAAACACATCCTACACGAACAGACAGATTGCAAAACACATCGATGTGTGATTCAGTTGTATTCAGCGCTGCGCTGAATACTGAACACCGGATAGTCGCAAACTACGATGAACTTGACCATTGTTTGCTAAATTGTTGCCAGTTGCAAGGAAATATTTATTTGGAAATAGCTGTCTCGACAGACGTTGTCCCGTCTGAACTAAATCTCTATATTAAATTAAACTTTCAATATTAGACGTGATAGCTCTGCACTAACCGTGATGTGCACCCATTTACAAAGACCGATCGTTATAAAAATCAAAAACTCGTATGGGGAATTAATTTAAAAATAATAACGAGCAGATAAACAATACTAAAAAAATACTGTGATACGAGATAAAAAAAAGTTTCAGTAGCAACTGGGTAGAAATTCTGTTTTAACTCCGATCAAAGCATCTGATTTATATATTTTTTAAACATTATCTTTGACGATATTTGCAACACAAAATCTGTCAATTTTATTTCAAACGCCATCTTACATTAAACAAGTTTTTATTGTCTAAAGCCCCAAGGTTACATAAAGAAAATATATAACCGTTAAGTATTCTTAAATTTTGTATTTTTTTCGCGAAATTTTCCAATATTTTTGTTTCATAAGAACCTTGTTCTGACAATAACAGACTCATAAAAAAAATAAGGAAAACTGAAAAGCTACAGCTAATGTTTGATAATCAATAAAGTAAACAAGAAGAATTCCGAGAAAAAGGCGAGCCCGAAAGTAATACAGGATTTGAGCAGATTAGCCATCCAGAGTGGGCGGAAAGCCAGTGCTACTGTAATCGTAGAATGATATTAACTATTCTGTATTGTGTATTGAAAGTTTCCGTTAGTTAATGTTATAATAAATTAAGTGAAATGGTCCTATGAAAGCCTTTCTTTGAAATAAAACTGAACTTATAGGAAAAATAAATCGGTTCCTAAATCTATACAGATAAATATTGACTGCACCGGTAGCTCAATGGTTACGGAAGTTGCTTCTGAGACCTGGTGTTCTGGGTTCGATTCCCACCCGGGACAATTATTTGTGAGAACCACAAATAGTTGTTCTGAGTCTGGGTGTTCTTTGTGTCCGTGAAATGAATGTTTGTAAAGTCCCCCGCGACACAGGGATTTATTTCCCTAGTGCGGGAGTTGTCTTTTAAAAAAAAGAAAAGAAAAAGAAAAGAAATAAAATTAAAGTTTCCGTTTGTAATCGCAAAATAACAAGATTTTACTAAACCCGTATAATTTTATATAGGGTACTTATAACAAAAAAAAACACATTCTTTTTAATCTGTTTGTCTGTTTCTTTTGTATAATCTAAGTAAGGGCTTTTTTACCTATATTGACGGGGCTTTCACCGGTAGATTTATACTAATATTGTGATACAGTGACTGTCTGAGAGATACATCACCTAAATCAAGTACAAGTGCTAATCCTGATAACACGTATTTCCTATCTGAAAATGTGTCGAAATTAACATCGTCTATATTTGCCAAAACAACTATAGGAAATGTTTATGTTTCAGTCTTTCATTTCCGAATGCCATAATGCTCCAACTGCAGACTGTAAAATTTGCATATATTTTCCACGAAAGTCATGTCAAGGGGAACTATTTGTAAGTCTGACTTTACTCCGTCAGGAAATGTTGCATAAGTTTGGAAGCTTTAGCTTTTAGCAGCTTTTTATACTAATCATAATATAATAAAGAGAGGAGATTTGAGACAAATTTAAATATGTTTGTAACGATTAACTCAAAAACTACTGGACCGCGTTACCATTAGGAAGCCACTTTAATTACTTTACACCGCGATATTTTACTCTTTGCTAATACTAATATTGATATGTTATATATGATTTATTTATTGTAGTACAGATTGTAGGTATATTAAAATGATTTCGAACTTTGAACATAAGTATGTCAGGAGCCCCCGTGCGTACATCCTAGATTATGCTGTATTTACAATTCACTAAAGCTCACTTCACTAAAGTAGGTCGGTCGGTCGGTCGACCGCCGTCGTCGCGACCGACCGACCGACCTACACCGTGGAGTTTATGGCATTTTATTGTAAGCAGGTGTTTTATTATGTTGATTCTGTTCATCGACTTTTGGTGCTGACTGTACCTACATGATGAAACGGAAGCTCGTGTTATTATATTATTATAAAGCTACAGTCACAGGAACCGCAATTTCAAAAAGCCTTGAACCACTTTTCCTTGAAAAAGAATACTGGTATAAAAATCCGATATGTAACAACGCGTACATTATCTCTCACAAAAAACAAATCACACTAATTGTTCATATCATATTCAATAACAACAACACTTTTTTATGATCCGCAAAAAGCGGTCCGGCGCCGGCGCAGGGGAACGATACATTTGAGTCAATGACACGAATCATTAATCTTTATCATTGATGGGGAGTACTTACTCGTGGCAATCGATGTCATAGGATTTGTGAAACCATCTGAGGGACAATGTCTTATGGCGAATCTACTGGACGGATGCCTATTAATTATGCAAAATTTGTTAGTATTAATGTTTACGTCAGCTATTAGCTCAGAACTAGTCCTCATAGTACATACCTACTATAATATTATAAATGTGAATGTAATTTTGTTTGTAACGCTTTCACGCGATAACTACTTTACCGATCATCATGAAACTTTGTACTCATTCTTGGATGTATTAGAAGTAACATAGGGACATTGGTTTCAATTCAAGCGAAGTAAAAACTAGTGCTCAGTAATAGATACAATTTGACACATCTATACTAATATTATAAAGAGGAAATATTTGTATTTTTGTGTGTAGTAGTGTAGTAATAAATAAACTCAAAACTTCTGTGCTGATTTCAAAAAATCTTTCACCATTGGAAAACTTCATTCACCCTGAGTGACATAGAAGACATTCTGTTGCGTAGTTTTAAAGATCCAAGCATACATACAGACAGACAGACAGAAAGCGGAAAGCGACTTTTTTTATACTATATAGTGATATTGGCTATAAAGCGTGTAGATCATTCATTGCCATTTAAACCTTGGGACACAGCTGATATTACTGTATATTAGCTGTGTCTTAACTTACTTTTTAAAAGGTTAACGAATATTGTTCTTATGTAAACACTCAACACGTTTCCAAAGAAATGACAAGTGTGAACCGCGAATATTCGTCAAGTTGGCTGCAAGTAAATAGAACGCAATGTCACTCCATCTCGTCGACCTTGTTTTTTGTTACATTCGTTAACAATTACAAGTAAACGACACATTTTACCCGCCGTCTGGGATCTGGTGTACGTACTGTGTACGTCATTGCAATTTATTGCCGAGAAAAACTAACTAGTTCCAGTTCATTGGTTTGGAAACGCTATTTTTATCGTAGACTGTTTTTTCTTGCCCTCAATATGGTATTTAATTGAATGGATGACGTTAATGGTGGAGAAAAAATGTCTGGATATTTCATATTATTTCTTTTCACAAACTTAAGGCATTATTTCTCTCTACTACTATATCTCTCTCTTGTAAAATGTTAACTAGATACATCTACGTATTTTCACTATCTTTACACACACACAAACACATACACACATGATCATTATCATCAGCCCGCATATCAGCCACTGCTGTACGTGGGCCTCCTCAGGTTTCCATAGTCACTTCGCTTATACACAAGTATACGCTGCTGCCCGTTACGTGGTATACGATTGTTGTAGATGATGATATGACAGTTGTATCCAACGGCTTAACGTGCTCTACGAAGCACGGAAGGTAAAACGTACCTCAATCAATCAAACCCGGAAAGAAATCTTGGATTTTACACAAAGAACTCTTAGCTATCGAGTTGATCGAACCCACGACCTCCCAGATTTTATCGCTACGCCACGGTGTTCTACAAGGTCTACAAACATAACATATACGCTATAATCACAAACTCATTATCATATCTATCCCAATCATCCAACTTGTTTGTTGACTCTCTCGTATTATTGCACCTTTCGTTCCCCACGTCATAATCTCGGGTTCATCGGTTCCATGTCTCGTCAAATTATCAAACGTCTGCACGTGATTGATTTACGATTCAATCAATTCTCCATATCACATACATAGATTGAACAAATTGTTAGATTGTGCGACGTGTTTTATCAGATTTGTGTCGACCGATAGAAGATTTAATCTGAAGATGTATGGATGGATGGGCCTTTGTGTGCTCAGTGTCCGTGAATTATGTGTGTGTGTTGCCAGTGATGACCTATCCGAAGATCCGAAACGTGGTACTTCACAATAGACCTTATGAACAGAACGAGCTATGGAGCGGGCTATGCTCGGGGTTTATTTACGAGATCGAATCAGAAATTAGGAGATATGAAGAAGAACGCGGGTTACCGACATAGCCCAAAAGATTAGCTCGTTGAAGTGGCAATGTGCAGGCCATATAGCACGGAGGACAGATGGCCGTTGAGGGCCAAAAGCGTAGGAAGATCACCAAATAGATGGACGGATGAACTGATTAACGCCGCGGGACCACAATGGACGCAGGCCGCTTCCAACCGCTGGAACTGGAGATCTATTTTTTGGCCTATGTCCAGTTGTGGACGTCCTAACTGTGATCATGATGATGATGATGAAAACTCCAGATACACAAGGATTTATTTTTCTTGTGTCGAGCGTTATTTGATACACGAAAAAGATAATTTGGTTTATTACCTCTAGTATCGAAGTAATTAAGTGGAATGCTTTGATTGAGTTATCTAAATTATTCAGAGTAAGTAATGCATCTATCTGTAGCTATCCGACACTTTCTAGAATTTTCACCAATTACATTGAAAATGATAATGTTATTATGTATCGTGGTTGTAGTGTAAGTGGAACTTCAAGTGATTCTGTTATTAGATTAGACAAAGATTCACATTCAGATTATTTTTAAATGTTTGGTACTCATTTTCTTTATTTTTTTGATCAACATTTGTACAACTAAATAATATTGAGTGTCTTTTTGAAATAGAAAAAAATAACAGGTTTTTATTGCATGCTTGAATGATTGTGTGTCTCTTTGTTCCGGAAAATTTTAGTAACTGCTGGAGCGATTTTGACCGGACATTCGCTGGTAGATAGCTGATTTTAATAAATTGTACAGGGTATATAAGTACCGATTTAGAATAAACTTTCATTGTTCGATAAAATTCTTATTTTACGCAGACCCAGTCGAGGGCAGCAGCTAGTTCTACTAACATTATAAACGCGAAAGTTTGTAAGTATGGATGGATGGATGGATGTTTGTTACTCTTACACGCCAAAACTACTAAACGGAATTGGCTGAAATTTTGCACCGAGATAGTTTATACGCTGGATTAACATGTAGGCTACAAAAAATCACGCTCCGACCCACTGGAGCAGAGTAACGCGGGGCGCAGCTAGTTTAACATAAAATATTGCATTGCGACTTTATTTTTGTAAACAAACCAACACTCTTTTACACATTTATAATATTAGAATAATTATTTTCGCCCTGACCCTGACATAAAACGTCGCATGTCCACATAGCTAACACACCATTCAACAGACAAACGTCTTCGCATACATCACAGTGTAGTCACAACAGCGCCCAATACAATTCCACACAAAAACTATACAGTCACCGTGTCTCTAGTCACGTAGCTCATCGCTATCCCGGGGTCGTTTGTCACCCGGGACTGGGGATGTCCCGTTGATTGTTAATGACAGGGTACGGGATGCATTAGTCATGCTGATGGTGCGTTTCGTGACAAAAGGTCTGTATTTGAACGGTGAATAGTTGGTGGGGATCAATTGTGTATATGTAATGTATATTTGACGTAATATAAACAATAATCATTCCCCCAATCCTAGCCTACTAATATTATAAACGCGAAAGTTTGTTAGTATGGATGGATAGATGGATGTTTGTTACTCTTTCACGCCAAACTACTGAACGGAATTGGCTGAAATTTTGCACCGGGATAGGTTATACGCTGGATTAACATATAGGCTACAAAACATCACGCTCCTACCCACTGGAGCAGAGTAACGCGGGTAAAACCGCGGGGCGCAGCTAGTGCTATTATATGTGAAAGGTCGCTTTGGTATTGAATCACAGAAACGTCTGAACTGATTTGAGCAATTTAATGTGCTTGAATATCTATATATTTACTAGGTAATATAAGCAGAAGGGTTTGTGTGTTTGTTTGTTTGAGCGCGCTAATTTCTAGACTAGAGGAACTACTAGACGGATCAAAATATTATTTTTATCGAGAAAGGCCATAGGCAATATATAAAAATTCCTACGGGAACCTTAAGTGAGTGAAACCGCGCACGAGAAAGTAGTACTGATATATAAAACTGAAGAGTTGCCTGAACGCGATAATCTCAGAAACTACTGAACCGTATTGAAAAATTCTTTCAGTGTTAGATAATAGTCCATTTATCGCGGAAGTCTATATGCTTTTTTATTATGAAGTTCCCACGGGTAAGGGAGTTACATGTCCCTTTGATTATTAATGACAGGGTACGGGATGTAATTATCATGCTGATAGTGCGTTTCATGACATAAGATCTGTATTGGAACGGTAAATAGTTGGTGGGGTCAATTGTTTCAATGGTTTGTTATGTATGTTTGTTAAAAAATAAAAAAAATAAAAAATTGTAATATTTACATTATTATTTGCATAATATTAACGAGAATAATTTCACCATTGTTATATATATATATATGTGAAACTTCGCATGTTTGTGACTGAATCACAGTAAATACTAGAATACTGCGGGAGTAAGGGAGGTAAAAATAAAACCTCACTTCACTTATAATGTAAAAAAGACTGCTGATATGAAAAACCATAATATATCTAATATTCTTTACAAAATATTCAGCATCACATTTTAATATCATTGAAAATTATATAAAAAACCGGGCAAGTGTGAGTCGGACTCGCGCATGAAGGGTTCCGTACCATTTTCAAGTGCCTGTTGCCGTTATCGATTTCGAGCAACAAATAAAAATTGTTGTATGGGTCCCCCCCTAAATATTTATCGCGGTCCTTGAGATACAGCCTCGTGACAGACAGACAGACAGCGAAGTCTTATAGCTTGACCGTAACCGCTATACCGCGCCCTATGTATATTCTTATTCCTAGGGCGCGGTACAGCGGTTGCGGTCACGCTATAGTAATAATATTCTCATAAACAAACCCGTGTTGGTTTGTTTACAAAAATAAATCTTTTACACATAATCCCATCTTAATTATAGGGTCCCATTTTTACAATCTTGGTGCGGTACCTTAAAAATGCAATCCAGTAAAGTTAATTTGAATCCCCACGGCTCGGGTCTACCGGCTTGCAGCTTGCTAAGCCGATTATTCCGGTAATGAGAATCCCCTTGCTACACCCGCCGATATAGTTAGGAGGTGGTATTACCATAATCCTACTATATGAGGTATGATAAACGTATTTTTATATATATAGCGTTTATGGGAATGAGTTCATTGCATGCTATTTTGGTAGAAAAACATGCTTAGTACATTGTATTGCTATAAATATTTCTGTTAGTTGTAGGAAATATTAACATAATAGGTACAGTGCAACCTCGATATAGCAAATCGGAGGGGAACAAGAAAATGAGGTTTGTTATGTTGAGGTTAGGTTGGTCTAAAATTCGTTATAAAGAGGAATATGATTGTTTTACGAACAAAAGCGTGTCGAAACATGTCGCGACATGAATCACATACTATGAGATTGAGAGTCATGCATTGGTGGGAACTTTATATAAAGGTTTTGGGTTGACAAAATTCGTTAATTAGAGGTATTTATATATTTTCTTGATAGTTGAAAATTCGTTATAAAGAGGATGTTCGCAAAAATGTTCGCAATGTAAAGGTATATTTTATATCGACTCTTATGGACAATTCAAGGGTATTACGAAAAATTTGTTAAATCGAGGAAATCGTTATATTGAGGTACGTTATATTAAGGTTGCACTGTATTTTCTTATACACCGAAAATGGTTTTACCTAATTTTCTGTTCAGTGTTTTCGTGTGTATTTGAGTATTGCTAATTGCTAATTGCGAGGATTGAATTAATAGATCTTAGTATTCTGACTAATGATCTATTGTTAAAGTACTATTCGTAGAACATTTTTTGTAGAGTAGTTTTACGTATATGAAATCGAAGTGGCTATAAAATAACTAAAAATATACAGGTTTTTACCTAATGTATATAGGTTATACTAATAACAAAAAGAATAATAAAAAGGGGCCTATCAATATCTATGTATTTTCTTTCCGGCAAATTTCAGTAATGACGGGGCCGATTTTGACAGGACTTTCACTGGAAGATGTAATAGGTAGGAAAGTAATAAGATAATAATAAGGCATAAGTACGGTAAGGTATGCTAATTTGTTTTTTTTCATAAACATTCTTTTTTTATTTACGCGGATGAAGTCGCGGACAGTAGCTTTAAAATATTACAGTTTTTTTACAAAATTAAGTGTTTTTTTAACCTTTGCATCAACGGACATTTCGCTGATAGTCGTCTGTCACGGTGACGTAGCAGCGTGCTTCAAAGACACGCGTTATCACGTCACTCTAACGCCACGTGCGTTATACGTCATCACATGCCGATGTTACAAATTGACGTTGAAATTTCAAGACATGCACTGTTTGCTTAAACGCGATAATCTCAGGAATTACTGGTCTGATTTGAAAACTTATTTCAGTGTTAGATAGCCCATTTGTCGTGGAAGCCTATTGGCTATATTTAATTAAGAAGTAAAACCACGCGTTTCGTTGGGTTTCTAATGAAATAAGATTTTTATCATAAAACCATTGGTTATTACAAAAGAGTGATTCCAATTCGACGTGATTGGATGCAGTCTAATTAATTAATTACTCGCTATTTGCTCAATTAATCGTAGTTTTAATGAGCAAATTTAGTAGGTATATAATTTAACCAATTAATTCAATTTCAAGTAATACTGGTAAATCAGCAGCGTTTACTGTGTACATTTAATTAATTTAATTAAGAGGTATGCCAAGAACATAGATGTTAAAGCAAGTCAAGTACATACTTAAGTATGTAGTTAATTTAATACTCCAATTTAGATTTAGTGTTTAAGTAAAGTTATAATATTATATATTTGCCGTGTGGTTTCCGGCTTAGAATAGACCACCCCATGTCTTCCCATTGGTGTCGTAAAAGGCGACTATGGGACATATGGCTGATGGATGGGCAGCAGCATCTATTAGCTCAACATTTGCATCTTACTGCGATCACCAATCCGTCTGCCAAGCGTGGTGATTATGGCAATATCCCTCTACGATCCTGGCTTGCCAAGGTCTGTTAAGAGGAGGCCCATGTTCAGCAGTGGACGTCAACGGGCTGTTGATGAAAATTATATTGTAAGGTTATAATTTTAGCATTCCAAATGGCAAAATGGTTACATAAATACTTTCCATAACAAATGTACTATCTACATTGTAAGCTAATATAGTAAACTAGCGTTCCGCGGTTTCACCTGCGTAGCCGTTCCCGTGGGAACTTTATAATGAAATATAACATAAAGCCTTCCTTGATAAATGGACTATTTAACACTGAAATATATTAAAATGAAATATTTTTCACATCGGACCACCCAATCAAGCAAACCCTTCAGCATAAATATTAGTAAGTGTAAGCATTGGTATATCTTTTCTATTAGTATTCCCTCCAACAAGATCTCGACAACGCAATTTCCTCATTAGTTCCCCGTCATTATATAAATTATAGTTTCATATTTCAGGACATTATAATTTCATGTTTTTGTGAGTAAAAACCCACGCGACACAGGGTTTCTTTCGGATGAACATTATTTCGTTAGCCAGAAAGCTTTTACTACTTCATCGGGCATGAAGGAGTGCAGAGCTCTAGCCTCAATCGCGACACAGAGATTCAATTCCCGGGTGCGGGAGTTGTCTTAAAATAGGAAATACATTATTTTACTTGTGGTTTATTTTGATTCTAGTACTTAAATCAGTCTGTATACCATACGTATTCAAAATTTGTTATAATTACTATTTCACTCACATATTGTCGGCACGCAAAACCAAAAACAGGAAGTTTCATCAATTAAAAACATATCTAAGTAATCTGTTATAGAAAAGTAATGTGAAATTATTAAGGAGCTACAAACAAAGCCAAGTATTTATGTTTATTTATTACATACATATATAATTGAGATTCATCTATAGATCTTGTAAGATGTATGGTAGAGGCAAAACAAAACACGCATTCATCCATAAATCTTCGTTTATTTATAACTGCGCCATCGCAGCGGTTGCAAACTTGTGCGGTGACGTCATTGACATCACTTGCGTATACGCATACAATATGCAAAATGTTGAGATGTTGTAAGATGTGACCCTTTTGCGTGATGGGTCAGAATTTACGTTATACTTAATAATCCGTGAATCCGTGTGTTTCAAATGTAGGTTAATTGATTAATTGTACCTTCATATCGTCGCTTAAGTTCTTACGTGTTGTAAGAAATAATAGGTAACTTTTCAGGAGAGTGAAATAACTGTTCAATGTTACATAGACACCAGTATTATTTTACGTGTTTCTAATTGGCTCGGTGCATTTTTCAAAAACTTTAACGCTAATAGTTTGTCATATGTAGTTGCTTTTGAACATTTTCACATAAAAGTTTGTAGAAATAAAATAGAGATAGACAATTGAGACACTATAGTTGAAATGTTCTTAACTATATACGTACATAGAACAATGAACAGAAGTATTTCACTGGTCTGCTTGTGTGCTACTGCTACTGGATTGTTCTATTTCTATTTTATTGTAAATAATGGTCACTGTGTATTAATGTGTGTTATTTTTTTTTGTTTCAGGTATGTACTTCTAGTGATTGTCATCTTACGCAGTGATGTGACTCCATACGATACGATGCGAGGTTTAATGTCACGAATATTGCTTCGATTGTGACGAAGGTAGCCAAGACTTGAGGTAGTTCTAATAAGATTACTATAGAATTGTCTTTCAGCTATCGAAAAACTAGATCAACAGTATAAGAACAAACAGTTTAGAGTGATAAATATGCTTATGATTAAATGCATATAAATATACTAGCTTCCCGCGCGCGGTTTCACCCGCGTAACTCCCGTTCCCGTGGGAAATTCATAATATAATATAGCCTATGTCCTTTCTCAGGCTCTAGACTATATCTGTACCAAATTTCATTTAAATCGCTTCAGTAGTTAAGGCTTGATTGCGTAACAGACAGACAGACAGACAGAGTAACTTTCACATTTATAATATTACTAGCTTCCCGCGCGCGGTTTCACCCGCGTAACTCCCGTTCCCGTGGGAAATTCATAATATAATATAGCCTATGTCCTTTCTCAGGCTCTAGACTATATCTGTACCAAATTTCATTTAAATCGCTTCAGTAGTTAAGGCGTGATTGCGTAACAGACAGACAGACAGAGTTACTTTCACATTTATAATATTAGTAAGGACTATGTCCTTTCTCAGGCTCTAGACTATATCTGTACCAAATTTCATTTAAATCGCTTCAGTAGTTAAGGCGTGATTGCGTAACAGACAGACAGACAGAGTTACTTTCACATTTATAATATTAGTAATAGAGATGGGCCGACTATAGTATTTGCCGACTAACCGACTAGCCGACTAATCGGTTTTCAAAATGCCGATTAGTCGGCCGACTAATCGGCAATGCCGATCATTCTAATACCTACTTGTCGGAAGTGTTCGGGCGTTCTTTGTTACCATATTGGTTTTTAAATAGGTTTCAAGACTGTAACTTTAGATTTTAAATATACATATATAATTATATAGATATTAAAGGACTTTTTATCACTAAACATCTGACTTAATGAATACTTACTTATACTTACCATTGCCATGTTATTTGGTTATGTATGTGCCATATTTCGTTGATTAATGATGTTAAGTTAGCTTAATTACTGACTGATTAATCGTTCCTATGTTGTAAAGACGGTAACTTTAGATATCTACTCTAAGTAATGTTTAGAAATTATAAAACAAGTACAAATTATTTCATTTGTTGTGCGCCGATCATAATCGGCATATTTTGCCGAATAGTCGCCGACTAGTCACCGACTACAAACGATGCCGAATAGTCGGCTTTCCCGACTAGTCGGCGGCTAGTCGGCCCATCTCTAATTAGTAAGGATTAGTAAGGATGAGGCACTAACAACAAAACACAAATTATCAAAACAAAACATAAATTATATTGTCTCTCTATTTGCTTGTCGGTGTATTCCGCCTCGTCTCATAGAAGTACCTATCGATTTAGACGGTACTTTCACTGATAGATATATCTTATATATAAAATTCTCGTGTCACAATGTTCGTTCCCGTACTCCTCCGAAACGGCTTCACCGATTCTCATGAAAGTGAGCATATTGAGTAGGTCTGCGAAGCTAAAGCAGCTAGTAGCTTATAAATCCTTATTTTAAGTGGACGAAGTCGCGGGTATCAGTTAGTTTAACATGAAACTATTATCAATTGGCAAATAGTTGACCAATATGCCTGCAGCAGACTTGGGTTCTAAATTGCATTCGTCGCTTACAAAGACTTCCCGTACGACCATAGTATATGTATTAAATTTTAACAAAAAAAACTAAATACAGGAATAAAGTACTTAGTTACAATGTGTTCGTGTACGAAATCGTTAAATCGATTTTGATTGCTATCGAAAATGATGCAATACAGATTTAAATTCAACAATGAAATAACCGTGCGATTCTTGCGTCATTGTTCAAACACTGAAAAAACATGTACCTATTTGATTTTTACTTTCGGCTGAATACTTGAACCTATTATATCCTAGTAATATTATAAAGGCGAAAGTTTGTAAGTATGGATGGATGTTTGTTTCTCTTTCACGTAAAAACTACTGAATGAATTTGGTTGAAACTTTGCACGGGGATAGTTAATCAGCACGATTAACATATAGGCTACAAAAAATCACGCTCCGACCCACTGAAGCAGAGTAACGCGGGTAAAACAGCGGGGCGCAGCTAGTTTACATCTATCGCAGCCATCTAGTCAAATCAGCCATTCGATGGGACGACCAGCCCGCCAATGATGCCGACATTCATTTCTTTGCCTAGGCCTATCGTTGACTGACCTAACATCACTTCCCTTTGAGTTTGGCTGACTTAAAATCAGGCAGGTGATTTAAAATATAGCTTAGGTTTAGGATTTTTTTTAACCACTCAATATCACGGTTTGGCTAGTTGTCCTTTAGCCATTTCATTGAATGTCGGCACCAAATAAACGGCGATGCCGTCCCATTAAATGGCTGATCCAACTATGTAGATGGCTGCGACATATCCATTACATTACAACTTAAATACGCCATTCTAGTCAATTATTCTATACACAATACATATGAAACAACTAATCAACACAATTATCTCCACTAAACTGATCTAATTATCGTCTCAATGTACGTTATCTGGTTTGCATACAAATGTAGGTATTCTACTTTTAGGGTTGGCATTTTTCGGATTTGTCCCACAAAAAAATGCTTATAATCTGGATCGAAGTTTTGAAGGCACCATTTGCTTTTAACGAACGCGTGTAGGAATAAGGTATGCAAATTATGTCCAAAAAAACCTGCTTTTTTCAAACCTATTCTCACTGTTAGAAGATTAAAACATTCCAACCCTACCTATGTATGTATACCTGTAAACCAACATCTGGAACTAACGTGTGATTTCACGTGAGCTGTAATATCATACACATGTAATATTTGGTTACGTGTGTCTGACGCGCTGTTTACGTATGAAAGCTGAAACGTCTGTCTGTTCGTAATTCATACGTGGATATGACAACAGCGAGTGCGGTCACATGTGTTAATATTCTATGAGAAAGAAATGTGGAATGGTCGCCGAATGTAACATTCGGTACAGCCACTGACGTAGATGGGAAAAGATTAAAATAAAGTACCTAGTAATGTTTTGCCGTTAAATTGAACTGCGATTGAGACCCGTGTCTACTATAAATTTTGTGTAGAAATCGCGAAAGTAATAATAAAACATCGATTAAGGTAATTTATATTATATTCGTCGAGCTCAATAATTTACATTTTCCAGATGGACTTTATGATACTAGTAGACTGCAAAATTCTGCTAGTAATCTTTTTATAAAAAAAGAAAAAAAATGGTAATAATTATGGACCTGTCAGGCGCAGCATTATTTAAAATCCAATAGTTTATTTGCATAACACAGGTTATAAAAGATATCAGCAATTATAATAGGTACCGTAGACTGGGGTTAATTTGACATTGTGGGTTACTTTGAAAATGATGGTGAAACGAAATTTGAAGGGAGACAAAACGCCAAAATGGCATGAGGAAATGTGCTCCAGAAACGAGAGCTGGAGAATTTAGTAAAGAGATATTCCTACCATCAAATACGAGTACATTTACACGGCCAATGTTACCCTGATTGTCCAAGAAACCCCGGTGGACCGGTACATAAAAAATCAATAAAATTAATTAAACAATTCGTTTTCATAAAAAAACGCCCTTTGAAGAGAATAATTACAAATTCAGTCTAATCCTAGATTATCTTCGGCAATCTGATGCTTTCTATTTGCTGCAAAATTGTCACTACGCAAAGGTTTGTCTTAGTATCTTGTCATGGAAATTCGTTTTAATGATTTCACTGCACGAACACGAACAATCCAAGCACAATGAATGATCTCGGAGTTTCTTATAGTCTTTCTTCTCTGGGTGTCACAACGTAGGTAGATAGAGAAAGACTCGTAGGAAGCTAGGATAGGGTCCGGTCGTCCTTGAAAGGCGAGACTCGCGACGCGTTCTATGCTTCTGACCTTATCCCAGCCCGCGCGCTGGTTGATTCCAATTATATTTATAATACGCGACTATCACTTGACACATTGGTAAATTTAAATTCTATTTAATAACATGACTGTTGAAATGTACACTAATTAATTAGTCAAGTTTTTTTTTTCTTTTTGTATTAAAATTTGTATCATTGTATTTGACTTATAATAAGTACGATCGATTCGTCTACATTATCAATAAACGTTTTCATTTCATTTCACATATTATACACATTACAACAACCCCAATAGAAGTGTTGTAAAACATCAAACCTGTTCAATCAACTGCATTTTTTATATATATTTCACTAACAAAAATAAAATAGCACTCTCAGTCATACATCGTCTCGTATCTAACCGTCGTCGTTGTCGCAGTAAATAATCCAACTGCAAACCAGTAAATGCTAAGTTTGTTTAATGTTTTACAACTTGTAGTATTTATTTTAACAAAATATAGAACAGGTGTGTCGTTAACCTGAGTGACGTCAAACTTACGTAATATATTGTTGACGAACGTTTTATTTGCTAATTATTAAGTTTATGTAATAAGGTAATGTCTTGATAGCAGCTCGTTCGTTTTGCGATAATGCATTCATTAATTTTTGTGGGTCATTCGAGTAAATTGATAAAGTAACGCGATTGCAGTAAACAATGGTAGAGGCTTTATAAATAAATAAAATTGAAGTACCTGTTTATAATGGTAAAATAGCAGGTCTTAACATAATTCTTGAATGTATATTATTTATTGTAATAAAAAAATGTTGTCTGCCTATGTGTCTGTTTGTTTCGGCTAATCTCAGCAAGGGCAGGGCTGATCTTAACGATTTTCACTGGTAGATAGCATTTTTTTATTTTGTCTGTATGTTTATTTGTCCAAATATTCCAAAACGGAAGCACCGATTTAGATAGAACTACCATAGAGAGAGAGCTCATAAAATTCTAATTTTGTGCGGACCAAGTCGCCGGCGGCAGCTTGTTGTTTAATTAGACTTAAAACTTTGTATATTTATATACCAGTCAAGTAGATTTATTTCTAGTTTATTTTATAAGTCGTTACTAAGCAAAGTTATGGTAATTGATATTTGTGACAATATAGTTCTAAACACCAGAAGCATAAAGTCAGATGTACTATTATACTTCATAAGCATCAGATACTGAGCTCTAGAGTTCTAAAAGTGCTTTCATGTGGCATTTGAACTAATAGAACCCACATAAAAATCTTGGTGTAAAGGCAATTTATAACATACATTATATATATAAAGCATACATATTAATTCCCAGTTGATACCGTAACCGCACAAAACTATTTATAGTTATACATTTCAAAACGTGGTTTCAGCTTTACAACGTACCGCTGAAAGCAAAACATTTTATACAGAAAAATATTGCGAACATTTTAAAAGACTCGAATCGTTTGTACAGCGGCTAAATGAAACTACTTATTTATTTAGCGGTATTGAGTAATGGTTTCTGCAATTTCGGAGAAGTAATAGAATCAAGGCTTATTAGACACGAAGTTACTGAATATCTGAATAATACTGAAATCCGTTTGGTAAGATACTGCTTCGACAATAGTGAAAATGATAAAGGTCAATCAAACGAAATAGCATTACAAATAATACTGGGTTTTTATCACTCAATGTTCTAACTACAACAATGAACTGAAGTATTCAGGATGTTCCATGTTGACCAATGTGGTTTCCTACTTAGATTAGACCACTCCATGTCTACCCACGGGTGACGTGAGAGGTGAATATGGGACATACAGCTGATGGGTAAAGTAAACCGACAGTTGCACAAAATTCTCCTAAAAATCTAAAGTCATTCATAAAGCCAGCGACCGCCAAGAGGCGCAGGTTGGTTAGTTTGTAATTTTAACATTAATTTGTTTAGGCTTGAGATATGTATGCTCGTCTTTATACCTGGTGAAGCCTCCTGACTGACTACATAATATCCGTCCGAAAAAAAACAACAGTCGGATGGGCAGCAAAATCTATAGGCTAAAGGATAGGTACTCTATGATCTGGATACTGCCAAGCGTGATGACTATGGCATTATTCTTCAAAGACCCTGTCTTGCCAATGTCTGTTTAGAAGAAGCCTATGTTCAGTAGTGCATCGGGATAATTATATTAATCAAAGTCACTATGAAGTAGAATGGCACGCGGTGACTTGAAAACTTAAAGCCTGTCTTCGGGCGGAGTTTCATTAGCCCGTCTTTACAGCGCTTGATTATGGAAAGGTTCGTAAAAGTTTAATCGTTCTCACATTAAATAACAAAAACAGCTACGTTATAATTTAGAAAAACAGGTAGCAAGTATAATATTCGTAGTAAACTAGACCGTGGTTTATCGCGGTTTTCCATGCACACTGATATAACTCGAATAAATCCATTGTACTTAGTTACTTGTTCTATTTTCTCTCGCACTATCGGAGCCTATTTCTCAACGGATCGAAGTAAACATTAAACAAGTAAGAAGTGAGTGCCGAGGACTTGGATTTACGAGGGAACTGTTTAGGACAATGTACTTCGGAGAACAACCTGCCTTGAAGGTCGAGACAAAGACTGCGTTGTTCAAAGCTTTTACGCGGTTTTCAGTTGCTTATAGATAGAATAGCAGTATATAAGTTTGCAGTGTGTGTTGTAAATATAGGATTTATAATTGAAGGGCGGTGATTGATACAAGTGACAAATGTGATCTATACGTAAGAATGGAAAATACACAGTCTTGCGCTATACTTATGCCCTGCCAATATTTTCCATAATTTATATCATTAGCACTTGTACCACTTTAGTTCGCAACCCCTCAATTGATAAATTGCAATGTGATTAGTTCACAAATATAAAATAAAACTGAAAGAGAACATCACATTATAATAAAATATATTAAAAAGAAAATCTTTTGTAACGGGTAAAATTAGATACAGTGCAACTTTTTTTTCTTAAAAAAGACAACTCCAATTTGTTCCTGTTTCGCGGTGGACTTTAGAAACACTAAATTCACGGACATAAAGCACAACCACAGTCAGAACATCTGTCCCTGGTTCACACAAATTATTGTCCCAGATGGAAATAGAACCAAAAACACCAGTAAAAGTGACATTATCCCACATTACCTACTAGTGCATCTAGTCTAAATATATCAAGTCAGCATACGTAATCCGTCTACTCTCAGATGTTTTGCATTTTATTAAAAACTTCTACGAGAGATTTTGCGAAGTGAGGAGTACCTACTACGGTCCAAGTTCGGCCAAGATTCGGCATTGCGCCAGAATTTTTGCTTAAAAACGAGAACAAAATTTATGGGTCATTTTAAATCTGGGAAACAAGACTGTCATGGGTTCCATATATATGTAGAATTTGCTGAAATTGAACTCTACTGCACTGTACATACGTTTATTTATCACTAGCTACGCCCCGCGGTTTTACCCGCGTTACTCTACTCCAGTGGGTCGGAGCGTGATTTTTTGTAGCCTATATGTTAGTCCAGCGTATAACTTATCCCGGTGCAAAATTTCAGCCAATTCCGTTCAGTAGTTTTAACGTGAAAGAGTAACAAACATCCATCCATCCATACTTACAAACGCGTTTATAATATTAGTAGGACTAGCTTCCCGCGCACGTAGCTCCCATCCCCGTAAGAATCATAAGGCTAGTCTATGGTCCTCCTGGATAACCTAGCTTTTCAATGGTGAAAGAATTTTGGATATTGGTTCTGTAGCTTGGAAGCCTATTCAATTATAATATTAGTATAGACAAGCTTTTGCTTGCCACTGCGGCCGCGAAGAATTTTCAGCTAAAACAGCTTAGTGCTTTAGACGCGAAAGCGTAATATATAAACAGACAGGGTTACTTTTATATGTATGTATGTAGGAATTTAGATTTAAATTATTTTCTTTTAATACTTCAACTTCTTCCTTTATTTTGATACTTAGGTACGTTTAATCTTTAGGTATACATAGTTTCTTTATCTAAATTAAAAGGCTAAGTACCGAGAAGATTGATTCGCAGGTAGGGTTTTTACAGGAGCTCAGTAAAACCTAGGAATGTGAAACTTTATCGACTATGCCTCGTAAACTATTGAGGGCAATATAATCGTTATATTGCCCTCAATATTTATTCATCTTGTAATTGTATCGTATGTGGTTCCGTAGCTCTCTTCCAACATGTTGATGTTTCATTTCTTAAAAATCAATTCTTTTTTTTTTGCATGGACTTTTATGTTGTCACGAGGCTCTGTCCGCCTAGTACAGTGCAGTAGCAAATACTGCACTGGACTTAGGCGGACAGAGCTCCAACATCTATTTTATCCTAAAATACTTATATAATATGTATTGTGTACCTATAGCTGTATGGCATCTATAAATAATACTTTCTCGTATGCATGGATTTTATTATTTTCCACTCTTTGAACCAAGAAGGTAATTAAGTGTTGGTATAACTACTTCGTTTCTTGACTTCTTAAGCGCAGCGCTATTTAACTATTTACTTTAGTATGGTAGACCCCACATTCGCATCTAGAAATGCGGAAGTCCTAGGCAGTGTCACGAACTATTTTCCCCTAGGTAATTATTAAAAGGATGACAAAGTCTGTCTGTCTGTACATGAATTTGTGTAGATGTGAATGAGGGCGTAGAGACAAATAAACAAAACAAAACCATAAAATACTCTATACCGTTTTGCTCTCATCCATTACCTCATTGACCTACTAGAAAATAACATTATCTGCTAATTTCAGTTGTAACGAAGTTGTAAATTGTATTAAACAAACCACAGAGTCTGTTACGGCACATGATGGATCTCTGTTAACTTTGTTATAATCCTATGATACTTTCGTAGAATCTCGGCTGTATTGAATTTAATCTATTTATCCGCTTTGTGTTGCTCTGATTTGGGGATCAATCAACATTGTTTAGTACCTATAGTTTATGATAGATAATAATTATAATGTTTAACATCGCTTTGAATAATTTCCCTCATCATCAGTCCGTCCCTCACTGTTGAACAAGGGCCTCCTCCCGAGGGAGAGTTTTTGCCATAGCCACCACGCTTGGCAGGCGGGTTGGTGACCGCAGTATTATGTTGTAACACACCAGGAAACGTTGCTGCCCGTTCCCTGGTATACAATTGTTATAGTTGATGTTATAACAATGGCGACGGCTTAACGTGCTTTCCGAGGCACGGACGGTAGTCCCTCAGCCAACCAGACCCGGAAAGAAATCTGAGAATATACACAAAGATTTCTTGGCCCGGCGTGGGGATCGAACCCACGACCTCCATGATTTAAGGCTAGCCAAATACCGCTACGCTGCGGAGGTTGTCAATGTTGTCAAAACATCGAAAGTCGGGATCCATCTCATAATGACAAAGAAACAACTTATTACATAACTGTTACTTTTTAACTAACTATTAAATTATAGTAGCAAATGCAATTGATGACATGCGAATGTGATGGCACCCTAACTAACACTTCATATCTCGCTGAAGCTCAATTGAGTCCTATTTGTACTGAGTTTGGACCTGCGTTCCCACGCCACACAAGTAGGCCACTAACTCACGTGGAGTCGCGGTAACTCGAGCTGCGGCAAGTGCGACTATTGTTGCGGTACGCGGTCCAACGGGCGGATCGTTCGGATCGGGTTGCTGGTACCAGCCGAGACGGCCTTAGACGTCAGGCTAGTGGACACCTATAGATTTAACCTACTGTAGATAAATATATTTTAAAATAGCTAAATAATTCAATTATATCAGCAATCACAGAGATACGCCTTCCCTGATCATAGTTTTTACCGCATTTCCATTTTTATTTAACGTACATAATGTGATGCTGTTGTGTTTCTGTTTGATAAATGCATGCACCATGCATGGCAAGTGTATTAATGACAGTATGAAATAACTGCCGTTGCTTGTTTCCTATTTTGATTCTCCTAGATTTCTTACAAAAATTAAGGCCGGTAACGTCCTTTTAAAAGTAAGGAATGTAATCTCCCCCAAAGTTAGAGTTAGTTAATAAGTTGAAGTCAAATTGACCTGAAAATATATTATCCCTCGATGAAAAGTAGCCTGAATCGTTCTTCAACTCCACAGTTTGTTGGTTTTAACGTGAAATAAAAACAAACACGCTTATTTGCACATTTATGCTACTAAAGTTCATTCGTTTATTAAATGTCATAATAATAATAGTCATTTTAATGATAAGCACCATACTCTCATATATCGGACATATTATATCCACTGTCCACTTCATACACTCTATGGACAATGGTTAATGGACTGTCTTTGACGTCGGGCTATTCATTCCATCCTATTGTATGTCGATAACATGTAAAGGTCAATGCTAGTGTGTTTGTTTGTGCGACATTTCAAAGGTTGATAGGATTTCAGATGAACACCGATACGTAGGTATAGGGCAGTATGTAATGTTACGCAAAGAATTACATAATCACGGGCCCATTCCCAAAATCGTATAAATTTATTTTTAAAACATATACACTAAAAAAAAAAGGTTAATTTTTTATTATATTTACAATCATTCACATATTCGCTTGTATGGTCCAAAGGTCGGCAAAATGTGTAATATTTTATTATTGACGATATCAGGCTCTAAATTAAAATGCATCAATCCGTCACTTTGCTTAAAAGCAGCAAGCACCATTTTGTATGCAAAATAATTATAAACTTAGTATGGTAAAATTTACGTGAATGTTTATGAACGTCATGATGATAAGAGTCCGCTATGATTTTAGAAGCATGCAAATAGGATTTAATACAATATTTAACAATTTTATAGAAAACTCTACACCTATCAATATTATAAAATAAAATAAAAAAAATATGATTATAATTACTTTTTTTTTTTTGTTCGATTGAAAATGCATTTACGCATTCCACCGCCGCTGCAGCGTATTCGCGCGCTGGCGGTGGGACTCGCCCTCTCCATAGCGTGGTATGCTAAACTCATACCACGGGGTGAGGACCCTACCAACCACTAAAACTTACCGGACACTCCTTCGATCCGCCGTTGGCGGGGGCCGGGTACGCATGAGCAATCCGGCCCTCCGACGGCACCCGCGGCCAATATGGTACCGCGGGATCTCCAGGGCCACACTTACAGTGGTCCATTTTCCCAATTACAGGGACGCCCGGAGTGTAGAGGCGTCCCTACTCCTCATGGGTCAGCCTCGAAGGGAGCAGCCCATGTCCCCCCACTCCCCGAGGCCGAGCCTAGGACGGTAGGCGGCGGGTTTCGGCCCGCCGCCGACGGCCAACACGCCATCTGCGAAGCGGGTGGGCGGAGGGATCTACTCCCCTCTCCCGCTCCGCGGCCTCCTTCTGTGACATTACTTGTCTACAGAAGGAGGCAACCGCCTCATAATTATAAGTACCTACTTAATCATAAAGCTTATGCATGTGTAGAATATTTATTTTAAAAGATAATAATATACCAATTAATATATTGCCTAATTAAATGAATGTAATATGGAATTAATAAAACTTGGAATGCTAAATAATACTTTTGACAATGTTACTTTTGCATGCTGTAAAGCTAATATGGAATGATCTATGTTGTACGATACGCATAATTCTAGCAAATAAATAAATGAAGTAAGTAATAAAAACTTTTTATAAATACTTTAAAAGTATAATATTATTCATTAACATAATCGTACTGTATCGTATTAAAATCTTGTGTGTACCAAACGGTCACGCAATAAGAATATTGATTATACATTGGATAGACTGTAGAAAATAGTAGAGTAATTGAAACATATTTATGAGTGTAGTTTTTTTTTTTTGTGAATATTTGATATATAGACCAGGGTAGATAATTTTTGAAAACAAAAAAAATTATAGTAGTATGAAACCTATTGGAAAAGGAAGAAAATATAACAAAAATTAAAGGAAAAATAAATTACGGGCGATCTGAGGTTGGGAAGTGGTAAAAAATAGGGTTTTAAAGGTTAAAAAAGGTTACCCTCGATTTCCGACCAAACTACAAGTCCTATGGAAAAAAGTTAAATAGCAAAGTTGTAGGTAATAAAAAGATCTACAACTTTTATATTTACACTTTTTACCTTAACCTCCAAAATCATGTGAAAAACTCAAAAAACCGAGTTTTTGGTTTTTTATTTTTATCTTTTACAAATTTTGTTTTTTTTTCACGAAATTTGCTGAAAACTTACCTGAGTATTTCCCTAAACATACAAGTTTTTTGTTCATTGAAATCTCTACATTTTAATGGTATAAAAAAAATGTACATGACTCCTGTATATTTTTTCATCAAATGCAAAAAACGAAAATACTAGAATTTGATTTTTTTTTTACTTTATGTTGTGTCATATCAACGTCATTATCAAAAATCTGTTTATATGCCTAGCTAAGTAACTTAACATAGACATATGTAAAGTATGTATGTAGTTAAACAATCTGTAGAAGTAGATATATGTAATTTCAGGCAGATTTGTCACAGTGACCTTCGGAAGTGGGATGAAAGTGTTCAATATGTATGAGACTTCGTTCACTTTTATGTTTGCGTAAAGATTGTGTCGCTAGATATTGTTTTCCTTCGTCTATGTTGTTAATATTTTCTGGGGTTGAATATTTTATGTCGAAGGAATGCTGGAACAAACCGTTTCGTCCGCAAGCGAAAATTTGATACTTTCACACACTTTGAACAGATGTACTGAAATAAGACGAGTGTCTGTTTAGTGTTAAAACAGTCTTAATGCAAAATATATTATTATGTTGTAAATTAAGCGGTCTTAATATAATGATAAAAATGTATGTGGCTAAAACAAAAGATTTTTTCTCGCGGAACTGCGTTTTTAATTTACCTCATTAAATTATTCATAATTGTGCATTCACTGCCCACTGTATGCATAATAATAATTAACGAATACAATACGTTTTCACGAAAAGTTTAGTGGTTTTTTTTTTATTAATTAACGCACAGATTTTAAATAATTTTCTACTCCAACAGTTTTCTTTAGCTAGCACTTGTCCGCGCGTTGATTTGAGTGGTGTAGGTGTACAGTGTACTGTTATTTAAAAAAGTTGTTTAGTTTGTGTGTTCCATACAGAAACTATGATTTTAATTTTTATTTGATATATTATTCTTTAATTGTATAATGTGTAACTTTACTAGGTATATTATATTAGCTACAGATCGCGCTTTTCAGAGTATGAACTGTAAGCACGGGTTCAACACTGTCATCATCAAATAATAATGCTTGTAATAAGTCGGTTATATATTTTGTCATAATATGGATATAACAGTACAAAAAAAGTCATGTAAATTGCAAAATGACTTAAGGAACTGAACTAAGTAACTATTTATTTTTATGATTAAAGTGCCTTGTCATACATTGCGCACGCGCTCTAAAGTTTATGTATATTCTGAGGATAGGTATTCAATTAATTGTGTACATATTGAACTCGAGACTCTTAGTATTTCCGCAAAAACTTTTATGGGGATCAGTTCGGTTTAGTCGTAAACGGTGATTTATGAATGATTACGTCGCTCAGACTGTAATACCGCATAACTGACAGTTGTTAATAAGGTATAATTTCATCTGTCAAGAAATATTTTCTTTGTTGGTGTTGTAAACGGCAAAATATCAATTTGATGCATTTAATCCTCAACCTTATTAGCTACGTTATGTTATTGGCCGTTACCTTACAGGCAAGTTGAGCCCCGCACAATGATGTTTTGTAGTGTATATGTTAATACAGCTTACAAACTATCTGCTTCAAACTTTCATCAGCCCTCCCGACCCTTAGTTTGCTAAGAACCTTCCGATGCCGATTCCGATCCGAAGTCCGAGAGGCCCGCGAACTGTAAATTAGAGCGACAGTTGCACAAAACTCAATCTCCCCGTCAGCGACCGCCCTGAGCCAAGGTCCAAGTCCCACAGGGGACGCCCTCTTGCGCAGGTTGCTTAGTTTGTAGTGTTTAAACCATTTATCTAGGCTGTAGCTCTGCTCGCCTTTATGCCCGGTGAAGTAGCAAAAGCCTCAGGGCTAACTACATATGTCCGTCAGAAAAAAAAAACTTTCATCAAAATCCATAAAGCTTTTGCGTGAAAGAGTAGCACACATACATCCATACATTCTTACAATCTTTCGCGTTTATAATATTGGTAGAATTCGACGCATGATTTTTTTTTTTTTGCATTTGCTAAATAGTATTACAGTTAACCAACTCCAATGCATCTTGTTTGTGTAATTATTTTAATCAATAAAACTGCCCAGTTCTCAAAGGTTTGAACCGCCATTAAACTTCACTTCAATAATGAATCGAATGACCTAGTAATAAGAAACAATTTTAAACGTAATTGGAATGGTAGTTAGGTGTTTAATGAGCATTATTGTGGTGTACGGTCGGATGGCGGCCGGTCTAATTATTAAATCAAATGGAATGGATAATTTTAGTTATCACTTATTAGTGTTTATTGTATTATAGTTAGCTTTATTAATGTACTACTTACATCTCGCAGTTGTAGCCCTATATATTTGCTGACTAGATAGATGCGTAACTTTCGTTCCCGTTGGAACTTATTAATAAATATTCCCACATAGCGTTCCTCGACAAATTGGCTTTCTAACACTTAGGCGCCGATGGTATGTATTTTCATCATTATTTTTATTCTTACTTGTTCCTAACAGGAAAACCTTCAAAATATCGTTTCACCGAATTTCCGATAATTTCCTAAAACCCTATTTTCCGGCTAATTGAAACTCGCCTGTCGGTTGTTTAAATCAATAGGCGTTATTTGAACGGCTAACAAAAACCTTTTTCCATTGACCTTGGTCTTTTATCAAGTTTACCTTATCCCGATAGACACGGTTCCAGGAATTTATAGTAGTAGGTATGACTCCAATGTACTTATATACTATATAGTGGAATCCATTACAAGTCGTAAGTATAACAAGGATTTTATAGGCTACTAGCGACCCGTTCCGGCTTCGCACGGGTGACATGATGATGTATTAAACATATTTATAAATTTTCCTCTTGAATCACTCTATCTATTAAAAAAAACCGAATCAAAATCCGTTGCGTAGTTTCAAAGATTTAAGCATACATATGTACAGACAGATAGCGGGAAACGACTTTGTTTTATACTATATAGTGATTTAACAATGAAAGTCTCTTCTAAATCGGTATTACCGTTTTGGCGGAATACACGGACAAACCAATAGACACACAAAATAATAACTCGTCTATATTATACCTACAATTAGCAGTCTACCAGTGAAAGTCCCGTCAAATCAGTCTAGCCGTTATTGAGATTATAGCCGGGACAAAAATACTTCTTTTTTAATCGTTTGTTTTGGTTAATTAGGACTCTATAGGTATGCATTAATATGCATTTAATAAAACCATATTATTTTACCATTACAAACAGACACTTCAATTTTATTTATTTGAATAGCAGTCTATTCAAGTAAATAAAATAAAACTATTGGCAGGCTTTGTCCGCCCAGTTTTTAAAACTTTTCTACTCCTTTTCAGCCTATGACCGGAGGAGTTAAAAAAAAAAATATCTTACTGATGCCTCCGTCAGGTAAAAAAATACACCCTCTAAAATTCAGGTGTTTTAAAAGTTTTACATAGTTTCAGGTTACAGCGTTTTTTTAAATAGATTAAGTTATATTTATCCTGCGTGATTATTTCCTGATAGTTCTTAATCCCCCGGCAATTAGTCGTTATAATACGTCTTACTACTACTATAATATACCTTTCACGTCTTTTTTCATCGGTTAAGTTAGGTACTTACGGAGACAAGTCCTTCAACCAACTAGACCTAGAAAGAAATCTTTTAATTTTCCCAAAGTTTCCTTGGTTCAGACATCAACCTCCAAAACTTAGAACGTGACTACTTTTAACCGCTACGCTACAGATATAAAAATTGAATATACTCATACCTATACAACGGCTAATTTTATAGGCACCTACACAAGATTATGTGCACAACGTCATCCTCTGCTTTATTGCTATCTTATCTCCTGTAAACCCCATGGTGGATGTAAAACCATAATAAATGTCCTCTGGCGTCTGTAAAAAGCATTGTACAGACGTCAGTCTACGCTAGAGTTGCCCAACGATACCGATACGATATCGATAGTTTCGCTATCGATAGATGACCTCGAAAAATAGTAACAATATCGATAGTGCTATCGATAATATCGATATCAAAAATTAATTAATACTATTGATTGGAAGCAATAGTATCGATACTATTACATTATAATACTATCGATAGTATCGATATTTTTAAAGTAATACTATCGATAGTATCGTTGCATTAAATGATTAAAACTATCACTACTATCGATAGTTTGTAAAACTATCGATACCATCGAAGACCAACCCATGTTTAGGAGCAATACTATCGATACTATCGATAGTATTGCTCCTAAACACATTGGTCCTCGATAGTATCGATACTATCACTAATATCGATACTATCGATAGACTATCGATACTATTGATATGACGTCAACTATCGATAGACTATCGATAGTCGACTATCGATAGGCAACCCTAGTCTACGCATATATGTATGAAGATTCTCATAAACACCCACGAATTATATCAAACACCTACAGTTAAAATAACAGTGTGAATGTTTATTGATCAATGTACTGGTTACGTTACGTGACGACATCGGGTTTTATGATGGTTTTACTATTCCATGAAATGTGTAAAAACGTGCCAATATTGGTTTTTAATAAACAAAAGTGGAATAAAACTAGGTTTTCCATGGAACTGTCGAAAGACCTTGAACTCGCCTTTGGAACCTAAATTCGTGCTTTATTATGATCCATTAAGATTGATTAAGGTCAAATGCTAGGCATTATTTATAGTGTTTAGTTCAATAATGACTAATCTAGAAAGCTGTATTGTCATAAATGTCTTGGTTGACAAATGTGAAAACATTACGCCTCGTTGTAAAAAAGTGGTGTGGTTTTTTTTCTTCCTATGGGTGTCGTAGAAGGGACATACACCTGATGGATGGGTAGCAGCCTAGCAGCATTTATCAGCTCAAAGCTACTCCCATCTTACTGCGATCACCAATGCGCCTGACAAGCCTGCGTCTTTCGTAACTTCATTTTATTACTAAGACTTCGCCGTCTGTCAGTCATTAGGCTGTATCTCAAGAACCGAGACAGCTAGACATTTGAAATTTTCACAAATGATGTATTTCTGTTGCCGCTATAACAACAAAAATTCTAAATACAAAATAAAAATTTAAGGGGGGCTCCCATACAACAAACGTGATTTTTTACCATTTTTAATTTTAGTTTATTTTTGTTGTCATACGGAACCCTTTGTGCGCGAGTGCAACTCTCACTTAGCCGGGTTTTTACATTTCAATTATCTACCTACTTTTTCTTTTTACGCCTGCCTTTAATTATAAATAATTTCTAGACTTCTTTGGGCGTAGCGTCTGTGAGAAAATATACATAATATGGGTACAGAAATAACAGGCGCCCAATTTGACTACTAACTATAAGCTAGCATATAATCACGATGTAGTTAACATTACTGTAGTAATAACTACCGAGCATGAAGGTTATATAAAATGGTAGAGCTTTCCGTTTGAAGCTCTTCTTCACTTATAAAGAAATGTCACATTCATATAATTTATAAATGGGCAGGACTTTGTTATAACAAGTCTAGTTTGAATATATAACTGAAAGAAAAACAGTTATATCGGGAATATAACGGGTGTTGGGAGGCTTGGTTAACTGTTATACTAACTTACTACACTCAATTCGAATGAACCTGCAAAAAACAAACATATATTCACGCCATTTTCATATAGGGGTAGGCAGGTATCACTCTCTTCGGGGGGCCGGATTGGTCATGCGTACCCGGCCCCCGCCAACGGCGGATCGCAGGAGTGTCCGGGAGGTTATAGTTTTGGTATAGGGTCCTCTCCTCGTGGTATGAGTTTAGCATACCACGCTATGGAGAGGGCGAGTCCCACATATCCCACCGCCAGCGCGTGAATACGCTGCAGCGGCGGTGGAAAAGCGTCAAAGCATTTGCCCCCGGACAAAAAAAAAAAGTCTCACTCTCTTCCACTTGCTACGATCTTGACATACCACTTTCGCCTCTTCTACATTCATTAATCTCTTCATGCATGTCTTTCGGTTTAGGGTACTTTTAACCTCGATTTGAACTTCTAACACTTTAGTTCACATAAAAAACACGAAAGGAATTAGAAATAATTAGGAGTATACCCAGCATATATTTCTGAAGGTTGTTAACAATGCTTAATTTAGACCAAATCTTTAAAACGACCTCTGCACAGAGATATTTCTAGCACGGCAATTTATCCAACTGTCAATTTACTTATCTACATTGCAATCAAATAATTTTCAAGTACTTTATTTTTATTAAAATGCAAAGATTGTGTTAATTAAAATTACTAACGCAAGATATAAAATATGCTTCTTTCAGAAATTCGATAAATAAAGGCGTCCATAACACTATCTATAGCATAAAAATAGTTCATTCTACGTATTTATAATTATGTAACGTGTTTGTGAAGTTAGATATAAACAATAGTAATTATTATTAATAGAGCGTGCATTTATTTAAAACAAAATATCTGTGTCGACGCCAACCACAAAGTAAACAGTGATTATCACGCTATATGATATACTAAATTAAATCACTAGTTTGTAAATAGCGAATATGAAATATTGCCTCGTCTGTTCTGTCTGTAGATTTTTTTATAAAAAATTGATTTAAGTCCTGATTCTATTGAGAAAGTTGCCATCACCAACTTGCTCCATGGAATTCAGAATCTTTTTAGTTCTCTGGTTTCTAATCTTCGCCCGTAAAGACCACAAAAGTATACCTGTTACTTTTTCGGTTGTAAGTACTTTCAAATGCATTGCTATTATCCTAGTGATACTGGTCCACAAACCACATAAAATTATGATTTTATCAAAATCATTATCAATTTCATGACTAAATAGTTCGCTGGAAGCATGAGACATACCTACTCCATTAACGATTGCTTGCACAAGTGGAATACCGAATCTAAAACGGTGTATTAAATATGATTGAATATTACAAATGCGAGAACTAATTCTTCTCATATATCATCATAATATCCACGTTGCTTTGCGCTCAAACGTGTCGCGTTTAATTTGTTATTTGTATTTTATTAGAGTTTTGGCATGCATTATTGTTTTTCACACTAATTTTACAATGACAGGAAATAGTGAGATGTCACATAAGCCGTTATTGACTGAAATATTTTGTTCTATTAACGTTTGTTTAATGACAAGTCAAGAGCGTTCTACAAGGTTACTGATGCTGACATTGAAAATTAGATATTTTTGCAAATCTTGCTAATTGGCAACTTCGTAACATTGGTATGGATTGTGTAAAAAAAACTTGTTGAAATGTTGAGCGACGAGTGTCAGGCAAAAAAAAAATGCTGAAGTCTTTTACGGAAGGCTGGTTGATGATGTGTTAATATGTAGCCGAGATAAACTGCATCAGATAGTTTCGGTGATATTACAAAGATTATGATCAAACATCAGCCATTTTAAAAGAAAAGATTAGCACAACTCAGCAAATAGATATCAAACATTCTAAAAGCTCTTAAGTCATAAATATTATGACGATCACAAAATTATCATATTTCTGTGTCTTCATTAAAATATTAATATATTTAAAGGAGTCTTGTATAATGATTTCATCGAGCCACTCAAGTAAGATCCGCCCAACTAATGTCCAACACATTTCGGCGCCAAGATTCTCCAGAACATTACGCATACATACTTACATTCTGAACTGTCAAAGTCTCATAACATGTTACTCACGACGTGATTCACATAGTAGACTCATTTTATTTTATTTCCTTTCTTTTTATACTTGAGTTAGAGTTGCTAGGTCCAAAAACAGAATATCTGGACTATTTAGTGTGACATTAATTTTATGTATGATATCATCAGATTGTATAATGTCCACTGTTGAACGTAAGCCTCCCCTGTAAATAAAGAAGGTGAAAAGCTAATGAAATATTGAAGATTAAATGTAGTTTTGTGTTTGTGTTGCAGAGTTTGGATTGTAAGTATGCAACCAGATTCTGATCTAATTAACAATTATTTTTTTAAGAAGACATATATACCTTTTTTAAACCCACACAAAAAACTTAATTGGACATACTTAACAAATATATCAATACCCGAAAGTTGATTGTTGATAGTATGATAAAACTTAACAAACATTGCAATTAGTAGATTTGTTTTTATTGAAAAAGCCTTAGTCCGTCTTGATCCAGACGCTTGGCAACACTAATCACTAAACTGGTGGTGCTATATTAAGCTAAGAACAGTGCTAAGCCGTAAGGGATGTGGGCATCTCGCAAATTGAATAATAGGCGAGCTAAGAGTTGGGTTACGCTGTCTTTTTATATCTGCCTGTGTTTTACTGTCTCGATGATGGTCTTACGTAGGAATTAGGTGGATAGTATTGAAGTTCGATCGTCGGATCGTTTAAGACTCCGTATTCTGGATTTGTGGTGTAAGACATTGAACTCGCTCTTTGTGGGGAACACAGTAAAAACATAAAGTTTTTGGTGAGAGTTGAAAGTTATGTTTATTTGTTTAATATAATACCAAAACCCTGACCTCCTCAACACGGTGGGTGTCAAAGGAGAAGAGTTGTAATCAATCTGAACCATGTAAAATAAGTTATGCTAAGTTTTAAATGTATTCATTTTATATATATACTATAAAACGAGCAAAGTTCACTAATGAGTAAAGGTTCCTCTAAAGGTCTATCTAATTAGCTATATATACGTACTTTATATATAAATGGTATAGCATACATATTAAGATTATTTTATTTATTACAGAATTGACTATTTAAAAGTTGCGACTTTTAGATAATGATGTCGTACGTCATTATATGAGGAGTTGTTAAAATGAAAAGACAAATAATATAAGTAAATCTATCGCTTTATTTTGAACCAAGAGAATGACAAACAAAACACCTTCACATTCAGACAGAGTATATGAAGAAGATAATCAATAAGTTATTATAAATGTAGGTACTCATGACATTATCAGATTTCACAAAGCTTGTTCAGAAATCGTTGATAAACGCGAACATTTGTTGTGATGAAAGTTGTACATTATTCATCATGAATGCCTTTTATTTTAATCTGCTTCAGTATTTCGTTTTTTTATAAGATGCTGCCACTAAGTCTATATAATATAATGAGTAAAAAGTAATAAAGACCATCCTATCAAAGATACGCACAATAACTAAAAATATTGAGTTCCGTCTGAAGACCCTCCAAGTGGAACTTGTGCTTGCAGGACATCTTTAGACTTGTCACTCGAACTGTCTATAAAGTCAACAGCAACGAAGAAAAGGAATCTCTTATTGTATTGATTTTATTGCTAAAATACCATCGACTCCACCCAGGAATAGACAAGTACTGAAATGTCCAGCAAAAGGAAAATAAAATGAGGATAGTTTGCATTGATATCGCTTCCTTGACGACTGAGTGCTAAATTCTAACCATCTGCAATCTCAATGCTTATGGAATGTATGATTATGAGGGCTTACTATGAACTGTAATTGTTAAACATAAATATTTCTAAAAGTACTACCATATTACATATAGCAAACGATATAAATATTCGTCTTTACTTATGCTGTTGTTAATTAAATTGATAAATCCAATAAACGTGACCTGTCTTTGATTACTATGCAATTCCTCTAGACGAAAAGCCGCTGCTGCCAAAACTTGAAAAGATTTAAATTATTATTTATCGAGTGAATTAATCAAAAAGAAATTGGATTTAAAATTAAAATATGCAGATACTTTACTTCTTCAATCCGTAATACGACCGTCGAATATATACTCCCAGACACTTTATCGCATCTTATTGAAAAATACGAAAAAGCGCTATATTGCATTTTATTTCAACAGCCCGTTTGCACTGTTGAACATGATTCTCCTGTTAACAGACCTTGGCAACCCAGGGCCGTTGGAGGTATTATATTGGGCCATAATGCTAGGCGGATTCGTGATCGCAATAAAATGATAACTAACCTTGAGCTGATCGATGCTGCTGCGCCATCCATCAGCTGAATATTCCTTAGTCGCTTGGCAACATACAAACACATGACATATTAGTAAGCCGGAAACCACACGGCAATACCTACATACTCACTCCAATTATATCTATAAGACTGCTTCGTGATATGTGCTCTGAATAATATCATGTTTATAACATAATTAGCCAACATTGCTCTTTACCCGTCCATGACGCGACGATATCATGCGTCCCTTAATAAATTTGTAAGTACAAGTAACACAACTGCTTAAAATGTCATTTAAACGCTAGTATTTGGCACCGACGTTGTAATTACCTACCTGATGTAGGTATATAGTGACGTCACGACAGCCGGCGCCATAAGCAGGCGATGCCACACTCATTTTGGCGACGTAAATTTTCACATGCCAAGAGTGTCGACGTGTGACTAACAGAAAATTTGACGAGCCAAATTATGAATGTGTTATCGTAAAGTCTGCCCTTAATGGAAAACTTATAGGATTGCGAATGTTGACGGAAACTATGCGCCATAATATAACATTGTACGTTCTACTTGTTCTCTGCAATATCATGATCAGCCTCGACAACGTCCACTGCAGAACATGGGCCTCCTGCCTCGGGAGGATTTTTGCCAAAGGAACCACGCTTTCAGCCTCTATAACGTCCACTACAGGCCTCCTGCCTCGGGAGAATTTTTGCCAAAGTAACCACGCTTGTTGGGCGGCTGAGTAACCGCAGTTTTATATCGTAACAAACAGAGAAGCTGCTGCTCGTTCCCTGGTATAAGATTGTTATAGATGATGTTATAACAATCAGGACTAACTATTTAACGTGTGTGTGTTTGGCAAGTTTAAGTGCTTTCCTTGACACGATGAGTAGGATAGTCGGGTAGTCCCCACAACCAGCCAGACCGAAAATATCTTTGATTTTTTTTACACACAGATTCTTGCACAGCCTGAAGATTGAACCCACGTCCACTGAGAAATATACTGCGTTGCCGCGGAAACCTCCGTGGCAAAGCGGTAAATCCGTCCTAAGAGGATCCGGCCTATTATCCATTGAACCATTATGTTTGAAAGAATACTCGATCGATGTTTATTGTTTTTCAAACAACATAACAAGAAATAGATTTACGATTTTCATAACAATTCTTTCTTAAGGCTGACTGAAATTACTTAGCATCACTAAACAATATTGGAGTTATTCATTAAAATCATGTTGATGGTAAATGCAATACAAACATTAGTGAAATTTGGCATTAAGCATATTTTTTTTATAATATACAACATTAATTTTCAGCGGGCAGTCCCACGCCCAGCTGGGGACGTTATACAGGCTAAAGATCATAATTAAATATCTAAAGTTGTAGTTTCAATTAGAACAGTAGAAATTCATGGAAAATCTATAGGTACACGTGGATAAGAAGATAAAGAAATACATACCGAGTCACGTACTGACAACATCAACGTCGCTTTATAGATAATTATCACTACATAGTATAAAACAAAGTCGCTTTCTCTGTCCCTATATCCCTATGTATGCTTAAATCTACGCAACGGATTTCGATGCGGTTTTTTGTAATAGATAGAGTGATTCAAGAGGAAGGTTTATATGTATAATAAATCAGCATTGCGCCCGTGCGGAGCCGGGTTGGGTCGCTAGTTTATTTATATATGAAACCATGGTTGGATAGTAATAAACGACTATCAGCATGGTTTACACTACTATAATTATTCATATAATAAAGCACAACAATTTGTTTGTACCAGAAATAAACTATTTAGACTAATATTTTAAATCTAATTAAAAAAGACAAATATCTAGTGTCAATTCCTCTAAAAAATGTGTATATATGCTGTAATGGTATTTCTGCACCGCCCGCAAAAATTATGCACAACTTGCAGGAACCGAAATATAGTAGCAACATGCAAAAAATTTGGTGGTGATATTTGTGTCTTTTTAAATTAGATTAATATGGATCTCCGCAAAGTAACGCCTGATTCTATTAATTATAATATTTTAAAGCTGAAGAGTTTGTTTGCTTGTAGACTTGTTATTTTATTTTTTCATTGTCCACAATAATTCATAGTGTCGTACATCGCGCATTAAAACATGTGTTGTGTTCGTCTTGTTTTCTCGTCAATGTCAACAATTGCGCACAAATATTATGAAACATTGTTTTGATAGCTTTTGACGCATCATGTATTGTACATTTTAGCAGAAATACTACAAAAGCGGTATTCTTCAGTCAACGTCACACATAGCATTGCTCGAGTAAAATTAGCAACGCTCAAAATTGTTAAAGCATAAATTACCTACACAATAGAGATAATACAGATACCGCGACGGTACAAATGAAAAATATGCATGTGTACGATTCATAAACCTGACTAGCAATTCCACCTCAGCAAAGCCTTAACAAGATTAGTGTTGTAAACATCAAGTGCATAGTTTAAACAAAACGTCAGATCCACATGTTCGCAACATGCGTTATCAATTTCTCTTACAAGAATTTATAACCGGTTCATTTGCAGTGCAGCGCATACTGTGACAGCTATCGATTTATCACTATCAGTCGCCGTTCATTCATTTTACTTTTTAACTGTATTATTATACTCCATTGAACCGTCATCTCTCCCGAGGCTCAGTCGTGACTCACCATTTCAAATCAACTTGGCTACTTCAATCAGAAGCTATTGATATCGCGATACGTCGCATTTTACAGATAGAGATACTCTTTGATGTTCACCGTATTTTATTCACAAGAGCGTAAGATTATCACTGATGCGTGACATACGACGACGTTCTCTCGCAAACTATTTCCATTCGCGCCTTTAAATATGAAATTGCAGCTTTGCCGTAATATTACAACACGCGCCGAAATGACTTCCGCCATGTTCCCGACATCAAAGGACAAAAGCTGCTAGCGTTTTCGCTAATTTACCGATCTACCAACTTGTTTTGCGGTTCTCAAAATTCTGAACGCCAGTTTACCGTTGAAAACGCCGCCGTTCAGAGGTGCAAATGGCGAAATGTTTTGTGTCGGTTGCATGTGCAGCCGATGTATCGACGCCATCCGGCGCTTGGAGTGATGCCAGGGTATTGTCGCGAATAGTGCGCCAGATCTGACGGGTCGACGACACCGGTATCGGCTTGACGAGATCCACGATACTACATCACTATACTAGTGCGATTAGAAAAAAACCAGATGTCACTCTTGACGTGACAAATGGTACCAATAACGACGCCAAATGAACGCAATTCGTGTGATTAAAATAAAAGCGTTGTAATTTGTTCACGTAAAAGCTTACTTACTAGGAAATGGGAAACTGAAAAAACTAATTACCGAGCTAGCGATAAACCATCAATGTTCGCATCTTTCTATACGTAGAGAATATTTAATAAACCCATAAAACATTCCCTCCATTGAGACGTAACGGAAAACTTGTCAGAGGAAAATTATGCTTAACCGCTACGAAATTGAGTAGCCAAACGTCACGGTGCTAATATAAGATTCAACTCACCTGGTCCCTCGCCATCAATCATATCCGCGAAGTGACGTGGCGCGACGTAATCGTACACGTTATCGTCATTATATTAATAAATCGGTTAGTTCTAATCGCGTATCTGGTGGTGGGCGTACTCATGCGACTGTAGGGCCGCCTGCGAGTGACGCAAGCCTCGGTACAAGCACAGATAGGAATAGATTCGCACTTGACATTGAATCCGGTCCGTACCTCGGTCGTGCCTCTGGGGTTGATCAATCGCGTCATTTGGAGGTCAATGTCGTGACCTTAGCTGCGTACATTTTTAGTATGATAGGAATTTCGCGAGTATGTCGAAAAAATTCGTGCGTTCCTTCAGAATCGACGTCTCGCATTTTTGCGTTGGGTAGGTATTTATTATTTTGAGCGTTACCTTATGAGAAATTTTACATTGTCTGAACTGTTTGACTTTAATTCACGTGGTTGGGGTCTTGATAAAACATTATCTTAATATATTCAAATATGATAGAAATTTCAACATCCGTATCTATACTTCTATATTAATATATAAAGTTGACGAGTTTTTTTGTTTGCTTGAACGCGCAAAATCTGATTTGAAAATTATTTCAGTGCCTTATCCTAGCCTATATATAGAAGCCTATAGGCTATACATTTTTGGGAGAAGGTCCCCCGTAGCGGGAGATCCGTGGGTGGAACCGCGCGTGAAAATCTACTCCTATCATAAATTGTAAACAATATTTTGTTCAGTCGTACATAGATAAGAAGAAGAGTTATCAATCAATTAACAACATTCTGATAATTGGCGAATATTTAATACTGTATTCGCTAAGAGAATTGAATAACAATGAAATCATTGGTTGATTTTAACAATGACCTTAATACTAAAACATCCTATTGAGATCATTGTAAACAATTTTACGACTACATACTATCAAATTCAATATTGGCATTCAGCAAAGCTCTTAATGATACGCAGAAACAAATTGAATATACAAATATATCAAAGTAAGTAATTGTTATGGCATATTTAAACATTTGCAATGGCAAATAATCATGAGTTGTACTAATATTGGTTGTTCACGACAGTCAATAGTACAATAGTTCCGTGTTTGTGCAAAAGCTATTCGAATTGGATTCGATACTAAACAGAATAGTGTATATTTGGATTGATATTAGTTGTGCTCTAGCTGCAAACACAAATCATTAATTAGAGTTATATGTTAGCTTTTTTATTGTTTCGCATTCACAGTTTGTTTGAGTATTCTTTAAAGTTCAGAAGCATTTGGTCCAGCAAGTTGCAGTTTACGATACAGGCGCATACGACGAATGTTTTCTGACGTATAATAGCACATCCGACCTTATGTTTCTGGGCAATATTTAGTTACTAGCCTTAAATTACCTTATTTGTTAGTAATAAAAAATTTGAACGCTTAGTATATGGTAATGCACTTGCAAAATTTGCAATGCGTACTTTTAAATCCGATTGAAAAGCATCCAAAACCGGACCATAGATTAAACTGACATCTTTTCACTCTATAGTTTTGAACTTAAATTGTTTTTTACGAGGGAAAATATACAATGCAACATATTACAATTATGCAAATACACCTTATTTTATACAATAGCTGCCCATTGTCTACCTGTGACTGGTACAATATTAATACAGCAGCAGTGAGCCCCTTGTATTCTTTCTCTTTGTTGGGAAAATGGGAAAATAACCCTGTTGTACGAACCATTTATAATAATAAACTGCTTTTATAATGTGATTAAATTTAACAGAGTATCTGCTAATGGGACGATGACAGAGGCTGACGACATGTTGCGTAGATTATGGAATGTACCTACATAGAAAATGATCGACTTGCGTAATGTGTTTTCGCGGTCCCATCATTATCATCACCATCATCCTGTATCCACTGCTGAACATAAACCTCCTCCCGTGGGAGAGTTTTGCCACTGTCACAACGCTTGGCAGGCGGGACGGCGACCGCAATATCATGTTGTAACACAGAAAGAAATTGTGCTGCCGAATCCCTGGTAAAGGCTTTCCAAGGCCAAAAGGGTGCTTCCTCAACCAACCATACCCGGAAAGAAATCTAAGAATTTACACAATGATTTCTTGTCCGGTTTATGATCAAACGAGCGAAGCAACTACCCTAAGATAAATAAAGCGTGACTTATACCGCTTCGCCACATTAGATTTTAAAAATATTTTTACGAAGAAACATTGCTAAGAAAAACTTTGTTCAGATATAGCTATATTATTTAAATTACATTTGACGGTATCAGCCTCTTCTTAAGATAACGGTCAGAAGTGCCATGTGCGTAAAAATATATTTTACGCTTCTAATATTTGCCGCTCGTACCATTCTGGAGCCTTCTTCCTATGTATGGTCTGTTCTGGGCTCGTGCAATAACTTTTATCATAGAATCCCAGATATCTCATAACTGCTTTAAAGATTTTGACAACATTTATTTATAGGGATTTTTGGAACATAAAGTTAGTGTACCTAGTGCAATCTATCAGTTCCCAGAAAGTCCCCAATCGCTTGTCTAATATTTATAGTATCTTCCGAAAATGAACGAGCTCGAGTCCAAAATAAAGCAATAATTCAGTATAAAATCATTACCATATGTCACATAAAAAGCTGAAAAATGTACCAACTGGTGTCTATAAAAGCTCACAGCAACTACAAGTCAATTAGTATTGCTAGTTCACTAGACGCTACATCGTAAATCAGCCGAGATCAGCTCAAACGGTTTTTATATTGCTATCTTGTACATTTGTGACATCTCTAGCAAGGTGGTGTGCCAAGTAGGTACATAATGCAATTGAATACAGAATACGATATATTAGAAAACTTCAGTTCGCCTTATTTTATTTATGACTACTGAATAAAATTGTGGATAATTGGCCACAATGCCGTCATGACCTTTGGAGCCGAGACTTGCACGTGCACGAGTCCATAAGTTCCAAGTCGCTCAGCGAGCCATGGAACGAGCTATGCTTGTGGTTTCATTGAAAAATAAACTGCGCAATGAGGTTATCGGACAGAGAACTAAATTTCGGACATAGCCTGCAGCCATTTCACGCTTAAAGTATCGAATCAATTTCTATGATTGTTTACTTTATTTATAGTATAATCTCGGAGAAGGTCAGATGATACTTTTGTGGGCCGCAGGTCCATAGTTGCATTGCATGTCATACTATAATAATAATCAATTAAATAATGGAGGTACTGAGCTTAATTACATTTTACTCCCTCTATCAATTCTTTATCTGCCAACCGTTTGTCTAACACAATTTCCATGTTTGTTTACTTTTAAAAACTAACGTTAAAAGATAACTGAAGATTACTTACTAATATTGTCGGAGCTAGTTTTGGTTAACAGATTTTCTAGGTGGAAAGGAAACCCTAAGGGAGATTAAGTGCAATGTTATGCTTGCGATATTGAGCCCAGATCAATTCTGTAACATTTTTATTCTTTCTTTGTATATTCCTGACTGGCATAGGGCCACAACGACAGCACTAGCCATCGTTATCCTGCCGGCTCTTTCCATTTCCCCCGTGAGCAGAAACCACCATACTCACACACAGGAACACAATTTTAATCAATTATGTCTCGTATTTAATAGTGGTATTCTTGGTGTAGAAGCTCTTCCTCCACCGAAGAGCTCATTGAGAGCTAACGCTAGAATTCTATTTGGTGGTCGTAAATATCCTTCTAGATACATACAGGATATAAACGGAAAAACCAATTGACGTGAAATCGAATCCAGTACAAGTTAAATAAAAGATTAAAAACAAGGCTTCAGCAAAACTACGAAACTTTTTCATTTGCAAATGCAATTCGAAAACGAAACGAATTGGTTCTTCTGCGAATGATTTTTATTTCTATGGACCTATTTTTGCGTATAAATATTAGGTTTCATCCTAATGAATATGGATATGGAATGTCAATAGAACTATGATTAATATTATTCAGACTTAACGCACGAGTAGTCAGAGCTAAAACAAATACTAATTGCTAATGTAGACTGGTTAGATGTTTATTCGAGAACGTGAATTGAACCTTGAATGTTTAGACTCTTTCCAATCAAATCGATGCTTGCAGAGTTGCCGAAATACTTCCTAAGAAATGTAGTGGCTTTCTCAGGCAAAGACTACCGCTACATAGGAAAGTTTTCTCCTGATTACAAGTTGATTTATATAGAGAACTTGTAACATACAGCATAAATTATTCTTCCTGACTGTTAGTTTGTTCCAACGAATCTTATAACGGCTAGACCGATTTGACGGGACTTTCAACGGTAGATACTTAATTCTATAAGGCTGCTATTTTTATTTTAATGTTTTTTGTGTGTGCCTATCCTCCAAAACGGTAGTATACCGATTTACACGGGACTTTCATTGTTTGATAGCAAAAACCCTTATTTTACGCGAACGAAGTCGCAGGAAGCAGCTGATTTAATTTATAAAACATAATTTTCATAGTTTACACTTTACGTAATAAATGTAATAATATATTTTTACGAATACAACAAAAAACCTACAATATGTACTTATGTGCCAGCTACATTATATAAGACATAAAACAAGTATCTTTACTTCCATTTCCTTCACATTGATTTTTCTTATCTGTTGGTGCATCGTATTTCGGGCCTATATCCTTTAAATCCCTTCTCTTATTACCAATATATCCAATCCAGGTGTGATTTTTTCCTTATTTAATATCAAAACACCTCCATTCAATTCGTACAAAAGTATTGCCATTGTAGACTAAGATACCTTTTTCGCTTTTTCTGTGGTATGGACGGTTAACTTGAAACTGAGTGCATATTCCGCTATTTTGAACGATGCTGTCACTCTCAGGCTGTAACTTTACTAGGAACAAAGCCAGATTGATTGGGATTTGAGTTTCCGATTACAAAAAACGATTTGATTGATGCTACGTTTTTGTTTTACGTTTTGCCAATCACTGGAATTGAAAATAAGGCCACACTGCCACGCACCACGCTGCATGTTGCCTGTCGACGCATCTACGCGCATACTTGCGAATCTACGGAGTGCAGATATACATCAGCTAATTTTTTTTGCGTTTTGTCAATTCTCGGCAACTCTTGACTCATTTTATTTAAAGCTGTTCGCTATGTTGATAGTGCAGTACATGACTTGGTGTGCCATAACTTGTGTCTCGCCCCGGGAAGCGTGGAAGCGAATGCATTTTCTCTTCCAAAAAGAGAGAGAGACAAGAAGAGTCCGTCTTTTCTATACAAACGAAGATACTTACAAGCAACGTTATTCATGCGCTATGCTGCGTGGTGCGTGATAGTGTGTTAATCCCCTAAGAATACAGCATTTTATCTTAAGGTTCTGATCAAAACTTGTCATCAAAAGTTGATAAGAATTATCGCTTGGAGATACCAGTTCGCAATTATTAAACGGTCTGACTAAGTAAGCGTTTAATGCCTCAAACTGAACCTGAAAACTATTCCTTAAGTACCCATCCCTTTATAGCTAAACAAGCAATGATGACTTTACGTGACCTGGCTAGCCTTATCCCTGAGACGCTAGACAATTTTCAACAGTGTAAAACCCTGAACATGCAATCTGCTCGAGTAATTCTCAGGCCCCCTCAATATTATTTCGATATGCCATAGTAATAAATAGAACTACGATACCTTCTTTAAGCTTAGTTTATTAGATATAGACACTGATAAAACCAATAATTTTAGTTCCAAAGCCATCCAAACAAATTATTGTGTACGAACACTCCCTAGATGAGATTAATTACGCAAATGCTGTTAATATATTATGGGCTTACAGTCGCACCTTGTTCGTTTGCAACTATGTAGGGTATTGTTGCCTATTTATAGTTGAACAGTTACGTTGACTTCTAAAGGCCTGGCTAAACGAGTAGACCGTCTAGGGCCTAATCTCGAATTGTGTTCAAGATTATTTTTCTATGAAGATCTGAATAAAATAAAATATGTTATGTGGATGGAGAGAGTGGAGCTGCTAGAACTGTAATGTGTATATTCCCATGTCGGTACAAATACCTAATTATAAGTACCTCGAATTTCTAAAATTTGGGATTATCCCATTTAATACATTCATTAAATTTATTTTTGTTAACGTTCTTTATATTTGTTAATGTTCTACTTGAATGTATTTGGTAAACTTTCATTGTTATGTTAAACTTGTCATCGATCATTCTTTCAAACGTTTTATGTTTAACTGATGTCGTGTGTATAGATTTCTAATGCTCAGAACATAAGTTCGCACGTGCTTTTATCGTAAACTGGCACTTACGACCAAATACTTCTGAAGTATAAAGGTGCAAGTTGGAAGCGGGCGACATGAGGCAGCAGCAGGCGACGTGTCGCAGCGACACGTGGTTTCTATATATTTCTATGAAATTACCTCGAGCTTCGTGTCGCTAACTGCGAAGGGAATTTCATAGAAATACATACAAACCAGTAGTGTCGCTGCGACACGTCGTCTGCTGCTGCCTCATGTCGCCCGCTTCCAACTTGCACCTTAAAGTGCATCCGTCCTTATGCTTCTGAGATCTAGGTCTACATCAAATCATAAATGCTGCCATGATATACAATTTTTTTACAACACATCATAATATTTTCTACTCCACCAACTTGTATGACCTAAAAACAAAATATAATAAAGAAAATGCAAATATTACCTCGATGAGTGCAGAACATGTGCACTAACCATGACATCATTTCAGCAGTCGCGAAGTCTCATAAAATTTGCGACGGTCGTTTCAAACATGGCAAAGCAAACAATTCTGTATAAAATAGCTACAAAGGCTATTTCACGCTGATTTATAACACAAAGTAGTTTTATATGGTACTATGTATGATAATAGCAATAATATACGAAGGAGCGAAACTTTTAAAGACAATTTCAGGCGCCTGGATAAATTTTGCGTTCGCTCTATGGCAAATTCTGCCCCGCTAACCTTCCGATTCCGCCCTCGTAGACCCGAAGTCCGAACAACTCAAGATCTGAAACAAAATTTACCTATAGTGGAAAATCATAATTCCTCAATATCTTCCCCCAGCGACTGCAATGAGCCAAGGTCTTAGCCTCACAGGTGTCTCTGGCCCAGGTTGCTTCGATTGTATTCTGTAATTAATTTTATTTAATTCAATAGCAGGAGTCCTGCTTGTCTTTTTTCTCGGTGAAGAAGTAGCAAAAGCCTCATAGTTAAATGCTTATAACTATGATAAGTATTGTTAGAGACGACTTAAATCGTTAGAAAATCTCCAAATAATTAAGGAGATATTCTAAGGTTCTCTAATAGTCATTTATTAAACAAAGATTAAATTATTGCGCACAGTATATTATCAAACACAATTAAGTTTTCAAATGGTACGTAGCAGTGGCTAATTAAATGCGCTAATTGAAAATACTCGGTGCTAATTAAAACAGACGGAAAAGGCTCGTTTTCAGAGACCGCTGATCATCAATTAATGTTGGTGTTAATTGCAATCATTTTCGTTGGAAAATTATCATTATCGCGATTGCAAATTTATGTATCGAGACGATATTATTTTTGCATTCAATTCGTCATTTTTGGTAGGTATATTGTTATATTCATGTTGTGGTACTGTATTTTTTTTTATTAGTGCTTACTTTTACAATTCGTTGTTTAGTTCGAACAATACGTATTTTTTTTGGCAGTATTGACATTGTTATGTCATTTTGTTAGAGTATCGGCAGATAAATAGTTTCATCCAATTAGGCACACACATCCTCCAATAAATACTCGTAAAATAAAGCTAAAAGCGACATGGTATAGTAATACTGTGTACATATCGCACACGTAGATGAAGACTCCGCTAAATCAAAAAAGTACGAGTTTTGAGTTAGTAGCTTTGATATATTTCTTATATACTCTAAAAACAGTTTTTCGTCATTTCTGAAAAATGAGGTTTTTTGAGTTGCCGGAGTCTTCATCTAGGGGTGCGATATGTTAAATTGCATAGCTTTTTCACTCTCCTAAAATTTACTATTACGACATAAAAGGTGTTAGAAATTAAGCGACAAAATGCAATATTGCAATAAGATAAGATACATACATACATAATCTCACGCCTGTTTCCCAGCGGGGTAGGCAGATACAGTGGACCTCCACTTGCTACGATCCCTACACACATCTTTCGTTTCATTCAATCTCATAACATTCTTCATACGTCGATTTATAAGATAATGTTTATATAGTTTAAGATAAGATAATGCCCCAAATGCCTTGACCATTAATGCAAGTTTAAATAGTGCCAAAATTTACTATCAAATGATTAATTAAATATGCGCAAAATGACAAAAAGTTATTTGTCAGTAAGCTATATTTTTGTTAAAAGCGTTTGCAGACATTTTTTAATAAAGTTAGGGCAGCCACCTGTCCAGGATTCCTCAGACTTGTCCTTTTTCACCCGCATAGCTCCCGTTCCCGTGGGGACATCATAATAAGATAGATGTTCAGAATAATATCGACATGCCGCTTATACTTTTGTTTGTAGTCTAAATATAATACGGCGCAATTAAATATAGAATTTTTATTTGCAACTAGCTGCAAATAAAAGTTCCTATGCGTTTCCATCTTTGTAGATACGGTTCCCTTGGGAACCGGTTTAAAAATACAGCATGTGTTAGTCCTGGATAATCTTTAAAGAATTTTCAAATTTGATTCGGCAGATTACTTGAACATTCACTTATAAACTTTACTTCTGTATAATATTAGTATAGATACCTGTAGATGTTTTTGTATAATAAATTATCCGCATACAAATACATACCATGACCACTTCCTTCGACTTACTACGATCTTCACATACCACTTTCGCCTCTTCTACTTTAATTATAGATTTTTATGTATGACAAACTAAATATATACTGTAAGTGTAATTATTAACAATAGGTGCAATTGTAACAAAGACACGTAATGCTATCGTTTCGCGTGTAGTATGTAATAAATGTTATCAAAGTTCATTCGCCTGCACCCGTGTGTGATGTGCATCGTGTGATACATATGTGGATATAGTATTAATGTATGTGCTTAGTTCTGTACGGTTCATTAGTAATTGTACTAAGGGTTATTATTAGTACTACTAATTGTACTAAGGGTTATTATTAGTACTACTATTCATTATACAGGGTTATTAGCCAGAACAAAAGTTGTTGATTATGATGTTAGTAACGTAGTCCTGAGAGGTTACCGGTGTTTTACAAATAACCCTGTATAGGTACAGGGAATAAAGTGGTAGGTAAAAGCTGCCGCAGCCCAATGGTTAGGGCCTCGGACTTGTGATCTTGAGGTCGCCGCCGGTTCGAACCCCACCCATTGCACTACCGACGTGAACCCACTCGTAACACAAGCATTTTAGCTTAGCACGAGGGGTTAATAAGAATACTAGTTGACTGCAAAAACTCTGCTAGAATCGTTTTCTAAAAAAAAAACAAATCTAGTAATGGTTTTGATTTATGTGGGCATTTTACTACTTGCATGTGAAAGTTCTCTTTTAACATCCTCCTTTTGAAGATGTTTAAGGAATTCAATTCAAGATGACGGGGCCTTGCATATTTAATACAAATTATCTCATGATGCTAACCACCACTCCGATTGCCTCCTATGATATTTATTCAGATACAAATTTATTTATTGCATACCATATGACGTATAATAAGTTGTTACAAAGACATAACCAGTACAAAGTATGGACCCTACCGGGCACGAAATTTTAGAAGAGAGGAGGAAGCGATATATTTATTCTGCAAAATCTACAGTTGGACCACTGCCCCGCAATGCTAAAATAATACAATTTTATTTAATTATAGTAAGTAACTTATTTATTCCTCCGTAGCGTAGCGGTATTAAGCTTGCTTTAAGTCTCGGAGGTCGTGGGTTCAATCCCCACACCGGACAGGAAATCTTTGGGTAAATTCTAAGACTTCTTTCCGGGTCTGATTGGTCGAGGGACCTCCGTGCCTCGGAAAGCAGATTAGCGCGTAGCAGCAAAGAAACAAACAATTAAACAATTTTTTCTACGGTATATTTAGTATTTATATATTTTTATTTGTATATTAGTATATAGAATATAACATTATAATAACATTTACCTTAATACTAGTTTGTATACATAACAATGAACCGAGCGATAATTACCAGTCATTGTCTCATTATTATGTCTTAACAATAAAAGTGAAATATGCGTTATGCTTGTGAAATGTCTTAAAGAAAGCTCAGTGCTTTGAGTTTATACAACTCCAAAGTAATTATAAATGTTTAGCTTTAAGGTTAAAACTATAAAGCGGAATCGTAAGGTTAAAACTATAAAGCTAATCTGACCCGAGGCAATTTAATTGATTGCTGCCTGCAATTAAATAACTATCTATTAGATATTTTATTACTTATATTTAAGTATTGTTTATAGTTTTCATATAGGTTCTGTATTTAATGTTCAGTTATAGTTAGTTTTAGAGTTCCGCACCCACAATGTAGAAATGGGACCCTATTACTGAGATTTCACTGTCGGTTCGTCAGTCACTAGGCTGTATCTCATGAACCGTGATAGCTAGACCGATTTTCACAGATTATGTAGGTATTTATGTTACCGGTATAACAAAAAAAACAGAATATAACAAAACCCTTGCCCTTACAACAAAAGTGATTTCTTTGCCATATTTTCCTGGATATTAATAACGCAACGCTTGAAACAGTGAAACAAAGTAACAGTCAATATATCTTTATTCACATAGCATAGACACAATTAAAAATATTTTCAAATAATGTTCTTATTATGTGTCCTCTTGTGTTTTTTTTCCTACCAGTTTTTTTATCTTACTAGTTCTGGACATAAACTAAAATAATATAGTGTCTAATGTTGTATATATATATATTGTGACGGAACCCTTGGTAACCTATTTCAATATGGAACAGTGATTGCATTCAATAGTTTTATAAAGGCTGAAGCTAAAGCCGCATTAACACATCGCTAGTAACTGAAACTTGTTAACTCGAGGCGCATTCCCATTAATAGCTATAAACTATTTTATGACCTGAGGCGGCAATCGTCGTAGCTATAATAGTTTAACAGGTTTCGAATGAGATTTTTAGCTAATGAAATTACGTTAAGCATTTACTTACGTAGCTATTTTTAACGACTGTGTCGATGAAATGTTTGTTTTTTTTAATGTTACCTTTTCCTCCAGCTGGGAGTTTGTTGTTTACATGAAATAGTTATAGTAAATCTCTAATACCCAGTATTTTTACCACATCAAGTGCTTTTTTGTTGTAAATTCTTATAAAAATAATTCAATCGATACAAATGTTATAATAATAAAAGGTACGTTAAAAAGTGACAAATATTAAGCCATATTATACTACTGCCTACTAGAATAAAAGCGATGCTAGTAAAAAGCGCAGAAAATAGTTAAATATATTTTACTAAGAAATAGTTAAAAGCTCACAATCAGACCGCACCTTGCTCGGGCCGGTTGGTGAGAGTTATAGCAATGTAATCTAAGTAACTACCACTTTATAGTCTAAGAGCTCATTGGAGTTTAAGCTTTACATAATTCATGGTAAACAACTAATTTACGAAGCGCTATTATTATAGCGACCCATAATATAAGGTAACGGTTGTCCTGGAAAATATTCAACTTAAATTATTTATTTCCTTATTTTCATTGGACTAGCAAAAGCCTTTGTAAATTACAATTATTATTAACACTTAATAGTTGTGTTGTTGACTGTAAACTACTCAAGATCTCGATCTATTTAGTAGTTTTGTAGTTTTAGTATGTGTTATTATTTGTTTTAGCTGTAACAATTTAGTTGTAATGAAAATGAGAAAAGGATAGAAAGAAACCATTCCGCCATTGTGTCTGTCAGTCAAGGCGTTTACTTTAACAAAAACCTAATTGCTTATCTTGAGAATATACATATCTTATCTATACAAATAATAAAAAACAAAGAATATAAAATATCTTCGAAATGACCTCACATAGAAAAATTTTGAAAAAAATAATTATGTTATATTTTTTGAACCCGTATCACGCATAAACTACTATATGGTTTTTTTTACGATTTCATTCATCCTTATTTTTCTAAAAGCCACCCCATTTCTACCCATGAGTATCGTCAAACGCGACTAAGGGACAAATAGCTGATGGATAGGCAGCCGCATCTAACAGCTCAAGGTTACCATCATACAGCAATCACCAATCCAATCCAATCACCACGCTTGGCAGGCACCAAGCGTGGTGATTATCGCAATATGCCCCACCGACGCGACCCTGGGGTAAACGGGCTGTTGTAGTAGTAGCAAAACCCTCGTGGCTAACTACGTACGTCCGTCCCAAAAAAGCATGGCATCACATACATCATAGACACTAGAGATGTTATATTAGGGAAATTTTAGGTCATCCTATTATTGAATATTAGTTATCGTATATTATGATACCATACCTATTACTGGGTATTAGTCAAATATTAGTGAACCGGTTCATTATTAGCTACTCTATCTAATATTGATACCTGCGTTTATTCTCCATAATAATTAATATGAAATACAAGATTCTCGCGAATATGCACTTTCATTATTTTATTCACGTATGCCTATTATAAGAAGTGAATCGGTGATTCGAATCTAGTCATCTTGCTCACTCGTCGGCGAGTGAGTGCGATATAGATTAGCGAGGCGAGTCGTCTATTACGCTTCCCTATTATTTGACTGATACCTGGTAACCTATTACTCTAAACTCGCCTTACCTAATATTAATATACATGGGTTGTATTATAATAGCTGTACCTATTACGAGTATATTAGTCACATCTCTAATAGACACTCATCTAGCTACATGAGTTCGTGTCGAACGGTCGTTAGTCTTGCTAGTCGACATAAAGACCGATAGTATTGCAGTTTGACTATATTTGTACCAGTTGTTATATTAATAACTGACCCCAGGTTAATACGTTATAAACCACAGATAACTTTCAATTATACATTTTATTTATTAATATCTATTTATAATGTCGACGATAACTTCTGTTTGAGTATTGTGCACTTGTTTGTGTAGATACTGGGACTGTTGAGGAAAATTATAATTATCTGTAGTTAAGTAGGTATGTAGGTAAGTGAATAATATAACACTTGAGTTATCGGGGATTTCAATAAGTATATTGTTTTAATTATTGACTTGTGAAAACGTTTGATTATATATAATTTATAGGTTTTGTTGAAAGTTGCATTGTAAGAGTGACAGTGAGAGACCAACTTTAATTCAATAGGTAGGTGGTATAACCAGTTAACTTCGTACTCAGTTCAGTAGGTAAAGTACGCAGATACGACACAATGTGTAACAATGTTTAAACCTACGGAGGAAGTTAGAAATATGAGCAGGCTAGGCCGGGCACTTATAACTAGCATTAGCAATAAAAAGCACCCTGGGTTTTTGACAAATTACCCGGTCACTATTGCCAAAAAAAAAACGTTACTCTGGCTGTCACAGCAGTGAGGGGTCACCGACATGTTATTGGTAACAAAACGCCACTCGCTGGCGAGAGAAATGAACTCCATAAACAGATGATTTGACTTGTGTTAAGGTCCTTAGTTAACCCTAGATTTATTCTACTTACTTAAATTGTTTAACAGTAACCTGTGATTAAGTAGGTACCTATATAAAACCCAGCTCAGAACAACTACCTACTCAGTAGCGGGCTTCCACGTACACATAACATTTTATAACATTTATAAAACAGTAAAGTGTTCGTAATATAATCACAAATATACGCACACAATAATAACAATAACAACCCTTCTGTAATAAAATTAATTTGAACTGTAAGGCTGCTTGTCCACTCGAGAAAGAACTCGGAAGCTTAGACAGATGTGCTGTAATGATTCAACACAAATTGATCTGTAATATCATGTGCCTAAAACTCATTATCGTAAAGTTACACATTTGGTTTTGCACCACAGCTGCGATTGTCAAACTATAGTCCCTGTGAGCAATATAATAAGCATTGTTTATTTTATAGCAGCAAGGATTTACGAAACGATACGGGCAGCAGCGTTTCCTTGTGTCTTACAGTATAATAATGCGGTCACCTACCTACCTACCAAGCGTAGTAACTATGGCAAAACCTTCCCTCGGGAAGAGCAATCAGCTGCCGAAGCTATCAATTAACCTCGTCTCCGATGTTTTTATTTATACCAGACGTGTACAACCTTTTTTTTTCTTCGGACGGGGACATATGTAGTTGGCCAGGAGGCTTTTGCTACTTCACCGGGCATAAAGGCGAGCAGAGCTCCAGCCTAGATAAATGGTTTAAACACTACAAACTAAGCAATCTGCGCAAGAGGGCGGTCGCTGACGGGGAGATTGAGGGATTATGGCTTTAAGTTTAGGGGAGTTTTGTGCAACTGTCGCTCTACTTTACAGTTCGCGGGCCTCTCGGACTTCGGGTCTACGAGGGCATCGGAAGGTTCTTAGCAAACTAAGGGTCGGGAGGGCGAGGGGGGACGCGTCGCGTTCGCGGGCGCACTCTTCTCCGGCGGGTCGGATAGAGTGGTCTCTGTGTAGTGGTGCTAGTTTCTTGCAGTACGTGTACAACCGATCCTGACAGCTATTATAGTCGATAAAATTATATAATAATAAGTGATAGCCCATTTTAGTCTATTAATATACGTATGATTATCTGAAAAATACCTATTAATTATTCGATTGACTTAAATGAAACGTGATTCAACGTAAGGAATGCCATTGATCGATCGCACTCAGTAAACGGTCGATCTCAGGGCTTTTTAAGTTGACCAACCCCGATTTATATCACAAAAAATCATATGTGGTGTAAAACCAGCCTAACAATAAACACTTTGGCGTGGGCCACACCTCGCGTTAGCTAGCCGACATAAAGTGTAAGCGCCGTGGGTCCCTATCCTTATGAAATCTGCAACTTAAATCATTTCTGCATTCGCTCGCCCACCGACACCGACTGACAGACATCGAGCTTAATTTACGCGGAGCGAGTACAAGCGCTGACAAATGTACTAGTTGCACGCACAAGCTGTAAGCGTTGCTAGTCAAATGGACGAGTTGCTTTAAATTTACGAAGTTAGATACTTGTAAAATATATGAATGATATCAACAATCTAGTTGTAGTTACTTAATTAAATATAACGGATCTTATCTTTGATGTCGTCATACAATTCATACTATCTTTATATTATATTATTATGAAAGATAGTAAAAAATATTTAAAACAAATATTTAATATAGGTATCTCACAATAGAACGATAGATATGGTTTAATCAAATCAGTGCTTTTATCTATACTTATATTATAAATAGGTAAAGTTTTATGAGTGTTTTTTCAGGCAAACACCTCAATCTATCTGATGTTAAGGTGAAACGGAAAATTTAATCGAAAATGGCATTTCTATATTCAATTAATACATTATTTATTGTGTGAATGTAAAAGCAGAAGTAAAGTAGCTAAAGCTTCGTGGTTTATGTACACACTAACATATTTCCCCTCGAAAAAAATACACAAATATCGTCAATAAAATATTATTTCGCTTCCATTCATACTCGCAGCTTGTGATTACAACGCATGTTTTATTATTTACATTACGAGGTATGACATTCTAAATTGCTGAACAGTTTTTATGTAGCAACAGGTGGATTGATGTATTAATCTTTCAATTGCCTATGCGGCAGATGTTGCTGCAAATTTACGGTGTTATTTTGTGACTCGAAATAGGAATTGCGGATTCAATATTTGAAAAAACATATCCTAAACTTGATTTCTGAAAATACTTTTTTTTTGTCTAGTTCTTGTTTACAAATATTAATAAAAATATTGTTTATTTCATCTCCACAAATTACAAAATAGTTTTACATGCTTAATTTGGTATATACATAAAAATGAAGTTGAGTTAACAATATATCTTTGTGAAAATCTTAGATTTATTTCCGGGTTTGGTTGGTTGAGGGATACCCCCCGTACCTCCTTCGGTCACCAACCCGCTTGCCAAGCACGGGGAATATAACAAAACCCCCTCGGAGGAGGCCCATGTTCGGCAGCAACTGCGCTGTAACAACAATATTTCTATGGTGTTCATTATTTAGTACAAAAAAACATTTTGATTTTATGACACTTTTTGACTTCACACTTTGTTTGATCCTTGCAATATTAGCCAATTCCTAAATTAAATCTTGTCGTAAAAATTCTGTCTGCGCGTGCGCACGTACCACGTGTCAGAACTGCGCAGCGGAATCCTTATGCTAATATGGTCACTCATTCGTAATCTTATTTATTCAGAGGAATTCCAGCGATGTCATTTGTTTAGATATGCAAATCTTATAATTTATATTACCGTTATTTTAATTAATATTATCATAGTGATTTTGCATAACTAGATAGGGGACAAGAGTGTTCGATTTGGAATACTAGTTGTCCCACGGAGTTCCACCAGCGCAGTTTGACCCACACGGATCAAATTGCGCGGGACATCTAGATCCCATTCCCAAAACGTACGTTAGTTCTGTATAATTTAGAATTTTCAAAATCGGATCAGTAGTACGTGCTTGCCGAGGCACGGAGGGTAGAAGAAATGTTAGAATTTACACAAACATTACTTGACACCGGGATCGAACCGAGATTTAAAACGAGCCTTTGCCTCTTTATTTTAATAATATCATAATTTTAGACATTATTTGTCTCTAAGTAATGACTTAAACTTTACTTTATATTTGACATAGTTACTTACCATTTACAGTTTCATATTCATAATTGGTCTCACGATCCCTCCCACACTTGGCACGAAATGGAGTGGGGTGGGTACTCTCTAGATAACTGTAATTACCCTTTAGTTTCCACTAGGTTGCCAATATTTTGATTACTACAAGATTAATTAAAATAGAATCAGGCATTGAGTACTATGCCAAATATAAACTTCAATTAAAAACGCACCATTAATTCCGCTGTTAAAGAGACGACTCTTCAACACCAGCCTGATGATGCTCCGTGGAAGTGTGAAACACGTGTCTTCGACTGGTGATTGTATTCTTGCATATATTTTATTTTTGTCCATCCTGCATATCATGCATAATTTTTGCGAGGGGGAGGGCGGTGCAAAAAGCGCATTACAGCATTTAGAGTTAAGACACATTTTTGAGCGGAAATAACACTAGATATTTGTAGTATGTATATCATTGACATATGATCATCATCCTTGTCCTTATCCCAATTGGTTTGGTGTCGGCACGATACGTTTTTCTCTTCCATTATGTCATGTAAGCCGTCACGCTATCACAAACTTCCTTTTTCTTTCATATCACTTCTTACATAATCCATCCATCTCTTCTTTGCTCGCACTTTTTTTACTTTTGATGAAAAGGAGAAAAAGTGAGGGCAAATATCTATATATTAACGTATAAAGCTGAAGAGTTTGTTTGCTTGAACGCGGTAATCTCAGGAACTGCGTACTGGTCTGATTTGAAAAATTATTTCAGCGTTAGAGTTATTTATTATTATATTTTTTTATTCTGAAGTTCTTATGTAAACGGGAGCTACGCGGGTGATACCGCGCGCGGAAGCTTGTTTTATATATGAATCTTTACTTCTATACTATAAAAAAGCTAAAGAGAGCTAAAGTTTGGTTGGACGCGCTAATTTCAGAGACTACGGGTCCGATATCCAAAAATATTTCAGTGTTAGTACCCAATTTATCGAGGAAAGCTTTAGGATATATTTTATTATGAAGTAACCACGGTAACAGGATCTACGCGGGTAAAAATGCGAGGTTAAGAGGCTGAATTGTTTGTATATTTTACTTTCGATTCCCATAGGAACGGGTGCTACTTGAGCCGGTGTATAAAATACTGACCACGTCGGCTTCAGCTCTAATGAGCGCACTAACAACCTAATGATCGTTAATCACATTTACTCGTTACGTACGAATACTTACTGTAGTCTGGAGGGACTGGTCTGAAATGAAATGCAAACGTTCATTGATAATGTAGACGAATCGATCGTTCTTATTATAAGTCAAATACAATGATGATCACAAAAAAACTTGACTAATAAATTTCTTTACATTTCAACGATTATATTATTAATTAAAATTCACCATTATTGTTATGTCATAATAATATGATGATGTCACGTATTGTAGAGAATTAAAATCAACCAGCGCGGGCTGGGATCGGGTCAGAAGCATAGAACGCGTCGCAAGTCTGGCCTTGCGAGGACGACCGAACCCTATCCTAGCTTCCTACGAGTCTTTATCTAACTACGTTGTGACATCCGGAGAAGAAAGATTATTAATAAACTCCGGAATCATTTTAACTAAAAGAGAACTGGTATTAATAACAATTGTGTGCATAATATAAATAGAAATATTGATAATATTAAACACAATCGCACACTTGTTTATTAATTTTATTGTGATAACCGTTATAAATAATTGCATAGGGCGACGACCGATAGCGAAGTATTATTATTGCACATTTGTCGTGTAGTGGTCGTGTCGCAACATAAAATAGATAAGTAATTATGCAGGAAGTCGGCTTCCTCATTAGTACATGCAGCGACTTCTCTAGTGGCTGAGGGTGACAGTACTTTAAAAACTTTTAGTCTGAGACCTGCTGTTGTGGATGCAATATTAAGGATAGTTCGAGTTAGTCTGGGTTAATAGACAATGCTATTTGACTTCTGGATTCAGTAAGTTAGATGTATTTCTAAGGACAAAACCTCCGTTGCGCAGCGCAATCTTTGTGTATATTCTGAGATGCCTTTCCGGGTCAGGTTGTTTGAGGGGCTACCCTCCGTGCCTCGGAAAGCACGTTAATACGTTGGTCCCGATTGTTATAACATCAACCATAGATAATAGTCGTATATCAAGGAACGGGCGGCAGCGTTTCCTTGTGAGGTACAATATAATACTGCGGTCGCCAACCCGCCTGCCAAGCGTGGTGACTATGGCAAATACCCTCCTCCGGGAGAACGCCCATGTTCAGCAGTGGACGTTATACGGGCTGATGATGATGATGACTTCTTAGGACATTCATTGAGCATACAAAATCTAGGCCTCCATAATTTCCAGCCCATAATGAGTTCTGGCGATTTTACTCACGCAAAAGAACATGAATCAATAATAGATTTTGGTTTATATTAGGCGACGCGTGCGCCAAAAAGGATCCATGTGACGTGTTATATTACTTGCACCTATCGTGTATAGTTGAGTTTTATTTGTTTGGAAACAATAATACGTGCGGCATACTTCGATACATTTGTTTGTAGCAGTGAACAAGATTCAACACATAATAGAAACTGTTTCCTCTGATCACCAAGGTGATTTGATTTCCAGGTAATCAGAGGACACAAATTTACTCTCCTTGGATTACCTGGGTGATATTCGATTCGTAGCTGATTTTAAGAGGCCGGTCCATTACCCCTTGAACACCTAGATGTTCAAAGTGGAATAAATCCTTTTAAATTACATTGAAAATAAGTGATCTCGAGTGTATAAGAGTCGTGTACATTTATTTTCATGTACATTGCTTGTCGTAGTGACGATTAATAGCATCCATTTGTTGTATGCACACGATGGTTGTTCGTTTAATGTTTTTCAATTAATGTTGAGTGAGTACGCGGTCGTTAGTGAGAGACGGTAGTCGAGCAGTCGTTGGTGGTCGCTGGCTTTAGTTTAGCTAATTATGTTTAAATAAGTTCAATAACTTTTATTGCTAAAGTTAATTTATAATACCTAAAATTGATATTATAAAGAGTAAAGATTTGAATGTTTACATTGCAATAGTCTCCAGAACGAATGCACCAATTTCAACAAATCTTTCATCATTAGAAAGATACATTATCCAGGAGTAATATAGGTTATATTTAATTATGAAGGTCCCACGGTAACGCGACCTACGCGGGTGACACCGCACTCGGAAAGAAAGTATATAATATTATAAAACTAAATAAGGAAAATGTTGTTTTCGAAAAAATATAATAGACAAATAAAAAAACCCTTGATTTACTCCTCATTATATCAGTGTACTAGTGAAGCCCCATATGTATCGGTACCGCTGATACATATAGGACTAGGTACCTATATATTATGTATATTCACCGAAACCCGTTTTGATCGAGATATTACTGACTGACTGATCTTATATAAATCCCGATTACAATTCTAATAATTAGCACGAGGGGTTAACAAGAATCTAGTATTCTAGACTGTAAAATTCAGCAAGAAAACTTAAAAAAAAAACTCCTTCCTAAATTTAATTTAACATTGATCAATCGTTATCATTGAAAACGTAACGAAACATCAGTCGGAAATGAGAACATTTATTTGAGAATACCACTTTAAACTTTTTATTCCCATGACAAATGTTGTTACAACATTACTTTCTGAAGATACATTACCCTATTATTCCCGTGTGCCCTTTGTACTTTCACTCATAAATCCTAGCAACAAAATTACCTACGAAATTCTAGAGACCTGTAATATATCTACGCTGTTTAATATCAGTCGTGTATACAATGTTAAAGATTCTATAAATTACGATTTGCGCCCTGCGGTTTTACCCGCGTTACTCTGCTCCAGTCGGTCGGAGTGTGATGTTTTGTGGCCTATATGTTAAGCCAGTTTATAAACTATCCGCCTGCAAACTTTCAGCCAAATCCGAAAGGCTAACAAACATATTTTTTCTTTACATAAACTGCACAATAATGTACAGAGGTGGCCTTAATGCCATGCGGCCTTTTCTACCAGTCAACATTAGGGTGATGCAGAGAAAAAGAAAGGTGCACTATGTGAAGTGAAGGAAGTAAAAAAAACCGGCCAAATGCGAGTCGGACTCGCGCACGAAGGGTTCCGTATCAGTCGAGTTGATTGAATCAAAAGTAAATTGCGGTTTACGATTTATGACGTATTAAAAAAAACTACTTACAAGATCTCGTTCAAACCAATTTTCGGTGGAAGTTTGCATGGTAATGTACATCACATATTTTTTTTAATTTTATCATTCTTTTATTTTAGAAGTTACAGGGGGGGACACACATTTTACCACTTCGGAAGTGTCTTTCGTGCAAACCATTCATTTTAGAAAAAAAAATACATTAGAAATCTCAATATCATTTTAAAAGGCCTATCCATAGATACCTCACACGTATGGGTCTGATGAAAACAAAATTTTTGAGTTTCAGTTCTAAGTATGGGGACCCCAATTTTTTTTGTTTTTTTTTTCTATTTTTGTTTGAAAATCTTAATGCGGTTCACAAAATACATCTACTTACCAAGTTTCAATATTTTTCGGAAAAAAGTGGCTGTGACATACGGACGGACAGACAGACAGACAGACATGACGAATCTATAAGGGTTCAGTTTTTGCCATTTGGCTACGGAGCCCTAAAAAAAGAACCAAGATCATAAATTATTAAATAAACATTTAAACAATATTAAATTTATAGTTAACAATAAAATACATAAATACTTCTATAAAAAAACTACTACATATTCAATAAGTATGCTAACTAGTGCATAATTTACGTCCAAAAATTCTTACTAACTTTCGCGTTTATAATATTAGAAGGATTCCTATAGTCAGATTTAGTGATTGTTATTTGTCCGCTGCGCGTCTCAAATGAGGTGATATACTCAATTGAATGATTGGCTACTGAAGGAAGTGGTACGTTTCCTCGAGCACAGATCGACAATTTGCTGATATTACGTTGTTGTGCGTCGTGACTTATGTAAGCTTCAAGATGACGTATTCTTGTAGTTCAGTTTAATATATCACTTGATTCTCATAACGAAAATGCAACACAATAAACGAATGAATTATATTTTCTGGTGACAATTCACAAATTTCAAAATTTAAGATTAATAAAATTCGAATTTTATTAATCTCAAATTTTGAAATATAGTATAAGGTAATCTTTTCCATAAAGAGTTAAAAACATTTAAATAATTCACAAATTGGTGTGATGAATCTCCGAAAAGCTTGAAGTGAACGAATATAGAACAATTGACAATCTAAATCTCTGGAATTCATATTTAAAAAGAATAAATTACAAATTTAGAATAAAAATTACGGCATTTTACATAATATAGGCAAAATAATATGATAGTTCTATCCAAACATTTGTTTTTAGTTCATCAGCATTCTGGTTCAATCGTTTTAATAATGAACGAACTAAAATCCATTTCGCAACCCCTTGTTACTTAATGACCCATTGTTTCTACCCCGAATAATTTAAATTCAAACTGTACCGTGACTCGAAATTTATTCTCTCATTATGGTTACCAAAAATGTTACTTTTTAATACATCTGATGATTTTAATGTGGCTCAAACGCCACATGATTTGAGAATAGGTTTTTTAACCCTTATTTTTGTTTCCAGGTCGAACAACGAGATGTCCCCGGCATTGACTGCGCCAACTTGGCTATGGACACAGAAGAAGGTGTCGAGGTCGTCTGGAACGAGGTGCAGTTCTCCGAGAGAAAGAACTTCAAAGCACAGGAGGATAAAATACAAATGGTGTTCGACAACCTCACCAGGCTAGAACATCCCAACATTGTTAAATTCCATCGGTATTGGACGGACACACACAATGATAAGCCTAGGGTAAGTACGGAAAGAATGATACCGATTGCGCCGATATTATTAGCAATAACAACGAAAAGGCATCAATGGTTGAAATAACGTTTGAAGTAACAATAATGATAGAAAAAGGTAAAAAATAATAAAAGTAATTCTTGATTCAGATAAATACAGTAATAATAAATCATATTCGACAAGTGAAAGTTAATGATTCACTGTTAATAATTGCAGGTAATATTTATAACAGAGTACATGTCATGTGGCTCACTGAAACAGTTCCTGAAGAGAACTAAGAGGAATGTAAAGAGGTTGCCGCTGCAGGCGTGGAAGAGATGGTGCACACAAATATTGTCAGCGCTCAGGTACCAAAATACTAACAGAACATTACTTGTCCTTTAACCATGACCAAAAATATTTAGACATTAGGCAAACGAAATATTTCTCTTTTTCTATCAGTTATCTCCACGGCTGCGTGCCTCCCATCGTGCATGGGAACCTTACGTGTGATACCATCTTCATCCAACACAACGGGCTAGTCAAAATCGGCTCCGTGGCCCCCGATGCTATTCACCACCACGTCAAGACCTGCAGGGAGAACATGCGGAATATGCACTTTATCGCCCCCGAATACGGATGTAAGTGTTGTAGCTTTAAGATTATGACACTAGATATGTACAATACAGCTTCCTCTGCTTCGGTCTCGACGCCTTTTGCTTTTTCTCTAAAACTTTTGCTTAAATCATAATAATTTTGGAAAGAGCAAGACGCGTATTGCAATATCTTAGCAAACGAAACTGTATTGTTCCAAACGGCTGCGCAGAATTCAAGTAACTGAGTTATAGTATCAATTTAACTCTATCAAAGACCTTTATTTTTACATCTAGATGTGGTGAAATCTTCTTTTTTATTACTTAATGAAGATATGTTTTCAATTTAACTTATTACATATCATATACATCATAAATTTACGCAGAATCTTCTGAATTGTGAATGGCAACTCAGTTACTCGTTTTCAACGTTGAACAGCCGAAATACATTGATTACAAATGTTATTCCCTATCAGCATCACAATTGGTGACCCCTGCGATGGATATCTACTCATTCGGCATGTGCGCTCTGGAGACTGCGGCTCTTGAGATTCAGGGCAATGGAGATTCCGGCAGCCACGTGACCGAGGAACACATCATAAGAACAGTCGAGTCCTTGGAAGAGCCCCGCCAGAAGGATTTCATATACAGGTACATTTTACAGGTTCTGTGAGGCGGTAAGTCACTTTTATTGTATGGGTGACACCTGTGTGGCCGAGAGGGATGTATCGGGTGCTAATATTGGTCTGTATCGACAGGTGTATAAACAAGGACCCAGCGAAGAGGCCGACGGCGCGGGAGCTGCTCTTCCATCCGCTGTTGTTTGAAGTTCACTCTCTGAAACTACTAGCAGCGCACACGCTTGTCAACACCACGGGTAAATATTGTCATGTATTGTTTATTGTTGCACATCTTCCAATTTCTAATTGACGATAAAACATATAATAAACAATAAATAATTCTCATCTTTTAGTATCCAAGATACTTTTTTATTGGATAAAAATTACAAGTCATTTTTGCAATAATTTTTATTCTAGAAAGTATGAAATATTGAACACCCATTACTCGTTGATTTTTTACTGTTTATAATAAGGAATATAATAAGCTAAGAGCTTAATATGATATACGTTTGACCTACTACCTATTTTTTCACAATTTGTGAAGAGTTTTTTAAATATTTGTTTATTTAAATAGATAAAGCTACTTTTTGTCATGACTCTGTCAAGTGATAGACTTCTATAACATACATCATATTTTTGTTATTGTAAAACAAACCTTGACCTGGGGCCTTGTACTTGAAAATGAAACCGATTTCAATTTAAAATTTGATGACGGTTCCAACCAGTTTTATCACATAGAAACGATGTAAATTGAATCATGATACATTTCATTTTCAAATTGGAATATATTTGAATATCTATTAGAAACTCATGTTTTTTGTATCTGGATCATATGGAATCTAAATGCGTATGGATCTGAATGTCTAAAATACTTTTGATCTTGTCTTTTAGCTCTACTGTGATGGTTTTTGTATGTGTGAAGAATTTCTTCTAGTTACTTAAATAAATGCTGATATAAAGCATTTTCCATAATTCCAGCAAATATATCAGAGACGATAACAGACGAGGTAGCGGGCGGCGGGAGCGGCGAGGCGCTGGCGTGGTGCGTGAAGGAAGGCGAGAGAATGGAACTTGCGGCTAAAGATCTGCAACCACACACCGAGAAGTTGGAGAAATTCGTAGAAGATGTCAAGTAAGAGATTTAACAGCAGACAACGGCTACAAGACACTAAATAAGAGTAAAATGCGATGTTAATTAGTTTACTAAAGGTTTTTCAGATAACTACCGTAATATTCGTGTAATTGAATGTCTCTTGCAGCACATCGTTTAAATTTAAATCATTTTTCGGCCCACGTCATCGGGGATCTCGACGTTCCCGATCACGCTCTTAGACTTTTTTGACGAACATGACGCTTGAATACCATTTCTTTGCACTTAACGTGGACCGAACTGTTCAGGTACGGTATCTACCCGCTGACGGCATACGGCTGGTCGCTGGGCGGCGCGCGCGCGGCCTCGCCCGCCGAGCGCGTGCTGGAGTCCGCGCCCGCCTCCCCCGAGCCGCGCGACCTGGAGACGCGCCGCGTCGTCAACATGATGTGCAGCCTCAAGCCGCACCCGCACGACGCGCCCGCCGACCTGCTGGTGAGTGTCTGCACACACACACACATTACATATTTACCCGATTCATCAACTTCTACTAGCTTGGTAATGGATTCGTAAGATCCCACCCAGAAAAGTACTTGCCGCACATCTTTCTGCAACATGGTATGAAACCTATTTGGATACTAAAACAAAAGACGGGTACTAAATCCTGCATTCATAGGGAAAGACTTTGCTATGTACAGCAAAATTATTCTTAGCTGTAATTGAAAGGTGCAACTATAGTGTCTTTAGCAATAATGAAAATTTAATATTGAATTTGATTTATGAAGTTGCACTTGTTTCACCATCTTATTTTCTGGCGAGATAATATAAGAACAACAGCAAACGAATTAGTGTTGATGTAATTTATGACATTGTTGATGAAAAAAATGTTAAAGGAATGAGAGTATTACACCTGAACATATAAGTCTTCAGACAAAAAGTTGTCCAATAAAAGACTTTCAACATTTTACTTTGGTGTTGTTGTCATGATTGATTTAAGAAATGTTGTTGTTGTTGTTGTTGAAGGTGTAATTTGTATTATGAAACTCTTTACAGAAGTCAACGATGCATTTATTTAAATTTAAGAAAGGCTTTTCACTTTCTGTTTCATCTTCAAAGTATCAAGGAATATTTACAATACATGCTTGACTACCTTCTTTTGATGTGATAAATATGACATCAAATATATATGAAAAATACGATGTTATAGTAATAAAGTCTTTATTTTTTTTAAAGCTCTAGCTTTATCGTTATTTTTTTAAAGCTTCGTCTAATTAATAATGTAATAAATATGCATTAATGCATATATGGTAACTGCGTAAATATAAATATCAACTTGATATTTAAATTTTGCATCATATTTCAATTTGCGATTTGCCAACTTGCGTATTTGTCACTGCCAACAAGTAATAGATCTGCCAAAACTTTAATCGTTGCACATTAATAATAGTTTATAATCTAATTATAATCCATGCTTACGAATATAATTAATTTTATTGTTAGTTAGTACCTAGTTTATTGTTTGTGGCTGGCTAAAAGCCTTGGGATCAAAAACTGATGAAATTTTAAATTTTATTTTCGATGTGCATGCAATACTTTTTTTCTATTTTATTATTAAAATTTTATTGTGAAGATATATGTTAAAAGTATACTACTTTATGGTAATTTCTGAGTATTAAGTTTTCTAGTTAGTTTGATGGCTATCCAACAAGGATCAAATAGGGCATTAGGGTATACAAGATTTAGTATCGGTTATTTAAGATATATTCTTCACGAATGCTTTACAGATGACGATACTTCTGCGCATGGACGACAAGATGAACCGACAGCTGACGTGCGCTGTCTCACGGCGAGACACCGCCACTGCGTTGGCCAACGAGTTGGTGCAACTCGGCTTTATACATGAGGTATGTATGCGAAAGGGACAGGTTTCGTTTTTAATAATTCAAAAATAATTTATTATCTGAAAACATATAGATTTTAGAATGTAAATTCGAATATATGTATTTGATTTTCCTTCAGTGAAGAAGAAAGTAGTTAGTTGCATTACATTAATATCAATCCAATCAAAGTTTAGTGGTCAACCGTTTAAAATACTCCAAACAAAGTTAGAAACTAGTAACTGACGCGATGTATTCCCGCGGCAGGCCGACCGCGACAAGATCTGTCGCGTGATGGAGGACTCGCTGCGGAACAGCTTCGGGGCGCCGCGGGCGGTGTGCGCGGGGGTGGCGGGGGGCGCGGGGGTGGCGGGCGCGGGGGGCGCGGGCGTGGCGCCGCACGTGGCCAGCTAGTGCGCGGGCCCGAGCGCGGCGCCGCGGGGCCTCCGCCCGCAGCGCACGAGGAGCGCGGGGACTCCGCCCGGCGCGCGGCACGACGCCGCTGCACATCTCGCCGTGGTCTTCTACGGAGTTCCCCGCCGCGAGAGGTTTGGCGTCTCGGCCGTGGGTTCGGCCTGAACCCTGCCGAGGAGTGTCTCTAGCTTTCCATAGATCGCTCCGGCGCGGTTCGAGTCGGCCGTGTCCCCGGACGTCCGCCGGATCCCCCGTCCTGCGAGCTCGCGATCCGACCGCCATCCGCTTCTGTTCGTGCGAGCCGCGATCGCCGTCGGCACCTATTATCATATGTATCATGATATCCTTCCGGAGCACTTAGCTTTTATTGATATTTAAACGAGGTTTTTAGTCAACCGATTGCGGATCGGGTCCCTGGGCCCCGATCGCCGATCCCGGGGACGAGAGACCCGCGTAGTCTATAGATTAGATGTAAATGCATATTTATACGTAGATATGATGGGTCATATGATGAGATTTTGTATTGCCGTAACGTATTTTTGCATAAATATGGTACCGATTGAATGTGATCCGCGAAATGTTAAACATTCTTAGCTGACTTATTTAAGTGAGGAGTGACTAATGTATTCAATTCATTTTTTAAATATAAACTATGGCCGAGGTGACGAGACGAATGCGAAATACAATTTTAATAAACAGTCTGTGCAAATTGCAGTTCATAATTCATTTTATCTTGTTATTTTGGTCGTAGTAGGATCAAATTAGTTTCGTTTCATAGTTTTATTGTAAATATTTTCAATTGTCCTCATTTAAATAAGTGTTCTGTCCATTTCTTCGATATTGGTCATTTTATTTTTCAATAGATAAAGACTACAGTGCATTATACATTTAAATTGTTTCACGGAGGTATTTTATATTCCACAGTTATATGCAGTCGGTTCACGGTTTAATATGCACGTGATATTCTGATGACTGTTTCGCTTATGTTTTATCTTTTAGTAACTCAATGTGTTTATTAAATATGCTAAATTTTATCAATATAGGTATATTTCTAGAACTCAGGAACTTAAGGTCGGATGTGACATTATACGTCAGAATCATTCGTCGTATGTGCCTTTATCGTAAAATGACACATTCGATCAAATGCTTCTGAAGTTATAGCACATTCGTCCTTAATCCTTATGCTTTTAAGGTCTAGTTTGTTTTTACCGTAGCCAAATTTTTGAAATTGTCTTTTATTGATTAGTTTTATAGTTCAGTATATGACGTGCATATTCTACGAGTCAGGGTACCTTCAATTATTGCATTTGACCTCCCAAAAACTTACTAGTCGAGTGTGAATCTAACAACCGAGTCGTTTGTTTACAACAATACGCTTTTAAAAAGGAAATGTATAAAAATATAATTCACTTTAAGACAACTTGTATGTAAAAATTGTAAAGTTTTAAAGATTCGGAATGGGTCATAATTTAGTTCGAACATCGAGTATGCTTTAGCGTAGGATTTTGTATGAATGTGTATATGTTATAAAATATATTTAAAAGAAAAAATATTTAAATTAAACGTTTACTTTTAATTATATGTATAGTGAGGCTTCCTCTTAGAGCTTTATGGATGTGGTTATAAATAATAAGTATACGGAAAATTGAACATACTCACTATGATGATAAGGTTGAAATTTATGTACTGTACTCGCGTCGATTATGACTTTTTATTACGACAAGTAACAGTGTTCTTTCGTTGAACAGTCGAGTAATTTATAAAGAATTTTATATCAGACGCTTTATGGGGTTTTGTTACGTGAGGGCGTCGGTGCTTGTCAGGGTAGTGTGTTGGTTCGACGCCCGGGGGAGGAACATCCCTCCGGGGCCCGGTAGTGGTGTCGCCAAGTCCGGCTTTATTACAACTTTCGGGCTAAAATATCCATTCTATTGGAACAACTATGAATAATCATTCCTCTAAAGTTTTGTAGTTAAAAAAAATGCTTTATAAAGTTAAATATAATATGCTCTTTTTCGTATGAATTTCATACATTTTCTAAGCTTTAACTCATAGTATTACTGGGAAGTACGGACGTCCTGACTTACTGTATGCTGTTGAAGTCAATTGTCCAATGCTTGTGATGTTTTAATGTAAATTAGTCATTTGTTCGCCATAAGAATTTGTGCTGATGTTCATAGACCAAGATATGATTCAAAAGCTTAACTCTTTTTTTAGAATTAATGTAATATTTTAGTAATATGGTGCAAACAGTATGTTACGTTAAACATATATATATTTGAAACTTTATTTTCATAACTGTACAGAGTCTATGAACATCAACACAAAAATAGAACAAAAACAAAACAAAATGAAGAAAAAAAAAAGAATGTTTTGCATTTACACATTTTTATTTGATATGAAAAGTAAAAGTTTGTGTTATCTATACGTGGTGCTAAAATGTATGTACACCATATTCGCTATATTATGTAAAGTATCATATTCTCTGTATTATGTTTTACGTGATATTGAAGCACCGGTTCCTATTATTGCCGTTATGTTAACGTTGGGTGCTGCCAGTCTATTGAGGGGTTCTTTTTTGTTATATTTTTACTTTTAAAATTATAAGCTTCTGTTATTGGAGATGTGAGTGACAACATTATATAAAATAGCATTGTTTGTTATTTGGCCAAATAATAAATATATATGCTAATTTATACGGAAATATTGTATTGTGACTTTATTGCTTTGTGCGCGGTAGTGTATCAGCCAAGTTCTTGTCGAATCATATCTCCATGAACATAAAGCATCATTTGGTGAACGCTAGTGGTGCCAAATATACGAGGTGCCAACGATATGTTTTAATTTCAAACGACATTTGTTAAGTTAATAAAACTTTTCAATTATATTTTTATTACCGGCTTGCCAATGACAATACAAACGATGATTTATTAAAATGCATTACATTACAGGGCTTTTCGAAAGTAATTCCAGGCGTTTGCGTCGTTGATTTTGAAATAGTATATTTTTTATTCAAGCAGAAATACAGTGATGCCTGGCCATTGCTTGAATAGGATATATTGGTCAACAATATAATTATAATAAAAGTACTCGAAAAATCTTGTCTATCTTAAAATATATCTATGAAACCGTAGCTTGATCAGGTTTTACTGTATAACATGATACATTAAGTTCGGGGTTTGAATTATTTATAACACGACGCAAACTGCCCTACCCTCCGTACCTCTTTACATACAGTGCATGTCAGGTGATTAGGAAACGAAGTCACCATAAGGTTGTGTAAGAGATTAACTGTATATGATACTTTTTACCTTCTTTTTATAAATGAGTAATTGTGTGTACGCAGAAGTAATTTATATCATATATATTTTTCTAATACCTAACAGTCCTTTCTTTGTCTTTATGATAGGCCGGTAATTAATAAAATCGGTAAACATTAAATAATAGTTTAAAATTCCTTTTATTTAAGAGGCGAAACTGGTATGTCGGGGTCGTAGTGAGTGGAAGAAAGTAGTCTCTGCTTACCCCTTTGGGAAAGAGGCGTGAATTTATGTATATATACATACATTTCTGTATTTATTTCTATACACAAAAGTAAAACTTGGTGTACCTATAGACGAGTGTCATATACAGTTGTATCTAGTAGTCGGCGTGGAAGGCTAGGTAAGTACCGCAGTAGTGCTGTAGTCTAGTGTAGTGTAAACGAAAGACTGGCTAAGGTAACGAGTTAGGTTGTTGTACGGCGGGACCTCTCCTGCGCTGTGTCTCTGCCACAACGGCCGCTCCGACTGTACAGTAGACGAATTAAGACGATATTTAAAATGCAAACTTGACGAACTTGGCTGTATTTTTTTGTTCAACATTTTTCTATTTTTTAAATTTAGAATTTTGGCGTGTTTTTATTTTCCAAGCGTTAATTTTAGTCGTGTTTCGTATGTAGGTACAGTCGACGAGACAAGTGATATGTATAAGGTCTAACTTATTTTCGTGTCTAAGTTTTTGAGAGAATATTTAATCATTCGTTACCAAAAAAATTACGCTTAATTATTATCTCGGAATTATATTAGTGGATATAATAAAATTATTATAAAATATTAGGAAATGTTGTAAAAATTGAATAGGTAAGGTCGGCAGAGACACCGCGCACAAGTGATGTCGGAAGGCAGGTATATAGCTAGTAAAATGGAGTGTTCTTTGTAAATATTCGCTTTTAGTCTAAAATATACTATTACATGAATTACTAAGTTCAAGAAGGTTTTAATTCGGAATGTTGTCTATAATAATACACCTTATGTGCAGTACCTTAAAGTTGGATATAAATATCCTGAAAGAGACTTGGGACATTCTTGAAGTTGGTAATTGATAATAAATGATAAATTGTTGTAATGTAACTGATTTATGTACCTATTTATCACGACATTTAGCATACAGCCCCGTCACTATGTTAGTTATTCGCTTCTATTTATGTTTATCGCATTTTTGTTACGTTTCATGTATATTCATTAATTACTTTTAAACTTGACAATTTAAGGTGTGTGCTCTTGTGTCTGTGCGTATAGAAACAAACAATTTATATTGATTTCATTTTTAAGTTAAGTTTAACTTATGAATAAATATATACTAGCGATTCGGCTGGGATCGTCTACTTTTAAAGAGATTGTTTAATTAATTAAATAAACTTGTGGATATAATAAATTTATAGTCATTGATTCATTAATTAAATAAAATCATTAATTATTTTACTTAAATTTATGACCCAATAAATCGCAGCTTTAATGTTATAGTGGCACAAAATGAGGTTATGATTCAACACAAATTGATCCGTAATATCATGCGACTAAAATGCATTATCATTAAGTTACACATTTGGTTTTGTGTCACTATTACATTGAAGCAGCGAAATATTGCTGGTAATAAATATATTTTTATGTAAACGCAATACAATAAAATACATAAATATACGCACAGACACAAAATCAACACAGAGGATCCTCACATTCAACATTTAGATCGAAATTTCTTTGCACAAAAGCATCATCTTTCTGGTACTAAATTATAGTTATTTGGTTGCCTCAAAATATGTTCCTAAAAATGTGTCATTTTACTTTGTAATTACTATGTAGATGATGTAATATTAATTCAATTACAAACGCCTACTATCTTCACTATACATAAGTAAAAACAGTTAGGCCAATTTATAAGCTGTACAATTAATAAACTCAATATGACATAAGTGATTTTGAACTTTACTACTAAGTGTAAAATGTTCTTTATATGAAAGATATTTTATTGTAATGTCGCTATATGACGGATCTTGGCTTATTTTCAAATTTCTTTGTGTCTAAAACTGTAACCAAGTGGTTAATTGTGTTATAGAAATAATCGATACAGAAAATTTGTTGAAATAACAACAAGTCTGGTGGTATATTGGATTGCTTTAATTAAATATAATCATCATATTATTATCGGTCTATAGACGTCCACTACTGAACATAGGCCTGCCCCAGCGATTTCCAGCGGGAACGATTGCTAGCGACCTGTATCCACTGACTCCCAGCTATTTTTATGAGGTCGTCGGACTATCAGCTCGTGGTTTTCCTTCGCAGGGTACAACAATAACAATATAATATCTGGCATTATTATGTCCAGATCGTACTTTATAATCAAGAAACCTGTAATCCTATATAAACTGTATTCATGGCACGTTTAAAAAAAATCGTATTCAAAATACCAGGAAGTTTTAGCCGGTCCGTCGTATAGGTAGATTATTGGGAACCGTAATGGCTGACAGATTAGGTCCTATCACTTCCCTTTAGCATTTCGATCTAAAGACAAAGAGGATTAGGCCTAACTGTTATATACATATTTCTTTATTTTAAATTATAACAATATATATATAATAGCCATAGTTGTTAGAAGTTAAAATGACACAAAAATTTTCAAGAAGAGGTAATTCACTCAGTTCAGTTTTCATTTTTATATTTTAATTAAAAAATGGACACGAGATCAGTTGTGTTTTATTATTAGTAACATTTGTAAATAATTAAACTAAACTTTACCCAATCAGTGTTCTGTTTTTCTTTTGTTATCCAAAGAGAAAAATGTGTTCATCTTATGAGAAAAATATTTAATTTGCGTTTTTTATGAGATTGTAATTTGTAACATAATTTATTTATTGGTCCAGAATTGCATTTTCCACTGAATATAATTTCCTCTATAGTAACCGAAGTATGATTTAGCATTAGTACATATGATTAATATAATGATACCTTTTATGATTATGCTCAAAGTGACTTGTAAAGAATCCATAACAAGTGATCGAACGATCGAGTGATGTTTGCATATTATACTTCAGTAAAGAACGTCAATAAAGTGTATTTTAAAAAAGTACTTATTTCGTTTTACTTCATTTTATCCTTCGTATGATTATTAGAGTCTAGACAAAACGACATTAGGAACTGTGGAGCGATCGCAATCGTTTCTGGATTAACCAAAAGGAACCAAGAACAACCTCTGTAGCGTAGCAGTATTTGGCTCGCTTTAAATCTTGGATGACGTGGGTTCGAACCCTACGACAGGAAATCTTTGTTTAATTCAAATATTTCTTTCCGGGTCTGGTTGGTTGAGGGACTACCCTCCGTGCCTCGGAAAGTACGTTAAGCCGTTGGTCCCGATTGTTATAACATCATCTTTAATAATCGTATATTAAGGAATGGGCGGCAGCGTTGCCTTGTGTGTGACATTATTATACTGCGGTCACCAACCCGCCTGCCAAGCGTGGTGACTATAGTAAATACAGTATTTTATGTGCAAGAATAAACTTACACGCGATTTATAAAATATACTAAATTACATTTTTCGACTCAGTTTTATTGTTTGAGATACGTGGGTAATTTTGGTGAATTTATATCATTCCTTTATTTCAATACCTACTTCGTTTATCTATGCGGCCGTCTTTCATTTCCATATACTTCATCTTATGGTTAATATTTTCAACTCATTTGGATAGTATATTTTATATCACAATAGCTGTTAAAGCCCGGAGTCGCCCGCCGTCGTACTGACATTTAAATAAAAATCTTACACACCTTATCCCCATAATTACAAATACATTCAATAAAAAAACAATTAACCAAATGTTGTTCTCAAGTTATGCCCGGACACCTACATTTTGGCAATTTTACTCCTGGGTAACGAAGCTTTCTTATTGTGAAAGATTTTTTTAAATCGATCCTGTAGTTCCGGGGCCTATTCAATGCAAACAAACAGTCAAATGTATCCTCATTATAATCCTACTAATATAAACGCGAAAGTTTGTAAGTATGGATGGATGGATGTTAGTTACTCTTTCACGCAAAAGCTTCTGAATGGATTTGGCTGAGGGTGTTACCGCACCAATCGATCGATCGATGCTAGAATAGATTAGTCGACGTCGATCGACAGTTTCTAACAGATCATTCGATCGATGGTAGAACGGTCGAGCTGCTTGAGGTCCCCATTGTAACCCGCTGCCCGCCCGCGCCCCGCGCGCTTTCTACATGGCCTGCTTGTGTTTATGTGATCAGTTGTGTGAAGCTCGCGGTCGTTAATACTGGTTTTGTCTCGTGACATTTCGAAAGAAACTGATGGAATATCGGGGTTATTCGATCAACGTCGACCGATGCCATCGACTGGCAATCGATTGATTGGTTAATCGACCGGTATCCGTCGACCAATTAAAGCTACCACATCAATCGATCAACGTCGACCGATGTCGATCCAGTGTTGCCAACCCTATCTTAGTATAAAACTGTAGATATGCTTGAAAAAAACTGTTAATATCAAATAATAATTAAGAAAATAGTTAATCTTTATTTTTATTTATTTATTTATGTACAAATTCAAAAAGAAGATAGAGAAAGAAAGACAACACCAGTTATCGAGGAAGGTAAAAGGCTATATTTTATTACGAAGTTTCCACGTTACGTGGGTAAAACCGCGCGCGGGAAGCTAGTATCAAATATGATATTACGTAAAAACTAGTAATTGCTATGCTAATCCAACACATTAGAAAATAAAATACATGACGCCATCGTCTTCAATAGAAAACTGTAGATTTCGAGGTCTAAACTAAAAACTGAGAGCATTTCCAAAAAACTGTAGATCTACAGTTAAAACTGTAGGGTTGGCTACTCTGTGTCGATCGATGGCATCGATCGACGATCGATCGATTGGTGTGGTAACACCCTGAGAGTTTGCACGCCAATAGTTCATAAGCTGGATTAACATATAGGCTACAAAATATCACGCTCCGGCCCACTGGAGCAAAGTGACGCGGGTAAAATCGATAAAATAATAATTCAGAAATACGATCCACTTTTACGATAGTTCTTTAAATAAAACAATTTATTTTGCTAAATGTATATTGTTATCACAAACATGACCAACGCCTTAACAAATCAGAGCACTACAAACACTTTATTATGTACCTACAAAAAAAATATACCTAACTCTAAAATATTTTATTATCTATTAAGAATATATAGATTGTTCGTCGTGAATATGCCACACTATCCAAAACTAAGTTAATGATTATGTGAATATGTCATTTATCTGAGATGCCACACTTATTAATTGATTTAATGTTGCTAATTATAAAAGAGGCCAAACAGCGTATCGTTACGTGATAAGGTTCCAGAATAGATATAAGCAAAATGTTTGCTTATATCTATGGGTTCCAGATTACTTTTTATTTCATCTTACGAGTTTCTATTGGACGATGTATGTTAATAATCAGGGAAACAACGTGTATTCCTATTCCTTTGCTAATAACATTAAAATGTCAAACCTAGAAAAAATACTTACGTGGTGTTAGAACTCAAACTACGATACTTTCAAAATGAACCTATTGTTATAAAATACTATAAAAATAAACACAGTTCCTATACTTAAGTTTTTTATTGGCAGTTATTATTATTATTATCTTAATCAAAGCACTTCTTTGGTAACTATTTACAACCAAATCTTACTTATTGTTTACGGGCCTGAAAACTATTTCACTTGTTATGTATATGACAAGATTATCCAACATGATACCTATGTACAAACATAACACTATATGTTTTTATTTCAATAATTCAATGAAGTGTGGCTTAATTATGATGAGATAACTAGGCTCTATCACTTTATATTATGTATGGTGGTACCTTCATTATTAACATTCTCGGTAAATAGAAAGCCTTGATGGGTTACAAAAACACAGACATAGAATTACTATTGTTTGATTATATAATTACATATAATTAAATTTATAAATCTTTGGCTTAAAACAGATATGTGGGCAATTAATCTATTTCAATAATTTTCCACTTACATGTCAAAGAAATTGATTTATTTAGTAATTACAATAAATAATTACGAAAACCATTACCAATATGCAACTTTGGTTAGTTTACATTTTGACATATTACAAAATATGCAGAGCCGACACGCAATATGGCTTTCAAATGTTTCTATTTCAGTTTGTGCCAATGAAAAGTAGTATTTGAGCAAGAATAAACATAAAAAACCACATTCTGTTCTATAATCCACAATGTTTCACTACAAAAGTGCTCACATTTTACATAATTACAAGTTCTACGGCTTATTGAGCAATCTTACACATCGATAGCACCAATTTATTGTAAGTCCGCACACACCACACGACTCATTAATGTCTAAAGTCTAGTTGTTTCATGATCTGTAACGATACGGCATTGTTATGGGTCGAGGGTCAAATTCATCCTTTTCCTCTTGTTCTGGTACATAGTATTGTAACTCGTAAGCTGGGGACAGCTCAACTGTCATGTTTTCGCAATGGGCCTCCGTGCACGGTGGTTTAGTATTCGTCAAAAATCCTCCCCGATTACCACTTTCGTACAAACGCTTTAAAAAGGTACTGGAAGATGCTAGTTTTCCGTTCTCAGGAGCCTTGCCGTGGACTATACTACTGTTGTACAATATTGGAAAGTCGACTTTGAATCTTTCGCTGTTCTGATTGAAATTATCAACGAATCTGTTCAAAATGTCTTTGCGGAATTCAGTGTCGTAATCCAACTCGTGATTCACGATTCCGTCTTTTGTCGTCACTTTGTCTGTTTCTTTCAATGTCACTCCGTGGAGTGGGATCTCTGTGTACGCGTTGTAATCTCCTCCCTCACCTTCGCCCTTCTTCACCGCCTCGTTAATGAAATCCCTGTAATGTTTTATGACATACGACGCTCTGTTAAAACTTCCGTCATTTATGTACGTCGGTGAAGTTACGGGCGGTTGATTCGTTAAATACGGGTTCTGGTCAAATTCTTTGTTGTATGTAGGTTTAACTGTTACTTTACTTAGAGGCTCTTTAATATGCTCCGATGGATTTGGGGATATATTTGTGTAAACTGGAGATATAACTTTTGGACTGTCTGTAACCGTATATAGATTAACTCGGTTTTTGAAATCATTGTCGTATTGGTTCATAACTACTTTTGTAGTCATTTTTGTTGTCGGAGGGAAATACTGAACTGTTGGTTTCCTTTCTGTAAAATATGCTTCTGATGGATTTCTTTCGGATAGGTATTCGTTTATTGATTTGCTTTCAGTAAAATCTTCTGTTGGTTTAGTATACATTAGCTCAGGAGGACGAGTAACTGGTGTAGTTTTCTCTTGGGTAAATTTTTTCAGATCTATTTTAGAGAGCTTGAAATAGTCAGCATCATATTCATCAGTTGTATCGTAATACTCTTGTGAATTGTAAGGTTTATTAGCTTTCGGTGTAACTACTGAAGTTATTGGCTGCTCATTTTTAAATACATCGTATTTCTGTTTGTCAATGGCGTCGACTGATAGGTCATTTTCAATAAGAGATTGTATTGTTATAGGCGGTACTGTGCTACTTGCTTCTGTAAGTTTGTCCGCGTTTGATGACTGCGATGAAGTGTTCGTTGAATTAATAATCTCTGCAGAATTTTCTTCGTAATCACTGTACACAGTGTCACCATATTTATTTATTCTCTTTTTCTTTGATTTTCTTACTTCTGCTATTTTTTCCAATCTTAGTTTCAAATCGGGCACTTCACCAGATTTATTTTCTTTTTCAGTCACACTGCCCAATTCGCTTTCGGTTTTGTTTCTTAATACTTCTTTGAAGGATTTTGAGGCATTTTTTGCTTTGAATACAATTCCTAAAGAGCTGATGCTTTCATTTCTCCAACTGTTATCATCTGGATCTCTTATGAATTTACTGGCTGGTTGGATATCAATTTTCTTCATAGGCTTATAATTTGCGGCGCTGTAAAGACCCTTCTTTTTATCAAGCCCAATGGGTTTCACACTAAGGGCATCTTCGGTCGCAATCTCTCCGGAATAATCAGTGGAACGTCTGAATTCATCGGAACGGCTGGCATTTGTTTTGTTAAATAAATCCTCCCGGTAACGTTTTGCATTTTCTTCGATGTCATTAATGGTCTTTTCCTTTAGTAATTCTTCCTGGATCGCATCTTCTACCTGCAAATGTTAAAGAAGATTTTTAAATAATAATAATATGGCTTTAAGAGATATTAATAAATAATAGTGACGTAGCCTATGGCCTTCACTTGCTTTAGATTTCTGACCTCTCCCAGTGGTCATAAAGTAATGTTTAATATGGAATCTAAAAAAAATCCAAGTTCAATGGTAGCTGCATACAGCTGTCATATCAATCTAATATTTCTTTTATACAATTTTGAAGATGAAATATATAATGAAACTTACTAATTGACTTTGCGATTCAACGCCTGTAGCATTTTTTTTGTATGATTTTACTTCACTCCCTTCATTTTCATGCAATGACATCGTACCAATCGGTTCCTCAGTTGTTTGAGTAGTTGCATCTGTATTATGAATAAACCCTGCACGCTTAGATGACACTACATCAAATTTTATCGCCTTGGTTGCCTGCATAGTAGCCGGATATTCCGTTGATATCTCCAGCATAATAATATCGTCAGTAGCACTTGTTTCAAATGTCGATTCTATTTTTGGCTCACTTGTAAAGTCATTTCTCAATTTCTCCAAAATAGGTATTGGCGTATTGGTAAATATTTTTTCTAAGTTTATACGTGTCTGTGCAGTTTCTGCTCCCAACATGTCTTTAGATAAAGTGGTGGGAGTTTCTGATGTAGGAGGAATTTCAGTCGTCGTAGTTGGTTTTCTATCTAAAGTGATGTATTTTTTCCTTATGGGAATAGGAGACGTAATGTCTTCTGTAGTTGCTGTCTCTGTAGTATAAGTATGGGTATTGTCGAAGTAACTATTTGTTAATTCTGTGCTAATCTCAAATAAGTTTAATGGTTTTGTTGAGCTTTCAACTAATTGATCACTAGTTGTTGTTGTAACATCAATATTCGTGTTTAAACGTACTTCGTTAGATGATGTTGTTAGACCACTTGTCACAGCTGTAGGTGTCGAACCTAAAGTCGTACCTAACGTAGCTTCTAACGCTTTAGTTACTGATTCACTAGATTGTATTACAGTATGTGTTGTTACTTCGACTATCTTTTTAGTGTTGTCTTTTGTATTTGTAGTTTTATTTATTTGTGATATATTTCTTTGTTTAGATTTGTGAATTGATTGTTTCTTCTCGGGGGGCTTATTTAAATCTATAAGTGACTCCTGTGGCCTCTTATTAATATTTTTTGTGTTGCTTGTATTCTCTTTTTGTATTTCCGGCGCTATTAATGGCGCAACAGTTGATTCTCGTTCCTCAACAGATTCATTTGAAACAGTATTTGAGGTTGTGATACTTTTAGTAGAAGTTATGTTTAAAGGCTCATTTGATTTTATTTTGCCTGTGCTAGTAGCTGCAGTAGTTTCATAGGTTGTAGTTAATACTGCAGTTGTTTGTGTGAAAGGTATTTTCTCTTTTTTCTTGATATCAATTTTCCTCTTGTTCAACGAAACCTCTGGAATTTTAGATGGTGGTACTGTTTCACGGTGAATTTTATTTATATCGGCTTTCTTAGGGTATTTTATAGCGATAACTGTCGTGTCCAAGCCAATGTGTTCACTGTCGGCTTTAGAGGCTTCATGCTCGGTATGTCTAACTTCCACGTTAACGCTTTCTGCCGTGTCTAAGTCTGCCTGAGCATAATATTTCCTCTGTATGGTGAACCCTCTTACTGATTCGGTTAATGCTATCGCGATTGCCAAGGTAATCGCGAATGACCTGTAATGAAAATAAATTGTAATTAGTTATTTTATAATAATGTGTTTCTGCCTCATGTGGGCCGTGTTGAAACCGGTGGTAGAGTAACCCACTGAGTTTGTTTCGCCGGATCTTCTCAGTTGGGGCGCATTGGATCCGGTGGTAGCATTAAAGCGCGTCCGTCGTTATATGCTCATGGTCCACCCAAATAATGACAATTGTTTTGGCATAATATAGACAGAACAAGCATTTTGCCTCCTAGCGACAATATACATTAATTATACTAATTAATTTAATTATAAATAAGTACTTTGAATAGTTTTATAAATAAACAGCAAATGTAATTTAAGATAAATAATAATTAATTTTCAAATAATGTTTGACGATTTACAAGTGCCTGTAATTGGTTTACGTAAATAAAAATGATTTTTATTTTATTTTATTTTATTTTGAAGAGACCCGCAGAAATGACGTATAATTTGCGACCAGCAATCCGATCTACAAGTGACAGTTGCTTGTTGTTCAATGCCTCTTGCGTCCACTCGCTATGTCAAATTATAACCAAGATCTTGTCTTCTATACAAATATTATAAATTATAAAATTGAACTGTTTCTTTGTAATTTAAACAAAGTTTTAAACAAGGTTTTTACTAAATGCCTATGAATTTATATTGCATATAAAAATATTTGCCTATCTGTTTTTTACATTTTGGTTTTGTGGGAATCAGCAATATTTGAACCTTTAATTACCTCTGTTTACAGAACATACGTTTACTTTAATAATAGAAAAAAGAAATATTTAGTTACAGTTTCTAGCTTGACTAAACAAAAATGTGTCGTAAAACGGAAAGTAAAGAAATGATACCGCGAAGAGTGCGTGTGGAAGCAATACGCGGAATGATGAACGGTGAAGACGAACGATATTATCAAACATGGCCACCGCTACCACGCCATTACTTACACAACACTATTATATTATTAAGCCAATATAGATATTCAATCAATTGTATTTGAGTAATGTTTTCATTTGATTAAGCAAACTAGATTATAAGTATAGGTATAAGGTATTGTTTCTAAGACTTTAAATACCTATTGACTTATTATATTATGAAGAGTTAGTTTGGTTCAATTGTCCTATTCAGTTCTTTCATAAATCATTAGTATTCATAAGCATGACCTATTTTATAGAAAACTAGCTGTCCCGTGCAGTTTCACCCGTGAAAACCTGGATGTAAAAGCCTTTAACAGTCCCAAATAATATGGTCTTCTAGTAGTAAAAGAATTTGCAAAATCAGTTGAGAAGATCCAGAGATTATCCCTTACAACCTCACAAACAATTCACAAACTTGCAGAATAAATGAAGCTTATCATACGTACCTATCATCAACAGCCCGTTTACGTCCACTGCTGAACATGGGCCTCCCCTTAACAGACCTTGGCAAGTCAGGATCGTAGAGGGATATTGCCATAATCACCACGCATGGCAGACGGATTGGTGATCGCAGTAAGATGTAAACCTTGAGCTAATAGATGCTGCTGCCCATCCATCAGCCATATGTCCCTTAGTCGCCTTTTACGACACCCATGGGAAGACATGGGGTGGTCTTTTCTAAGCCGGAGACCACACGGCAAGATGCTGATACGTACCTATAATGGTCTTATACTAATAATGTTATTTAAGTTATTAACTAATTCATCGCGTCTATCATATGATACAACATGGAACTTGTATCGAAAGTAATAACGTCTTACATAACATATAGTATATAACATTAATCTTCACATTAGCCATATAAAAACCTAGAGAAACGTAATTTTGTTATAAATCTATAGTTATGAAGAGCCAATTGGTTATTTTAAATTAACTGCTTTTTTAATAAATTAAATACATAATGCAATCTAAAGTGCGTATTTAAAATAATTATATATCTTTCACATTTGTTAGTTAGGCCCGGATTTAGATATCGAGTGGCAACAAAGGAGTAGTTATAGTCCCGTCGGCCTCAAATTATTTTCGAAATAGAACATAATTTTTTTTGCCGAGACTTTCTTTTAAAATTTGACACACATATATAAACAATACCTAATCAAAACCAACCATTATGTGTCTACAAATTACTTTACGTTAAGTCAAATAGCGAAAAGACTCTAAAAAGTTGTTTACTCGTCGGAATTAAATAGATTTTTTTCGAAATGTTTTGTTGTGGCCTATTGTGGAGGCGTTAAATCCGACCCTGTAAGTTCCACATGACATTACCAAGTAAACTTATGATGCTAATTATTGTTTTTGAATACGACAGTTGTTCTGACAAGACGCTGATATTATACAGATTAGCTATTATTTTAGCAAAAAAATAATCAGGGTTAAAGGCAAAAGAAATCTGATATACCTATACACAAGTAAAATCAAATAACGGGATACACAATAAGAAATTAAGTAAAGAATCCTGTAATATTTGTTATATAATGTTTATGACTATCCACAATGATTTGTTGGCTTAATTATTTTTATATCAATTATTAATCGTGCGCTAATGCAATGCATTTAATAGATTTCTAATTCAATAAAAATAGTAATTAATTGAGTAGACTTCTTCAAAATGGACTTTGCTTAGTTATAGCGAATACCTTATGCTGCGGCTTCATCGTTTTGTGCTGCTCTGCTTAACCGAATTATAGCCAAATATATTCGAATTAATTTATTATAATCTACTTCTTAAGCCGACTTACATCGACTTCGCTTCATAATATTACCACAGTAGAGCTGCTCATGAGAGCAGCCTCTGAGATGAGCTCATGAAAGTAACCTCAAAAAATTTATACTTAATATTGCTTGTAATTTTTTGACTTTTTAACACAACTAACTGAGAAATAATCACGACTGATTGCATTACAATGCCGAACAATTTGATTGTTTGTTTGTCTGCATTGAATAGGCTCCAGAACTAATGGACCGATTTCAAAAATTATTTCACTGTCTGAAAACTACGTAATCTAGGAGTATCAAAGGCTTGGGAGCTACGCGGGAAGTAAGTAAGTAAAATAAATACTGATCGTAAGTAGGTGTTTTTTCTATAATCGCGTCACCAACGCGTTGCTAATTTCCCTTTGAACTCATTTGTCGATTCGGTTGTTAACGGCGATCGGACCTTGTTCCGCCTTCGTAGTTTTATGACCCAGGTTGATTTTCCGCAATTGAGGACATCGTTTACCCACGTACTTGGGTTACAAATATTTCCCACGCCTTTGAGTTTTCTTTTATGGTGAGAAATAAAAGAAAATATATACGATTTGCAATACTAATTAATACCTAAAAGGACAATAATAACGATATAATTAACAATTAATTGTTTAGGCATGTGAAGAATTGGCTTAATTGGGAAATTTTAGAATTCCTTGCTATTTGTGGTCAATTTCTCAACAAATAAGTGTTCTAAACATGTTTAATTAAAATCTCAAAACTTGGTATTTTAATCATTTACGTATAAGATGTACAAACAAGTACTTATAATGTAAAACAATGCAGAGCTATCCTATGGCCCATTAGACGGTACCTCCATTAACTTAGCCTAAGTGTTACGTTAGTGGAGTGCAGCACGGACCCACACAGCAGTATGTAAATCGCAGTTATTACGTCCCTCAACATCGGCCAAGCGTAAATTCGTTGGATTTCCATATCGATCTAATTGCTTAGCATTTTGCAAACATTATTGCAATGTCATATTTACTTCATACCTTTTGTTTTTCTCGCAAAAACCGCTCACAAAAACCTGGGTACTCTTTCAAATAATATCCGTTAACACTGATAACACTGAAAAATGATTTTCAGTGTTAACGGGTACAATTGCTTCGTTATTTTTACTTTTAACACTGATTGGATCCGTAAGCACTAAAAATGATATTTTACTTTTAATATCATTTTTAGTGTACGGATACCATTTGAAAAAGTAACCGGATTCTTGTAGTCAATTCATTATCGATACCTACCTAAATATAGTGGCGGGTAATTTTATTACAAGTTGTTTATTTGGTATTAGCGGTAATATTAACTATGAGTGAACACGTTTTTCAATTGAATAACTGCGCAGTTTTACTTCTTCCATACAAAGACATCACGCAATGTAGCGATGGATGTAACAGAACATTATGTACTGTTACTGACAGCGTTGCAGTTTTTTACAAATTAATTGACGATTCACTTGAATGGGCTTGTTTGTAACCAAATCCTATTTCACATAGAGGAGTCATGTTTATGTGGTCTTTAGCAAATATATGGTTAAAGACATAGATTTTTATTCCCATGGGTATAGTAAGAGGCGACTAGGGGATATACAGTTGATGGATAGGATGCTTTTGTTTCGGATAGACATAATTATGTAGTTAGCCATGAATCTACTTCACCGGGCATAAAAGAAAGAGGTCAGAATGCCAGCCTTAATAAATGCTTTAAGTATTACAAACTAAGCAAGCTGGGCAAGAGGGAGCCCTGTGGGACTTGGATTGTATTGTGACTTTAGTTTTTAGGGGAGTTTTGTGCAACTTTTTTTTTTCTTTTCTTTTTTTTTTTTGAAACAAAAGACAACTCCCGCACTAGGGATATAAATCCCTGTGTCGCGGGGGACTTTACAAACATTCATTTCACGGACACATAGAACACCCAGACTCAGAAAAACTATTTGTGGTTCACACAAATAATTGTCCCGGGTGGGAATCGAACCCAGAACACCAGGTCTCAGAGGCAACTATCGTAACCACTGAGCCACCGGTACAGTCATTACGATACTTTACAGATCACGGGCCCCTCGGACTTCGGGTCTATAGGGTATCGGATAGGCAGCATCATCTATCAGCTCAGGTTAAACATATTACTGCAATCATCAATCCGCCTACCCAGCGTGGTGATTATGGCAATTCCCCTCAACGACCCTAGCTTGCCAAAGACTGTTAAGAGGAGGCCTATGCTCAGCATAGGACTGTTGATGATATGCTATTGAAGTAAATAATTGGTAGTATTATGTTATTATTTATTGTGAGATAAGTAATATCGTAAACGTCTCGTTGTAATTTTAAATTAAACAGATAAATTTCAGTAGAAGTACAAAATACTAAATTATCAATTAACTTTTTATAGTTTATGTCTTGTCATTTAACTGCTTGTAACAAATATCTTAAGACATAAATTTTTCAGTGAATTTTAGTTTTATTTCAATTAGTTCAGAGAATTCTTATGAATATTCTGTGAGTGGATTCCGCGCGAAATCGTTAAACGTTTGTCAATCCAGTGTTACTGGAACAATTGCTTGACCACTTAATTAAGCAATTAAGTCTTAGGACGAGTACACATAGCTAACTGCGTACAGGTCCGCTATTTGATAACGTATGTAGTTATATGACTGTATTCACAATACATACAGTATTTCGAACACAGAAAAAATGTTTTTAACTAGCTTCCCACGCGCGGTTTCACCTACGTAACGTAGCTTCTGGGAACTTCATAATAAAATATAATAGCCTAAAGCCTTCGTCGATTAATAGGCTATCTTATACTGAAATAAGTTTACAAATCGGACCACTAGTTCCTGATATTAGCGCGTTCAAGCTAACAAACTTTCATCATCATCATCAGCCCGTATAACGTCCACTGCTGAACAAGGGCCTCCTCCCAAGGGAGGGTATTTGCTATAGTCACCACGCTTGACAGGTGGGTTGGTGAACGCAGAATTATATTGTACCACACAAGGAAACGCTGCTGCCCGTTCCTTGATATACGATTATTATAGATGATGTTATAAGAATCGGGACCAACGGCTTAACGCTGTTTTCCGAGGCACGGAGGGTAGTCCCTCAACCAACCAGACCCGGAAAGAAACCTTAGAATCTACACAAAGATTTCCTGTCCGGCGTGGGGATCGAACCCACGACCTCCGACATTGAAAGCGAGCCAAATACCGCTACGCTACGGAGGTTGTTTATTTAAACTTTATTTATTTAAAACTAGCTTCCCGCGCGCAGTTTTTGTAGAAACTACACCATAAATATAGCCTATGCTACTCCTGGATATTGTAGATTTCTAATAGTGAAAGAATTTTTGAAATGGTTGCAGTAACTCTTGAGATTAATAACATAAGTATAGATTTATTTAAAATCGATCGTATAAATGCTGTGTGCAATCTCCGTAGCGTAGCGGTATTTTGCTCGTTTTATATCTCGGAGGTCGTGGGTTATCACCGCTTAGGGCAGGAAATCTTGTAAATTGTAAGATTTATTTCCGGGTCTAGTTGATTAAGGTACTCCGTGCCTCGGAAAGTTAAGCCGTTGGTCCCGATTATTATACATCTATAATAATCGTATATCAAGGAACGGGCAGCAGCATTTTATTGTGTGGCACAACACAATACTGCGGTCACCAACCCGTCTGCCAAGCGTGGTGATTATGGCAAATAATAAATAAGGAGGCCCATGTTCAGCAGTGGACATTATACGGGCTGATGATGATGATGATGATGAAATGCTGTGTGATTACTACTATAAAATGGACGTTCTATGTGCACGCATCCTTACTCCGGTTTTATTTAAATTCGCGCACTACATAATTTCGTTGAATTGTAATTTTGAAACAATTCATTTGCGCCGAACGGGTTGGCGACTCCGTTTTACTATTTCGTAATATTTAATTTTACTGGAATGGTGAGCACTCAAGTACTAACTCCTGATGTAACAGGAATGTTACTGTAATTGATAGACACCTCTTTGCAGCGTAATACCGGGAGTATAAGTAAAACTGTGATTATCTCATATTAAGAACTCAATAAAAATCACATTGAAACAGTTAGTAAGAAAATATGCAAGTGTATTTTAAGATATAAAGGTATATCGTTGTAGGCTTTTTGTCTATGACTTCTGATCATTCATCAGAATTTATTTTCAAACAACAATATTTAATTTAATCGCTCTATAATTTTTTGTAGGGGATACTATCTGAATGTATTGAACTTTTTTTTACCAATAGAAAGCCTTTTGCGTGTCATATATTTGTAGCGCGAGTTTCCTATGGTAACGGGGTCTACAAAGGTGGAATACGCGCGGGATAGCTATATAAAAAGAAAATTTTGGTTGAGATTAGTATTTTTAACACAAATAACAAATCTCCATTGAATTTTGTATTTTGGCACCAATTTCTGTTGGACATGAGAAGCGTGTACGATAATACATTACATCATCCTGTCCTAAAACATCGCACTTCCCAACGTTTACAATATGCAATTATCTAATTAATCACCGGATTAATTACACACTTAATATATGAATCTACACAAAATCCAAGGATTCCTTCTGACCTCCACGATTTCCACGATGTATCAACTGAACGAGATATTTTGTGAAAATTGGCGCACGCATCCAAAATGACCTAACAACATGCAATGATATACAAAGTTATATTTCCGATTGTTTTGCATAATTTCAATGTAATTATGCACGTATTGTATTCAACCGAAAATTAGGATGTTCCCCTTAAATTTATAGGTAGGGCTCAAAATATTTAAAAATAAAGGCACCGGATGTCATGATTTAGCAGTTCCCGATGCCCCCGGATCCTCCATACGCCACGAAGGAGCATGCAGGGGGTTTTGGTGGGTAAACCTATGTAATATTAGCATATTATAGCTATTAAGAGGGGAGTCTAAAATACCCTGCTGCTGCTACGGTGGAGAAGTCCAGAAAGGTTTCACAGTCAAGAAATTGACGTTTTGAGAAGCAACGTCGCTCTACGAAAGATTAAATATGTAATTTAACACAGTTTCCGTGACTCAAATTTTAATATAATAGTAGATCAGAAAATATGTGTTTACAAACAATGTCATTATTGGTAAGGTTCGCGCGTTGAACTCTTTTGTATGGCTTAGTTTGCGTTTTTAATTAAATTAATATATAATATGTAAGAGATACAAGAACAGTTGTGAGTTTTGTATTGTATTTATTTATTATTTATTTATTAAAGTGTGACAATATTTTTTTTTACATAGTGCTCCACAAAACCGATATTTTAGAATAACACGTGACCGTTTGATCTACTCTATTATCTCTAATAATCTAATCTTCTATAAACCCCATATAATGCCATATAAGTATAAACTACATACAAATCCACCTGCAGTCTTAGGTAAGCCACTAAGACATTTATACTTGAGACACGGTGATTCTATCTTAATCAATATTTACGACCAGTAAGCAAATGGAATTTATATACCATTTCTTTAAGCTTTCTGATTAAATTTCTTGAGGGATCCTAGACATTTGTCCCGGGACTCGTTGGAGCCTAAATATTTAGAAATTCTTCCTTGTATATCGACTGCAGTTAATTCGAAAATGTGAGAGAGAGAGATGTTAGCAAAATATAAATAACTAGCTTCCCGCGCGCGGTTTCACTCGCGTAGCTCCCGTGCCCGTAGGAACTTCATAATTAAATATAGCCTATATTAATCGGTGATAATGTAGCATTCAAATGGTGTAAGAATTTTTAAAATCGGTCCATTACTTCTTGAGCCAATTCGTTACAACAAACTTACATACAAATCTTTCTTCATTATAATATTATACTATAGATAACATACCTGCGCCATTGTTTACTTCCGAGTAAAAAATATAAAACACAGCAGTGTGAAACTTAATCTAGCGTTGATACAAAATATAATTTACATATTTATCATCTCATTCGACGCTCTCAAAAAGTATACACATTTATATGTGTCGGTACTTAATTATTTAAGTACCGACTCATAATATGCGCGTGTACTTTCTTCAAATCATTATTTTCCCTATATCATTATTTTTAACAAGTGCACGAGGGATTTCTCGTCAACAAATTGACAGCAAGATGGTCGTCAACAGAGGTGTTGGGAAATTTTCAATGACTAATTGTCAGCAGTAATTACTACAGGTACCATACGATTGCATTGTAAGGTGTTGTACTGTAATTATACAAGAATTTTAAGTCATTATAAAACTATGTGTATTCGAAATAAGAATGGTACTTTTAAGGACCATGATGATACGGGGACATGTTGTGAAAAAATGCCTTGCCATGGCTTCAAACATTGTGAGGTTTTAGTTGTTGCTAAATATAAGCAAGACAATATGCCATCAGTATCGTAAGTAATTGTAACATTTGTATTTTAAAATAGGCATATTATGTTTATTACAAAAAAGTTTTCCTCAATGACACGGCAATGACATGGGAATATGAGCTCTAGTACCTCGCAATATAAGATAATCGAGGTTGTATCAGCAGACGCATCTAACACAGGATCTGGATCCTGGACTCAGAAGGACCAGGACTGTATGTATAATGTATATACACATAGAGCGATTGTACTACCAAAAATAATGTATTTCACAGAGTATTAAAAACGACTTAAATAGCGGTGAATAGAAAGAGAGAACGGGAAAGACCAAATGCTACACCTGGCTGTCGTCGACCATGACTGAAATATACGGCTGTAAGAAGAAGACAGACATACAGATGACGCTAAGTAAATAGGAAAGCCGACCCCGTAAGACAGTGCGAGGGCACTGACTGAAAAGAAACACCAAGAGCATTAATCTATGATGTTTACGGATTCGCGGAATTAAATGACATAGTTATTTAGTCTAATATTTCGACATTGGGTTGGTTTGTTTCGCGTGTCTGCTTCTGATGATCAAATGACTTCGTGGAAAAGCTATTAACTAATATAATTGACCACCATATCTTGGACATCTTATTCTTATTGCAATGCTGGCAGCTTTCTGGGAACCGTGCCAAGTAGCATAGATTTAGAATAGTTAGTATTTTATAAGTTAATTTTAGTTTTAATGACCTAGGTATGTTGTTTTACTTTTTGTGAGAACACAATACATATATTATTAGACTCCGTTTTATTCAACCACTCTATCCGACCCGCCGGAGAAGAGTGCGGCCGCGAACGCGACTCGTCCCCCCTTGCCCTCCCGACTTTTAGTTTGCTAAGAACCTTCCGATGCCCTTGTAGACTCGAAGTCCGAGAGGCCCGCGAACTGTAAAGTAGAGCGACAGTTGCACAAAACTCCCCTAAAGAAACTAAAAGCCATAATGCCTCAATCTCCCCGACAGCGACCGCCCTGAGCCGAGGTCCAAGTCCCACAGGGGACGCCCTCTTGCGCAGGTTGCTTAGTTTGTAGTGTTTAAACCATTTATCTAGGCTGGAGCTCTGCTCTTTATGCCCGGTGAAGTAGCAAAAGCCTCCTGGCTAACTACATATGTCCGTCCGAAGAAAGAAAAAAAGAAAGTTTTATTCAAAACATTATCAACCAACACCAACCTGAGTATCATATTAGATAAGCCAGTGTGGTCTCCAAAGAGGTCTTTTTTTCGGACGAACTTATGAAGTCAGCCCCGAGGCTTTTGCTACTTCACCGGGCACAAAACCAATAAAGTTAAAGGGACCGAACAAAAAAAAATCTCTGTACTAAACTAAGAGTTAAAATAAGTTTTAAATAATACTAGTAACTTGATTTCCTTGATTGTAAGTTGCATAACCTTAAAACTTCTTAATGCTTTCATGCAACCATAGAGATAGTTATTTAACTTTTTATAATGACCATTGTCTTCTATTATTTATTACATCAACTGATATCCTTTAACAATAATATTATGGTTAAGTACACATAAATGAATATTATAGTGCTACGAAATGCGTCGCTTGAGAACAATAGAATATGTAATGATATCATAAACTAACAGAAGTTAACTACACTAATGAAATATATCTAAAAGTGTTTTAATAGTTAACAAAGAGCATAATATTTATGCTCTTTTTAACGTTAAATACGTCAAAGCATTTTTATAAACTTAAAGAACTGTTTTGAGACATGTTTCATTGCTACGTAATTGGTATTATTTATGAAGCTAGTATATCTACACATATTTGTCACATAATGATCTTTAAGTTACTTGAGATTTGGTCTATTAGTTGTTTGAAAATTATCTTGAAGCCACTTAAAGATAATTGTCATAAAAAAATAGCTGGAATATATACGGTGTTTTAATTAATTTTGCAATTTGAGAGGTCAAATCCAAATTGTTTTAAAGAAATACATACTCTCCAATAACTCTTAAACCATTTAGTTTAAGGTCACAAAATTTTTGACAAAATCTGTCGCTGTTAACTTCATTTATAACATCCTAACAGAAATACGTCACATTATTATATATATTTTATTTATATGGAAAATACACCTAGAACATTATATACAACTAAAAGTATTAGAACAGAACAGATAAGCATCTACTATGACTGCCATACATAAACATTTTAAATCTTCAATTAGAGCGCAACTTTTATATTGTATTTACCCCTGACAGAGTAAATCAGTTTGGTAAGGCGCATCTGTTTCATGCCCATCTATACTAATATTATGAACATATGAAGTTTGTATGATCGGATTTTCGGGACAATCTTCGGTATATATATATAGTCCTGATTCCATTTTGAAAATTCTTTCACCGTAAAATGACTTTTTCCAGGACTAACATGGGCTATATTTTAGAAAAAGGTTCTCACAAGAATAGGATCTACGCGAGTGATACCGCGCGGAATAACTAGTAAAGAATAAATGGTACCTAAACGCATTGTCATTGGACAGCCTTCGTAGCGTAGCGGTATTTGGCTCGCTTTAAGTCGCGGAGGTCGTGGGTTCGATCCCCACATCGGACAAGAAATCTTTGTGTAAATTCTAAGATTTCTTTCTGATTGGTTGAGGGACTACTCATCGTGCCTCGGAAAGCACGTTAAGCCGTTGGTCCCGGTTATTATAACATCATCTATAATAATCGTATATCAAGGAACGGGCAGCAGCGATTCCTTGAGTGGTACAACATAATACTGCGGTCACCAATCTGCCTGCCAAGCGTGGTGACTGTGTTAAAAATCCTCCCACGGGAGGAGGCCCATGTTCAGCAGTGGACGTTATATGGGCTGATGATGATGAAACGCATTGATTCCACAGTAAACAAGTAACAACTATCCGGTTCAATTAGTGTCTCATTTCAAACTAAACATGTTGAAATTTTTACTTACTTTTGGAGATTAACCTGGTGAATGTAATGGCAATGGATTTTTATGTTGTTATGACTACAAGAGATGTTAAATCTGTCTAAGTATTTAAGCTTACATTATTTTTAAAACATTGCTCCGCTTGGAAAATGATTCCGTGGGTCTTGGGAGACTTTCATCATCATCAACAGCCCATTTACGTCCACTGCTGAACATGGGCCTCCTCTTAACAGACCTTGGCAAGCCAGGATCGTAGAGGGATATTGCCATAATCACCACGCTTGGCACACGGATTGGTGATCGCAGTAAGATTTAAACGTTGAGCTGAATAGAGGCTGCTGCCCATCCATCAGCCATATGTCCCTTAGTCGCCTTTTACGACACCCATGGCAAGACATGGGGTGGTCTATTCTAAGCCGGAAACCACACGGCATTGGGAGACTTTGCAAACACATAATTCACGAACACAAATTACACTCAAAGTAACCCATAGTTTTATTTTTGAACTTCTTTTTTAGGGTTCCGTAGCCAAATGGCAAAAAACGGAACCCTTATGGATTCGTCATGTCTGTCTGTCAGTCCGCCGTATGTCACAGCCACTTTTTTCCGAAACTATAAGAACTATACTGTTGAAACTTGGTAAGTATATTAAGATTTTCACACAAAAATAGAAAAAAAAACAATAAATTTTGGGGGTTCCCCATACTTAGAACTGAAACTCTATATTTTATTTTCATCCAACCCATACTTTAATACGTAATAAATCGTAAATCGCAATTTACCCTTAATTCAATCAACTCAAATATAAAATTTAAAAAAAAAACATTATCATACGCTCTTTTATTCTTGATATCAAAAATAGCAATTGAAACTGGTACGGAACCCTTCGTGTGCGAGTCCGACTCGCACTTAGCCGGTTTTTTTATCGAACTATTACAGTCAACTCTATCATACATTTTATAAAAGTTTTAAATATATACTTACATCGGCTGCTGTAATGATTTATGACAAACATAGTAGATCTTATACTAATATATAAAGCTGAAAAGTTTATTCTTTTGCTTGAACGCGCTAATCGGATCTAATCCCATTTGATTTTTTTTTCAGTTTCAGTCTATAAGCATTTTTTTGACGGGTAATAGACTAATCGAGCTAAGCGACCCCGTAAGCGACATTGAATTATATACCTTACTAGCGACCCGCCCCGGCTTCGCACGGGTACAATACTGATAATTATACTACATAATGTCTTTAAACCTCTAACAAACGGGCGAAATTTGGTCAAAACAAACAGAAACAAATTAATATAGGTACCTACTAAAACTCAGTGAAATAAGTAGGTGGGTATACTTTTATCGTATGAAATACCTATACTCTTCAGGACTAACAATACAACAAACACTAAATAAATAGGTATTCAAGTATCTATCCATCATAGTTACAACGAACACAAAACAAAAAATTTGCCCTATAATTCTTAAGGATCGAGCGCGCATAATCGCATTCGGCCTACCTCCGTAGCGTAGCGGTAATTGGCTCGCTTTAAATCTCGGAGGTCATGGGTTTGATCCCCACACCGGACATGAAATCTTTGTGTAAATTCTAAGATTTCTTTCCGGGTCTGGTTGGTTGAGGGACTACCCTCCGTGCCTCGGAAAGCACGTTAAGCCGTTGGTCCCGATTGTTATAACATCATCTATAATAATTGTATATCAAGGAAGGGGCAGCAGCGTTTCCTTGTGTGTTACAACATAATTCTGCGGTCACCAACCCGCCTGCCAAACGTGGTGACTATGGCAATACCCTCCCTCGGGAGGAGGCCCATGTTCAGCAGTGGACGATATACGTGCTGATGATGATGATGACCTACTAAAACTCAGTGAAATAAGTAGGTGGGTATACTTTTATCGTATGAAATACCTATACTCTTCAGGACTAACAATACAACAAACACTAAATAAATAGGTATTCAAGTATCTATCCATCATAGTTACAACGAACACAAAACAAAAAATTTGCCCTATAATTCTTAAGGATCGAGCGCGCATAATCGCATTAGGCCTACCTAAAACACGCGCTGTTATTTTGCGATAACTTCTAAGTTATTCAATAAAAGTATATAGTGTAGGGGTAAAATAATCTGCATGAAATGCTTAAGAATATTAACTCATTTAAAATGATAAGGATAAATACTGAATCCGTCTGATTAGCTTTACAATTACCGCATTAGAAATTATCATTTTTCTAAGATATAATGGATATAGCAAGTTAACCTTGAAAGATAGACATATGCTATCGCAGACTTTTTTGTAGATCTAAAAGAGAAGAATATTTGCCACCATACATTGTTTTGTTATATCTCATAGGGTTTAGGCAGCGTTTTCGTTGAAAGCTCCCAAATGGCTTAATTTTTTCCGACACCTCTGACAAATATCAATATATATTAGTCAAATGTACACATAAACTAAACAAATCATATACGTAAACCTTCCGGAAGAATCGTTCTATCGATTGGTAACATCCGCATGAAAATCGATGTAGTAGTTTTTGAGTTTATCGCGAACAGACAGACAGACGCGGCAGGGGACTTTGTTTATAATATGTAGTGATGTAGTGATAGCGGTCGCCCGCGGCTCCGTGCGGATGTCGGTTACCGCTGCAAAAAGCCTACCCAGGAAAGACACGGTCAGCAAAATGATTCCCAGGTCAATTCACAGACACCGACATAAACATCGACAACGCAGTCATTATCCGTAGGCTGCACAGATTGTCTTTCTGTGGATGTTAAAGTTGTTAATGATGAAAATATAATTAATGATGTAATTAATAGGCATTTTAGGGATTAGGCATTTTAGGCATTTTCAAAGCTCTGAAAAGAGCTGTTGTTTAGCTCTGAGAAGAACTGTTGATTAACTCTGAGAAGAACTTTTGCGTAGGTGTAGTTTTAAGAACGAAATCTAAAAAAAATCGCACGAAAATTATTAGACTTCGCAACGGGCCGTGCAGCAGAAATCGTAATATTTTAATTTCGCCATAACTTCAAAACCAAACGTCCAATTTTAATCATTCAAAGACCAAATATTATCTACATAAACTGTACTTAGTGATGAAATGATTTATGTTGATAAGGATTAATAGCATGAGTAAAATAAACGCGTTTAAATGTAGTCAAAAAAAAAATCAAGGTTTCTAAATAAAAAAATGGTCGTTGTGCCTCACTCGACATAGATAGGTATAGTGTGTCGCGGACTTTTTTGTAGATATTTATAAGATCTATAATTAATTAGAACATTTTATGGTTCTATCTTTTATAGTTTAGGCAGCGTACGCAAAATAAGTAACTTTTCTGGTTGATTTTTTACACCTTGTGTCAGAAAAACCCAAATATCTAAAATAAAATGTAGCCTATGTTACTCGTGGATAATGTAGCTTTCAAATGGTGAAAGAATTTTTTAAATCGGCCCAGTACTTTTTGAGCCTATTCATTACAAACATACAAAAATAGGTACAAATCTTTCCTCTTTATAATATTAGTGTAGATAAAGGATTACATTAAATACATGTTTCAAAATCGCCCTTAGTGTCGCATAGCTCATTTAACCTTTTACCCTTCGATTTGATTATTTAGTTACCACGGGAACGGGAGTTACGTGTGTGAAACCGCACGCGGGAAGCTAGTATCATAATAAATTCACTCCCCAAAATTTAAAAGAATAATATAGAAATAGATGAAATGTAATCACCGACCGACATATCTATAAAACAGTACCTAACCTTTGAACCTACATACATAACTACCTTACCAGAAGTCACCACAGTTCAAAATGTCAACAAATCCTCAAAACGCAAACCACCACCATACTTACCTACAACACATCACAAACGAAACCAGAGCAACGGCGCGTTACATACACTAAGGTAGCTTAGTTGATGGGTTACCTTATATTGCGGTAGTGGGCCATTGCGGAGCGGTCCGTAGTCCGCACTCGCCGGTAGATGACTGCCGAACACAATAGCCACTGAAACGAAGGGGCTCGTGAATGTGCTGCTAGTAAGACACAGTGGAAATGTATTGGTGGCACAACGGTGTTTGTGCAAACCGAGCGCTGGTATTGTTAACGAAATATGCACTTAAACTTGCGTTTGTTTCTAGATCTGTAATGTCACTTTTAACTAGAGAAAAAACAGTTATTGGAGTATGCTTTTTTGTATTTGTTACAACTCAGTGGAATCTAGTTTAATCATATTGCTACGAACGATTAAATCTCGTACGATTGTGGTAATGCCAATATGCCAAAGGTAGAAGTTAGGATAGGTAGGTACTTAAATTGTCTTCTATATCTAAACATTATTTTGCCGTCCAACGCGAGGATAATAATAATAATGGTATATCAATGGATGGACCTTCATAGGTGCAGCCATCTCACTTTGATATTAAAAGGTACCAATGCCTCTTCAATGTTGGCTTCGGCTCCATGAATGCCTTTCAAATGACCGGAGCCCATCCCCATGGGCCTGTGGCAGTAAAATGTACCAATATAATAATAATAATAATATTTATTTGCACAACAAAAAATACTGCGAAAAACACAGGTATTTTTAAAGAAAAATCTTCTTAACATATAGTGCAGAATGAATAAAGCGTTGTCACCTGTACTAATGTAAAACATTGTATTACAGGTGCCAGCGTCTTCCGTCTATCCGGATTACTTCTTTACACCCATATGTCCAAATATTAAACATTGCAACATTCACAATTTGAGTTAAGTGATATTGTATATCACTGAAAAAAATTGACATAAGTGATGCTGATTTGCTGCTTGGGCTATTAAATATTACCACTATTACTTCTACACTGTGTCTCGATGGTCGTCAACACTTCCTTCCATTGAGTAACTGCGATCTTCTACATAATTCGACAGTTCCTCTAGTTCCGGAGTAAGTCCTTGGCAATTCGGTTTCACATGATTATCCACGTCATAATTTGAATAGGTATCGTAATTTAATTGAAGTTTCCTTTTGTTTGCAGATTTGGAATGTAAATGTGGTATGAAAGGAAATAGCTGCAAGTTACCTAGCGCGTGGTTGTAACTGGTAAACTTGAGGAAGGGACCGTTTGTGGGTTTCCGTAAACGATATTTTTGGCATGGTTTTTGTTTGTTTATACTCGTTGATATTTCCATATTGTTTATTTAAACAGGGAGTGTTTGTGGTTTCGAAATCAACTGATATTCAAGTATCTGGGAGTGTTTGTCGTTTCGAAACCAACTGAAATTCAGGTAGGAATTTTTGTTATGGTTCTTTATTTCAAAGTAGCGACCCGTCCCTGCTTCGCACGGGTGCACACTTGTAGTCATATAGTCCACGTTACTCAGGGATAATGTAGCATTCTAATGGTGAAAGAATTATATAATAATTTCTATTCGAAACATTAATACAAACCTCTTTATAATATTAGTGTAGAAGTATATATGTAACAATACATTGGTACGGAACCCTTGGTGCGTTGGTGCGCGACTACAACTCGCACTTGTATGTATGTATTATGTTTTTTACCGTTTCTAGATTTTTTACTTAAGTAGAATAAAAACACAAATAAAAATGTTTCGCCAAAATATACGTGCATTACTTGATAACAACTTTACTAATTTGGTTAATTGATTTTTTTTTATTTTGGAAAATCCTCGGGAAATATCAATACGGTCGACGGGCATGGCGACGCCAGACATAAACTAAACTGAGTTAATAATAATTCCAAATGAGAGACTAATCAGATAATAAATAATAAGACAAGTTAGAGTGCTCCTTATGTTGACACACACACACTTGTGCACTATAATTAAGACTAATCGGCAAAGAAAACTTTATTGATAAGTAATTGTTAGGTAATAAAAATCTCAGTAGGTACACAATTAACGTAAGGTCTTCCCTCGTTCGATTACAATTCAAAATATTAGACATGTAAAAACGTGCGAACCACACTTTTTTCACTAAAATGTAATTACTAAGGTATTATAAATAGGTGTTTAAATACAATGGGTAGTACTCAATACTCATGTTTTATAAACAATTAAGATAATTGATTGATTTGCCTTTTTCACATACAATTACCAATTACAAGTGTCCTTATAGATTTCTGATGAGCCAAGGGAATCATAAAATTGTCTTGATTCATCTTAAACGAGTACAAGTGCACTATAATCGCTCATATAATTATATACTGATATTATAAAGGCGAAAGATTTGATTGTTTATTTGTATTGAATAGGCTCCAAAACTACTGGACCGATTTACAAAATTCTATCACCGTAGGAAAGCTACACTATCCCCGGATGACATAGGCTATATTTAATAACGAAGTTCCCACGGGAACGGGAGCTACACAGGTGAAACCGCTGCGCGGGAAGCTAGTTATACATATATATAAAATCTGCTATTATATACAAATCGTCGTGTGGTTTCCGGCTTAAAATATGCCACTCCATATCTTCCCTGGGTGTCGATAAAGGTGACTAGGGTACCTGGTGGTTGGGCAGCAGCATCTATCAGCAAAGAGATGCTCCCAGTTACTGCGATCACGATCCTGGCTTGCTAAGATAGTTTAAAGCGGAGGCCCAAGATCAGCAGTGGACGTAAACGAGCTGATGAATTGAAAAAAAAGCATAGAGGTAGCATACACAATATATTTCCTGACTAATAATCTAGTGGATCCAAAGTTGAGGAATTTCCAACAGTTTTGCGACCACACGCCCCTTTGCTAGTTGCACAAGCGCTGTTTAATGTTCCACATTTCTTCACTACCTACTTATCTTAGTAACACACCCAACTCCGGGGCTTGAGGCTCATGACCTCCGACACTTAAAGCGTAATTTGTACCGCTACGCTACAGAGGTTGTCCATCCATACATCACTTATTAAATCCAGCCAACAGCCTAACTCAGTCCCACGGCTGGACTTACACCTTCCCTAACTTACGCCATATCACTCGCCCGAGTACGTGCAGCCTACCCCGGCTACCCCTTTTAAGTTTTAGGTCCATCTCGCCGTAAGGCATCCTACCTTACTTTCATTTAGTGTTTAGTTGATGCTCTACTCGCTTTTAGGCCCGGTCAAGTAGCAAAAGCGTATTAACTATACCTATAGTTACCTACCTACATATGTCCGTCCGAAACAAAAGTATTTAGTTGTTTATTTATTAGTCGATGTAATACTAGTAATACCAGTGTAGGTAATATCGCACGCAACGGTTACATGAGCGATGTGCCAAGTGACTTGTTGCTAATACCCCGAAAGGTAGGATTAAGGTAGTTAGTTCAGTAGCTGTCGAATTTAATATACCTATACAACTACTTATCCACTTGTGGTTGAAATTCGACTTTGATTGATGAGAAAATTAGCTTTATGCACTCCTTGTTGTTATTTTAAACTTTTATAGATTCTACACAAACTTGAAAATGTTTTAAGCCATTTGATATTTTGATAGTTCTAACAATAGAGACTATAAAAATGATTATGACAATGATTACGACAATTTTAGCCTACGTTGTTGACTGGTCAACTCATTAACGGCAGCCGTGTAGCTACCAATTACCGTATCAATGATACCTAAGGAGCTTCGGGCTAGAGGGCCTTCACCCGATCCAAGCAGGGGTGCCACAAGGCTCAGTACTTTCGCCACTCCTGTTCTCGCTTTACACAAGTGACATCCCGAAACCCAAGAAGGCCCATCTGGCACTCTTCACGGACGATACCGCTTTATACCTTAGGCAAATGGTTCAGAAAGTGGAGAATCGAAGTCAATCCGACAAAGAGTGCCGCTGTCCTCTTCTCGAGATTCAACAGCCCACCGGTCATTCCACCGGTCAAGATGTTTGGCGAACCAATCCCTTGGGAACAGCAAGCCTAGTACTTAGGCGTAATCCTTGACCGAAAGCTAAACTTTAGAGCGCATGTAGAAACCATTCGTGCACGGGCTTCCCTTACGCTCAGTCGACTACACTGTCTTTTAAATTCACGCAGTAAACTATAACTTGATAACAAGGTTAGGATTTATACCACGTGTATACGGCCGATTATGACGTACGCGAGCACTGTATTCGCTCATACAGCGTCTAGCAGTTTGTACCGCTTACAAACTGTTCAAAGTAGATTCACTCGACGTGCCACCGGGGCACCGTGGTTCATTCGTAATCGCAACCTGCATTCTGATCTCCAACTGCCTTCCACCAAGCAGTGGATGAAAGAGGCGTCGGAACGCTTCTTCGAATTCGCGGCTCAACGCCCAAACCCGTTGGTTGTTGCAGCATCCGACTACAGGCCTTTGCCTACAAAGCGTCGTAAACACCGTCGGCCTCGGGGCGTCATAAATGAACCGGAAGACGAGATCACAATTTACCAACTTGCAGTACAGAGACTGCAAGAAACTAGCACCACTACACAGAGACCACTCTATCCGACCCGCCGGAGAAGAGTGCGCCCGCGAACGCGACGCGTCCCCCCGACCCTTTTTTTGCTAAGAACTTTCCGATGCCCTCGTAGACCCGATGTCCGAGAGGCCCGCGAACTGTAAAGTAGAGCGACAGTTGCACAAAACTCCTCTAAAGAAACTAAAAGTCATAATCCCTCAATCTCCCCGTCAGCGACCCGAGGCCGAGGTCCAAGTCGCACAGGGGACGCCCACTTGCGCAGGTTGCTTAGTTTGTAGTGTTTAAACCATTTATCTAGGCTGGAGTTCTGCTCGCCTTTATGCCCGGTGAAGTAGCAAAAGCCTCAGGGCTAACTAAATCCCTTCTTCCTCGTCGTTCCACCAACTTGTTCCACCAGTGGCACGAGAAGGAATTGTCATTCCTCGTCGTGCCACTGAATGCAGATACATGCAGGGATGGTAGCTCTACTTAATTTCTCTTTAGATATTACTCAATAAATAATTGTTGTCTTTAACACAATTTTCCTGTAACTGCAACTTTAGTATTATGTATAGTAAAATAGAACAGTAAAATCAATAGGACTATCAATAAAAATAATGTGCCATTGACCAGGCTGTTAAATGCATTGTTAAATGATGCCGCCTGTTCAAATTTAAAAAAAATGCAGTTTGGTCTGTATATTTCTACTGGCAGACTCGCACTGCACCAAAACAAAAAAATGAATTTGTTTTACAGACGCAAATGGAATTAGTAATCCACGTAATTAGTATCAGTCATTTTTTGGAAAAATTAGGATAACTTTATTTTGATTTTGTTATTGTAGAAGTTGTGATTTTGTTGTTTGTTATAGTATGTAGGACCGGGATTGATTATAACTAAATTTATGTTTTTAGATTTTTTTATTACTAGTAGAGCAACAATCATTCAATAATCATTCAGTGGTACGACGAGCCCTTTATCCTCGTCGTGCCACCAACTTGTTCCACCAGTGGCACAATAAGGAATTGTCATTCCTCGTCGTACCACTGAATGATTATTGAATGATTGTTGCTCTACTAGTAATAAAAAAATCTAAAAACATAAATTTAGTTATAATCAATCCCGGTCCTACATACTATAACAAACAACAAAATCACAACTTCTACAATAACAAAATCAAAATAAAGTTATCCTAATTTTTCCAAAAAATGACTAATACTAATTACGTGGATTACTAATTCCATTTGCGTCTGTAAAACTAATTCATTTTTTTGTTTTGGTGCAGTGCGAGTCTGCCAGTAGAAATATTTAGACCAAACTGCATTTTTTTGAAATTTGAACAGGCGGCATCATTTAACAATGCATTTAACAGCCTGGTCAATGACACATTATTTTTATTGATAGTCCTATTGATTTTACTGTTCTATTATACTATACATAATACTAAAGTTGCAGTTACAGGAAAATTGTGTTAAAGACAACAATTATTTATTGAGTAATATCTAAAGAGAAATTAAGTAGAGCTACCATCCCTGCATGTATCTGCATTCAGTGGCACGACGAGGAATGACAATTCCTTCTCGTGCCACTGGTGGAACAAGTTGGTGGAACGACGAGGAAGAAGGGATTTAGTTAGCCCTGAGGCTTTTGCTACTTCACCGGGCATAAAGGCGAGCAGAGCTCCAGCCTAGATAAATGGTTTAAACACTACAAACTAAAAAAAAAAAAATGTTAGAGCGCCTCTCTAACAAGTTTTGATTCGGCCCGGCTGGAGATCGCTTCGCAACTGAATCAAAGGAATAAAATAAAAAAAAATATTTAAAAAACAACACAGAATCAGATGATGTGGCGAATGCTGCTTTCTAATTTAATATTCTATTTTATCTAATCTAAAAAGTGGATGTTTGTTTATCAATCAGGCAAAAGCGCTATACTTATAACCGACTAACGGTACTGTTGGCACAGATATAGTTCAAAACGTAAGGATGAAAAAGCATTAATTCAGGATATGACATCTGTGTTCTTGTGTTGCATTATTTTATAGTAATTACGGAATTCATAATTATTCATTGTTTGTAAGTAGATACAACCGAATTGTTTCCCAATTAAATAAAGATTTACAGATCATGTGAAATCACACAGTAGGAAGAAATGTATTGTTTTTACTCTATGGACTAAGACACATTTAATAAAACCATTTTTAATCTTAGTTATTTTGGTCGCTGCTTACGCAGTAGTGTTAAAACAATACTTAGGAAAATATTCATGTTCGTATAGCACATGTAATATGTTGTTTGTAATAATATGTTAGATGAGTTGTAAAAAATATACAATTTATGCAAAATATGCAGAAAGCGATAAGTAAACAACGATAAAAACTATAGTAAAATTATTGAATACATGCCTGTCCAATGGCTGCCATCATTCTCAATTTATAATTATTATATTCTTTTATTTATTCTGAACGCAGCCTTATCTTCAATTTTCCATACTTGTTCCATCGCTGTCCATACAGAGTCTGATATATCAAGCATAACATTATAGCTATCTCTTTCGGTTCCAGTCTTATAAAAAGAGAGAGCCAAGTAATAGTAATTTTAGTACACGAATCGAAATCAGAGGGCACCACTGTCGAATCATTTCAAATTTTGAATTTAAAGATCAACGTCGTTCAACGTTAGACATTCCTAACGTTGAGAGAAAAACAATACAGATTTTATTATAAAAGTGAATCAATATGACCGAATTTAAGACGCCGATTAAGAATAAACATCTTGACTTGAAAGATAAAATTACTATTCCGCCGTCGCCGTTTTTAAACAGGCTTGGATATGGAACAGGTAAACAAATATAACACATGTGTTAATTAATGTTTATATCTTTAAAATCCACGTGGTAAATAGTGAATAATCTTTTAAATTCTAAGTGTATAATTTGTGCGTGCCTATATATTAACTGCTTGTGTATTTACTTCTGTTTAGGTGTAAATGTAATGCAGCTAGTTCGCTCTCCTCGTGCCGGCCAAATCCGTTCACCATGGGCGTTAAAAATGTTGAATAAACGTGTTAAACCCAGTAAAGTGTACGTAGACCGGCTGAAGGCTGAAGCTGATCTCCTAAAGCGCATGTCTCATCCCAACATCGTAGGCTTCCGTGCGTTTAGCAACGCGAAGATCTTGTACTTAGGCATGGAGTCTTGTGATCTTTCACTCGGAGATATGATCGAAAAGAGAATAGAAGATGAATGTGACAAGTTCTTGCCAAGAGAAATACTGAAGGTAAGATTTAGGAGAACTGATTTAGTTATTTTTAATGTTCATGTATGGTTTGATTACTAAAAACTGACCTGGACTTCAATATTAAGTAACCAATCATCAATTAATTTGCAACAGCCCTCTGAAATCATTGTTTAGGAAGTCTAACTATAAGAAGTGGATTAAATATAGGGTTGGCTAGAACCCTTGACCCCTTCAATTTTTATTTTATTATAAGTAAATATGTAAAATCTATGCTCAGTAAAAAAGTAAAGAAAATATATTTATCTAAAATACACACAGTATCAGTCATAGTGTTCTCACTCCTGTATGCAAGAACATCACTTGAGACTATAAGTTTACTTGGGACGGTCTGGTGTCACTTTGATGATTTATATTACCATAGCAAGAGACCACAACATTGAGACACTTCTTATTCAAGCAAATATGTAGAGCTGAGTATACCACTGTAATAGTAGGGAACACAATCAGGTTTCATGCATTTTTTATGCTACTAGTTAGCCTTCATCTACCTTCATCAAATAATACAATGCAAACACAATCCTCAGGTAGCTGCAGACATATCCAGTGCTCTTGACTACCTGCACACTAAAATGCAGATTCTACACGGAGACATGAAGTCCTACAATATCCTTGTGAATGGAGACTTTGTTATCTGCAAGTTATGTGACTTTGGGGTCACACTGCCTCTCGATGAGAATGGAGTGTTTGACAAACAACATGCAAGGAAGGCTATATACTTTGGTATGTAATTAATCTTTGTATATTAGATGCCATGCACATTGATATTTGAATACTGCAGCTTTGCCCTTATCATTTGTACCATGATATATTAATTTCATACTAATATTATAAATGCGTGTGGTTTCCGGCTTAGAATAGACCACCCCATGTCCTCCCATGGGTGTCGTAAAAGGCGACTAAGGGACAAATGGCTGATGGATGGGCAGCAGCATCTATTAGCTCAAGGTTGACATCTGAATGCGATCACCAATCCGTCTGCCAAGCGTGGTGATTATGGCAATATCCCTCTACAATCCTGGCTTGCTGTTGAGACATTCCTCAACATTAAGATGGCAGCGGGGCGAATAAGCACGCGGGGGGATACAACCGTTGCGGAGGTGGGGCCAGCCGCCGGGGTCGTCCGCGCGAGCCGCCGTCACCGCCGCCCGCGCCAGTCAGCTGCAATACGTCTTGACGCACACCTGCGCTTGCGCTTTCTATCACATTGTTATTTCGTAGACGCGACAACACCTTGTAACGATATTCTTTCGAGGATTATAATATAATACAGTCCACTCGTCTTTCCATCATCCTCTGAGCCATCGTAGGATCCTGGTACACGCCAAGATCTGTTAAGAGGAGGCCCATGTTCAGAAGTGGACGTAAACGGGCTGTTGATGATGATGATGATTATAAATGCAAAAGTTTATAAAAATGTATGTTTGTTATTCTTTTACACAAAAACTACTGAATACTTGAAACTACTAATATAAATCATCATTAACTCCCTATCCATTAACACAGAGGCAACATACAATGTGGTTGATGGGGGCCTACCTTGTGGCATAATATATACTTTCAATCCGACCTGAGTACCTAAAGGGCCTCTCCAAATATTTCTCACCAACATACAATTTTATTCTCCCTGGCCACTAAATAACAAAGGTCTTCTTCAATTGTCACTATTTCTCCCTATCAGACCAGTAGGACTTGGCCATATGACACCTGTCAGGGCCTTTATGTCATCTACCCAATGACAAAATGAACTGCCTCACTATTGCCTCCTGCCAAACATGAACCAATTCATGACGAGTTCAGACCATTGTCAACTCCTCTGATTTTAATTCTAGTTTCATTTAAGCTTTTGTTAACTCTTTTCTTCACAGTGGTCAGTAGAATTAACCACCTATTTATTTGCGTGTTTTATGATATAGCGACATCGATTGGTTAATGTTTGTATTAATATGAACGACACGAGCATGTAACATTTGAAAAGTGCCAATTGTCATACTCTGACGGCTAAAAGGAGAACTAAACTATCAAACGAAAACTGGTGAAATTTGAAATTCGTTGTTCTGCAAGTGTTTTGTTTCATTGGTAAGTTAATATTTACAAATATGATTTATTTTTATGCTCAAATTGTTGAAATATGAATAATCTTGTTTAATAAGTATAAATATCACAAATAAACATAAGAGGTTTTTGAAAATTACACCTTATTTAAGGTGGTTAGCAGCGGTTACCACCGTACTGTAAAGGTATAGTTTTTTCTATAACTTAGTTTTATTTCATATTGGTTTTATTTTTGCAGATAATGTAAAGAACGGGTTTATCTACCCAGGAAATCGAGAATGCTTTATCGGAATATGTCGATATACCTTCTGATGATGACAGTTATGTGGGTGGCGATGGTTCGGATGTCGAAGATGAGCTCATCGTCGAAGGTCCAAGTACGACGACTCAAGAAATTTTACTCGGTGAAGACTTCAAAGGTACTAATCAACCTAACTCTGAATTTGAATCAGAAGATGACACGCCTCTAGCCAGATTATCTTCTTCTCGGCCGTTACCTTCATCATCAGCACCAGCTCCACCAGGACCATCTACTGCGCGGGCTGATATACAGGTTCCAAAATGGAAAAAATCCTACTCCATTATACCTCCTGACGATTATGACCCCTCCTCACATCACATACCTACTGACTTTTGCTATTGTCTTGACTTTGAGATGTATACTGGAAAAGTGGGAGATAGAGTGGAGACAGATTTAGGAGGTAAAGTTGTAAGGAAGTTTTGTGACGGCCTGGAAGGAAAACACCACCGCGTGTATTTTGATAACTATTTCAATAGTTATGCTTTACAAGTAGATTTACGAGAGAAACAAGTTTATGCTTGTGGAACTGTCAATGCTTCTCGTAAACACCTGCCGGAATTAAAAGCAGACAATAAACTGCAACGCGATGATTCTGATTACCGTATCAGTGATAATGAAATGGACGGACAAGCGGTGTGTTTGTTTGTTGACGAACTTTCATGACCCTAAGATTAACGTTAAAATTACCAGACGCGAAAGAAGTCAATGCATTTCTTTTGTACAAGAACCTTCAAGAAGATCCTAACCCATGTCTCGACAAACTCTGTCTAAAAGATTTTAGACGTAGTGTGTATCAAGATTTGTTGGCGCCTGCATATGTAAGAAATAAAATGCTTATGAAAAACAGGTCTGGAAGCAAGTCAGCCTCACCGAGTTTGGTCTCCATAAAAAAACACAAACCTGAAGTTCCTAGATCTGTTCGCCTAGCTGTCGCAAATCATCAGCCAGTTAGAGGAACTTCCAGGCGTTGCAGTAGATGCAGCACCAAAAAAGAGCCTGTGCGAACAATTTGGGGCTGCAAAATATGCAAAGTTCCCTTATGCTACCGAGAGGGCAAATCTTGTTTTGAGGACTACCACAAACAATAATTTGTGTTTAGAATACTTTGCAATACTCATGTTCTAGTATGTACGCATTTTCTTACTAGATTTGTATTTTATAATAATAAAAAAATCTTACTATATTTAGCTATTTTCTTCACAGTGGTCACCAACAGTAACCACCCCATATCTGACTCCCCCATCAACCCACATACGAAAAACCGCAAAATCTTCTTAAAAGTAAGCCTGAGTAATACAGAATACACAAAAATATTAGTTTTACTCTGAATATAAAAATCTGTGCCGCAAAGAGTTAAAGGTATTATGGGACTTTGTTGCTTATTTTTTTTTATCTATTGCTTTTATATAGGCGTCACAAGGCTCATCATCACAATCTACTTATCATTTATGTTGTTTGCATTACAGGTACAGAAGCATGGACTGCACCAGAGGTGTTCCATGGTGGTGAAATCTCGAGTAAGACTGACATATGGCCATTTGGCCTCACCCTCTGGGAAATGATGGCTCTCATGCCTCCACATACACAGACAGATGATTCAATGGATGATATGGATGATAGCTGTGAGATTCTGGATGATTTGGATGCCAGCATTAATGACTACTTCTCTGATAGATATGGTATGTATTGTATTTTATTGTATGAATTATAACATTTTAATTATCTCTCTCTCTCTAGCTCAGAAGCATAAGGTTGGATGTGCCATAAGTCAGAATCATTTATTGTATGTACCTTTATCATAAACTGGCACTTATAACCAAACGCTTCTGAAGTTAAATAAACATCTGGATATATTATAAGCTGCCTTACATAATGGCAACTTATATCTGTTATGTGGTAAAACTAGTCAGACCATCATCACCCTAAAAAAAATCTTGCCATAGTCACCATTGTGAGCTTGCATGGCAGGCAGATGGTTTGGTGGTGATTGTGGTATGGCATTACATGTTGATTGTCACAGACACAGTGGGCAATTATGTACCAAACAACCAGATCGAAAAAATTGTCAATTTTATTATCAAGTAATATCATGGTAAAAGTCAAAAGACACACTAAGTGTTTCTAGTGATTTGAAGTATTTGTCAAGTCTGTTTTTAAAGTGCTAGTTTCTTTTTTGTTTTGCATAACATATAAACGTTTTTTATACTTCCAGGCACAAGACCCTCGGTACCCCTTGGTGTATCTGAGAAAGAGTATGCTCATCCTCTAGCGCTGTTCTACTGCTGCACCGAGACCATGCCCGCTATGAGACCCACCGCACATCACCTCGCTATAGCCGCTAAAGACATGTTAGAACAGTGTGATAAGCTCAGATAACAGTATTAATAAGCCTCTTAGAAATTAGTGATTAAGGCCCACACCGGTGTATATAAGTAGTGTTACACTTACAACTTGTGAGAGTACTAGAAGGTACTAGCAACAAATTGACCTTTATTAATTAGACATGTCCTCTCTTTTAGTTTCTCTATCACTTAATACAAAAAAAATAACATAAACCAATTTTATAAACAATTTGAAATTAGTTTTGATAGTAAATTAAGATGATATGAGGTAGCCCACTATACTGATGGTCTAATTTTATCTAACAGTATCTTAGTTTGTTTATTAGTTGATTTTATTTTTCGTTTGAAACTTGACTCACAGGAGGTCTATATCCGTATATTTTACTGACAAATTATATCGAGGGGTGAAAGGCTATTTGTTTGAAGCGACATTTTACGAACTTTACAGGAGAGCCATTTAAAGATTCAAAATTTGGAAAAAAAATCGTTATGAAAAAACTAGTGCTCTTTCTATAATGGGGATCGCAAATTTTTATTGAAAAAAAATCCCTGAATGTTTTGGTATAATTTTCAATTAAAAAACAGTTATGAGTATAAGATAAATTGTCGCTTAATACAAAATGATCTGTATCGCCTTATTTTTAGAGTAAAGAAATGGTTTAAGTGACTTTACAGTACTTATGCAGGAGAAAGCAAAATGATTGAATCGACGTTACTCAATAATAATAGGAATAGGCTATTTTGTTTTACTACCAATTTGGGTTTGGGTTTTGGGTTTTGTTAACGATTCAGGAAAGTTGGCTTAAGCAACGATGAACATTCTTAAAGAGTTGTTTGATGTCTCAGATTTTGAAAGGAGTTATATAACTTGGTTGTTCTAAACAGAGTGAAAAACAGTTGTAGCGAAAGGGTTGAACCGACGACATGTCTTAATGAATTTGGCTGACGGCAAATTGGTTGAAGCGACATTGCACAGAGTAAGTAGTCGTAAGCAAAATGTTTGAAGGGACTTTTCATCTAAAGAACTAAAATTTTAGGAAGGGAATAACGGCTTATGATCCGATTCTCTGTTTTTGTATACAGCTTAAATGATATACTAAAAAAATATGGCAAATTTGAAGTCTGATCATACATCATGTTTGAGAATTATGCACTAAAATGGCTTTGTTTTAAGCGCCATAAAAGTGCTCAGAATTGTACGAAACCCGAAATTCGCTGAATCCGAATATGTATATAACTCCATATCGTCCAAAATGTCGCTTCAAACAAATAGCCTTTCACCCCTCGATATGATGTATGTATTGTTAATGTTACTGATTGTATTGACATCTAGTGGTGGACTTTTATGATGATGTAGCTGTTTTAATTTGTATAAAACAGCATTCTTTGTATGAGAATTATTTTACGATTTTGAATATTATATTTAAATGACTAATGGAATTGACAACGACATGACAATTATTTAAATTTTCGTAAACGATAGAGCAAGTGTCTGTCACATCTGTGTAACAAACATAAGTATTTTCATTGTGACTATCATATTTGTTATGATTTGAGTTTCTTGGTGTGAAAGCAATGTAGTTAACATTCCATTTTAAACAATAATTAACTGTTACTGACTAAATATCAATATAATTTCAGAGTATTTAACTATATTGTTACTTGCCATGGAAACATATTCATTGTTTACTATGTTTGGTAGTAATTATTATTTTAAAAACCGTGCCTTATAGTTTTTAATCATATTCAATTAATTTTATAATTGAAAAAAGTACAAATTGGATTAGAAAAAAAAAATATATTAAATAATATTTTTATAATTTAACTCTATTTTTCATATGTATGCTGACTGATATATATTTATATTATTACTTAATTATATATTTTTAGTATTAAATACATTCCCTGGTGGATTATTGAGGTAATAAATATAAACAAAAAAGCATTTTAAGTAAAATGTTTTATTACTTAAAAACAACTGAACTGTACTCATAATAACAACAATCGAATACCGAAACTAATTCTAAAACCGACACAATGTTATTATGCCTAAATATTTCATAAAAACCTTTATTGTAAGTTTTGATTAAAATATTTAATAAGTTAGAATAAATGAAATAACTAATAAATACCAGAAAAATATGTACCAGCATTTGTAGTTTTAATATTGTAACAATAGATGGCGCTACTCGTACCATCTTCATACACCCATACCTTACGCAGAGATTCTAGTCAGAATATCGCTCGTTTTAATACGATATTATAATTGAGCGTTTATTAAAAGCATCCACATATTACAGATTTATGGAAATTTGAGTTTTTTTTTAATTCATGTACTTTACATATATTTATTTTTTATATATTTTACCAAACTTCAAACTAGTGTTATGAATATTTTGTGAATCTGTAATATATGGAGGCTCCTACTGATATACAAATAAATATCCTTAAAACTATGGCTACAACAATACAACAGTTATATTCTAGTTGTGTATGTGTTTGTATGAAAAATACATTTCTTTTGTAACTAAGCTACGGTGATTAAAATGAAGTCGCGATCTGGGACACTTCGATACGATTGTGGTGTTTAACGGGTAGTTTTCTCATAAAAAGTTGTTATAAAATTTGCAATGCAGATAACATGCGCCCGAGCCACTTAGTTTTCGTTATATACTAATAGTTGTAAAGGTTAAGTTACAGGGTTTTAGCATATACCGAAAAACATCTCTTAATTTTGACGTGTAAGTGTCATTAATTTCACATTAAATTATTTGCTAATTTATGATTTTTTGACACAATTGTATAATGAAAATATCCCACGACCGCATAAAATATTGACTAGTGATAAACTAAAACAAATACATTTCGCTTATTGACTATATCAGCACCAACAATAAAATCAATATCATTTTTTTAAAAATCGCTTCTTATGTAAATGGTCACAGTATTGTTAGAACCCATTTTATCATAGAAATTAGGTACAAGGGATGACAAAAAAATTATAACAAAAATATTCTATTTAAATGTACAAAAATATTTAATATTATATTCACTGAGAATACAGGCGGAAATCTATATTATCAGTTCGCTGTTGAGTTACTTTTTTAAACTAAACGCTATTTTAAGTACATACTTCATGTGAATGTATATAATAATCTTTTTCTTTATAGTTTGAAACACATCGTTACAAAATGTGACCATTGATACAAGTGCGATACAATGTAGTGTACAGTGAGGTATTGCTTAAGGCGAGTGGCTAAAGCTAAGGCATGGCGAAACATCGTACAAAATAGTAACTATCGATTACTTCAGGAATACGATTGTATACAGATCATTATGTGAGATTTAACGAATGCTCCTTATAACAAAATATTATTAAATAGGTATCAATGTTTTGTTTTAAACCATCATGCCATACTTATACTATAATACTACCAGCCCAAAACGAAAATATATTTGTTGCAAAACAGAGGGCAACTCGGAATAGAATTTAACTGATATATTTTAAGATATTAAAAAGGTATTATTGTAAGGACAAAATATTGTTAGCAATTTGTATGAAGAATAGTCAACCACATGGTGATTTAATATTGGATCTAATAAATCAAGAAATTATATTGTTTGATAATTGCAACCTGATATTATAAAAGTAGTTTAATTTATATTTGTTTATATACCTATTTAATGTGCATGATTATGAACATTAGATACCTATTTAACGTAGACATGTTTATATACTATAAACACATTATTTAATTGAGAAAACACGTAGTCCCATATCCAATATATTGCATTAAATATTATTTGTGGCGAGGTTAGTGGTACAATGTGCGATAATATAGTAAAATTGTGTTTATGTAAATAATTCAACACTTTAATATGTCTTAAATGTATATTAAAATGTATTTTGCATTGTTACGTTGGGACTACCTGTTTTATGATATATTTAAAATACGACGAGTTAACCATATAATTACAAAAGTTTTCTGAATACAATATGTAAATAATTTCGTTGTTTTTTTAATATTATTTCTGTCCAATGATTTCGTATAAGTAGTTACTTTAATACTTTTGTGAATTACATGGCTAATTCCGCTAGTTTTAGGATTCCTTATTAATTAATAGACTTCCCACTCTCCCTAAAGCTCGTTTTTCGTTCTGAAGAGTATCAGGTGTGTGTTAGTTCTTGTTCCCGGCGGCGCAGATATGCAACTACGTCTTGTTTTCTAGCAGCTGTTGCGGCCTGGAAATTAATAAAACTTCTATTATTATACAGAAATAATAAGCTTCTGGGTAAAATTATTGCTTTGAAAAAAACAATTGGACAGCCTTGTTTAGGAAGATAATTATGTTTAAAAATTTCATAACACTCTAATTTGCATATTCTTTATTTATTAAACAATTAATATACAAAATAAGATCCACCCTTAACCGACGTGCTTGTATGAAGAATGTTATGAGAGTGAATGAACCGAAAGATGTGTGTAGGGATCGTAGCAAGTGGAGTTCCATTGTCTCTGCCTACCCCCCTGGGAAACAGGCGTGAGCTTATGTAATTAACATACTTTTAGTGCAAGTCAACTGTATATTTTTAAATCACGAATTAGAAAAAATACAAATGCATGTGAATTACAAAGTAATTTATGTTATTTTATAATCACATAAATTGTTGCAGATTAAATATCGTATTTAATTCCCTTTGGTCCATCATTGTTACCAGTTTTTGTAACCAGCTACGAAAGAAGATTTTCATTTCGTTTTCTCGTAACTAGTTACCAATCAAGAATAATTATTTCAGGTTTGTAACTATTTTTGGTAACCAGTTACGAATGAAGATTTTTATTTCTTTTTCTATAACTGGTTACTAATCAAGAATAATTATTCCAGGTTTGTAACTATATGTGAGTAAGAGAGTATATAAATAAAACAAAATATTTTCAAGATTTAATTTGCCAACTTTATTGGCGTGATATTAATTAATGTACGTAACTATACTAACCACAGTATTGTAGAACATAACACGGATTGAATTCATGTATGAACAGACGGACATACCGACATGGTGAGACTACAAAGGTCCCTCGACCTCGACGGAACCCTTAACATTGTAGTAAAATAAAATAAACAAATACCAAAATTCCGTAACGTATAATTATATTTCCACTCATAAACCAACATAAAATTATATTTCCTCTCATAAACTAACATAAAAATATATTTCCTGTCATAAACTTAAACTAACAATTTAAAAGCAGAAAGGTGCTATAATTTCTAAACAGTGACCTACACTTATAGTGCAATTTTCCAAATCCTCAACGGCTGAATTTATTTCAAAATCAATTTCTTGATAATGTTTACTTTTATTTGACCGTGTGTTTGTCCGAATTTTTGTCTCGTTAACTAGAACATCTAGAACTTTGGCAAGAGGTGGATTTTTACGGCCCACATATCTATTTAGTCGCGCGTGCCAACCTTCTAAATGGTTAGTAGTTCTTAGCTCTTCACCAAAACAACACCATTTTTTAATAAATTGGACGTCATTTAACCAGTAATTAATAAAATAAGAGTTAAATGCCGCCGATTGTGAACATTTTGGCGCTCGTTTTATTATGTATTTGTAGCCCGATATGATATATTTTAGAGGCAATCGAGCCAAACCCATACATGTCTTCTTTGAACTCTAGACTTTAAGCCCAATCGCTTAGCCTTCTTTATTAAGCTGTTACAAAAATGATAAAAGCAGCCTTTAATTTCAGTAGTAGGATAAACTTTCTCAATGGCTTTTATAGCAGATTTTTCGTAATCAAGAGTCATTTTAACCATTTCCAGTTCCACTGTTTAGAAATTATAGCACCTTTCTGCTTTTAAATTGTTAGTTTAAGGTTATGACAGGAAATATATTTTTATGTTAGTTTATGAGAGGAAATATAATTTTATGTTGGTTTATGAGTGGAAATATAATTATACGTTACGGAATTTTGGTATTTGTTTATTTTATTTTACTACAATGTTAAGGGTTCCGTCGAGGTCGAGGGACCTTTGTAGTCTCACCATGTCGGTATGTCCGTCTGTTCATACATGAATTCAATCCGTGTTATGTTCTACAATACTGTGGTTAGTATAGTTACGTACATTAATTAATATCACGCCAATAAAGTTGGCAAATTAAATCTTGAAAATATTTTGTTTTATTTATATACTCTCTTACTCACATATAGTTACAAACCTGGAATAATTATTCTTGATTAGTAACCAGTTATAGAAAAAGAAATAAAAATCTTCATTCGTAACTGGTTACCAAAAATAGTTACAAACCTGAAATAATTATTCTTGATTGGTAACTAGTTACGAGAAAACGAAATAAAAATCTTTCGTAGCTGGGTACAAAAACTGGTTACAATGATGGACCTAAGGTTTAATTCATAAATCACGGATTAATCCGTGAAGCGAAAACTTTGTGCCCCTTTTTACGAAAATTGCGAGGACGAAGGAGGATGAAATTTCGCACACTTATCTATGCTAATATTATAAAGAGGAAAGATTTGTACCTATTTTTGTATGTTTGTATGTTTGTAATGAATAGGCTCAAAAAGTACTGGGCTGATTTAACCCTAGAAAGATAATCTACGTCTTTGAGACGCACGGCCGACACAAATAGTGCTATCTCTTTTTTATTTCGCATCGTAGCGCTCTGTCCTTCTAGGTTATCCCAGTGGCCGGGCAGACCTTACGCGAGACGGCTGTGTCGCCCTGGTAAGTACAATAATTACGTAGATACAGGGATGGCGTACGTTCGAGAGACGTATGATTATCCTTTGTGTAACTTTTGAACCACATTCCCTGTAGTAATAGTTCGTTTTATTTATCGTTGTTTGTGAATTCTTATGTCATATACTGTCATAATATGATAGCTTACAATGATAAGCCTCTAAGTCGCAGAAATTATATGAAAAAGCTGAGCACAGAACTTATATCACCTTGGATGGAGAAAAGGTTAGAAGCTCCTACTCTTAAAAGACATGTCCGTGTAAATATCCAAGAGTTGCTACCAAAAACTAATACTTTAGATAATAATGAAGAACCAGTAAACAAAAAGAAGAGATATTGTGCGTATTGACCGTCAAAAATAAGAAGGATGTCGAAAATTACATGTTATAAATGCAATAAAAGCATTTGTGGTGAACACAAAACTGATATATGTAAAGGCTGTATCTAAATGTGATTTAAACTTAAAACTTGTTGATTTTTTATATTAAGCTCTTAATTAGTCCTTATTCTATAATATTAAGTAAAAAAAAAATGTGATTTTAAACTTAAGATTAACATAATTACTCAACAAAGGAAGACTTAATATTTTTTAGTTATTTTGTAAGAGGTTTACACAATTTCGTTATGTTTTTAAATTATATTTATTTTCTAATAGTAATTATGTTTTTATTTGTCGTAGAAAACCCTAAACTAATGATTCAATAACTTTTTAAAAGGTTATTTATGGAAACTTGTCCCATATGCACTTATAAATGCGAATACGTCTCAAAGACGAATGATTATCTTTATCGTAGGTCAAAATAAGATTATCTTTCTAGGGTTAAAAAATTCTTTCACCATTCGAAAGCTACATTATCCACGAGTAACATAGGCTAAATTTTATTTTGGAAAAAAATAGGGTTCCGTAAGATATTTGGGTTTTTCTGACACAAGGTGTAAAAAATCAACCAGAAAAGTTACTTATTTTGCGTACGCTGCCTAAACTATAAAAGATAGAACCATAAAATGTTCTAATTAATTATAGATCTTATAAATATCTACAAAAAAGTCCGCGACACACTACCTATCTATGTCGAGTGAGGCACAACGACCATTTTTTTATTTAGAAATCTTGAATTTTTTTTGGACTTCATTTAAACGCGTTTATTTTACTCATGCTATTAATCCTTATCAAAATAAATTATTTCATCACTAAGTACAGTTTATGTAGATAATATTTGGTCTTTGAATGATTAAAATTGGACGTTTGGTTTTGAAGTTATGGCGAAATTAAAATATTACGATTTCTGCTGCACGGCCCGTTGCGAAGTCTAATAATTTTCGTGCGATTTTTTTTAGATTTCGTTCTTAAAACTACACCTACGCTAAAGTTCTTTTCAGAGCTAATCAACAGTTCTTCTCAGAGCTAAACAACAGTTCTTTTCAGAGCTTTGAAAATGCCTAAAATGCCTAATCCCTAAAATGCCTATTAATTACATCATTAATTATATTTTCATCATTAACAACTTTAACATCCACAGAAAGACAATCTGTGCAGCCTGCGGATAATGACTGCGTTGTCGATGTTTATGTCGGTGTCCGAGAATTGACCTGGGAATCATTTTGCTGACCGTGTCTTTCCTGGGTAGGCTTTTTGCAGCGGTAACCGACATCCGCACGGAGCCGCGGGCGACCGCTATCACTACATCACTACATATTATAAACAAAGTCCCCTGCCGCGTCTGTCTGTCTGTTCGCGATAAACTCAAAAACTACTACATCGATTTTCATGCGGATGTTACCAATCGATAGAACGATTCTTCCGGAAGGTTTACGTATATGATTTGTTTAGTTTATGTGTACATTTGACTAATATATATTGATATTTGTCAGAGGTGTCGGAAAAAATTAAGCCATTTGGGAGCTTTCAACGAAAACGCTGCCTAAACCCTATGAGATATAACAAAACAATGTATGGTGGCAAATATTCTTCTCTTTTAGATCTACAAAAAAGTCTGCGATAGCATATGTCTATCTTTCAAGGTTAACTTGCTATATCCATTATATCTTAGAAAAATGATAATTTCTAATGCGGTAATTGTAAAGCTAATCAGACGGATTCAGTATTTATCCTTATCATTTTAAATGAGTTAATATTCTTAAGCATTTCATGCAGATTATTTGACCCCTACACTATATACTTTTAATGAATAACTTAGAAGTTATCGCAAAATAACAGCGCGTGTTTTAGGTAGGCCTAATGCGATTATGCGCGCTCGATCCTTAAGAATTAAAGAGCAAATTTTTTGTTTTGTGTTCGTTGTAACTATGATGGATAGATACTTGAATACCTATTTATTTAGTGTTTGTTGTATTGTTAGTCCTGAAGAGTATAGGTATTTCATACGATAAAAGTATACCCACCTACTTATTTCACTGAGTTTTAGTAGGTCATCATCATCATCAGCACGTATATCGTCCAATGCTGAACATGGGCCTCCTCCCGAGGGAGGGTATTGCCATAGTCACCACGTTTGGCAGGCGGGTTGGTGACCGCAGAATTATGTTGTAACACACAAGGAAACGCTGCTGCCCCTTCCTTGATATACGATTATTATAGATGATGTTATAACAATCGGGACCAACGGCTTAACGTGCTTTCCGAGGCACGGAGGGTAGTCCCTCAACCAACCAGACCCGGAAAGAAATCTTAGAATTTACACAAAGATTTCATGTCCGGTGTGGGGATCAAACCCACGACCTCCGAGATTTAAAGCGAGCCAATTACCGCTACGCTACGGAGGTAGGCCGAATGCGATTATGCGCGCTCGATCCTTAAGAATTATAGGGCAAATTTTTTGTTTTGTGTTCGTTGTAACTATGATGGATAGATACTTGAATACCTATTTATTTAGTGTTTGTTGTATTGTTAGTCCTGAAGAGTATAGGTATTTCATACGATAAAAGTATACCCACCTACTTATTTCACTGAGTTTTAGTAGGTACCTATATTCATTTGTTTCTGTTTGTTTTGACCAAATTTCGCCCGTTTGTTAGAGGTTTAAAGACATTATGTAGTATAATTATCAGTATTGTACCCGTGCGAAGCCGGGGCGGGTCGCTAGTAGCATATATAGAGAGAGATTTTTCTTAGTTATGGTCGAATTTCGACCACTAGTATAAATAAAATAACTAGCATTGTGACAAACCTGTAGCGGCGTGAGTCCGGCGCAGTTCCTGAGCCTCATCTGCTCGGGTCGGGCGAGCAGGCGCACGCACGACACCTGACCGAACATGGCCGCGCCGTGCAGCGCAGACTGACCGTTCTGAAACACGACGAGTTATTTGTTAATTGAAAGCCATCAAAAATACAGTCTTCTCTGGACTCGACGACAGGTTCTTTCTCATGATTATTTTACAGAAATTGAATAAATGTTTTTTTCGGTGTGTTACAATATATATTCGTTCAGTGAAACGTCAGTGGACGTTAGATTTTATCTTCTGTGGCACTACTAATAAAAACAAATGTACTTGAAGCACAAGCGACGTGTCAATCTCATATAACAATAATGTGGAAAGTGTAAAAGTCAATAATAATTTTAACTACATTGCTATGGAATAATATCCCTTCATTTTCCTAACGTAAGATAATAACACAATGTTGATTTGACACAAACTACTTACAACGCTATCTAGCGCTGAATAGTTGTAAAATTGCGCGCCATCTAGTGGTAAATAACTACAACTATTATATCATAGGTACCTTTCTAAGTTAATAGATGTCGCTACCTGTACTACGAATAAGTAAGTCATAATTTAACCTAGCAACCAGTAACTAACAATATTTATTGATAAACTGCGTTATTTAACTAATCAAAACATGTTAGTTATATGTTCGTAAATAAAATGAGGTTGGTGTTACCATGATATTCTAATGGATTGCGTATTAATTTTGTTGTTGTTAATTAATTAACAAATGATCTTACCGGAAGCAAACCCAAGTTCGGTTTGTATTTAAGTAATTCTACCACAACCGCCGCGTGTCCCTTGTGGGCCGCTTTGAATAGCGGAGTAGCGCCGTCCTGAAACATTACAATACCTTTAGTAAAATAATAAATGTATAATAAATATTTAAAAAAAAAATAAGTCATCAGTGATCGAAAAAGTAAGGAATCTTTAAAAAAAAATATATAAATAATTTTACTTTATATATTTAAAAAAAGAATATATAAGTAAAGTAAAAAAAACCGGCCAAGTGCGAGTCGGACTCGCGCACGAAGGGTTCCTACCTATTTTTGATATCAAGAAAAGAGTTTCATTTCTATGTATGGGCAACCCCAAAATTTATTGTTTTTTTTCTATTTTTGTGTGAAAATCTTAATGCGGTTCACAAAATACATCTACTTACCAGGTTTCAACATTATAGTTCTTATAGTTTCGGAAAAAAGTGGATGTGACATACGGACGGACAGACAGACAGACATGACGAATCTATAAGGGTTCCGTTTTTTGCCATTTGGCTACGGAACCCTAAAAAACATAGTTTTGTTTATTTAATTTAAATTATAAAATAATTAATTGTCATTAGAATATATTTTTCGATTAACGTAATAACTATTAAATAGATTTCAATATAAAATAAATGTGTAAATAGTACTTTTAATGGCCGCACTGCGCCGGTACTGTCCCCCTACAGGACACTCACCTGTCGCACGTGGTCCACGCTGGCCCCGGCGGCCAGCAACAGTCGCGCCACATGTTGGTGGCCGCACTGCGCCGGTACTGTCCCCCTACAGGACACTCACCTGTCGCACGTGGTCCACGCTGGCCCCGGCGGCCAGCAACAGTCGCGCCACATGTTGGTGGCCGCACTGCGCCGGTACTGTCCCCCTACAGGACACTCACCTGTCGCACGTGGTCCACGCTGGCCCCGGCGGCCAGCAACAGTCGCGCCACATGTTGGTGGCCGCACTGCGCCGGTACTGTCCCCCTACAGGACACTCACCTGTCGCACGTGGTCCACGCTGGCCCCGGCGGCCAGCAACAGTCGCGCCACATGTTGGTGGCCGCACTGCGCCGGTACTGTCCCCCTACAGGACACTCACCTGTCGCACGTGGTCCACGCTGGCCCCGGCGGCCAGCAACAGTCGCGCCACATGTTGGTGGCCGCACTGCGCCGGTACTGTCCCCCTACAGGACACTCACCTGTCGCACGTGGTCCACGCTGGCCCCGGCGGCCAGCAACAGTCGCGCCACATGTTGGTGGCCGCACTGCGCCGGTACTGTCCCCCTACAGGACACTCACCTGTCGCACGTGGTCCACGCTGGCCCCGGCGGCCAGCAACAGTCGCGCCACATGTTGGTGGCCGCACTGCGCCGGTACTGTCCCCCTACAGGACACTCACCTGTCGCACGTGGTCCACGCTGGCCCCGGCGGCCAGCAACAGTCGCGCCACATGTTGGTGGCCGCACTGCGCCGGTACTGTCCCCCTACAGGACACTCACCTGTCGCACGTGGTCCACGCTGGCCCCGGCGGCCAGCAACAGTCGCGCCACATGTTGGTGGCCGCACTGCGCCGCGATCCACAGCGGCGTGGCGCGGTCGGAGCGCGCGGCGTCGACCCGCGCGCCGCACGTCACGAGCGCGCGACACACGTCCTCGTGTCCGTTCTGAGCCGCTATGAACAGAGGACTGGCTTTGTCCTGGAACGTTTCATCGGGAGATGGTAGATGTTTGGCTCATTTATGTAGGAGCAGAGAAAGTCACCGAAGAGGAAGTTGTTCTTCGTGCTCGTAGTTGACGTAATTAGAACATAGAAAGAACTTGCAGATCCTTAAGCGCAGGAAATTATAATAAGGTAAAATTCTTGAGGTATTACAACGCCTGGAATTATAACTACAGGGCAAGGTTTCAGGGAGCAAATATCAGTCATAAAAAAGGAGGCTTGGCAGAGTTAAATTAAAAAAATCATCGCAAGTGTATAAAATCAATTTATTTTACGATAAAGTCCAAGACTAGAAAAGATAATAACTAGATTACGATATCTAGGACACAACTTACCTTCATACAGGAGTTGACATTAGCTCCCCTGCGGATGAGTTCTTCGACGACCGGGAGATGGCCGCACTGACACGCCACAAATAATGGCGTGCCGCCGTCCTGCAATATTTATGTACTGATTGTAAGATGCTCCGAGATTAAGATAAGATTGATATTAATATACAGATGGTTCAACGATGATTGTTAGTCGTTCGATGATATAACATTAAATACCCTTGACATATTTTTCGGAAAATTGTTCGAATCGGATAAGTTATAATAACTGTTCTACTATGTAGGGTATGTTTACAAAGGTTCATTGTAGAAAATTTCCTGGTTCATGGTTCATGCTTACACCCAGTGATCCACAATGAACCAATTCTCATTTTCTAATAAATTGGGATTTACTGACATCACATTGTGAAAATATAAAAAAAAACATAGGTTTCGGGGCCGCCATGTCGATTACGTTGCACCGGTTGGCCACCCTGTCTATACCATATATATAAGATTATATAAGATTGATACATTAGCAGATTGCTTACATATAGTCGTCTATATGTAAGCAATCTTCTACTGTTTTAATAGATATAAAAAACAAACCATGCTGGGCGCGTCAATCGCAGCTCCAGAGTCGAGCAGCAGTCGGGCGATGTCCAGGAAGCCACCCTGCGCCGCGAAGAACAGAGCACTCGTCCCTGTCTGCCAATGGTATATTATTTTTAGTTCGAGCAAAACTGGCGCAGTCGTAGTAGGACATAATGTATCAGCCATGTAGTACCGGATATAGAATTGGCCTGTCTATCGGAAAAGGCAAGGTATATGGAAGAATGGCGCCCGGAACTGCTGAGATCCCGAGAAGCTCTTTTTGGGATCATAAAAACTCCAAAATTCTTTGGGATAGTGTGTTTGGTCTGCGTGGTTTTTTTGTCAGTTGGAGTCCGACATAATCCATTGCTACATCCATATTCTGGATATGGGAATTATGTGACTGAGCTACTTGAGATCCCGGTTGGGGGATGAAGCACCCAAGCCGAGCCAAGATATTTTACACCGAGATTTTGTTAATAGTTGCTAACATTCAGCGAAATGTAGTAAATTCGATCTATGTATATATCTACTTTTATCATTATATTGTGAAAAAATATGTCAAAAAATTTATAAAAATAACAGTGACTACCTAAGCGAAGTTTTGAAAGAAAACTGTATGTAATATTGAAAATAAAACAAAGAAGGTAATATTATACTGTAGTTAAGTTTAGTAGAATCAATTCAAAGCAGTGAACACCTTCATATTATATCATCAAAAATGCATACCGTTCTGGAACAGGCCGGGTCGGCGCCCTGCGCCAGGAGCTCCCGGACGCACTCCGTGTGACCCATCGCAGCTGACAGGATCAATGGTGTCGTACCGTCCTGCGGACACAAGATTATATATATACTTGTACTAAAGAACGTTCCAGACTCCGCACTGTAATTGCATTATAGAATCCTCAGTTAACACTAGTTTACATTTTAGTTTAATTACTTGCATAATTACTATGTAATGCTAGCTGAAACAACCTTGGAAGAATTCTGGTAACCTTAGCTTGTATTGAACCGGCCGTAGCCCAATGGTGTTGGACTTGCGACCTTGTAGTCGCAGGTTCGATCACCACCCATTGCACTACAAACGTGAATCCAGTCGTTACGCAAGCATTTTAACTTAGCACGAGAGGTAACAAGAATTGTAGTGTGCAAGAACTTTGTAGTAATCTTTAAAAAAAACATAGTTAACGTAACACAAGCATTTTAACTTAGCACAAGGCGTTAACAACAATACTAGTAGACGGCAAAACACTGAGTGTAATCTTTAAAAAAAATACGAAGAAGATAGTCAATAAACAAAATAGATGTATACTTCAATAAACAAAATAGATAGTCAATAAACAAAATAGATGTATACTTCAATAAACAAAATAGATAGTACTATGATATTATTAGATGTAGTATTTCTAATTAGAAGATATGAAACGAACGCTTTAGTCGTCCAAGCCCATTGAGCTACCTACTTAGCTAAATAAATTCATTGCGATGGTAAATTAATAACCTTCATCAAATAATAATAAAATAAAGAATTTATTCAGTACTTAGATATATACATGTACTTGTCAGAATAACAATGTAAAAGAACAATAATTAATGGATTATTATAACATGAATAATATTCTTGATTTAAACTAGGTAACTAACAGGTAGCAGCAAATTGTAGAATATTACAGACAATATACTCCGTCTCTCCGTTTTTCATTAATTCCTCTACGCATGATAAGCCTATATTCACATTAATTATAACACAATACGTATAATTTTTAGTTTTATTACTTCAAACACTTCGAAAAAATATTGGTAACGCGCACTCCGAGACCAATCATTTAACCCACCATACCATTCATTTTTATATCAAAATAAAATGGACGCTTTTTGGAGATACTTGACCACCAATAAGCTTAATTTTAATTAGGAGCGCGCGGTTTCACCTGCGTAACTCCAGTTCCCGTGGGAACTTCATAATTAAATATAGCTTTTTTCTATGCTATTTAACACTGTGAGAATTTTTCAAATCATTCCAATAGTTCCTGGGATAATCGTGTTCAATCAAACCTAGAAACTCTTCAGCATTATATTTTATGAATAAGATAAAATATTTTCAATAAAATACATTTGCTATGGATTCATATGACATATCTCTAGCACACAGTAAATATTCTTTAAACCTCAAGTAATGTAAGTATTTAAAAACATCATATTATTTAAGTGCTTCTCCTATGTAAGTTACTATAAGCTACTTTTCAAACATCTGTAAATGCTGGTAGTATACTAATGCACCTGATTTGAATTACCATTGTATCGGGAATGTTGGGCAGTAGGTCAAGGTGATTTGACTTGTCCTTGATAACCTCGTTTAATGACACGATATGAAATATTGTAATGCTTAATACCTACAAAATTTTTACAGGAGAAACGAAATATGGTTCATGTTTTATTTTAGATCTGTTTGTAATTCTTTTATTTTTTCGGTCGGACATTATATCGTTAGCCAGGAGGCTTTTACTACGTGTTTGTAAAGATTAGTTATTTGTGTACATTACATTACAAGCCTGAGTCGTTGAAGGATATTCCGAGAAAAAAAAAATAGGTAAATTGCCATAATCACCACGCTTGGCGGATTGGTGAACGCATTAAGATGGTGAGAATCATTGAGCTGATAGATCATCATCATCATCATCAACAGCCCGTTTACGTCCACTGCTGAACATGGGCCTCCTCTTAACAGACCTTGGCAAGCCAGGACCGTAGAGGGATATTACCATAATCACCACGCTTGGCAGACGGATTGGTAATCGCAGTAAGATGTAAACTTTGAGCTAACAGATGCTGCTGCCCATCCATCAGCCATATGTCCCTTAGTCGCCTTTTACGAGACCCATGGGAGGACATAGGGGTGATCTATTCTAAGCCGAAAACCACACGAGCTGATAGATGCTGCTGCCTATTCATCTGCTGTATCTGCCTCTTAAGACATTCGTTGGAAGATACGGGATGGGCTATTCTAAGCCGGAAACCACACGGCTGCTTAATACTGTGAGTATTATTATATCTAAACTAATATTATAAAGAGGTAAAGTTTGTTAGTTTGTGCCGATGTTGGGGCTAATCTCTGGATCTACTGAACCAATTATGATAATGCTTTCACCAACAAAAGGTCACGTTATTTGTGTTAAAGTTTTAACAAATAATACCGTATACTCTAGTTCTAACGTTGTTGGTCTAAAATGACTTATAGTAAAATTATGAAAACATCAAACATAGTAACAATCGCATGTGTTGATCTTTTCATTGTTATCTCAAAAATATCTCCTCTCGTTTTGAGATAAGTAATATATCAATGTTGAATATTTTAGATAAAGTCACCTAGTAACCTACATTGAACACATCCGATTGAGATTTTTAAGGTTTTTAAGGTGTTGTGTATAATAACTACTGAGGGGACACAGCTTATATATTATATACAAGCTTATATAAAAGCGGCCGTAGCCCAATGGCTAGGGCGTCGGACTTGTAATCTTGAGGTCATCGGTTCGAACCCCACCCATTGCAATGTATGTAGAATAATAACATGAATTAGTTCACATCATACTCTCGGCCTTTGCACTCTTTTTTTAGGAACTACTTATCCACGAGGCTTTTGCTACTTTATACTTTAGCGGGCATAAAGGCGAGCAGAGCTCCAGCCTTAATAAATTGTTTAAAAACTATAAACTAAGCAGCCTGCGCAAGAGGGCGCTCCTTGTGGGGCTTGGACCTCGGCTCAGGGCGGTCGCTGGCGATTAGATTGAGGGATTAGTATTTTAGAGGGTTTTGTGCAACTGTCGCTCGACTTTACAGTTCGCGGGCCTCTTGGACTTCGGGTCTACGATGCCTTTGCACTCATCTGCTCACACAATAACCTAATCACATACACACAGTCGTAGTGTAACATAACAACTACCAATATTGGAAAATGATTAAATAAAAAATCATTAAATATAGCTACTGGTAAGACTATCATTCCTGCCATTGTCTTGCGGTCATGTGCGCCTGAGTTGTCTCCTGTTTTGACTCGCCTCTATCGTTTATCCCTGAAGACTGGTCTAGTTCCAGCATCCTGGAAGATTGCCAACGTTCAACCGATCCCCAAGAAAGGTAGTCGTGCCGACCCTGCCAACTACCGACCAATCGCAATCACCTCCATACTCTGTAAGGTTATGGAGCGTGTTTTAAACAACCGTCTCCTGGCATACCTGGAAGACAACGACTTCCTCAGTGACCGTCAATTCGGATTCCGTCGAGGCCGGTCTACTGGGGATCTTCTTGTATATGCTACTCACTTATGGAGCGAAGCCATTGAGAGACACGGTGAGGCTCTTGCCGTGTCTCTTGATATCTCTAAGGCTTTTGACAGGGTTTGGCACGCAAGTCTCATTGGTAAGCTTCCGGTTTACGGTATTGCTCCCGTACTTTGCACCTGGATTCAGGATTTCTTGAGGGGAAGGTCGATTCGAGTTGTCATTGATGGCGCCTCGTCCGATCTTCTTGGTATTAATGCCGGTGTCCCTCAGGGATCTGTTCTCTCCGCGACTCTTTTTTTGCTGCACATAAACGATCTGCTAGTTACTCCCGGTATCTTTGGGTATGCAGACGACAGCACAGTCTCGGTGAGATACTTGTCTGATGCGAAGTCGGGGTCAATGGTCCAGTCGTTCAGGGAGTCGATGATTGAGGGGGTGAACTCGATCTTGGAGGCTGTTTCCTTATGGGGTGATGCCAACCTGGTTGGGTTTAACCCCTCAAAAACACAGGCGTGTCTTTTTTCGGCGAAACGGAGTCCATTCCAACTGACTCCGACTTTCCGGAATGTCTCCGTTCCGATCAGCGACCATCTTGAGCTCCTAGGGCTTGACCTCTCTTCTAATCTAAACTTCGGTCACTACATCGAGTCCATTGCAAACACTGCAGCCAAAAAACTTGACATTCTCTCCAAGGTGAGGCGGTACTTCACATCGGAGCAGCTCTTAAGTCTTTACAGAGCTCAAGTTCGCTCCTCAATGGAATACTGTTCTCATCTTTGGGATAGGTCTGCTGGATATCAGCTGGATGCTCTGGACTCATTGGAGCGCCGAGCGAAGAGAGTCATAGGCAATAACTCACTGGTGGAGGCAAGTCTTCAGAGCCTCGAACACCGTAGACGAGTGGCCTGCCTATCAGTTTTTTATCGGTTGCATTTCGGGGAGTGTGCGGAGGTTCTACATAACCTGATACCCCCTTCACCCTTCCATCACCGGACGACTAGGCGCGGCGAGCGGTTTCACCCTTTTGTTGTAGAAGCATTAGGCATGAAGTCCACTTACCCGGCTCCCGCCAACGGCGGATCGAAGGAGTGTACGGGAGGTTTTAGTGGTGTAGGGTCCTCTCCTCGTGGTATGAGTTTAGCATACCACGCTATGGAGAGGGCGAGCTTTAATAGCAAATTTTAATATTGGCAAGTTTATTATTTATTTTTTATCTTGTTAAAACATAGCTCTTAGTCATAATCGCGGTCAAGTGTCTGTATTATTACTATGAAAGCAATATTTTATAATTTTATGTTATTTAAATTAAAATTCACGAACACAGAATACTTTTCTGGGATTAGGTAAAGACTAAGCGATCCTATGATATGTTTGTTATGTAATCCCTCATAAGGTAGGTATAATATTCAATACCACTCATGGTGTCTCTTAGCTCAACTTACTTTTTACTACTCGCTTTAATGCTAAAGTAACTAGTAAATATTTTTTTCCCGTTTAATTCTAAGAAAATGTACAAACTATTCAAAGTTAATGGGCAAAAAACGTTCCTCTTTTCATAGTAAAAGAAAAGCCATCATGAGCTCATTTCCTTTTGACGCTCAGGTCACTACGCCGACTTCAAATATAGGACGGCACTGTGAAGTTAATGGAAAATTTCAAGAAGTAGAAGAAGTGGATTTATACACGGTTTTAATGGTCCGCATGAAATTTTCATTTTCTTATTCTTTATAGAATAGCAAAATTGTTATAAAAAGCTTTTATATAAGTGTATTATCAACAACTAGCTGCGCCCCGCGGTATTACCCGCGTTACTCTGCTCCGGTGGGTCGGAGCGTGATGTTTTGTAGCCTATTTGTTAATCCAGCTTATAAACTAACCGCGTGCAAACTTTCAGCCAATTCCGTTCAGTAGTTTTAACGTGAAAGAGTAACACACATCCATCCATCCATACTTACAAACTTTCGCGTTTATAATATGAGTAGGATTGTATACTGTATAAACCATATAATAAATTATTTGTAACTATCATCCTCACATTTCTATCGGTATGCCTACAAACTTTAGGTAATGCCTTATAATATAAATATTTTCGATCATATGATTAAACAACCTTGATTTAATATCTTATGTAAGTAGGTATTTTTATCATATGTTCTGTATTTGATTGTGATTTGTTCAACTTTAAAGGCATACAATATTTAGTTTGTGAAACAAAAAATTTAAACATTGATGATCAATGTCAATAAAAATAGTCTTATATACACTTGAGAGCAATAAAATCGCACACGTTGACTTTTTGTTGTTAAAGCAGTTTTTTTCATGAATGTGAATACATATTAAAATAAAACTTACACTATTTGAATGTTTACTTCAGTACCTTTCTAATGATATCAAATACAGTGTAAAAAAGTACCCATAGGGAGTTTTAGGGCACAAAACCCAACATACGGATAAAATTACCCAATTTAGCTTAAGAAAGAATAAAAATAAAACTCAAAATGCTTGATCAAATTGTTTTTTAATAAGGTGTATTCCCTCCCCTAGCCTTGATTACAGCTCTTAATCGGTTTTTCATGGACCGTATTAATTTCACCATGAAATCTTGTGGTATGGCGTTCCACTCCTCTTCAATGGCAAGTTGAAGCTCTTGGAGGCGCGTAGTAGCAGGGCTTCTTGCTCGAACTCTTCTTTGTAGCTCATCCCAGACATGCTCATCGGATTGAGATCAGGACTACGAGCTGGCCACTCCATCGCGGTGATTCCAACGTCTTCCATGTAGTCGCAAACTAGCGACATGCGGTCTGGCGTTGTCGTGCATTAAGAGAAAATCTTCTCCCATAAGCCACGCAAGCGGCCTCACATGTTCTTCGAGCACTTCTTCGACGTATCGTGCAGCCGTCAAACTTCTCGATCTCGGGCCGGTATTCGCCGTAGTGATGAATACAATGTCAGTTTTAGTGTCCAACATTATGCCACCCCAAAACATACACGATCCACCTCCAAAAGCCACACGTTCGCTTATGCAGCATTGTGAAAATCGCTCTGATGACCTTCTGTAGACCCTAGAGCGTCCATCATGACCATGTAAAGTCATTCTGCACTCATCAGAGAACATAACAGCCCGCCATTGGTCATACGTCCAATTTAAATGTTCCCTAGCAAATTGTAGCCGGGCTTGTCGGTGAGCTGTGGTCAATTTGGGACCATTTGCTGGGCGATGTGAAGTCATTCCTGCTTCACCTAGTCTTCTTCGAACTGTCCACCGACTTATACTGACATTGCGAACTTCTCGAAGCTGTTGTTCCAGTTGAACCGCGTTCAGTTGCCGATTACTCAAAGACCTTGTCACAAGAAAGCGGTCATCACGCTCTGATGTTGTGCGTCGCCGGCCAGATCCTGGTCGCCAAATGTAGCCACCGGTCTCTTGGAACCTCTGGTATACACGACGAACAGAGTAGCGGCTCAAATTTAGCCGTCGAGCAACTTCACTTTGGTTATGGCCTGCTTCGAGCAAGGCAATAACTTGAGCGGCTTCTGCGGGCGTGGTATCCATATTTTTCCAGTAAATCCGTATGCTTCCAGTAGAGATGTTATCACGTTGACCTTCGGTATGCAACTGATTCCAATAAACCGACCTTTTTATACCTGCGGCTAAGGGTGCAAGTAGTGACAACGCAAACGCGTGAATTTGGGGAATTCGGTGTACGGTCGGTTTTTGTAAGTTACGTAAAGGTCAATGATTTTAATTTTATGTTTTTGTAAAGCTAAGCTTGTATGCTTTAATTTTGTCTAATGATTTTTACTCAATATCTTTAGATTTTAGAAAACAATCAGTAATAAACCAAATTACAAGGGGTGTGCGATTTTATTGCTCTCAAGTGTATATATAATTGTGAGTGTATTTGGTTGTCTTGCGATACATTCACGTGAAGAATAGTGGCATTTTTTTCGATGCGTTTGTATCATTGAAAATTCCGTGTCTGAACCCTACATTTTGTCTACGATTTGGCCTTAGATATATGGGGTTAGAGGAGAAAAGTATTTCAAGGGGAACCTGTCATGGATCCCCCTTAGATACCTTTGTAAACCCCATAGATACCTTTACTGATTTTGGGATATGATGAGGGGACTGGGTTGCGTGGCAGCAAACAATTTAGAGGATTAGTAGAACGTTTACTCTATACGTATTTAACGGACAATCAAATTGTCAGTTAAATAGGAACCTAAAATGCGCACGTTTAAAAATCTTTAAAGAAAAGCCATAACTATTAAATATGTTACAGTTTGTTTGTTTATTTTGTTTACTTGTACGCGCTAAAATCAGTAACTACTGGACCGATTTGAAAAAATTTTAGTATTAAATTTCCCCATTTATCGAGAAAGGCTTTAAATATGTAATCATGAAGTTCCTACGGGAACGGGAGGTACGCGCGTGAATCCGCGTGACGGAAGCTAGTCTTAAATAAACATGTTATTGATTTTGCGAATGTAAAATTTTGGATTGAATATACGTATATTTTTTAGGGAAAAGTAGTATCATATATTTTAAATAATATAGATTAAAATACATAACTAAAAGTAACTAATTAAAAATAAAACTAACTTATATACCTACTACTATTCTAAATCTCTTCTACTTGGCAAGGTTCCCAGAATGCTGGCAGCATTACCACGTTGAATGGCAATGCTTACCTGCTGTGCAAAGTAGAAACACACTTATTGTTTATGTTCAGCTCAAGATGGAATGGATTACCTACTTAAATGTTTTCACATTACCATTTGTAGTCAACATAATGCGTGTACACACAATCCCGTACCTGACTGCTCCCGCGCTGCACATCTAGCCGACTGACCATCAATAGCAGACAGTTATGGCTTCCGTCCCCATATGTGTACATCACGTACGGTATTAATATGCGATGATAGTTAACTATCGATTAACTAATTATGGGTTGTAATTAGTGGCACTTAGTCGTACTATAAGGTAAGGAGGTGTGCTCATACATATATGTATTGAGGGTCAGGTAAAAGTTAGCCTAGTATACATTACTAGCGGTCCCGCGGTTTCACAAGCGTACACCCTTTTCCCGTGGGAACCTCGTCTTAAAATACAGTGTTTGATACCCACCAGTCATGTACCGTTCTATTTGTAAAAGAATTTTGAAAGTTGGTTCTGCAGATCTAGAGAGTAGAGATTCTCTTTCCTCCGTGCCTCGGAAAGCAAGTTAAGCCGTTGGTCCCGATTGTTATAAGTTATAACAATCGGGATGTTATAACTTACTAGCTGACCCGGCAAATAGATGTTGGCCGATTCTCAGACCTACTCAATATGCTCACAAAATTTCATAAGAATCGGTCAAGCCGTTTCGGTGGAGTACGGGAACGAACATTGTGACACGAGAATTTTATACAGGGTGTCCCAAAAGATTACGTAGCTGGGAAGGGGGGTGATAGGGATGGTCACAAGGGTCACCAGAAAAATATAAAAAAATCCCTCTGGGTGTTTAAAAAAATAAATGGCATTTTTTAAAAGACTAAAAATTTTACACCTTGTGCTAACTGTACCTACAAATATGGCTGTATTTAAAAAAAATGCTGTTATGTAATCTTCAATAACAACAAGGTCATCAACATCAACATCAAAAATAACAAGGTGTAAAATTTTAAGTTTTTAAAAAAATGCCATTTTTTTTAAATACCCAGATCGGATTTTATTTTTATTTTTCTAGTGACCATTGTGTCCACCCCTGTCACCCCCTTTCCCAGCTACTTAACCTTTTGGGACACCCTGTATATAAGATAATATCATCTATAATAATCATAAATCAAGGAACGGGCAGCAGCTTTTCCTTGAGTGGTACAACATAAAACTGCAGTCACCAACCCACCTGCAAAGCGTGGTGACTGGTAAATACCCTTTCCCGTGTGGTCCCATTTCAATTTGTTCAAGTTCTGATATCAATGGCATCCATGAGAAAACCAAAAGAGTCTTAAATTGACCAAAAAACGTTTTATTTCATGTTGTATGTACCTAATTTTAACTAATGTACGCCAATATGGCGGATCACAACTAGAAGTTTTGTATATTCCCAACCTAATGTCACCTATGCGCTATGTACCACAATGTAATGACCACACAGTACAGCATATTTATTCATGTTTAATGCGTCTGTTGATATAATATTGTCAATAGGGGAGTTGATAACACTGACCGTATACCACCGCACCACCACCAACGCGATCGCCCTGAGCTGATGTCCAAGCCATGGAGCTCTTGCGCAGATTGTTTAGCTTATAGTTTTTAAACCACTTTACAAGGAATCAAATGCAAATGGAAATCATGGTCAGTAATTAGCAAATAATTCCAACGTGTGCTCTCTAATGTCATACATATGCATACACGGTAAGAGCAGGCATGCTAATCGCCGCTAGTTTTTACTCATGTGAGAGAAAAAATGTCGTTCCGCTGTAGAAACTGTGATCGCGGTAGGAAAAGCGTAAAATTGCCTACATTATAATAATGTTCATATGTTACATGACTCTCTTGAGTCGTTTGTTTAATGTTCATGTCTTTTTAAATGGCCAAATAATGTCCACGGCTGAACATGGGCCACCTCCCGAGGAAGTTTTGACATAGTCACCACGGCTGGCAGGCGGGTTGGTGACCGCAGTATTATGTAATAACATACCCAGGGAAACGCTGCTGCCCGTTCCCTGGTATACAATTTCTAACCCTCGAGGATATTCCCTCAACCAACCAGACCCGGATAGAAATCCTTGATTTACACAAATATTTCTTGTCCGGCGTGGGGATCGAAGCCATGACCACCGAGACTTACTGCAACACTAATACCACTAAGCCACTGAGATTACATCTTCATTATATTTAATTTTGTTTGCAAATCTACACTAATATTATAAAGAGGAAAGATTTGTACCTATTTTTGTATGTTTGTAACGAATAGGATCAAAAAGTATTGGGCCGATTTAAAAAATTATTTCACCATTCGAAAGCTACATTATCCACGAGTAACATAGGCTAAATTTTATTTTGGAAAAAAATAGGGTTCCGTAAGATATTTGGGTTTTTCTGACACAAGGTGTAAAAAATCAACCAGAAAAGTTACTTATTTTGCGTACGCTGCCTAAACTATAAAAGATAGAACCATAAAATGTTCTAATTAATTATAGATCTTATAAATATCTACAAAAAAGTCCGCGACACACTATACCTATCTATGTCGAGTGAGGCACAACGACCATTTTTTTATTTAGAAATCTTGATTTTTTTTTGGACTACATTTAAACGCGTTTATTTTACTCATGCTATTAATCCTTATCAAAATAAATTATTTCACCACTAAGTACAGTTTATGTAGATAATATTTGGTCTTTGAATGATTAAAATTGGACGTTTGGTTTTGAAGTTATGGCGAAATTAAAATATTACGATTTCTGCTGCACGGCCCGTTGCGAAGTCTAATAATTTTCGTGCGATTTTTTTTAGATTTCGTTCTTAAAACTACACCTACGCAAAAGTTCTTCTCAGAGCTAATCAACAGTTCTTCTCAGAGCTAAACAACAGTTCTTTTCAGAGCTTTGAAAATGCCTAAAATGCCTAATCCCTAAAATGCCTATTAATTACATCATTAATTATATTTTCATCGGACGTCAGCTGGACGTCAGCTGTCAGCTGTTACGTAAACATTGAGCTCCCATAATTTAATTGATTAAAAATAGTAAACAAGACTATATCGTGTTAAATTTGTAATTAGAGTCAAGATATCAACCCAATACGTGATGACAGTGTTATCAAGACTTATAATAAGTGAACTAAACTGAAATATTGTGAATTATACAGTGAACTATCAACAACAACAAAACTTATTAATGTGCTATTCTACATCGCAAACCAATACAAAAAAACATCTAACTTCCAATATACAGTGTTAAAAACAAAATAACCAACACTTTAAACACCAAAAACCATATTTGTAATCCAAAGTGACAGTTAAGAAAATAACTCAAAAACTGATTTGTCATTAGTTTTTGTTCTAATGGAAGCTATATCGTTTTATTTATAATAAACTGTAACACAGCGCCATCTAACGTTATAACCCAGAAAATACCACCGAAGGTTGCCATACTCTGAACAGTGTTTATAGAGTAATTAAAACAAGTGTGCAGTTATAACACTAATAGTGACATCTATTATTGGCATAAAGAATTAATATTGATTAACGTCATACAGACAGCTAATACATCGGCAATTTCAACGCATGATTAAGAAGGGCCTGTAGCCGAGCGGTTTATGAACTGGATATACGTACAAGTGTCTGTGCGTTCAAACCCCAAATCCTGCTTATCTTTTTGTGGTTAATTATATTTGGTAATAATGAACTATTTAGAAAATATTACATTCCGACGTACTCGGACAGTATCAGAACCAAATAATGATAGTTGTGAATTAATTAATCAAACAATAGATTGTACTACAAATAGTATGCCTGGTATGTCAGAAGACGAAGAAGATAATCAAATTAGTATTCTAAAAATTGAGATTGAAAATCTCAAATCTCAATTAAAAAGCGCACATCAAGAAATAGAACTGTTGTCTTTGGAAAATAATAATTTAAAGACATTGAATAGAGATCTGTCACAAAAAAATGAAGTCTTTAAAAAAGTTACGATGAGCCCTCTTAGGAAAAAGTCACAAACACCAAAATCGAAAAGAAACCATAACAACAATACTACTAACAAGGAAACACAAACTGAAGACTCCGATCGTCATACGTCCACTGCTGAAAACTCAACATCGACACCACAACTCAAAATACCACCAACTATTAAAAAACACAATATATGTATCTTAAGTAGTGAATCTTCCAATAGATTATACACAATCAGCCAGCGTACCGATTTATGTAATTTTAACGTATGTCATTACCGTATACCTACATGTGGTTTGAAGACACTTTTAAATAAAATTGAAAAAAAGGTACACGGCTTTACACATTCTGATTACTGTGTTATTTATATCGGCGAAGACGATTTCAGAAGGACAAACAATTATATAGAATTAGTAACTTTTATTCGTGAAAAACTACTTACTTTAACCCATACTAATTTTGTCATCTTATTGCCAACTTTTAAATATATGGTAAACAAAAATGTAATGTTCAATAGTAGAGTAGAAACTTTTAATAATTTAATCTACATGGATGTAGAGACCCATAAATACGCCTACATTTTGGACTCCAATTTAAACCTTCCATACACATATGAAACTTATAATCAGCGATATGGGACCTTAAACAAGAAAGGCTTAGAGATAATTGTAACTGATTTACAAGAGCTTATATCCGATGTTATCTCGATAAATACGCCCTCAGAAGTTAATTGTTCCCAAAGAATGAAAAATAACCCAACTACAGATATAGTAAGGCATAACAACTCTCAGTTTTTTCTGTAATAACCACCTGCACATTCTTCATCAAAATATAGCAGGACTTATGAACAAATCAGATTTATTAACAGTTAAATTAGAAGAACTTTTCAATAAAAAAATAAATATAGATGTTGTTTGCATATCTGAGCACTTTGTCGAATCAGGTTATGAACATTTGTTACATATACCTAATTATCACCTCGCCGCTTTCTTTTCAAGACAAGTTAAACGGGGAGGAACCTGTATTTTTGTTCGAGCGGGATTACAGTACAGGGAAAAAATAGACATAGCAAAACAATCAATTCCAGGTGTTATTGAATGTTGTGGCATAGAGCTAGTGTTGCACGATATCATAATTGTATGTGTGTATAGAATACCTAAATATAACTATACTCTGTTCTATGAAAAACTAGATAATATATTACGGAAAATCTGTACATCTACAAATAAAAAAATAATCTTAACCGGCGATTTTAACATCGATATCCTTAAAAAAAATAAAATAACGTCTGAATTTGAGAACTTTTTAGGACAGTATAATCTTAAACTATCACTAAGTCAACCAACTAGATTAAGTAGTAACTCTTGCATCGATAATTTTGCACATTCATACCGACGTGGATGTAAAGCGGAGGTAATAGATTTGGTTCTCTCAGACCATATGTCACAATTACTTAAAATACCTGTTAATAAAAAATGCATCCTAAAATTCTGGAAAATCAAAAAGCAAGACTTATCAGTTCATAATTTAACTAAGTTCAGAGACTATTTGAAATGTTTATCTTTCTTGCCAGTATATAAATCTGATGATGCTAATGAATCTTATAAACATTTTATAGACGACTTTTTAATGTTGTATAACTTATGCTTTCCAATAAAAATTGTAAAGATATATACTAATAAAAAAACAAAATGGATTTCCCGAGGAATTAAGTTATGCAGTAAAAAGCAGAGACAGTTTTTATGGGCTTATAGACTAAAACCTAACGCAAACAATAAAATCAATTTCAAAAGATATTCCTCACTTTATAGAAAAATTATAAAATTAACGCAGAAAGCCCAAAATAATTATTATATAAATAACTCGCAAAACAAGTCTAAAGCAGCATGGCAAGTAATTAAAAAATCAAAACATTGTCTACCACAAGAACCAATACAATATATAAAGAAAGATAATTTAATTCTTAATCATCCAGTTGACATTGCAGATGAATTTAATAAATATTTTATTGAATCAGTTGAAAATAATATTAAAACAAATACCACAGCAGCAAATACACAACATTATAATGAAAATCGATCATCGCAATCCTTATTTATGTTGCCTGTCACATCTGATGACATAATCAAAATTATTAGCAATCTTAAAAACACACAAACTGTTGGATATGATAATATATCAACAAAAGTCATTAAATATGTTAAGGATATAATAGCGCCGATACTTTCACATATAATTAACATGTGTATTACTGATGGCATATTCCCAAATGAACTAAAAAAAGTAATTATCAAACCCCTTTTTAAAAAAGACGATAGATCAGACATAAAAAATTATAGGCCTATTGCAAAAATCCCCGTGCTCTCAAAAATTATTGAGAAAGTAATTTATAACTCCCTATATGCATATTTTGAAAAATTTGATCTATTTTGCAATGAACAAAAAGGCTTTAGGAAAAATATAAATATAAACATGGCACTATTTGATCTGCTTTCTGGAGTTATGAAATCAATGGATAAGAGAAAACGTGTATGTGCTATATTTACAGATATGACAAAAGCATTCGATTTTGTGGATCACTCAATCTTACTCCAAAAATTATATTGTTACGGGATTAGAGGCAATGTTCTTCAACTTATAGAATCGTATTTGAGTAATAGACTCCAATATACAGAAATTACTAGAATTTGTCCAGTAACTAATTTAGAAAAAATATATATATCAAAGACACGAGAAATAAAATATGGTGTGCCTCAAGGTAGCGTCCTAGGACCCCTGCTGTTCTTGATATATATAAATGACCTTCCACAAAGCATAGGACACAAAATGGTGCTCTTTGCTGACGACAGCACAGCAATTATAGAATGCAATAATAAAATTAATTATCAACTTGACATCAATAATTCAATATCAAAAATAATCAATTGGCTTAATAATAATAATCTCGTAATTAATCTAAATAAAACCAGAATTATGCATTTCCACCAACGGACTGAAAATACACCAATTCATATTAGTTACAATAATTTATCAATAGAGGAAGCTAGTAATGCTAAGTTTTTAGGTATAACTATAGACAATAAATTGACTTGGAAGACACACGTAGAAGAAGTTTGTAAAAGGTTAAGCAAGTCAGCTTATCTTCTTTTCCAACTAGCAAAAAAAGTAAATATGGAAACCTTATTAACAGCTTATCACGGATTGGTTGCCTCAGTTTTGCGATATGGTGTTATTTTTTGGGGACAATCAACAAACAGGGAATTAGTATTTAAAATGCAAAAGAGATGTATACGGTCGATGTGTGGTTTAAAACAGACTGATAGTTGCATTCCATATTTTCAAAAACACAACATTTTACCTCTACCATCTTTATACATCTTTGAAACCGCATTATTTATAAAAAACAATGCAGACTTATTCCAAAAACTAGCTACAGAAAAGAAAATGCCAATCCGAGCTCAATATATTAACACATTATGCCATGTGAAATGTAAAACTGCACTTATGAAAAAAAGTTTTTTTGGTATTGCTCCCAAAATATATAATAAAATACCTGACAAGATAAAATGCTTGCCAGTAAAAAAATTTAAAGTCACTTTGAGGGACCTATTACTTAAAAGGTGTTATTACACATTAGATGATTTTTTTAATGATAATTTAATTTAAGTAATACAATAATTGTCTCTATTATTTTATAATATCTGATATACTGTAATTTCTCCATATTTTTTGAACATATTTGAAAATTTGTATGTCACTATTGGCAAAACATAGCGCACACTGTATAATGTAATAACATAAGATCTTTGTACACCTATGTTTGACAAATAAATAATTTTGAATTTGAATTTTGAATTTTGAATCATTAACAACTTTAACATCCACAGAAAGACAATCTGTGCAGCCTGCGGATAATGACTGCGTTGTCGATGTTTATGTCGGTGTCTGTGAATTGACCTGGGAATCATTTTGCTGACCGTGTCTTTCCTGGGTAGGCTTTTTGCAGCGGTAACCGACATCCGCACGGAGCCGCGGGCGACCGCTATCACTACATCACTACATATTATAAACAAAGTCCCCTGCCGCGTCTGTCTGTCTGTTCGCGATAAACTCAAAAACTACTACATCGATTTTCATGCGGATGTTACCAATCGATAGAACGATTCTTCCGGAAGGTTTACGTATATGATTTGTTTAGTTTATGTGTACATTTGACTAATATATATTGATATTTGTCAGAGGTGTCGGAAAAAATTAAGCCATTTGGGAGCTTTCAACGAAAACGCTGCCTAAACCCTATGAGATAATATAACAAAACAATGTATGGTGGCAAATATTCTTCTCTTTTAGATCTACAAAAAAGTCTGCGATAGCATATGTCTTTCTTTCAAGGTTAACTTGCTATATCCATTATTATATCTTAGAAAAATGATAATTTCTAATGCGGTAGTTGTAAAGCTAATCAGACGGATTCAGTATTTATCCTTATCATTTTAAATGAGTTAATATTCTTAAGCATTTCATGCAGATTATTTTACCCCTACACTATATACTTTTAATGAATAACTTAGAAGTTATCGCAAAATAACAGCGCGTGTTTTAGGTAGGCCTAATGCGATTATGCGCGCTCGATCCTTAAGAATTATAGGGCAAATTTTTTGTTTTGTGTTCGTTGTAACTATGATGGATAGATACTTGAATACCTATTTATTTAGTGTTTGTTGTATTGTTAGTCCTGAAGAGTATAGGTATTTCATACGATAAAAGTATACCCACCTACTTATTTCACTGAGTTTTAGTAGGTCATCATCATCATCAGCACGTATATCGTCCACTGCTGAACATGGGCCTCCTCCCGAGGGAGGGTATTGCCATAGTCACCACGTTTGGCAGGCGGGTTGGTGACCGCAGAATTATGTTGTAACACACAAGGAAACGCTGCTGCCCCTTCCTTGATATACGATTATTATAGATGATGTTATAACAATCGGGACCAACGGCTTAACGTGCTTTCCGAGGCACGGAGGGTAGTCCCTCAACCAACCAGACCCGGAAAGAAATCTTAGAATTTACACAAAGATTTCATGTCCGGTGTGGCGATCAAACCCACGACCTCCGAGATTTAAAGCGAGCCAATTACCGCTACGCTACGGAGGTAGGCCGAATGCGATTATGCGCGCTCGATCCTTAAGAATTATAGGGCAAATTTTTTGTTTTGTGTTCGTTGTAACTATGATGGATAGATACTTGAATACCTATTTATTTAGTGTTTGTTGTATTGTTAGTCCTGAAGAGTATAGGTATTTCATACGATAAAAGTATACCCACCTACTTATTTCACTGAGTTTTAGTAGGTACCTATATTAATTTGTTTCTGTTTGTTTTTACCAAATTTCGCCCGTTTGTTAGAGGTTTAAAGACATTATGTAGTATAATTATCAGTATTGTACCCGTGCGAAGCCGGGGCGGGTCGCTAGTATTTTATAAAATAAATCATGTTTGGTTTTAGGTCTTAGTATTGCCCGGTAGTTCGGATTATAAGTTCTCGGTTTCCCCAAAACTGGAGTTCCCCGGAGGGGTTTTAGTGAGTAAACCCTCTTCTCGTGGTATGAGTAGCGTATTAAGAATATGAGTCGCACGTAATGTATTTCCTCCCGTATAAGATCCGAACACTGAATTATTACACTTGAAATCATGCTTTTCTTAGCACGTTGCCGCGTAATTAGGTACGGTACGTGGTAGGCATATCACCTACAAGATGGGTGATATACCTACCACCTACCGTTAGTGCGAAATACTATGGCCCACTGGCATATCTCATGGACAACTACATAATAACAATCGGGTATATTCGCACACAAACAACAGACAGACAATACGTGTACAAATTCACACGTACTTACGAAACTTACTATTATGTAGATAACTATAAAGTTACTGTATAACTAGTAACTTATACAGTTAAGTATATCTTACATAATGTGCGGGAGCTGTTAATGATGAGGTGTGATGGCTGACGTAGTTGAAAGTGTGAACTTATTGTGGCGCAAGTAAGAGGCAACAGCTAGAATATAAATTCATGGCGGGGGACTTGACAAATACAAAATTCACGGATACAGAACACTTTTAGACACAGAACAGCTGTCTGGGTTTCACAAACAAAAATAGTAGTCCCGGTTGGGATTCGAACGGATACACTTCAAATAGCTTCGAAATAGATAATGATGCCATTTACGCTATTAGTCATAAAATTTCTTATAAACTAAATGAATATATCATTTAGTCCGAATAACGTCCACTGCTGAATATCTCTGGCCTCTTCCCGAGGGCAAGCTGTTGACGGCAGTATTATTTAATAATATACAGGAAAACGCTGATGTCCGTTCCCTGGCTGGTATACAATTGCTATAGAATTTGTTGTAACTTTTGGGACCAACGCCAAATAATGTCCACGGCAACTTAAAGTGCTTTCCGAGACACCGAGGATAGTCCCTCTCGACCAACTAGACCCGGAAAGAAATGTTAAATATAACACTAAGATTTCTTGACTGGCGTGGGGATCGAACCAACGACTCCCAGACTTTACAACATATTTTTTGAAATGATCGCTATTGAATACACGACTGACATGACAATCGCTTCTGCTTCTGCCCTACGAATCGGCGCAAAATTAATGATATTAGAATAGAGATCTGTCGAAAGTAGGTCATTTATTTTCTTAATAAAAGTTGAAGATTACTTTGATATAGTTACGTCTTAGGTTCATGTTTGTTATGACGCATAGTCACAGCGACAACCTCCGTAGCGTAGCGGTAATTGGCTCGCTTTAAAATGTCGGAGGTAGAGGGTTCGATCCCCATACCGGATAAGAAATCTTTGTGTAAATTCTAAGATTTCATTCCGGATCTGGGTCTGGTTGGTTGAGGGACTACCCTCCGTGCCTCGGAAAGCACGTTAAGTCGTTGGTCCCTATTGTTATAACATCATCTATAACAAACGAACCAGGGAACGGGCAGCAGCGTTTCCCCTGTGTATTACAACATAACACTGCGGTCACCAATCCGCCTGCCTAGCCCGCCATCGGGGGGAGGCCCATGTTCAGCAATGGACGTTATACGGGCTGATGATGATGATGATGATGATGATGATAGTCACAGCGGACAATATCAATGCGTAAGTTATGTAAGTGGTATAGGACTATTAAGTCTCGGAGGTAGTGGGTTCGATCTCTTTTGCTACTTCACCGGACATAAAGGCAAAGCAGTGCTAATAGCCTACATAATTGGTTTAAAAATTACAAACTAAACAGCAGGTTTTAAATGAAGAAGCGGGATTATTTCGTAGCGAACGGGACCAATGGTTTTTTGTCGTAACTGAGTGACAAGTACCCAGAATCATTAACATTTCAAATTAGTACGTACCTATGACAACCTCGGTATTTGGCTCGCTTTAAATCTCGGAGGTCGTGGGTTTGATCCCCACACCGGACAAAAAAAAATCTTTGTGTAAATTCTAAGATTTCTTTCCGGCTCTGGATGGTTGAGGGACTACCCTCCGTGCCTTGAATGCACGTTAAGCCGTTGGTCCGGATTGTTATAACATCATCTATAGCAGTCGTACACCAGGGAACGGGCAGCAGCGTTTTCTTGTATTTTACAACATACTACTGCGGTCACCAACCCGCCTGCCAAGCGTGGTGACTATGGCAAAAACGCTTCCTCTGGAGGAGGCCCATGTTCAGCATTGGACGTTGTACGAACTGAAAGAAGATGTACCTATGCCTAGATCTTTAAAACTACGCAACTATTTTAATGTGGTTTTTTTTTTAATAGATAGTGATTCAAGGGGAAGGTTAACGTGTATAATAATGGGAGCTACGCAGGTGAAACCGCGCGCGGGAAGCTAGTATGACTAGCTATACGAACGTTTTAATTGATATGACTGCACCGGTGGCTTAGCATTTATTTAGTTGCTTTTAAGATTTGGTGTTCTGGTTTCAATTCCCACCCGGGACAAATATTTGTGTGAAATACAAATAGTTTTTAGTTTTTCTTCTGTCCGCCTATTGAGTGTTTGTGAAGGCCCCTGCTATACAGGGATCAATTTCCCTAGTGCGAAAGTTCTTTTTTTAAAGTTATCTAACTATGATTTAAAAAATTATATCCATTAAAGTCCTCGGAATTCACAGCAATACATTTAAGATTAACTGCGGCATTTTTAATGAGATTTCGTAGAGTTTTTATTACCTACGACCGTAAGTACAGTCAGCATCAAAAGTTGATGACCACATTTAGATTTCCAAAACCGCTGAACACCGTATTATACCTAAATCGCTCAACATGACAAGCGCCAGAAATGAATGATTATCATAAAAGGCCATAAGTAGGTGACCATCACTTTTCAAAAGTCGCTGAACAAAATTATAGTAAAAATAGCATAACATTCTTCGTCTCTAAAGTCTCTGAACAACTTTTTGACAAAAATAGCATACCATCGTTTATCTCATAAGTCCCTGAACAAATTGAAAAAAAAATTGGGTTTAATATTTGTGTGTATTTTACAAGCTTTTATTTAACTTGCAATGTATGTATGTAATTTGTTCGGGTGGAATCTTGCAAGCATATGTATATTGCGTGACAATGCAATAATATGGTACCTTGAGCTTATCTGATGATGGAGTCGGAAGGTGGTCATAGGAACTCACTTCTGTACTGAATAAAATAGTCCAGTTTGGGCTCGTTTGTTTTGTGTTTATGAGTACCTACTTTCCATTGCATATGATGACCGGATGGCATCGACCGTGCGTGACCTGCTGTAAATAGGGTTACAAGCTTAAGTCTAAAAAGTCAAAAATTAAATAAAAATTTAAAAAAAAAATTTTTTAAACAGGCTTTTATTAAAAAATAATGCGTACTCATAGTACAATTTCAAATATCAAAATATATACATTGTAATAGCTTGAGGCACTGAAATATAGTAATGAACGCCTCAAGCTTTTATAATTTATATATATCTATACATATAATAAAACAGTAAAAAACTGTGTCTAAACATTGAATATATTAAAAAAAAAAATTGAGGGGGGTTTAGAAAAAGTAATTGAGCACGAATCCAAAAAAAAAAACTGTCTGTTTGTCTGTTTGTTTGTACACGCTAATCTTCGGAACTACTCGACGGATTTGAATGATTTTTTTGTTGTATAGGTATTAATTCTGGGTAACATAAAGACTATAATTTATCTTGGAAACTTGAACACCTGATGCAGAACCGCAACTGACCAGCCAAACTATAAGAGATACAAAAATGGTACATAGCAAAAATTGTTCCACGTGATGAGCATTTTCTGCTGAGACAATAAATTTGAAGATATGGAACACCTGATGTGGAACTCCAAGAGTCCAGCTACAGTATAACATATATAGGAACTAGCGGCCCGCCCCGGCTTCGCACGGGTGGACTTTTATACCCTACCCCTGCCCTACCCTACCCCTACCCTAACCCTACCCTACCCCTACCCTACCCTACCCTACCCCTACCCCTACCCTACCCCTACCCCTACCCTACCCCTACCCCTACCCTACCCTACGACTATCTTAGCGCTTGCATTAAGGGTGTACCAGTGGTAATGTTCCTGCTCCTCATCAGACCCTCGTCATCATGTGCAATGGAAAGTACTCCTAAACACAAAACAAACGAGCCCAAACTCGACTATCTTAGCGCTTGCATTAAGGGCGTACCAGTGGTGATGTTCCTGCTCCTCATCAAACCCCCGTCATCATGTGCAATGGAAAATACTCACTAACTCAAAACAAACGAGCCCAAACTCGAACATCTTAGCGCTTGCATTAAGGGCGTACCAGTGGTAATGTTCCTGCTCCTCATCAGACCCTCGTCATCATGTGCAATGGAAAGTGCTCATAAACCCAAAACAAACGAGCCCAAACTCGACTATCTTATTCAGTAGGTACAGGAGTTCCTATGGCCACCTTCCGACTCCATCATCAGATCAGCTCCATGGTACTATTGCATTGTCACGCGATATACATATGCTTGCAAAATTTCAGCTCAATCGGTTGAGGGTATGTGCTTCAAAATTTAGTTGCAAGATTCCACCCGAACAAATTACATGCAAAGCAAGTTAAATAAAAAAGTTCAGTAACTTTTGTTATTTTATTATGTTAAGTTATTTTTGGACATTGCCGTGATTATACTAGATAACTAAATCAAGCATTTTATATTGTTCAGTGACTTTTGTAAAACTGAATGTTATGATATTTTCGGGTATTATAACGATCAGCGATTTTTGACAAAATGGTGTTCAGTGACCTTTGACGAGTAGTGTTCAGTTAATTTTGAACTTTAATGATGTTCATTCTATACTGGCGCCTATTTCGTTCAGCGATTTATGGGTGTAAAGTTATCAGCGGTTTTGGAAATCTAAATGTGGTTATCAACTTTTGATGCTGACTGTACAATGGTTAGATATAGTATATTAACTCGAACTGCTAATAAAAAAATACAATGGCTCTAGGACGGAAATAAACTTTCTCCAATACCAGCAGTCCTCCGAACGATCGCTCCGATATCTTGGACACCAATAAATTAAGCAAAATGTATATAATATTCACTGTTTATTTGATATCGGTTTTTATTTCTATAAGCAAGTAGTGTCCGACCGAAAGATCGGTATCGGTCGAGTTTCGGCAAAAATACAAGTTACGGCTAAGTTTTGGTCTCGGCTGAAAAACCTGCCGAAACTACGACCGATACCAAAACTGCATACTTGGCAGAGAGTAGGTTACAGAGAAGGGCTGATATTTATACTTACTGGGATTCTAGTCCATTTCTGTTTTTAAAGAAGGTGGAGTGTTTTCAGTGATCCATTATTTAGTGCTGCTGAACAAATTTATTCAGACAGAAGGAGCAATCTGCGAGGCGAAAATGTTGATAAACTATTGTTTCTTACCTATAAGATTGTTTAACTATGTAATTTCATAAGAAATAACAACTATAGATACCTACTTGAAATTATTTAATTTTGTTTTTAGCTGAAGTGTCATACAAAATGACAAATTTAGTTTAGAAGACGTTAATTTGTTTTTAAGATAAAAGTGATTTATATTGTTTTGTTCATTACTTAATTAAATCATCATCATCAACAGCTGACGTCCACTGCTGAACATGGGCCTCCTCTTAACAGACCTTGGCAAGCCAGGATCGTAGAGGAATTTTGCCATAATCACCACGCTTGGCAGACGGATTGGTGATCGCAGTAAGATGTAAACCTTGAGCTAATAGATACTGCTGCCCATCCATCAGCCATATGTCCCTTAGTCGCCTTTTACGACACACATGGGAGGACATGGGGTGGTCTATTCTAAGCCGGAAACCACACGGCACACTTAATTAAATATTAAGTATAAATAACTATGACTATTGTGATATTAGGTACAACTTAAATAAGTATTTAAAGCATTATTAAATGTATGTGACATATAACAGATTCCGTGGCGTAGCAGTGTATGTCTCGCTTTTAGCCTCGGAGGTCGTGTGTTCGATCCCCACACCCGTCAAGAAAAGATGTGTAAAATCTAAGATTTCTTTTCAGGTCTGGTTGGTTGACGAACTACCCTCCGTGCCTGGGAAAGCACGTTCAACGTTATTGTTGTAGTTTATATAGAGAAGCAGTTCACAATGCTTTTTTTTAAACTTTAGTCGCATATTTACCACGACTATGGCGGCTAATCACTAGGTCGATTAGCCATCTATCTGCGCAAGAGATATAATAGTGCACAAGTGCACTCTCTATTCCTTTACTCTTTAAATCAGTGAGAGATCATGTGACCGACATCTTAACATTATTTGAGGCATGGGTGACACATCCCCAACTTCCTGAGCTCAGGCTGGTACATAGAGTTTACTCAAGACGAAATTTCTTCTTTCTTCTTATACTTATCCCCGCAACTAGGGTTGCCAGGTCGCCAAACGTAATAGCCGGACAGATCAGCTAGTTTGTCTGGACATTTGGCTAGAATGGCCAGACACCCTACGTTATTACGGATTTTGTCTCAGCATTAATAGATACTAGAAAAAGTTGTAAGTCAAGCGACCGACAACCGACACGCCTGCGGTTGGCCACGGCGCTCGCTCGTTTAGCGAAATATAAAAAGCCTAACAAAAGCCGGACAAGCCGGACACCGTTTATTTTGGCCGGACACAGCATCAAAAAGCCTAACTATGTCCGGCTTTATCCGGACGCCTGGCAACACTACCCGCAACAATCAAATAAATTCATAAAAAAAAAAGACTGTATAATTTAGGCTGATCACATATTGGCCTTGCGCGTTCCTCGAGCGTGTTTCACAATACGACAACAGCGAGGTGAATAAAATCTCTACTTACTAACTGTAGGTAAGTCAAGTTAATCACAATAGACCCCAACTCACACCGCTTACCATTAGCCCCATGACTATTGAATGAAGTACGAGTGCCCGGAGTGGTCCACCCCAACCCTCCCCTATTTGAAGTGTCAAAGGTTTTTCTAGCACCCTTAGTACCCTTGTCATCAGAGTTATAGGTTTTTTGCGAACAAAGCGTAACTTGTCAAGTAGGTACTGACACTGCTAATCTTGGGATATGAATAAAGGGAAAATGGTGATATCGTCACGTTTAATCTGAAAAAGATTTAAAGATTTGAGTATGTTTTAAGAGATTAAATGTCATACGTATATATAAGACCGTTTCGCTTCGTACCTCTAGTCACTTCGCTCAGTGAAACGGTACTGGTTTTGGTTTATAGCCAAATGTAGGCCCACTAACCTCAGAGCGATGTGGTTATGAAACGCTAGGCTCGGTTTGTTTGTTAGGAACCCAAATGGGTGAAACACTAATTGGACTGTGAACCACTAGGCTAAGAGTCGTTCGCCCCGGTACTACTAGGCTCAGAACCGTTTGGTTATGAACCACAGGGCTCAGAGCAATATAGTTAGCGTAGCCACTAGACTTAGTTTAGCTCGGAATGACCGAACAGATCCGTATGACGTGTAACCAATAGACTCAGAATAGTTTGTCGCAGCAGCACAAGGCTTAGAGCCGTATGGTTCTGAACCTCTAGGCTCAGATCCGTTAAACTCCGCACCATTAGGTTCAGAGTCGTAAAGTTCTGAACCACACTGCTCTTAGCCGTAAAGCTCTGATCCACTGGGGTCAGAACAGTAAACGCCGTTTGGCTCTAAGCTATTCGTTCAGATGGCTTAGAGCCTTTTGACTCTGAGCCACTAGTATCAGAGCCGTGTGGTTCTGGAATAGTAGAAGTAGAACCGTTTGGCACTGAACTACTAGTGTGATCTATTATTGACAGTATTCCTTTACTCTCAAAATTTAGTAGAACGACACTCCCAGCCTTTTTTTTATTTTTCACTGGCCATAACCGCGAGCAGTGCTCCGGCTTTAATAAAAGGTTTTAAAACTACAAACCAAGCAACTTGCGCAAGACGGTGCCCTCTGTGGGACTTACACCTCGGCTCAGGGGCGGCGGTCGGGCGATTGAGAAATGATAATGTTATTTTTTTTAGAGTACTACCTATTTTACGGGCCTCTCGGATATTAGGTTTACGAGGGCACTTTCCTCGCACTGCCGATAATAAGTTAATATGCCCTCGAATTACAAGCCAAACACCACCATGTTTCGGATCTACTGAAAGCCACCGCGCAGCGCTGCCAGGTGCAACTGTACGTCTGTGCGAGACTAGTATCAACTCACCCTATCCCTGGAGTCGATGTGAACCTTCCCAGTGTCCAGAAGCTGCCTCAGCCGGTCGCAGTCACCGCGCAGCGCTGCCAGGTGGAACTGTACATCTGTGCGAGACTCTTTCTGTGGACAAAAATAAGCATTTCATTTTATGTTACGGAAAACAATAATTAAAAACAAAATCTAATTACAGAATAATATAAACCCTGGCGTAAATTACAATGTCTTTACCACGTATGAAAAACAAAGTCTCGGATATTGTTTTTTAACGAGGTTTTGATCGAGTTACTTTGATCGTGGCCCGTATTAAGTCCAAAGTTAAACATGAGCATCCTGCTGAAGGATGGTGACCGCAGTATTATGTTGTAATATACAAGATTTACACTTGTTGATGTAGATGATGTTATAACAATCGGGACCAAAGGCGTAAAATGCTTTCCGAAACACGGGGGTTTTCTCAATCAACCAGACCGGTAAAGAAATCCTAAAATTTACACAAAGATTTCTGTCGGCGCGGGGATCGAACCCACGAGACTAAAAGCGAGTACAAGTAGTTAATAATATGGTATGAATACATCATCGAAGCACATTATATAACCAAAACCAAAACACATGATTAAAACGCCACGCCACGTGTCAACACCTGTAAATCAGTACGAGCGTGGCGTCGTGTCGGGTGTTCATAGTGTGGTTCTGGTCTATAGAAAACAATACATTTTAATCAACTCAACACGCGTGGCGTGTCGTCGGGTGGCGTGGCGTTTTAAAACTAAAAATATTTTGAAATTGCATGTCTGTAAAATTGATTGATGGATGGATACTATGTTTTATATTTATAATCCGAGAGCTATGACGATATTGTTTACATTAAACTATAGCAGTTCAATTTTCCCAAAAAAATGCTCTATTTACTTTCTCTGTAACTACAGGGGAAGCAAATCGAGCAAAGGTGAAGTAGCAGCTAAGATATAATAAAATATAAATGACCATATTTTGTTTTGAACAGTCAATTCGCGTGCCGTCACGGTATACTCGTTTCACAGTGTACCATAACTGTATTGATAGAGAACAAATTACAAACAATGTATGAAATAAATCTTGCCCATTCAGAAAGCGGATGTTACTTGGACAGGGGAAAGGGGGATTTTTGTTTACGGAAATTAGGTACTAACGTATTTATTAGGACGCCTAGCGTTTATTTTCGAAAAGGTAAAGTTCCTTTTAATGAAAAGTTAGGTACGATTTAGACTGCAAGGCTTGTATCGGGGGCTTTTAACAATGTGGTAAAGGAAATTGAATCGTGTAAATAGGTATAAGGTACAGTCAACAGTGACGTCCGGAACGAGCCGATACGAGCCGGTCAACGTAAATCGTACGTAAGTTAAGATTTTGCAAAAATGGGACATATATAATATTACAGTATTCATGTTTTATTCGAACACTGTACCTAACTATATCTATACTAATAAATTCAGCTGAAGAGTTTGTTTGCCTGAGTGCGCTAATCTCAGAACTATTGGTCCAATTTGATAAAATATAGGCTATATTTAATAACGAAGTAACGAAGAAGTACGAAGCGCGGGAAAAAAATCTAGTATCTTTATAAAAAAATACTTTAGCACACTTTTTTGTTGTAACTTTAGCACTCAATTGTAACTTAAGTAAACTACCAACGTTACAATACTGTAACAAAGGACTTACAAAACATAATAGTTCTACATACACCTATATTTTTTAATAATTAAAATAATAAAAACAAATCTATATTTAACAAAGCAACCTACTTTAGTAAATCATAATAACATGCATAATTTAATGATTGCAAGGTTATGAGAAGATCATTCACATTATGATAAGGAAATATATTTAGTTTGGTATCTGTTCCAGTTATTTCAGTATATCTGCAATCTACATTATATTCATTTATCTAATTGTAAACACAAGTATATGCATGATCATTGTGCCTGTAGTCCGTGGCAATAAACTTCTGCCATATTCTTAGAAGTTTATATTGTACCTGTTATCTTAAAATTATATTATGAGAATGTAAACAATTGTCATCGCATGATAGACAGACAGACGGTTTTTTTTTATTGCCTTCAGTGGAAGACGAGCAAGCGGCACACCTGATGGTAAGTGTTAACCGCTGCTCATGGACTCAAGCAATGCCAGGGAAGCAGACTGTCATTGCACAAGCCGCTGCCTACCGTGATAGGAGTGCTCTCTTTAAACCTCGTTTGAAGAAGGACATATAAGATCAAATAATGTGTAGATAGTAGTAGATACATTGTTTGTAGCTTCTTTTGTTAGATTTTGTTTTGTAATTTTGTTTCACCCGCGTAACTCCCGTTTCGGTAGGTACTTCATAATTAAATATAGCCTATAGCATTCCTCGTTAAATGGGCTATCTAACACGGAAATATTTTTTCAAAACGGACCACTAGTTCCTGAGATTAGGGCGTTCAAGCATATAAATAAACTAAAGATTTATATATTAGTATAGATAGATTTAGAATAGTTTTAAATTTGTTACTTCCTTTTTGTACATGGCCCTTAATTGTAATATTACACATCATAATAAATTCTCACATAAAATAATTTGAACCTCTGATTTTGGAGATAAAGAAATTCTTGAATTAAAAAATAAACTTCAACGTTATTTTTAGTTAGTTTACCGTTATTGTGTTTTCCTTTTTTAAATGTCTAAGCATGTAGGTATGACACGGACGTTGCACTGTTAACCTGCTCCTACGCACATTCGTATGAGGATTCATAACAAAATCCGTTATATTAAACTCTAAAACACAATTCAAGTATCACCTAATTATGTTAATGTATACGCCTTCTTTTATTTCAATTTGGAAGAATTAACGGTAACAAATATTATTATAAAAACAAATGCTTGCTCTAAATATTAATTTATTTTTGTTATTATTCACGTTAAGATATAATTAGTTACTTACGTAGACTAAATCATTTTAATTTTCAAATACATGATTTTCAAATTTTATGACGTTACTCGTCCTCGTACTCAAAGTGAAGAAGACCCAAGTTTTCATCTATGCACAATATAATTAATGAGGAACCTTTGTATATGTGTAAAAAACAAAATCTCTTATCAACCTCACTACCTACTTGTTTTACCCATTCAACTATCAAGTTCAACAATTTTTATTTTACCCAAATACAAACAAATATGAACATAATAGTTTCTCTTCGAGATCGAATCAGAAATGAGGAAATACGTCAAAGAACGCGGGTTACCGACATAGCCCAACGGATTAGTTCGTTGTAGTGGCAATGGGCAGGCCATATAGCACGGAGAACAGATGGCCGTTGGGGCCGAAAAGTTCTCGAATGGAGACCGCGGATCGGCAAGCGTAGCGTAGGAAGTCCACCTACTAAATGAACGGATGATCTGGTTAAGGCCGCGGGATCACGGTGGATGCAGGCCGCTTCTAACCGCAACAACTGGAGATCTATGAGGGAGGCCTTTTTTTTTTTTTTTTTTTTTTACGTGGTGGAAATCTTTGATAGACTTCCCACCGTCTTGAGGAAAGACGGTGGGGGAGTGTGGGACTCCTTCACTTGCACCCGGCTCTATGTAGCGAGCGAGCCGGGGCATCCGGTACCCACTAAAACCACCACGGTAGCCAGCCTCGGACGCATCTGCCGGTGGCCCTGGGGACTCGAAATGATCGACAACCAGGACCACCGCCATACGTCTAGTCTCGGATATGAGGGAGGCCTATGTCCAGAAGTGGACGTCCTACGAATGAAATGATGATGAGACAAATATGTACGATCAAAAATACAATCCAGAATTGATAAATCTTAAAAAATATTAAAAAATACCAATACTTACTTACCGTTACAAATATACATATTTATCAAACAAACACAGAACAAATGTAATTTGCGCTAGGAAACGCGATCCGGCCTCGCGGCGCGTAACGTTCCCGGCTAAATATTATATGACCGAGCTCTCCGATTACCGTGTCGAGTTGTGGACCACTGACTCCGACATTGACTTTCATGACTCAACTTGTTTAGTGATACGATACACTATTCAATTAAAATCCGTTGTATTCAGTTTAATTAAAATTTCAAGCAAAAACCATTACAACTACCCAGCATATGAAAAGATAAGCAACTATTTGCTCCTTGACGAAAAAAGGAAAGGACTGTCGATGTACATCTTTGTATTTACGTTTTCTTACACCTCCTAATCAATGGCTAGGTTGCGGGTCCTAAGGCAGTACTAGTTCCTTTATTCCCAAGACTTGGTGGGCCTTGGTGCTCATTAGGTACCATTAACAGTGAGTGCTACTGTTGATTCTAGCTTACAGGAATTGCAGTGGTAAGAGTGAGGGTGGAATTAGTCCCATTAAAAAAATATATGTTATATCCTTATATTTTTATAGCAAATTAGAGTGGTTATCCAGCAAACTTTTATTTTATTTTCAACAATTCTAGCCCAGAATTCCAACGATATCAGTCTCAAAGCTCAGCCTTATCTTAACCAACCCCATCAGCCGTAAAAGCGAATTCATGTCCCTATCGATATCTACCGTCGAACGAAAGGCACAGATTGAGTGTACTCGATCACGAAACTGATGCGTTTGTTTACCTAGGTAATGGATGAGCGCATTTACTATGTAAAACAGATAAAAGAAAAGGCAAAAATATTGCGATAGTTTCCAGTACAAGTAACATTTAGGTCGGCCATTTGTCAATATGGAGTTCGTGATCTTTGACTAAAATATGTACAAACTATTCGTTTAATGGCAAAATATCGCTTTCAAATTACAATATTTATAAAAAGGAATAAACTATAGTATCAAAATTACTGTAAAATCATTTTTGATGTTTATTATGAATTGAAAAAATCGCAGTCTTAATATTTTTGGTTTAAGTACCAAAAAAAGTGGTCGAAAAACGATGTGAATCTTGGTGTTTGAGTGAAAACAAACCAAGAAAATAATTATAGAAACCATACTACTAATACTATAAACGCCAAAGTTGTAAGAATATATGGATGTATGTTTGTTACTCTTTCACGCAAAAACTACTGAACAGATTTGACTGAAAGTTAGCACCGGGAATGTTTATAAGCTAGATAAACATATAGGCTACAAAACATCACGCCCCGATCCACTGGAGCAGAGTAACGCGGGTAGAGTAAGTTCATTTTATATTGAAATTTATATACCGTCAAGTCGACTTGTTACTTTTAGCCCTGAAGATATATTCAGGTTTTTCGTAATCCACATGTATAATTCATCCTCCGCTCCTGTCACCTCACCATATCAAGATAAATCAGATGCAGTTTGCAACAAATACAGTCAGCTGCACAAATGACTATCGCTATAATTAAATAAATATTATGTGTGAATCATAGTAATAGTTCCTTGTGTAAAATAAAACGTTGTGAGACATTACTACAAAAAAATGTATCTAACAACAGTTACACCACTTTTAAAATAAACTTGTATTCCCGCGCGTAGAACCCGTTCCCGTGGAAACCTTGACTTAAAATAACACTCACAATTAATGTGGCTATCTATTGGTTGCAGAATTTTCAAAATCGGTTCAGTACATCCAGAGATAACCCCCTACAACCTCACGAACGATTCACAAACCTTACCTGTTCATAATATTAGTATAGACACATTACTTCACACATATCTCCTAAATGTTTTTGTTGAAGAACCTTCGATTATTTTTTTTGTATCTTAGCAAACAACATACAATCAGTCTTATCTTATTATCAAATTAACATTTATAAAGAAACGAATGAAATGGACGAAAAATGTCAAAATCATTAATAGATTATAAAATAACTATGCCTTAGACATCTATTTCATATACTTATCACGCCCTATTATTTTCAAGACGGTAAAAAAGTCACCCAGTATTTACAGTTGCTAAATAATAAGTAAAATAAAGACACCATGTCTTACGATGCGTTATTTCATTTCCAGCTATCAATACAGCTGAGTGTACACTGCACCTTTCGCCTACGTGAGCACTACTGACCCGATTTTAAAGGCGTTGCGACAGAATCACCGTGTACACTGCACACAAGAGACACGGGATGCAGGAGCGTACGAGATAATGAATACTATCTTGTTGATATCGCAAAGGATTGTAGCTAGGTAGGAAGGCCTGTAGTTTTATTGTAGCACTTGTTTGTTGAAATCAAAGTAAGGAAAGGAAAATCGAATTAAATAGAAAACCAGCCAAATGCGAGTCAATATAAACACAATGCGGATACAATGACGCTAGAAAAACAGAATAAAAATTGTTGATATTTGTTATTAAAATTTCTGACCTTTTTATTAATGCAAAAATCTGCCAATTCTGCCCGAATTCGATTATTTTAATGCAAGAATCGTACTCTTGCATTCAAATTATGTATCCTTCTTTTGTTTTATTGTCACATGTTATTCCGTGTGTACATGTATTAAATAAAAAAATAAAATAAAAAGATTTCATTTTTTTTGTTGTTGGCCTGTTGTTTTAGCAGTGATATGTTTATCGAATGGAAGTGTTGGAAGGAGAAGACCATGGCGGACGTTCCACGTTCAAATCGGGGACATTGTTAAGATATACCAGGTTAGAAGTACCCTAACTGAAGGACATGCATGAGGAGATTAATGCGTGTGCCCCTATGGAAAAAGGGAGTGAATGTATGTTATGTTATGAATTTAGTTAGTTATCTATGAAGTATATTAGCAGTGTTTGTCAATTGTTCCAGTTGGTTAGGACCAGCAATACTCCTACTGTGTCATTATATACTACAGTTTGTATGTCGAATCGTTTGTTTCGCATTGAACCAAATTTACCACTTGTGTCAATATGTACAGAATAGAAACACAATGCGGATAAAAAAACAATAGGTTAGGGTTTAACCCAATAAAATGTAGTCAAACGACACAGCCTAGTATTAAAGAAGTGTAAAATAAGAAATACAGTTTTGTTGTTGTGTAAAATCAAAGTTTTTTTTTTCCGGGTCTGGTTGGTTGAGGTCTGGTTGACTCTCCGAGCCTGGGAAAACACGCTAGGCCGTTGGTCCCGAACTCGTAATTGTTATAACAATTGTATTCCAAGGAACTGGCAGTAGTGTTTCTATATGTATAACGACATAATACCTACTGCGGTTACCAACCCGCCTGCCAATCCTGGTGACTATGGCAAAACCCTCCCACAGGAGGAGGCCCATGTTCAGCAGTGGACGTTATACGGCCTGATGATGATGATGCTGATGTTGTTATAAATAAAAAACTACTGTGCCTCTTTATTCTAGTTATAAATATTATATATCGTTGCTTAAGTTCTAAACACCCACATATGTTAGAAATAATAAATTAGCGTAACAACTTGTATTTCCATTCTCTAGCACAGGGGTCTCCAAACTTTGACGCCTTAGGGCCATAACGATTTTTTCAAAATGTTTAAAGGGCCAAAACAATTTTAATTTTTCTATCCTTAACGATACTTTTTTTTTTAGACTAGTCGCAAAGTGTGCGACCATGTAATTATCATTTTGTGTTTTCTTTTTCAACTTATCACAGCAATAGTAACAACAATAAGACACGCGGGTGTCGCGGGCCAGATTGATGACACTAGTCTTAAGCTGTCGCGGGCCGGATTTGGCCCGCGGGCCGTAGATTGGAGACCTCTGCTATACCACATCGCATCAAAATGGCAAAAATACTTACGTGCTGTTAAAGCTTAAACGAAAATATTATTATACTCAATACACAGATGAGCATACACTATATAAATTAATTATGATTCAAATCTTAGCCTTTACCCAAATAGGTAAAGGCGAACGAGCAGGCCGCGGTGGCAGCGCCAACGCAAAAGTAGAACGCTACATATCACCCTGCTTCATAGAAATTAGAATGGATCACGAAAATGTGTACTTATACATTTTCGTGATCCATTCTAATTTCTGTACACTAAAATATATTCGTTATTCAAATATAATATTTGTTCAATAAATAGTTAATAATAGTAACAGTTTTATGTCATTTCCCCTAATTCGTACCAATAAAAATTAAAACCTAGCCGGGTTTGCTTCACGTCTAATATATAACTTTGCAAATTCAAAATTGTCAGAAAATAAATCATTCAGCTGTCAGACCTACCCGTAACAAAGTTACAACCGTAATTGCGCAATTTCACTGTTGATTGACAAACTTACGACCGACAAGTCACATCCACCCAATAATCAACTTGTCACTGCTAATTAAAATTATGCTAATTGAATGTCAAAAGCAATAATTAAGTCCATCCAATCGCACATAATCGCTTCCGACACCAACTTTTACTGGTTAATGTACGAAACGAGGATTTAATAAGCTATCTTACAATTAAAGTCTTGTGTAAATCGGTAGTTACTACCGTTTTGGAGATTAGGCAGAATACACGAATAAAGACAGCCGATTGGTAAATTGTGTAAGCCAATTAACTAAATAAAGACAGTAACTGGACCTTAATAATGTTGACATGCCCATCTGAGTATGTTTCGCCGGATCGTCTCAATGAGGCCGCGATGAAACCGGCAGTAGAATACCCCACTGAGTTTGTTTCGCCGGATCTTCTCAGTTGGGGCGTATTGGATCCGGTGGTAGCATAAAATCGCGTCCGACGATATACTTATGGTCTATCTAAATAATAACATACTCAAATGACTATTAAATTATAGATCTACACTAATATTATAAAGAGGAAAGATTTGTACCTATTTTTGTATGTTTGTATGTTTGTAATGAATAGGCTCAAAAAGTACTGGGCCGATTTAAAAAATTCTTTCACCAATAGAATGCTACATTTTTCCAATTTGACATAGGCTACATTTCATTTTGAAAAAAATTAGGGATCCTTGGTAAAATTTGAACAATGTAACCGAAGGTGTAGAAAAGTGATTCTTAAAATGTCTTTCGTCGAATGCGCTGCCGAAACTATTAGCGACAGAACAAAATAATGTACAACAATATTGAAGAACATCATAATGTCTACAAAAAACTCCGCGGTAGCATATGTCCAACTATTGTAGTTATGTCACTACAACAACTTTTTTCATTTTAAATATTAATGAAAATGCTAGCTAGGGTAGGGGTAGGGTAGGGTTAGGGTAGGGGTAGGGTAGGGCAGGGGTAGGGTAGGGCAGGGGTAGGGTATAAAAGTCCACCCGTGCTAAGCCGGGGCGGGCCGCTAGTAAAAAATAAAATTCTATTTTCATACCTGACAGCTTTTACGCTAAAGCTATAAAAAATCTAATACAAACTATTTATTACTATTATAACTATAATAACTAAACTAAATTAATAAATCAAATATATTATATTAATGAGCCAAATATGTTTTGACTATTTGCAAATGCCTGTAATAGGTTTACGTAAATAAAAACTTTTTTTATTTTATTTATTTTTATTTAAACAAACACATTATTACCTAATATATATATTAAGACCGTGTGGTTTCCGGCTTAGAATAGACCACCCCATGTCCTCCCATGGGTGTCGTAAAAGGCGACTAAGGGACATATGGCTGATGGATGGGCAGCAGCATCTATTAGCTCAAGGCTTACATCTTACTGCGATCACCAATCCGTCTGCCAAGCGTGGTGATTATGGCAATATCCCTCTACGATCCTGGCTTACCAAGGTCTGTTAAGAGGAGGCTCATGTTCAGCAGTGGACTTAAACGGGCTGTTGATGATGATGACGATGATATATATCAAAATATTTGGTATTTACCAGAGAGTCTCGTGAAAATCGGTATAACCGTTACTGAAATGAGTTCCGTAATTTTTTTTTAAACTAAACTGTTCCATTATCATCATCATCAAGCGGCCATAGCCGAATGGTTAGGGCGTCGGACTTGTGATCTTGAGGTCGCCGGTTCGAACCCCACCCATTGCACTACAGACGTGAACCCACTTAGCCCGATGGGTTAACAATAATACTAGTAAAATGCAAAATATTGCAAATAAACTAAAAAAAAAGAGCCATATAACGTCCACAGCTGAACATGGGCTTCCCGAGGGAACGTTTTGCTAAAGTCACCACGCTTGACAGGCGGGTTGGTGACCCCAGTATTATGCTCTAACACAAGGAAACGCTGCTGCCCGTTCCTATATGCTTGTTATATTGTTAATGTTGAGTTTTCCGAGGCACGAAGTCTGCAGTCTCTCAACCAAACAGATCCGAAAAGAAATCTTAGAAATTTCAAGAAAATTTATCGTCGGGGATCGAACCCAAGACCTCCTAAACTTATACCGCTACGCCACGGAGGTTGTTACTATTAACACATTTCAATTTCCTTTACTACAAAATGCGGCCATGACCACCATCCGGTGTGAATGTTACCTTAGCTGTCAAAAGGCAATCTCGCGTAAATACACGAAGCAGATTGATTTGAGCTCGGATAATTTTCACATAGCTAATAATTTACAAGACATGATGGAAATTGCTTAGCGGGAAGCACACCGCTATCTACCATCCGTTAGGGGAGAACAGAGTAATCATGGTGTGAACTAAATTGTGAGCCAGACCTGGAAACGCGCACATTTCTCTCATTTTCTTTTTTTGGACGGACTATGTTTTTCATGATAATCATATTAGCCTGTTGTCGTTCACTGACAGTTGCACAATACTCCCCTAAAATACTAAAAGTCATAATCCCTCAATCTCGTCGCCAGCGACCGCCCTAAGCCGAGGTCCAAGCCCCACAGAGGTCGACCTCTTGCGCAGGCGCAGGTTGCTCAGTTTGTTGTTTTTAAACCATTTATTAAGGCCGGAGCTGTGCTCGCCTTTATGCTCGGTGAAGTAGAAAAAGCCTCGGGGCTACCTACGTAAGTCCAACCGAAAAAAAAAAGTCGTTCACTGCTGAACATAGGCCTCGCGATCGATTTCCAGCGGGGACGATTGCTAGCGGCCTGCATCTACTGACTCCCTGAGACCTTTATTTGGTTGTCAGTCAATTGTTCGTGGTAATAAATTGTGGGCCTTGGAAACATGCACATTTTCTTGCAATGGTATTGTTGTGTCATTATAAATTAAATAGAACATTATGAATGAACTAAGAGCTTAAATGTCTACCTTATATTTATGTCGGTACTAACGGCCCTGTGTGGTGTCTGGCTAGCTGTGATGTCCAACCACCATATTGGAAATATTTTATGGTAACCTACTGATTTGTATTCCTAAACATTTATTAAGCTTTCAAGTACAAATCTTCAGCTAAATCTTATCAGCATATAAAGCTGAAGAGTTTGTTGGCTTGAACGCGCTAATCTCATTAACTACTGGTCCGAATTGAAACATTCTTTCAATGTTAGATACCCCATTTATCGAAGAAGTCTATAGGCTATATTTTATTGAAATTCAAATATCAATTTCATTTATTCCGTAAAAATGATTATGAAGTTCCTTCGGGAACAGAAGCTAAACGAGTGAAACCGGGCGCGAGAAACTAGTATTCAGTAAAGTTATAAACGTGAAAAGTTATGATACTCTATGATGTTTAGTGTCTGTGCTGAGATTGTAGGCAATTTGTAGTCATTGCGCATGATGAATGCAATCAGGAAAGTATACGTTTTATTACACAAAAACACAATTTAAAAAAATCTGTCTGTCGGTGTGACTCTTTGTTCCGGCTATTCTTAGTAACTTCTGCACCGATTTTGACGGGACTTTCACTCGTAGATAGCTTATTTTATAAAAGTAAAATGTATTTCGCCTAATTTCGGCAGTATTGATTTAGATGCGACTTCCATTGTTAGACAGCTTATAAAATCCTTATTTATCGCAGACGAAGTCGCAAGCAGCAGATAGTAAAGTATCGTCTTTGTCTCGTTTTTTATATTATGTGCCGTAAATAAATGCATTTTCTTCCTCTTTCTTTTTAATTAAGAATATTTGTTCCCCTAAAGGTAATCTAATTACAAGTTGATGTTTATTTTGTTAACAGTTAACCACGATGTTTCCTTTATTCTTATAAATACCCAAATCAAACACTAGGATTGCTATTTGTTGTTTTTTGAATAAATCCGTTTTCTATGTAGTTTTATTATAAGATATATTACTGAAACACTGTTTTCCCCGCGCTAAGAACATTAAATATGAATGTATGATTGCATTTTCCCCAAGAGTGTTGTGTAGGGAAATTACCTCTCAAGTATAGGCAGTTACTACACATAGCTCAGATGCATAAGGTCGTATATGCCTTTATCGTAAACTCGCATATACATCCGTCCTTATGCTTCTGAGGTCTATTTGTACATGTGTTTTTAGGATTCCGTACCCGAATGGTAAAAACGGGACCCTATTACTAAGACTTTGGTGTCTGTATGTCAGACACCAGGCTGAGTCTCAAAACCGCGAGAGACAATTAAAATTTTCACAGATGATGTATTTCTATTACCGCTATAACAACAAAATAAAATTAATATTTAAGGGGACTCTCATACAACAACCATTTTTTTGCCCGTTTTTGCTCGATTTCACTAACGGCAACAGGTACGAAACTAGAGGTACTAAACCTAAACAGACGCTTGAAAATGTTACGAAACCCTTCGCGCGCGAGTCCGAATCACTCGTGACCAGTTTTTTTTATAAACGTTACTGAAAATGAATTAATGAAAACATTTATCGATAAGCGCCACGTGACGTTTATTATTATTAAGCGGGCGCGGGAAAAAATTACAAGCATTCATTGGTTGATTAGATAGACGAAATACTGTACATATTCTAAAATAAATTAACCATTTAAATAAATATAAAATCCTAGCTGACCCGGCAGACTTCGTACTGCCTCAATCGATACATAAAAGACCTAAACATTTGTATAAAATAAACTGGGCCGTAGAGACTTCGTTTATGCGGTACTCCTACCCCTACACTACCCCTACCCTACACTAGCCCCACCCTACACTACCCCTACCCTACACTACCCCCACCCTACACTACCCCTACCCTACATTACCCCTACCCTACACTACCCCTACCCTACACTACCCCTACCCTACACTACCCCTACCCTACACCTACCCTACACCTACCCCTAATCTACCCCTACACTACCCTACACCTACCCTAAAAAATCTTAGCAAAAAAATAAAGCTCAAATTGACTCTACATTTTAGTTAGAAAACGTTTGTATGGGAAAAAGAAAAAGGCTGTTTTAAGGGGTTTTCAGGCAACTACTAATAAATTAAAAATTAATTAAAAAAACATTGTCCAGCGGACAAAATTGTGAATCTAAACCATTCCCAGATCCCCTTGAACACACACAAAAAATTTCATCAAAATCGGTCCAGACGTTTGAGAGAAGTTCAGTGACATCACACTCACAGAAGAATTATATATATAAAGATTTAAAAACTTAAAGCAAGGACTCGCGAGGACGACTACTAAACATCATTCTCCGGTTACTGTTGTTATTGCTGTTGAATGATGTGATTGATGGTCTACTGGCCATCTGATTGATTACGTGATGTCGCAAGTGTTTGATCGAGTGCAAGTCAATATTTGTACGGTGCATGCGTCATTGGATGCAATTGGTCATACAATTGAAACCGCTACTGGGTTACTGCGTTTAATATGTCATGTCATATCCTTATTTGCAACGGAGCAAAATCAAAAGCATAATATTTACATTTATATACATCTTAATAGACTGCACCGGTGGCTAATTGGTTGCGGTAGTTACTTCTGGTGTTCTGGGTTCGATTCCCGCCCGGGACAGTTATTTGTGTGAAGCACAGATAGTTGTTCTGAGTCTGCGTGTGCTTTGTTTCCGTGAAATGAATGCTTGTAAAGTCCCCACCGACGCAGATTTTTATTCACCTTTCGTTGTATGGGGCTAAAAAAAATGTTTCCATAATTTTAAAAAACCAAGTTTTCGATCTTCAATAAACATCTCTCCAGCAATTTTTGTGGCAATCGGTGCAGTAACGGCGGAGTACGAGCCTGGACGGACGGACATGACGAAACTATAAGGGTTCCATGTGGACTACGGAACCCTAGAAAAGAGCTTTGCAAGAATAATGTTCAGATTGACATATTATATCATTATGTCAGTGCGGTAGGTAGATACTACTCCAACTAACTAGTAACCTGAGCTAATTATTGTTCAATAATATTTTTAGATGGTATATCGTAGACTTTGAACTAAACGCTAGCCTATTGAAGTTGACAGTCTACTTACTCCTTATATTTTAAAAGATTCGAATGGTGTTACATAATCACAAGTAACGACAGTTAGGACCACCTGTTTAGGACGTATGCACATATTACATATTCATGTAAATAACAAAACAGTACTTAGGAGATACACACACGCACAACGCTTTCCGTCGCCTCCGACGCGGAGCAAACCGCACGGGACGGTGTTGTACGACTTTTTTATTTCTGATGGACATACGTACTTAGCCACGAGGCTTTTGCTACTTCACTGGGCATAAAAGCGAGAAGAGCTCCAGCCTTAATAAATGGTTTAAAAACTACAAACTAAGCAACCTGCGCAAGAAGGCGTCTCCTGTGGGGCTTGGACCTCGGGTCAGGGCGGTCGCTGGCGATGAGATTAAGGGATTATGACTTTTAGTATTTTAGGGGGTTTTGTGCAACTGTCGCTCTACTTTACATTTCGCGGGCCTCTCGGACTTCGGGTCTACGAGGGCATCGGATGGTTCATCCGCGCCGGACGGCGTTGTACGACGACGACAAAAAAACTTCACTTAACAGTCGGTTTATCATACTACGCATTATAAACCGCGGATTATATCTTATGTGTTTCACTCCGAGGGACGGCACGCGCATCCACGCCCATCGCGCTACGCTAGTCAAATACTGTAGCTCAGCCCTTTTACGTCCACTGCTGAACATGGGCCTCCTCTTAACAGACCTTGGCAAGCCAGGGTCGTTGAGGGATATTGCCATAATCGTTTGGCAAGCGGATTGGTGACCGCAGTAAGATGGTAAGTATCCTTGAGCTGATAGAGGCTGCTGCCCATCCATCAGCTGTATATCCCTTAGTCACCTCTTCCGACACCCATGGGAAGACTGATATATTAGAAGGTGTAAAAGGTGGTATATTTTAAGCCGGACATGACAGTTAGTGTATAAGTTAAGTAAGTAGAGCGATAGTTGCACAAAATTTCCCTAATAATCTAAGTCATAGTTACTCAATCCCCCGGCAGCGACAGAGTTCCAAGTGCCACCTCTCAACTCTTGCGCAGTTTGCTTGGTTTGTAGTTTATAAACTATTAGTAAGGCTGGAGCTCTGCTCGCCTTAATGCCCAGTGAAGTAGTAGGTAAACACTTCGATACATCGTCACCATCACAACGTCCAAAAAAAAACCTGAAGCGACAGACCGCGGTGCAGTGAGAAAACTGCCTTAGTGTAATACTCTCATCAGGTTAAACATCAATGTGATTGATGACTCTTTCGATTTGTGGCGGGATGACGGATGGGTCGAGACGGACAAGCGCCATTTTGTTTTGTTTTTTTTTTGTTTCGGACGGAAGCATTAAGAAGTTTTTGTTTTCATTCATTTCTTTTTATTGTAAAGTGGGTACCGTTAGAATATGTTGTAAGTTGTAAGCCTTTTGGCTGCTGGCAATTAGTAAGTTAAATTATTCCCTTTGTTTTCGTGGATTACAACCAACATATAAAGATTTTTATATATAGTTACGTAAGATTTTTTTGTTTGCTTGACCGCGCTAATCTCATAAACTACTGGTCCGATTTGAATAATTAAGACAACTCTCGCACTAGGGAAGCACACCCAGACACACGACAACTTTCTGTGGACAAACCTAGAATACCAGGAATCGGAAGCCACTACCATAACCATTGAGCCACCGGTGTAGTCGTGATATTAAAATTGACTTTCTTATTGTTTTACAAAAAAAAACTCTGATTAAATAGTCATACACAAACATGCTACATTGTAATTAATGTGTTTCAATTAAGTACAAAGACCGTTTTAACATAATCCGTTATCACTGTATAGTGTATACAACAATTTCACTTACAGTGATCCCGCACGCAAACAATACGTCAGTTAGGCTGACCCCACATTAGCCGTGCGCGTTAATCAAGCGTGTGATCGACGTTTTTTTTTTTTATAATTCAAAACTATAAGTGCGTTTCTCCTCAGTTTCGCCTGATGGAAAGCGACAACGAAGATGAAGATGGAGCACGCGCATTCAGTAAATGCCTATTAATTCTAGCCTTAAAGACACCCAGATTACATCGTTCCGGAAATACAGATGCCGGGAGACTGTTCCACAGTTCAGCTGTTCGCATGATGCGTGTACGCGGGATATCAACAACATATGGGTGGTAACCCTCCCTACGTCTGGTTGTCCGATGATGAAATGGAGAAGGAGGTATTGAATCGTGCTGCTTCTGGGCACATTCTCCGAAGTGCAACCTGTAAAATAAACGTTAGCTCGTACCCCGTTATCTTTATCTTTTTATTTCAGACGGACATTACGTAGTTAGGGAGGAGGCTTTTGCTACTTCACCGGGCATAATAACTCCGTCACCCATAGCCCAACCGCTGTCCGCCTAACGTTGGAGGAACGCGGCCGCCCCATGTGGGGTAAACCTAACTAACAATTAGCACTGTTTGAATTAATTAACCGGGAATTAACACCTCAATAATTACACTAAGTGAACAAAAACAGTTAACTACTTTAATGGCATTTGTTACATTGAACTGAGAATGAAGGAACAGTCAGCGTGATCGAGATTTGAAAGGATATTATTACAAGCTAGTCTGTAATAATATTAGCTCCACCCCTCAGTTATACCCGCGTTACTCTGCTGCAGTGGTTCAGAGCATGATGCTTTGCAGCCTGTATCAAGGGTTCCCTGAGAAAAAGAAAAAGAAACACCCAGACTCAGATCAATTATCTGCGGTTCATACAAATAATTGACCCGGGTGGGAATCGAACCCAGAACACTATTAGTGTCAGAAGCAACTGCTCTAACCACCGAGCCACCGGTGCAGCGAGTAGGTACAATTAATTGTTAAAACCCTTTTTCACTTCCATCATCTTATACTCAAAGGAGCAAGTAACATTACTTAAGATATACACAATTAAATCGAACAAGAGAGAACATAAACAATCGTTTACTACACTCACACATACATACACGCACACACACATACACAAATAGTCGCCTATTGTCATGTATAATTAACGTCTGTATGCTACACATTACCATTCGCCGACAAATGACTTGGACTCATTGAGAATGTGTCGATAATTAACCAAGGTGCCGATTCGAGAACTAAGAATTCGTGACCTATGTTTTCTTTAGAACATTGAGATACAAATGTATTGCTATGATGACGGCACAATAGAATCTTCTAGAAGAAATTATACTATCATGATAATGCACGGACGACGTACAAGCACGATAAATTAGATGACATCTTTATAGATTCTGTTGCACGTTTTCGCTATAATCCTATTGTTATTTAGATATCCTTCCCTACCAAAAACCACGAATCTTCAGACCGTCGCTCAAACTAGAGTCATGCTGCTAGACTGAACCGTTGCGTTGTCCCAGTGGTGAGAGTACCAGTGGGTTACTTGCTGCTACTAAGACCTGTTGTTCTGAGTTCGATTCCCTCATCATCATCATCATCAACAGCCCGTATAACGTCCACTGCTGAACATGGGCCTCCTCCCGAGAGGGAGGGTATTTGCCATAGTCACCACGCTTGACAGGCTGATTGGTAACCGCAGTAGTATGATGTACCACACAAGGAGACGCTGCTGCCCGTTCCTTGATATACGATTATTATAGATGATGTTATAACAATCGGGACTAGCTTTAACGTGCTTTCCGAGGCACGGAGGGTAGTCCCTCAACCAACCAGACCCGGATAGAATTTCCTGTCCGGTGTGGGGATTTAACCCACGACCTCCGAGATTCAAGGCGAGCCAAATACCGCTACGCTACGGAGGTTGTCAAATCAGGTTACTCTTTTACGTACCTATACGAAATGAATGTTGGACACAAGGTCTTTTAATACAAGGCATTCAAAAACTCCATGATCTATCAAACACCGTAAAGGCAATCCATAAAATAACAATCAATAATTAATATAATATAACCCTTCGTTACGCAACACGGTTCACGAGGCGGGCACGAATGACCGACCGCGCCATTTTTTGTGACGCGCGGATATAAACAACTCTCTATTTCGTTGGAACACCAAAAGCTGGCGAACAATTTGTTTTGCAAAAAAAACGGACGAGTTGTTCAGTTACAAGGGTATGACTGTGTGATGCTGATGGCATTTTGTAGTAGTATATTTTGACTGTGTGTGTGTCTAATTTACGTTGTTATATACGTACATTCAAATCTAATGTATGTATAGTTTATGTGTTCTATAGAGAACTAAAAAAAACATGTTACAAGATGACTTATTATTCTCATTCTCACCTTAAAAATGTAAAGCATTTCCAAGATGCTTGAACTAATGTTTTAAAGTCGCGAAAGTAATTTATTTATATATTTATGGATTTATATATATATTCTTAACACCCGTGTTTAATTTAAGATCGGTGGTAGAACACAAAAATATTTTTAAGAGCCCTTTTTTACCTTTTTTTTTCGCTTTGACATACTTAGTTAGCCACGAGGCTTTTGCTACTCCACCGGGCATAAAGGCGAGCAAAGCTCCAGCCTTAATAAATGGTTTAAAAACTACAAACTAAGCAACCTGCGCAAGAGGGCGCCCCCTGAGGGGCTTGGACCACGGCTCAGGGCGGTCGCTGGCGATAAGATTGAGGGATTATGACGTTTAGTATTTTAGGGGAGTTTTGTGCAACTGTCGCTCTACTTTACAGTTCGCGGGCCTCTCGGACTTCGGCTCTACGAGGGCATCGGATGGTTGTTTGCAAACTAAGGGTCAGGAGGACGAGGGTTTTTTTTACCTCTGGTTATTTATTTGAAGTAGATACCGAATTTGAACCTATCTCAATTAATTAACTAAGGGTAAAATATGAAAATCTATAAAGTAAAGGCTCGCTTTAAATCTCGGAGCCGTAACGTCAAGATTTGTTTCTGGGTTTGGTTGGTTGAGATTTTTTTTTTTTCATACGGACATATTATATTGTTGGCCCTGAGTCTTTTACTACTTCACCGGGCACAAAGGCGAGCAGAGCTCCAGGCTAGATAAATGGTTTAGTTGGTTGAATTACTATCCTCTGTTCACTGGAAAGCACGCTTGGCCTTCGCACGTCGGTCCCAATTTTTATAACGACAATAGATGTCAACAAGCGTATACCAGGGAATGGGCAGCAGCGCTTGTGCGTTACAACATAATACTGCGGTAACCAAAAAAATCGAAATCGAAAATAAAATAAAAAGCAAAAAATCCCTTCGAGCGAGATCAGAAAGAGGATAAGGCAGTGACGAAAAATAAATTAGTATATGGTCAAGTGGTTCGCCATCTCTCCTTCAATAACAACTATGTCAATTGTGCATTATTTTTTTTGTAACAATAAGGTCTTGTGCTCGTTTCTAGATTACGTCACTTAGTAGCAAAATAAAGGGTTTTAGAAAGCGTGTTACAAAGATAACATGAAATAGCGTTATGCTAAACACTTAATGTCAGGCAGAGATAGCAATAACGCGTAACGCATTAAACTCAAACAAACGGCAATGATTTATAAAAACATATTTATAATTAAAATCTTATTACAAAAGAATGAGTAAGGAAATCCAATTTCGATGCTGAATTCTATTCATAAAATTACTTTTTTATCTTTTATTAATATCACTAGCAGAGTTTTGCAGTCTACTAGTGTTATTGTCAAAATGCTTGTGTTACGAGTGGGTTCACGTCAGTAGTGCAATGGGTGGGGTCCGATCCGGCGACCTCAAGATCACAAGTCCGACGACCTAGCCATTGGGCCACGGCCGCTTAATTTGCCCCTTGATTGGCTCTAGCATTCATAATGTTTTAATTATAACTTACACTTATAATTATGTATTCTGTATCTATACTTTTTCATCATCATCATCATCAGCCTGTTGTCGTGCACTGCTGAACATAAGCCTCCCCCATCGATTTCCACGGAATGGAAACGATTGCTAGCGGCATGCATCCAATGACTCCCTGCGACCTTTATGAGGTCGTCGGTCCATCGTGCAGGCGGTCGTCCCACGCTGCGCTCGCCAGTTCGTGGTCTCCACTCGAGCAGTGTCTATACTTAATATTTCAAATATCATAAAGAGTTAACTCTTTATGATATTTGAAATTGTTTTAACAATAAAAATCCACATGATTTGTTAGTGTCAGTCTATATTTTACTCATCTACACTAATATTATAAAGAGGAAAGATTTGTACCTATTTTTATATGTTTGTAATGAATAGGCTCAAAAAGTACTGGGCTGATTTAAAAAATTCTTTCACCAATAGAATGCTACATTTTTCCAATTTGACATAGGCTACATTTCATTTTGAAAAAAATTAGGGATCCTTGGTAAAATTTGAACAATGTAACCGAAGGTGTAGAAAAATGAGTCTTAAAATGTCTTTCGTCGAATGCGCTGCCGAAACTATTAGCGATAGAACAAAATAATGTACAACAATATTGAAGAACATCATAATGTCTACAAAAAACTCCGCGGTAGCATATGTCCAACTATTGTAGTTATGTCACTACAACAACTTTTTTCATTTTAAACATTAATGAAAATGCTAACCAAATTCAAACCATGCTATTTATGTGTTTATATTAATCCTTATCCAAATAAATTATTTTATGGTCAAGACCATTTAACTACCTATAAATCTATATATATAAAAGAAAGTCGTGTTTGTTACAAAACTTATAACTCGAGAACGGCTGGACCGATTGCCATGGTTTTTGATTTGTTGGATTTGTTTCCGTCCCGAATAGCAGAATACATTTTAAAAACAAAAGAAAGTCGTGTTAGTTACACTATTTATAACTCAAGAACGGCTGAACCGATTTGGCTGAAAATTGGTAGGGAGGTAGCTAAGAACTGGGAGAAGGACATAGGATACTTTTGGGTAGGGGTAGGGTAGGGTAGGGTAGGGTAGGGTAGGGGTAGGGGTAGGGTAGGGGTAGGGTAGGGTAGGGGTAGGGTAGGGGTATGGTAGGGGTAGGGTAGGGGTAGGGTAGGGGTAGGGTAGGGTAGGTGTAGGGTAGGGTAGGGTAGGTGTAGGGTAGGGGTAGGGTAGGGGTAGGGGTAGGGTAGGGGTAGGGGTAGGGTAGGGGTAGGGTAGGAGTAGGGTAGGGTTAGGGTAGGGGTAGGGTAGGGCAGGGGTAGGGTATAAAAGTCCACCCGTGCGAAGCCGGGGCGGGCCGCTAGTCTTCTATATATATAAAAGAAAGTCGTGTTTGTTACAACACTTATAACTCGAGAACGGCTGGACCGATTGCCATGGTTTTTGATCTGTTGGATTTGTTTTCGTCCCGAATAGCAGAATACATTTTAAAAACAAAAGAAAGTCGTGTTAGTTACACTATTTATAACTCAAGAACGGCTGAACCGATTTGGCTGAAAATTGGCAGGGAGGTAGCTAAGAACTGGGAGAAGGACATAGAATACTTTTGGGTAGGGGTAGGGTATGGTAGGGTAGGGTAGGGGTAGGGTAGGGTAGGGGTAGGGTAGGGGTATGGTAGGGGTAGGGTAGGGGTAGGGTAGGGGTAGGGTAGGGTAGGGGTAGGCTAGGGTAGGTGTAGGGTAGGGGTAGGGTAGGGGTAGGGTAGGGTAGGGGTAGGGGTAGGGTAGGAGTAGGGTAGGGTTAGGGTAGGGGTAGGGTAGGGCAGGGGTAGGGTAGGGCAGGGGTAGGGTATAAAAGTCCACCCGTGCGAAGCCGGGGCGGGCCGCTAGTCTCATATAAAGAGAAAAGATTTGATTGTTAATTTGTATTGAATAGGCTCCGAAACTACTGGACCGATTTGAAAAATTCTTTCACAGTTGCAAAGCTACACTGTCGCCGGATGACATAGGCTATATTTAATTATGAAGTTCTCACGGGAACCGGAGTTACGCGGGTGAATCCGCGCGCGGGAAGCTTATTGTTGAATGAATCCGTGTCACAACACCGCTATTCCATATCAACAAACTAACTAAAGCAACCGCTTGCAATCGTAAAAGTCATCCGTAATCACAATGATCATGTACAGAATTTCACGGAACTGCAAGATTCCCACGCGAGGGGATATCAAAGAAACCATCAGAGATTAGCCACGACGACACGCGATCCACGCTGCCTATGTCAACGGTATTCGTAGCAACATGTTTACTTTCTGTCATTAGTGTAACATAGTATTGTCACACGTAATTACCTTCTCATTTCTTTCACTTGTTCGCGAAATTGTCATGGAAAAACTAGTGTTCTTTCAATGCAAAGACATATCTTTTGTCATATCTATCAAAGTAGCGATCTACATAGTATAAAACAATGTCGCTTCCCGTTGTCTGTCTGTCCCTATGTATGCTGGCTGAACCTATTGTTATAACTACAGTATTGTAAACCTAAAGGTCTACAAAAAAAGTCAGCGATAATCTATCTCTTAGGGATAACCCACAATAACCATTTTATCCTTTACTTCTTTCAAGAAATAGTGGCTTATTAACGAAGCTATTTTATGCACTACACCATTAATCCTTATTCAATTAAGTACCTATACAGTAACATTCGGTAGTTCTCCCGCAAAAATATTAGCTGCGGTAGCCTTAAGCCTAGTCTAGCTAGGCTGCCACAGTTGTCTCTTCCAGCTCGTCATGACCTAAGGCATGATGATGGAAAGTCTCAATAACAAATATAAAGTCACCGAATAAGAAAAAGTACTTTCTACAGAGAGCTAACAGCATTAAGAGGCATAAATAAATGGAGGCTATCGTTCCAACGATAAGATTAAATCTAGGTTAGACGGGCAACGATTTATATTACACGCGCATGCGGGTTTATACCCACTCATACAGCAAATTGTTACACGTGAGGGTATTTGAAGAACTGCTTCAGATTAAAAGTCAAAGTCAAAAATTATTTATTCATATACCTAGACACATTTTAAGTCATGTTCTTATGATGCGTTTCTTTCTTTTTCTACCACCAGTTGTAAACGTGGCAACTCTGAGAAGAACTGGCAACAAACTCAGAGGAATGCTTTTTGAAAATAAATTTTAAGTTACAATTATTAATAAAGCAGTGTTGTTTCAGAGCAACTCACTCCCCCGCAGTCTTGTCATTGACATAATCAGAAATTTTATAATAAGCCTTGTTTTTTTCGATGAAACGATTCGAGGTATGGTTTTGATTTTGGTATTCCAGTTTAAATTGACATATTAAATGCCGTTTAGAGTTTTTGGCTAATAGCTCTATTCTGTAGTATTATTTGGAATCAACAGAAATATAATTTGAAAAACGGTATCAGGTAAGGATAAAATTGATTTGCTGTTTTCAGATTATGACAAAACCCTTCTTCGGGAGGATTGGTTCAGCAGTGGACGTTATACAGGCTGATAATGATGATTGCAATTAAACCTTATTTTTCTTCAGAATTTTCTGTTCTTCAATCTAAAATGGTAATACCTGTCTAAATGTGTAATTTGAAAATAATCACCTTTTTCGAGAACAAACAATCAAGAATACAAGCAAGCAATTGTTTATTGCTTGCTTGTATTCTTCTTTCTAGAGCATACACTTTATTTTGACGAAGTTTCAAGTTTCATTAAATCTTATTTTATGTTTATTTAAACGCGCTAATTTCAGAAACTACTGGATCGCTTTGTAAAATTCTTTCAGTGTTATATATACTTTATTATAAAGTTCCTACGGGAACGAGAGTTACGCGGGTGAAACCGCGCGAGGGAAACTAGTACGTCCATATGTGCCAGAACTTAAACAAAAAAAAATTTACGCCACAAATGTTGTGGCGACACTAGCAGTCTCTTAGCCTCATTGATCATAAATGTAGCTCCCGGCTCCTTATCTGAACCTCCATCGACTTACAAGGAGCCGCGGCACGGTGACACATGCACTTTCACTGTTGACAACTCGCGTGCAAATATGTTTATCTGTGCAATCGCTAGAAAGTAGGCATGTTTTGTTTCTTGCTGATTGTGGCCGTAGAATCGCGCAAATTGCTCTCAGATATCTGGGTTAGATATATAGGGCTTGTAACTTCTTACTGACTAGGTTTAAAGATAATACATCATTAGTTTATATACTAGTGTTATATGTATGTATGTATGCTTTAAAGAAACAGTTATCTAGAGAGGAATTACTACAGAAAGGAGAGAAGCAGAGTGACTAAAGATATCAATGTATGCTACTAGGTTCATATAGATAAGTGGTGGGAAACTATATGTTAGTAGAAAGAACCGACCAAGTGCTAGTCGGGCTCGCGCATGAAAGGTTCCGTACTTTAAGTAAATTTTGTGCGAATAATTCAAGCGTCTACCTGTTGCAGTCAAAAATATAGAGCAAAAAATGACGATTATTTTTGTATTAAATGTTTATTTTAATTTGTTGTTATAGCGGCAAAAAAAATACGTCATCTGTGAATTTTTTTATTGTCTAGCTATCACCGTTCAGGAGATACAGTCTTGTGACAGATAGACAATAGAGTCTTATTCGCATACAGAACACTAAACAATATAGCGGACCAATGAAAATTACTAAAAATATTTTAAATGCGTCTATGTGAAATGATTTGGTCAACATGGACATGGGCCGAATTTAAATATAAGTAAATGTTAGATCATGCATATTTCTCACTAGTTAATTTCCTTCAAACTTCATCGCGTCGTTCTTATATCGCACCCACGTTCGGATTAATTGTATGCAAATAAAAGGGGTTTTATATAAGATCATGACATTCGCAAGCCGATTGCTAACGACCACGGGTCAGAAGGTGATGAGTCATGGTAGAAAGCTGCACAGTCACCGAGCATTACGTTTATTGCAAGTCAGTGGATCGCAATGAAAATTGATATGATTATACAACATCATCAATGTATGAACGGTCCGATTTTAAATATTTTTTTTAGTGATTGATAGCCTATTTATCGAGGTATTCATAGGCTATACTTCATTATAAAGTTCCTACGGGAACAGGAGCTACGCGAGTGAAACCGGGCGCGGGAAACTAGTTAATACAAAGGAAAGCGAACATTGCATTAAAGATGATCGTACTTCTACATACGGTATGTTATGATGCGAAGGAGATTACTATCAGATAATTAAGTAAATTGGCCATACATTGTTGCAGTTTCTAAAAAATAACATAAAGTAACTTTATGTCACTCACACAAATCAAATAGTTCTTAATTAGTAATTTTAAATTTAGTGTAATGATTAGACTCTCACAGGAAAAGCAATAACGTCTACCACGTTTATGATGTTGCTGTAATTAGACATTTTATGTCTGATTGTGTAAAAATGTATACAGGGTGTCCCAAAAGATTACGTAGCTGGGAAGGGGGGTGATGGGGATGGTCACAAGGGTCACCAGAAAAATATAAAAAATTCCCTCTGGGTGTTTAAAAAAATAAATGGCATTTTTTAAAAGACTAAAAATTTTACACCTTGTGCTAACTGTACCTACAAATATGGCTGTATTTAAAAAAAAATGCTGTTATGTAATCTTCAATAACAACAAGGTCATCAACATCAACATCAAAAATAACAAGGTGTAAAATTTTAAGTTTTTAAAAAAATGCCATTTTTTTTTAAATACCCAGAGCGGATTTTTTTTTATTTTTCTCGTGACCATTGTGTCCACCCCTGTCACCCCCTTTCCCAGCTACTTAATCTTTTGGGACACCCTGTATAATATTAGGTTTTCTGTAAGACTTCTGACATACAATTGCTACTTTAAAGTAACCAGTCAAATTGTTACCGAGTTAATAGCCGTTACACACGCAGATGGACAGATAGACAAGCTATTATCATCACGCATTGTTGACTGTGGACAAACGTAAAAAATGAATAAATTTGTACGCAAACAAGCAAAAAGTTTAATATAGGACATCCTATTTTACCGGTTATGATGAAATAATCTTCTGAATGCCACAAAAAGCCAATTATATTTTAGCAATTATCAAGAAATGTTTAAGTGCATAATTCCAATATATCTTCATTCAACGGAGATGAAAGAATATTTTTATAAACATAATTTTTTGCTTGAGCTTTTAATTATTAATAGATTTTCTACAAATTACTTTAAATGGACTCCTAATTCCCAATACAACACTTTCATCATCATAAATGATTAAATTGATAGTTGAAAGTGGATAAACATCATATATATTATATATTTTTATTTTATCACAATTTAATTCAAAAATAAAGACCTCTTATAAACTAAGAGTAATCGCATCCTCCAAAAGGCTTAAATTAAATTTCCTGGCTACATTATATTACCAACATTTGTTTGGTGTTCCAGAGATTTCCACCCACGATTTATGTAATAACACCTCTGAACAAAGGCCAGGTCAACGTACAGCAGGCCCAGCGAACCCAACTTTTTGTTCGACAATGCATTTAGTTGCATAATGTCCATGACGCAATGCTCCAAGGAAATCTGTGGGAATGTTTCGTGAGCGGAGATTGATTTGATTTCAACTTGTCTGATGAGTCAGCACAATGTGTTAGTGAAATCACGATTGAGAGTATAACTTTGGCTAATGTAATAATAATTTCCTTTTATAAATTATTTCACTTTAGTCTCTCATCCGTTTTGTTTGCGAACCAATTTCAAGTTTTTAGATTTAATGTCATCTGTCTTTCTTCTTGCGCGATTTGCAAGATTGGAGAATGCCTGGAGATCCGTCATACAGGTTTAGAGTAGACATGCGAAATGTAGCTCACTGAAAAGAAAGGAGAGATATAGCTCTTGTGATCAATAGAACTATATCACTCTTTTAGCTTTTAGCTCACCGAATAACTCTTTTAACTCTTTAGCTCAATTGAGTTACTTGCGAGCTACAGATCAAATCGAGCCGCACGAGGCAACTAGCTCTTTTAGCTCTTTAGCTCACCGAATAACTCTTTTAACTCTTTATCTCAATTGAGTTATTGGCGAGTTACAGATCAAATTGAGCCGCGCTACTTTACGCAAGCTAACGAGACAACTAGCTCAGTGGCTCTATGAAATCTATGTAGTTCATTTACTTAACTTATTTGCGAGCTATAGATAAAATTAGATTCATTTGGTTGTTTTGTTTTTATTACTAAATGAAAGCCAATGATTTTCCTTCATACTTGAACAGGCTTAAGGACAAGCGTGTTGGCTATGGCAAATACCCTCCCTCGGGAGGAGGCCCATGTTCAGCAGTGGACGTTATACGGGCTGCTGATGATGATGATAAGCAACCAAAACTAAACTGCGCTTAGCAATATGCGACACGAATGACACGATAATCCGCCGAAACAATTTAAGTAAATTTAAGAAAACAACGATGTTTGTTTTGTTTACAAAATGTTGACAAACTTATTCCTTAAACAACGACAATAAGAGTTATTTTACTATGACGTATTGAGCCGAAGAGTCGGTCAGTGAGTGAGCTACATGCGAAATAGTTCACCTGTTCGTCGGGGAAGATCGGGCATTGTCGGGCCGCTGTCGGCTTTTCGTCGGTATCACTCGTTACTAGAGCCGAGTCAGTGAGCCGTTGAGCTAAATGAACTAGTGAGCTATTCTGTGAACGACTGAGCTACTGGGAGCTAGATTGTGATTGAAGAGCTAGTTCAAATGTATCTCTCATTCGCGAGCTACCCATTTCTAGTTTAGAGTCTAGTAGAGACTTCAGCTCTCTCCAAAGTTCTATTTCGACATCTATGTTTGTTCTTAAAATCGCAATTTTATGTACGAACTTTGAAGAGAGAAATAAACCATATATTTTTATTTTATTATTTATTTAATTGAATAGTTTGCTGAAACCAATTTTAGAAGAGAAATTAATTCTATAATGTAAGCCAATAATGTCATTTATCCTATAATGTAGCAAATGGCTAGGGCGCTGGACTTGCGATCTTGAGGTCGCTGATCCTATCCCCATCCATTGTACTACCGTCTCAAACTCACTCGTAACACGAGCATTTTAGCTTAGCACGAGGAGTTAACAAAAATACTAGTAATGGTCAAAAACTCTGCTAGTAATCTGAAAAGAAAATGTAGCGGTAATATGAACAATATAGCTGTGCTTTCTTTTAGACACTTTTTTTTCAAAAGTTAGTTGCGTGGATCAGGACAATCAGAAATCAAGAACGATGTCAATAAACATGAACCCGTTACAAGCTTTCAAAAACAAGAAATATAAACAAATACAGTGGGAACTGGAAAGACAAGGTACTTATAAACAAAAGAAGAGTTAAAAAAGCATGGAGAAACTGCTCCAAATATACCCAAATCGAGAGCAGTCAAACCGGGTTGAGTATAGCGAATATGAACCATGCAACATATACAAAAGGTATATGACCAAGTTGCAGCCTAAAAATATGCGAGAAATTTACCGCTGCAGAAACTCTAAAAGCACACTCAATTACGGAATCTTTTCATGAGTGTCTTAACAAAAATAGCTAGCAAATTAAAATTGCCGTGTAGCAAACAAAGAGTAACACCAAACGGATATAATAATGACATGTCATTTACAGAGATAAAGACTACTTGTTTTGTTAATTAAATAATTCGAGGAAATTGCAGAGTTGTCAGGTTAATTCCAACTTGACTAGAAAAGGAATGTTCAAATGTGTTTGCACTTAATGTTTAAAAGTAACTTCAAAATAATCCTTTTAATAATTAAATAGTGGGATTCAAACATCTCGCCGTGTGGTTTAAGGCTTAAATAGACCACCACATTACTTTCTATGGGTGTCGTCAGAGTCTACTAACATACACCTGATGGGCAGCAGCATTTGTCAGCTCAACGATACTCCCATCTTACTGCGATCAACAATCTGCAAGCGTGTTGATTATGGCAATATTCCTCAAGGCTGGATACAAACGTCTGTTAAAGAGGATCTTGCGGATTGTGCCATAAATTATTCAACCATCATTAACTAAATACAATAGTAAAAAAATTTATATAAAGTAAAAAGTTATAAACCTCAACATTTAGTGTGTGAATATTTTAGAGAAAGAGACAAATAGATACACAAAACAATTTAAATGTTAAAGAATTTCCTTATTGTTGGAACATGAAACGCAAATATAGTGGAAATCAGACCATAATGACGAGTTGCGGACCAAAAATAAGAGAAATGTGATCTTAGTAATTAAAACACAGTCTTGTTATACCTTTTTCTATAACTTGTATTTCTGGTACTTTACACTACTTTGGTCCAAAACCAGTTATATGCCAGACCATATCCTTAAATATTATCACTTCGCAACACGTCAACCACAACTAGAATTTTAATAATCTTAACAACTCAGTTTCTATTTTGCTTTTATCTAATAAGTATGCCGTTTAAAATGTAGTAAAATCGTTGTCTTTATCTAGACAACAAATAAAACATGAAAAACAAGTTTTTCTAAAGCGCATTGCGTCAACGAATGCAAAAAAGACGGAGGTAGTTACGTTAAAAACGGTGGCCTTGAGATGAATGCATGCATAATGTTTTAGACGCTGATCAATTTCTACTCAGAGACCTTGACTTTCAAATGTTCCGCTCTTGATTTTGAATGTTTTGATAGTATTTTACTTGTTGCCTTTTGATATAGTTTGCTATTTAGTAGAAAGATGAATGAGTTTTAAGCAAGATTGAAAAAGGCAATGTTTAACGGAAAGGAAGCTTAAAAGTGTTTAAGTATTATATGTATTTACACTAGCGTCCCACGCGCGATGTCATCCGCGTAACTCCCGTTCCCGTAGGAACTTCATCATTAAATCGCTTATGTTACTGCTGGATTATGTAGCTTAGTAGTTGCTGAGAGTAGCACGTTCATGCAAACAAACTTTACAGCTTTATATATTAGATAATATGTACATTAGATCGCTGTGTTTCATACAGGTTCAGGCATGCTGTATACATGAACAGACCTAGTCTATTTAAAACTTGAGATTTTAGATACGAAACGTGTAACAATGATCTCAAAATAATAGCACATGAAAAGTCTAATAATCGTACAGCGTTACGTCTTAACAAATCCTTAGCTAGGATAGGTTCAACCTATTAAGGGATCAATAATTTATGAAAGGCTTTACTCGTGTAGTTCAGAAACGTAAAGCCCGCATTTTAAAGTTTAAAAATCACAATGCACAGTGCCTCACCCAGATAAAGGAATCAATTTAAAACCGAATCGTACTTTAATCTCGATAGATCGTAAACAAACCTCTCACTAAACCAATTTCATCATTCATTTTGATGATCAATGTCGTAACGTAACAACCGCGCACCCTGCGCTTGCGCAACGGTAACTAATTGTCTGCTGCAACTGCCGTTTGATTCTCGTTTCTTATGTCGTTTCCGTTTGCAATTCATTACGAGTGTTTCAAGGTTTTTGTTGTTATAAATGTTATATTATTCTAATAAGTTTTTATGTTTTCTTAAATTTATATCTATGCAACTAAATAAAATATAATCTTTGGAGTAAATTGTAAATATTATGATTTCTTATAGTGAATTGATCTATACTCATATTTCTACTACCTATTATTATAAATGAACGGATGATCTGGTTAAGGCCGCGGGATCACGGTGGATGCAGGCCGCTTCTAACCGCAGCAACTGGAGATCTATGAGGCAGGCCTATGTCCAGCAGTGGAAGTCCTACGGCTGAAATGATGATTATTATATTATAAAGAGGTAAAGTTTGTGAGGTTGTAGGAGGTAATCTCTGGAAATACTGAACCGATTTTTAACTGAATGTTTTTCATAGGCAACATTCAAAAACGATGTTTCCACGGGAACGGGATCTAGGCGGGAGAAACTGCGCAGGACAGCTATTTGTAAAATAAAATCTATACAAAGAAGTGAAGTTTATGTGTTTGTGAGGTTGTAAGGGATTATCTCTGGATCTAGTGAACCGATCTTGACAATTCTTTTAGCCATAATATTTGTGAGTGTCATAGGCCTTTTGAGAAGTATAGTGTGTTTTAAGAAGAGATTCTCACGGGAATCTTTATGGGTATGAAACCACGCGAAACACAAGTTTTAAATTATAGTAGGTTATACCTTAAGTCTTCATCATTAACCACCTGTAGGTATACCGAGTTTGGCAGGTCGATTGGTGACCGCAACAGCAAATAACCAAGGCGAATACACCACAGAGTACAGATCGTTTAATATAAAGGAACGTTTTCTTACAGAACTATAGCTACAGAAACTGTAGTAAACTGCGAATAGCTAAGCCATAATCGTAAATCCGTCCGTAGCCAACGAGCGAGAAACATTAAATTCGGTCCAGTGGTTCCAGATTAACATACACACCGATTGTATAATAATAGGTTTTGTAATAGTCTTGCTTATCTGCATTCAAATAATATACATACACTATGAAGTTATGTTAATTCTAATTTAAATATTAGAATTATAATTTCGAAGAAAAGTAAATTACTTAACGTTGTTAAAATTAGCGTATCATGTATCAATTTCATTCTATCCACAAATTGAATATTTTACTAGACTTCCCGCGCGGTTTCACCATCGTGACTCCAGTTCCCGAGGGATTCTCACAAATAAAATGAATCGCTAAATTATATGTATGTACGCACATAACTTGAGAGCGCCTTAACCAAATTGGGCTATTTTATTTTTAATTCATGAATTCAGATCTTATATACAAGGTGTAACGGAAAGGGTATATGCATGGAAAGAGAAAGGCTTCTTTGGATCATAACAAACGATATGGCAAGGGTTTCAACTCAAAATAAAATAAAATAGTCAGTATTATTTTGCAAACAAAAAATAAAAATGCGTAAGAGGTTTATTTTTACTTGCAAATAATTCGTTGACATCGAAAAGCTGATTGAGTGCTAGTAATGCATTTATTTCAATTTGAAAAGTTTGGTTTCTGGTATCTATGAATTTAAAAAAATCATAACTTCCGGACTTGTAGGGATAGGATTAAATAGCCCTTGCCATATCGTTTGTTATCATTAAAAAAAGCCTTGCTCTTTCTATGTATATACCCTTTCCGTTACACCTTGTATATTAAGTATGAGGGCGAGGTATGTATGAAAGGAAATGTTCAAAACCACACGGTATGTATCAGATTTTTTTTACGGGCGATGTCGGGCACCGACTGCTAGAAATACCTGTTATCTAACTTATTATATAAATCTGAAGAGTTTGCTAGAAAAAACCTATATGTCCGATTTGAAAAATTCTCGTAGTTAGTAATACAAACATCCATACATTCAAACTTGAATATTTAGTGTTATTACTTGTGTAGTTAAGAATAAAAGACTTGGGGGTTTTAGAGAAAATAAAATCGAAAATTGAAAACATGCCCATAACTCGATATTATATGAATTATGCTAACCGCTAGGCCCTGGGGTAGGAAGAGTGGAATAGAATCGTTGTTCTTATCCCACCTAGGTGGGAAGAGTGGCGTCAATAATCTCCCAGGTGGGATAAGAGAAACAATTTAAATCCTCTTTTTCCACCTATCCCACCTGGGAGGGAAATGTGGATTATTTTTTCCACTCTTTCCACCCAGGTGGGATGGCCAAGTGGGAAAGGTGGAATAGCCGGATTTAACGTTATCAAATGAAGTCAAAAAGTGCTTGTTTTTTATGAACGTTTGTTATGTGAAATGAGATTTTATGTTAGTTGTTACTTGTTAAATATATATTTTATTTTTTCTGTTTTGCAGTACAAAATTTACCCCATTTTCCTCAAAGAATATTGGGAATTGACATGCGGGATCTAGTCATGCAATTAGATTGCTAAGACTTAAAAGAAAATGAAATAAAAAGAAGCATGTCCGTTTTTGAGGGAAAATTTCACATTGCGCTGGTAAAACCGCGCGCGGGAAACTAGTCTAGTATCTTATAATATTCTCTTAATAATACAAACAGTAAACCATAGCAACCACAAGACACTTGCAAAATCAAGGTGGCTTAGTCTAGATACATTGCCAACTGACACAATAATATAGTGATACTGATATGTTGATTTTAAAGGTCTTTTATCTTGACGTTTCATTAGAAATAACTTATCCTGAGGCAGAATAGTATTAATATCAGTATTTCTTACAATTTCTGACATCAGAACCAATCGAAGGCCTTAGATATTTCAATTTGGACGATAAAGAAAATTGACTAAATTCCCGACTCAATTCGATGAATGAATAATATCGAATTGAGTCGGGTGTGATGTAAGTAGATTTATAAAACTGATATTTGTATTTAATCAGATAATATGCTCATTTATAGTGTTTTATTCTATAGTGAGTAATAGTGCCCCGTCGTTTTTTTTTTCGGATTGACGTACTTAGTTAGCCACCAGGCTTTTGCTACTTTACCGGGAATAAAGGCGAGCAAAGCTCCAGCCTTAATAAATGGTTTAAAAACTACAAACTAAGCAACATGCGCAAGAGGGCGCCCCATGTGGGGCTTGGGTGCCTCCTCACCGAGGACTAGGAGTAAGGAGTTCTGCTGAGCTACCAACCCCAGCCACCAGTTCACATAGTTTTCATGATAAATGGCGTTAATTATTTAATTTACCGCACTTTATTATTTGCTTGCTTTTCATCGCTCACCTGAAACAAGACGAAATGTGTGGATTAGATAACAGGTCATTCGTTCAGGTAATCATTGTTTATCTTAAAAAAGGTCTATCTATCCAGTCGGTTTGGAAATAAATCAGACACACGCACAAATAATTACATATTTTTTAAAGAATTAAAATTAAATGACTTTACAAACACTTAATTGCACTCGGATAAAGCACACCCAGATTCAGAATAACCATCCTTGGTTTACACAAATAATTTAATTAGATAAGAATCAAACCCTTAACACAGAACCCGAAGACGTTTTTAATATGGTACGCAAAAACTTAAAGAAACATACAAAAGGCCTTGACATTAAAGTAACAGTAAAAGACGTTCAGCTGTTTGGCGGTAGTGCCAAATGTTGTTGAACCATATTTCAGGGTATGCCTCAAGGTCGTGTCATGGGCACCGTCCTAACTGGTTTCGCCAGTTTGAATGTTAAGTAAGCGTTATCATGCCATATCAATCAAATATTAACTACAAAACAACATTGTTTACAACTTCTATTATTAGCGTTATCCATGTTTGGTATGGTAATGTGTTTGTTAATATGATAAATTACACTTTTTACAGCTTAGATTAACACCAAAAGTAACTTTATCTACTTTCATCATTATCATCATTTCAGCCGTAGGACGTCCACTGCCTCCCACATAGATTTCTGGTTATTACGGTTGGAGGCGGCCTGCATCCACCGTGATTCCGCGGCCTTCACCAGGTCATCCCTCTATCTCATCTTATCCACTTTCATCATCATCATCAGCCCGTATAACGTCCACTGCTGAACATAGGCCTCCACCCAAGGGAGGGTATTTGCCGTAGTCACCACGCTTGGCAGGCGGGTTGGTGAACGCAGTATTATGTTTTTACCACACAAGGAAACGCTGCTTATCTACTTTAGTGACATATAATTTGAAATTTAAAACAACGAAAAGTTGCTAATTTAAACAAAACTATAAATGATTCGTTTTATAAATATGCAAATACGTCATATCATAAAGGTACACAAGAGCACTTTAGGACATTGAATTATCATAACCGCGTTCCTGTATGAACCTGTATAATGTTTTATCTATGATATCTTTTGGATAACGAAACTTTGTAATGGTGAAAATATTTTTGATATCATATAAGTAGTTATTTTTGTCGTGCTAATTCTTACGGTTAATAATTTAATTAGGTATACATATTTTAATAGAGCAACAAACAACCGAAACCACTATACATATATCTACAAATTCTAATATTAACAAATTAAGACAAACAGTCAAACGAGCCACATTTAAAAAACTAAAGGAAGCCCGCGCAGGATATTTCAAAATAGTACAAAAAGCTTATGACCAAATTCTTTTAAACGCTTCCCGTATTAAAGTTGATATATCTAGAGCATAAGTTCGGATGTGGCATTATGCGTCAGAAACATTCGTCGTATGTGCCTTTATCGTGAACTGGCACTTACGACCAAATGCTTCTGATGATTGTGCTTCTGGAGATGGTACATAAGTCTTTATGCTTCCGAGGTGTAGTTATAATAAGCGATTAGTCGGATCAAAGTTATGTGTTGAATGTGTGAATGTGAACGGGATGTGAGTGATGGCATATTGGCGCGCTAGATATTAACCTATTTATTACGTACGAGATGAATTAGGAGCATACTCGATTTATTTTCAGTGAAGGTATAGGATTAACATGTTAACATCATAACTAGATATAGCCTATGCTTCTCAGGGATAATGAAGAGTTCTAATGTTGAATTTTTTTAAAGTATTTTCGTAACAAACATACTTAAATACAAATCTTTCGTTTTTATAATATGAGTATAGATATAGACAAAATAGGCATATTTTTATTTTGTTTGCCTGTTGAACTGTCCATGTATTCCGTCTAATCTCTTAAACCGTAATACCGATTTAAACATGTACCTAGTTAATTGTTCGATAGCTTATAATATCCTTATTCAACGTGGACAAAGCCACAAGCCGGAGTTAGTTATTAATTCAAACACATCTGAGAATTATGAAAGCAAGTCTATATAAATGGCGGGTAAAAGTTTATATTTTTAAAGTGACTCAGCAAATAATCGTACATTAATGGATGTCGTCTCAGGCATCATAAAGATTATAACGATGTGGATAGTTTATTCTAGACATTTCTAATGTAACGTAATGACTGAGTACCTAATGATGATGAGCGATCATTATGTTGCTAATAAAAAAGCACTATCCGAGATTAATGTACAACACTAGCTTCCCGCACGCGGTTTTACCCGCGTAACTCCCGTTCCCGTAGAACTTCATTATAAAATATAGCCTATGTCACTCAGGGTGAATGTAGCTTTCGAATGGTGAAATAATTTTTGAAAGTGGCACAGTAGTATTGAGTTTATTCATTACAAACATACACTCACACAAAAATTCAAATCTTTCCTCTTTATAATATTAGTGTAGACTAACTCCGGCTTGTGGCTTTGTCCGCGTAAAATAAGGATATTACAAGCTATCGAACAATTACATTAATTACTTTTTCTTCCATACTCCCCTATTAGCCGCCATCTCGACAGTCACCCCCTTTCTAACTATATCATAGTTCACACAGTCCATCCACCATTTCTTTGGTCTCCCTCCCTCTACTCTTATAGCCATCGACATTCATACTCAATACTTCCCTCAAGACATTTTCCTCATATCTACGGAGATAGGGCTATCTAACACTGAAATAATTTTTCAAATAGGTCCAGTAGTTCTTGAGATTAAAGATGTTCAAGTTAACTTTCAGCTCACAGCCCACCCTTTATCGAGGAAGCCTGTAGGCTTTATTAAATTAATTAAATGAACTATATTTAATGAAGAAGTTACGCGGGTAAAAACTGCGAGCGGGATGCTTATCTATAGTAATATTATAAAGAGGAAAAGTTTGTATTTTTGTTTCGAATAAACCCAAAAACTACTGAACGGCTTTCGATAATTCTTTCAACATTAGAATATGCTACATTATCCCTGAGTAACACAGGCTATAAAAGTCCACCCGTGCGAAGACGGGACGGGCAGCTAGTCTCAAATAAAATTATACCTCATTAGTCGCTTAGTATAGAACGGCAAGATTGCGTGTACAAATACTAAAAGAATTTAATATCATATACCTCTTTTTTTTACCGTTTTCTTTTTACTTTACTTGTAGCAGCTAACTAACAAATAAATTTTACTTTTTTCATCTAAAATATTGTGTTATTTTATTTAGTTGTACAATAATTGTTAAATTAGTCATTGGTGTCATTTCAATTAACTTTATAGGTACAATATATTGTTTATTACCTACATAGTTTTTATGGCATTCTTATACAATGACTAGCTACCGTTCCCGTAGAAACTTCATAATTAAATGTTGCCATCCTCGATAAATGGGCTACATATCCCTGAAATATTTTTTTTAAATCGGACCTGTAGTTCCTGATTTTAGCGCGTTCAAGCAAACAAACAAACGAACAAACTGTTCAGCTATGATATTAGTGTAGATAAACTTCAGAACTTTAATGAGTCGGAATCAGAATCGTAAATAGTCTGCAAAATATTTATGATTACTTAAACTTTCGACGTCATTCCAACCTCTGATATTTATGAATCAGTGGTTCCCAACTTTAACCAGGGGTCTTCAAACTTTGAAGCCTTAGGGCCTTAATACTTTTTCAGAATATTCTAAGGGCCAAAACATCTTAATTTTTTCTGTCATTAACTTATTCATATTTCTAGACTAGTCGCTAATTGCGTGATCGAGAAATATAATTTTTAAAAAACAAAAAAATAAGAAACAAACATATTTATTTTGTGTTTTCTTCTTAACTTAACTATAGGACATAGGCAGTCGCGGACCAGATTGAGACACTAGTCTTAAGGACTCGCGTAGTTAGGAGACCCCTGGTCTAGACAAACAATTTGTAAAATGGTCTTCCATCCTTTAAAGTTCGGACTACTGTTTGCTACAGACTACCTGTTTCGCTTAATCACTTTAAAATGAAAATAGCATTGAAGTAACTGTACTACAATGACTTTTCTAGCCTATGTTCAGTAAAAACATATTTTGCTGCCACGCAATATTTTTCGGTTAGCTTCAGGGCCACTTCCTGTGCTTCCAGGGCCCACCAGTGATCCGCGGACTACTGGTTGAGAACCAGTGATATAAATAAACCAATGAGCATAATTCATAATTGGTTTTGACGTTTACAAAACCTGTACTTCCCCAATGACGTAATAGATATGCCAATACTTCCAAATGCAACTTTGTGGAGATATTTGTCGAGTAATGTTAAACATCTATACTTCTATACTAATATATAAAGCTAAAGAGTTTGAAAGTGCAAATCTCGGGAACTACCGGTCCGATTGTAAAAATTCTTCCAGATTTAAATAGTTCATTTATTGAGGAAAGCTATAGGCTATATTATGAACTTTCAAAAGGATTACGGGAGTCACGCGGGTGAAACCGCGTGCGGGAAGCTAGTACAAATCCTACTAATATTATAAACGCGAATGTTCGTAAGTATGGATGGATGGATGTTTGTTACTCTTTCACGCAAAAACTACTGAATGGTTTGGCTGAAAGTTTGCACGCGGATAGTTTATAAGCTGAATTTACATATAGGCTACAAAATATCACGCTCCGACCCACAGAAGCAGAGTGACGCGGGTAAAACCAAGGGGCGCGGTTTTTTTATTTGCTTGAACGCGCTAATCTCAGGCAATACTAGTCCGATTAGAAAAAAACTATTTCAGTGTCAGATAACCGATTTATCGAGAAAAGCTATTGACTTTATTTTATTCTAAAGTTCCCACGGGTACGGGAGATACATGGGTGAAACCATGCGTGGGAAGCTAGTTTTACTTTTCCACACCATAATTAAATAAATTTTGTTATTTATGTCATAAAACGGAACTGCTAAGTTGATGAATTGATAATAAAATTAATTGCGGACTTTGAGTGGATTGCCTTGAAGATTTAATTTAAGATCTCCATCATAAAACTTGACGAATGTTTAATTACTTCAAAATTATTTTGTTTGTCGTTTTAATTTTAGATATTAAACTGGGCGCTCCAACTTCATCCCCGTAAAATAAGGATTTCATAAGCTATCTTACAATAAAAGTTCTATATAAATCGGTACTACCGTTTTGGAGATTATGCGTAATACACTGAAAAACAGACACGGACAGGCTAATTCTTACTTTAAGTCTAGGAAGTCTTGGATTTAATATCCATGCCCGACACTAAATATTTGTGTAAAATCTAAAATTTATCTTCGGGTGCTTTTGGTTGAAGGGCTACCCTCCATTCACAGGAAAAAACCGTTGATTCCGATTATATCATCAACCATAATACACGTATACCAGGGAACGGACAGCAGCGATTCTCTATATGTTTCGACATAGCACTGCTGCACTGCGGTCACCCAACGACTACGACAAAACCCTCCCTCGGGAGGTCCATGTCCTGCAGTCGACGTTATACGGGCTCATGATGATGTTACAGCGAGATAGCTTCTCTATATTCTCTGTGTTACTATTCCTCTCTCAAACAATTACCTTATTATTATTCCAGTACGTATTCCGGAACTCATCTCGTCCCTCACAAATAGCTTGACGACTGTTCTTATTTGTATTCGCACTATAAATCTGCCCCATGCCTGCCGAACTTTATTTTTGCAGCTTTGCAATAATAACGGCTCAATTCAAAAACAGTAATTTTGGGGAAATGGTATATATATATTTTGATTTCTGACATTAAGATATTTTTTCCCACATTTAGTCTTTTTGAATTGTGTCGTTGTTCTCGCAAAGCAGCGATTATGTAATAAAAATTTGGTCTTAATAATTATGACACTCACACATAATGTGCCTTTCTATTGGTAAAATTATATTCAAAATCAGTTTTTTTTATGTAGGACCTATGTAGTTAGCCCCGAGGCTTTTGCTACTTTACCGGGCATAAAGGCGCCTAGAGCTCCAGCCTAGATAAATGGTTATTCACTACAAACTAAGCAAGCTGCGCAAGATGGCGTCACCTGTAGGACTTGGACCTCGGCTCAGGGCGGCCACTGACGGGGAGATTGAGGGATTAATAAAATTCAGAGATGACAACCTCATAAACTTGTAAACATAACCTCTTTATATCTTAAGAACGTAAGTATGCCAAGCGAGGTGACTATAGCAATAACCACTTCGGGCAGTAATCATATACTCCATAATAGTGTAATACAGCGTAAGTGATAAAAGCAAATAAGGTTGAAGATCAAATGTAACAAATTTATTTTTGCCCTTTATTACACAAATAAAGATATTCTTCACGAATAAAATTACACCTCATTAGGCACTGTTAAGATTTCTACCAACTTATTGATTTATGAATACATACACACAGAATATATAAATACAACAAGACAGACTAACAGCAATGTACAAAGGTACTACTTATTTCTTAAGCAATCTCTTCTAGTAGACCTGCGACGAGAAGTCAGAAGTAGAAAAAATTAAAAGCGTGTAGGTAGATACACATACATACAGTAACTATATGTTAGTATACATACAATATAATCATAAACTACATACTATAGGTATATGAATACATACTTATATTCGTTTCGTATAATATGTTATGTTACGAAGAGGAGAGATAATATTCTTCCAACTCAATAACTTTCATTAAACAAAAAGTTGTCAGTTTATGTTTATATTTACCATTATTGAGATTCGTGTCCATTCTAATTAAGTATCAGTTCATTGATCAAACGAACAGATTATAATTCTGCATTATTCATGAATCAATAATAATTAATGTATGCAAACAAATTCATTAGATTGTCGAATTACTTCATCAAGGTCGTCTGACAAACCTTGATCATATTCCAGGTAAAATTATTGAGAAAGGAAAGTGATGGATGACTGCTTATGGGTAAGGTAAATACTTAATATTAATGGATAGTTTTAGCAAATAACGAGTTATTTACTAAGCTTTTGTTAAGTTATAAACTAAACGTACCCGTTCGACCCATGTAACTTATGTTTTATGTGAACCGATGACTATATTTAAAGAATAATAGACTATAATTGGATCTGTCAAGTTTAAATTTACTGGAACCTGGAACGAAAAAAAGTATTAATAAATTATCATTATAAATAACTTTCCGCGCGCGATACACCCGTGTTATTCTCGTACCCATAGAAAATCAGAATTAAATAGCCTTCCTCAATAAATGGTCTATCTAGAACTGTAATTTTTTTTTATCGGTCCCATAGTTTCTGAGATTAGCAGGTTCAAGCAACCTCTTCAACTTTATATATTAAGTATAGATATAGATATTAGCATAATTATATCGATAAGTCCATGGCTGAATTGGTTAAATGTAAGATATCCGCCATTTGAGACGTAGCTGGGGGTCACAGACGACGAAGATATTCACCACCAATGCCAAGACCATTGAACTGGACAATCCAATGTTTCAAATACAAATCAATAACTTACCTATTACGTACTGATATTATTTACTCATATCTATATGTATACTAATATATAAAGCTGAAGAGTTTGTTTGCTTTAACGCGCTAATCTCAGACACTACTGGACCGATGTGAAAAATTCCTTCAATGTAAGGTAGCCCATTTATTGAGGAAGACTATAGTCTATTTTTAATTATGAAGTTCCCACGGGAACGGGAGCTACGCAGGTAAAACCGCGCGCGGGAAGCTAGTTTGCAATAAGAGCCGCTAGTCTAAGCAGAAATGAAGCATCTATTTGTATCAAACTTACAATAAATAATTAAAAAATGATAAGTACACTTAAATTTAGAATAGTCAATGTTCCGAATAGGTTTGATTCGTTATACTTCTTCAACAATATCCCACAAGACAAGAATATCAAAACAAGACATTTCCACACCAACTCAGTTTTATATTAACATAGTGCAGTCTATCAAACGCCTTTCTAAGATCACAAAACCAACAGGAGCTTTTAACTGTAGTCTATCCAAACATTACGGCATGGAAACCGTAAAAGGGTATCAGACGGGTCGATACAATGCGGCAGACGGCTTTCATTCAGGTTTTATGAGCAGGTGTACATTGCACTTAGTCACATGTGCAATGTGCATATTGGGAGATAAGTCGGTTGTTTCAAGTTATCTTGCAAATTATGTTGATAAAGTAAGCTTTGTGTTTCCGCAAATTTCAAAGTCGTGACATCTGTCAGATTTGTAGACAGGTGACCACAAATAATTATAGACGCATCAACCAATATGGATGGTAATAATTTTAATTTGTGAATATAAAGATTGAAAACGACAAAGAAAAAACAGCGTTTCATACAGATTTATGTAACAATCAAAGGCTGTATCAGATACTACAAATAAAATGAATAATTGCAACAATTACTTCATCATACAATAATGTGTTACTATAATCTGTCCTATATATGTACTAGATACTATAGATATTGTCAGTCAAACACGCTTCATGCATTCAGATCAGTTCATTCAGTTCAGAGTACCTAATTATTATAATGATAGAATATAATTCAACGTAGATTATAAAAAAGTTTTATTTCCTATTAATTAATAATAGATACCATTAAAAATTTATTAGGTAAGTAGCTTCCCGCGCGCGGTTTCATCCGCGTAACTCCCGTTCTTGTGGGTACTTCATAATTAAATATAGCCTATAGCGTTCATCGATAAATGAGCTATCTAACACTGAAATATCTTTTCAAATGGGACCGAGTAGTTCCTGAGATTAGTGCGTTCAAGCAAACAAACAATCGCTTTAGCTTTATATATTAATATAGGATAACGTTTGAATAACGAATTATATTTATGATGACTACAGCCAAATGCCTGAAAGAACGTGACTTTCAGAACCTAAGAGGATAACCGCAACAAGTATTTTACAAACTGGAAAACAAACAACTCAATTATATGTGTGTTTTCTAGACAACAACATAAGGAAGGTTAACTAGCAAGTTGTTAGTGATGTAACATTATCCACGTGCGAGGCTAAAACCAGCAGTAAGTCTAAACGCAGGGTCAAGTATAATGCTATCAGTAACTGGCGACAAGGGTGACTCTACTAGCTTACTTGTCTTAAGGACATTCCTGTTGTAGAGTAACGAATGGTGGTGTTCCTGCACAGAAAATGAAGATCTTTGCCCGGCGAGATGGTGTGCCCGGCGGACCAACGACGGCCGTTTGGTTTCTGTTCAGAGCTTGTATATCCCTAGGCGGTTTGCGAGCTTCTACAGCGCGGTATAGGATTCGTGACGTCATCTGACGTATTCTTTCTGTCGCTACTGAGGTAGGTAGGTTCTTACGGATTTTATACGGAAGTCCAAGTTTAAGGTAATAATATCTTACCTACATAGCGATAAGAACCCGAACTAATGGTAAAGTCAGATATTTGAGGAATTACCTGCCTACTCAGCCGAGTACCTCAAATTTCAATTCATCGAATTAAGTAACATAATAAATTCAAGGTAGTTAATAAGGATATCCTGTTACATACGCAATACATAGTCAGCCTACTGTCAAGTGAACGTGGTTTAGGAAAACCCGGGGGGGAATAGTGATCGGCTTTTGTTCCCTTTTACGATTGAAAAGAAAGTAAAAAGCCCTTGACTCTTTGTGTAAGCGTCGTTTTGTAATGGGCTTTCAGACCTTTTAGAGGTAAACGAAACGTTTGTATGCTTCAGGTTTTTATCTGTGTTACATTTGTGTTCATATACATACACAAAGTTACTATCGATAGAGTACTAGTAACTCTTCTCTCTATCTCCCAAACGTTGCTTAACACTTAGTCTTGCCATAAATATTGTTACAAAGAAAAAAGAATTCTATTGTCCGTAACATGTGTTACTATAACAGTGTGTTATTCTTCACTGCCAAACGTATGGATTGTTTTAGGGACTCTAAATTATCATTGCGTTTAGAGCAAGTCATACTCTCTAAAACTGACCATAAATCATAATCCAGCGGATTAAGATCGGGACTAGATGACGGCCAGTCTTTAGCTCTGATGAAGTCCAGAACGTTCGTCCAAGATTGAGTAGATCGAGCTTTATGACCCGGCACTGAGTCTAGCTGAAAGGGCCATTACTAGTTATTGAACATGGTGTTGTTAAGGAGCTTAACTACTCTCTCAGGATGGTATCTTGATACACTTGTGCCGATGTTTATATTCCTTTTTCACAAAAATATGGCTCAGTCACTCCTTCATAGCTAGCACCCCACAAAACCATCACTGAAGTCGGATAAGGCCCACGTTGTACTTTGTTGACCTCGTTGTACCTCACTGAAGACCATAAAAATATAGCCAAGTACAATAGTTGTGACTAGAACTGTGTCTTATCCTGTGAACTGTCTGTAATTGACTTCTTTACATACCTTAACTATTAATAACGCTAGTTCTGTCTCAATATCATTCAATATTATTGAGCAAAAATAAACAAATAATAACAAGACAACCGTTAGGGCAATAAATGTGTGTGCCTACTAAAATATAAATTAAAATAACTGGACCTAAACCCCGCGTAATTGCCCATTTGAGTATGTTTCGCCGGACCGCCTCATGTGGGCCGTGTTGAAACCGGTGGTAGAGTAACCCACTGAGTTTGTTTCGCCGGATCTTCTCAGTTGGGGCGCATTGGATCCGGTGGTAGCATTAAAGCGCGTCCGTCGTTATATGCTCATGGTCCACCCAAATAATGACAATTGTTTTGGCATAATATAGACAGAACAAGCATTTTGCCTCCTAGCGACAATATACATTAATTATAATAATTAATTTAATTATAAATAAGTAATTTGAATAGGTTTATAAATAAACAGCAAATGTAATTTAAGATAAATAATAATTAATTTTCAAATAATGTTTGACGATTTACAAGTGCCTGTAATTGGTTTACGTAAATAAAAATGATTTTTATTTTATTTTATTTATTTATTTATCCTATGGTTACCAAAGACATTTATTATTATCGTATATGTTATTATTTATCGTTATTAGGTAACTTTTCCTTGTTGGAAACAATACGCAATTTCATAATAAAAAATAGTTTTCAGTCTAAAGAGGTCTAAGAAATAGCATTTTTTTAACTGTCAAAGTGTAAGTAATAAAATTTCAAAGTTACATCACCGTTTACTCGAATAAATAAGTTAGCCACAAAGGAGATTATAAGATACTAGCTGACCCGGCAAATAGATGTTGGCCGATTCTCAGACCTGCTCAATATGCTCACAAAATTTCATGAGAATCGGTCAAGCCGTTTCGGAGGAGTACGGGAACGAACATTGTGACACGAGAATTTTATATATAAGAAGATTAGAAGTAAGTAAGTTGCTAAAGGGATTAAAGAATACAACTAAGGTTACTGGTAGCTTAACTGTCAAGTTCAGGGACTAAGAGCTCTTACAAATGGCTCTTCGTATGTCAGATCATGTCGACGATGAGGGTAATAGTCGACAGTCCACACGTGTCGGCGATTACCGTAGACGGTTGTCATCGAAAGCAGCTGATCCAGGATTATTGAGAAAAATTACAAGATCATTACAAGACCTTTTCACACGCAGTTTTACCCGCGTAGCTCCCGTTCCTGTGGGAACTTTATAATTAAATATAGTCATAGTCTATTTTACACCTGCATAACGTAGCTTTTTAATGGTAAAATATTTTTTGAAATCGGTCGAATAGTTCCGGAGCTTATTCAATGCAAACAAAGAATTAAATTTTTATCTTATCACTACATAGTATAAAACACAATACGCAACGGATTTTGATGCGTTTTTTTTAATAGATAGAGTGATTCAAGAGGATGGTTTATATGTATTGCACCCGTGCGAAGTCGGAGCGGGTCGCTAGTACTAATATATAAAGCTAAATAGTTTGTTTGTTCATTTGCTTGCTTGAACGTGCTAATCTTAGGAACTACTGGACTGATTTGATTTTCTTATATTTCAGTGTTAAAAAGGCCTTACAGGGTTAAAGAAATGTATAAAAATAATTCTTAAAGTATTTTATTGAGAGTGGCACCCTAAAAGATAAAATTAAAGATAAAACGAACTTTATTTCAGACGATTCGACCTTTGCTCTAACTTTGTACAAAAGTAACCTTTGTCCTATTGCGTTATAATACGATACCCAAGGACTATAAAGGATACACTGGAACAGTTCCAAAACGCTTAGTGGGCATTTAAATAATTGTATGATACTTACCTTTATTTTTTCGAACGAACATACGCCATAGCCACGAGGCTTTTGCTACTTCACTAGGTATATAGGCGAGTAGGACTGCAGCCTTATCAAATGGTTTAAAAACTACAATCTAAGCAACTTGCGTAAGAGGGTGTCCCCCGTGGAACTTGGACCGGGGCTAAGGACGGGCAGGGGATTCAGGAATAATAATTTTGAGTTCTTAAGGGGGGGTTTTGTGCAACTCTCGCTTTACATTACAGTTCACGGGCCAGTCAGACTTCAGGTCCACAAGGAAGGTTCTTTTCTGTTTTTTGAGCCTCCTTAAATATTAATTCAATCTGTTATTTGGCTTTGGTGTTATAGCGGCAAAATAAACCTATCATCTAGGACCTGAAGTTTCAACTGTGTGTGTCACGGTTTATGAGATACAGCTAGATGACACACAGACAGTGGAGTATTCGTAATAGGGTCCCGTTTTTACTGTTTGGGTCCGGAACCATAATGAAAAAAGGCAGAGACAATTGCAATCATCTCAACATCACAGAATCAGGTCAATAAGATCTGTTTACAATGACATACCAGTTAGTAGTCACAGCTAAATATAGCCATGGTAAATGATGTAAGAGCACAAAGTACGAGGTTTGAGGACAACCACGGTTATTAACTAACGTTTTATGACTCTCGGTACCGCTTCATAAGATTGTGTGGATGAAGAAACGGTATAGGTTACCTACTAACCTGTGAATGCTTATCTACGTCTATACTAAAGTTATGGAGCAGCATAATTTGCGAGTTTGTGCAGTTGTATTTATACCTTATTGCACACACAGAAAAACAAGTACCTAACATTGTATTTCAGAAAAATAAACAACATGTACAAAGGCGAGCTTAAGGCGGAAACATATTATTAAAACGCCACGTCACCCGACGACACGCCACGCGTGTTGAGTCGAATCAAATCATCTAATGTATTGTTTTCTATAGACCAGAAACACACTATGAACACCCGACACGACGCCACGCGCCTACTGATTTACAGGTGTTGACACGCGGCGTGGCGTGGCGTTTTAATAATGGGTTTTCGCCTTAATTCAGTTATGAATTTTCTTCCAGCAAACCTATCTATAGAGATATATTTGATAAGAAGGTAGCTAGTGTAGGTACATAAAACTAGTTTGTAGGGGATAATATCTGGATAAATTAAGTTTAAATTTCCTTTTACAGCTGCAGCATTCACATTCTTTCCCACGCGGTTCAATCCGCATAGTTGATTAAACTCTACGACATCCATGCCCCTGTTCGTGCTATAAAAGTTAAGCATTTACCTGCACCATGGCTGAATGATGACATCAGAAAGGCTATGAATTTGAAAGCAGCAGCCAAAGCAAAATATAAATGTCGACCCAATGATTGCAACCGGGACAAATATATTTCGATTCGTAACCGCTGCAATAGGATGTGTAGGAACGCTCAACGCCAAAATGTCCATAAATCAGTAGAAAATGGAGACCCGGCTAAAATCTGGAAGTTCCTTAAATCGCTAGGCATTGGAAAATCTCCAGAAAAGCTTTCCACTAATTTAGATATTAACGCGCTTAATCAGCATTTTTCTTCTGGATCTTCGAGTAATGCGTCTGCAAAAACTCATACTTTAAATTATCTTTCTTCTCTTTCACCGGCCGGTCTCCACCTTTCATTTTCAATCAATTTTCCGATTGTGATGTTAAAAAGAGCATACTGTCGATAAGTTCTAATGCTGTCGGCAGTTACAATTAAATTAAAAATTAAAATTTCATTTATTTCAGGCAATCATAACCCATATAAAGAAACACACAAAAAAAAAAAAAAAAAAAATTATAATAATAATAACATTGGTATAAAATTAAATTAAAATTAAATACAATAAATTCATTACAAATACAATAAATTAAATAATAAAATAACATTATTCAAATCACAAAAATTAAATTACAATAAAATCAAAATTAAAATAAAATAAAGTTATAAATTTCGCTCCAGCATTGGCATAGGTACATGTCTGCTGGAACAATGCCGGATGAAAGGGCAGTCCAGCCTTCCCCCAATCATCGCCAAAACGGTGTTGGAGCTGGCTCGCACTCTGCGCACAATGTCAGCCGTAATATGATAATTCCTATCCTTGATGAAATCCTACCCATTATTTCCCATATCCTTAATTACTCTGTGTCCAGTGGCTCCTTTCCTACATCATGGAAAGAAGCTCAAATCACGCCATTGCCTAAAATCAAAAATCCTACCTCTTTTTCCGACTACCGACCCATATCCATCCTTCCATTTCTATCCAAGGTCCTAGAACGTTTAATCCATAGGCAAGTACATGCGTTTGTCTGCAAACACGATATCCTTAATCCTATGCAATCCGGTTTCCGACCTGGCCATAGTACGGCTACAGCCTTAGTTCATATTACGGATGACATTAGGAGTGCCATGGAGGAGGGAAGTCTTACAGTTCTTCTCCTATTAGATTTCAGCAACGCGTTCAACACTGTAGATTTTGATATCCTCCTTGGTATTCTGAACTCACTTAACATATCTCCAACGGCAATTGAGTGGTTTCGATCTTACCTGTTTGGCCGTCGGCAAAGAATCCACGTTGACGATATGTTTTCAACATGGTCTAATATTATTGCAGGCGTGCCGCAGGGTGGCGTTTTGTCTCCATTACTATTCGCTATTTTTATAAATACCATCTCTAAAAATCTTACTTCTTCTTACCATCTTTATGCAGACGATCTCCAAATCTACAAGCATTCAGCACTTAATAAATTGTCGGAGGCAATCACCTCTATTAACGACGATTTGGCACGAATAGGGGAGTGGAGTTGTAAGTTCGGTCTCAAAATCAACGCGTCAAAGACACAGGCGATCATAATAGGAAGCTCGCGCATGGTATCTAGAATTGATTGGCCCCAACTTCGTCAAGTCAAATTCAATGGATCTTCGATACCATTCATAGATAAGGTTAAGAATTTGGGCGTTATTTTTGACGCCACTTTGTCCTGGGGTCCACAATTAAAATTTGTGAGCCAAAAAATCTTTGCTTCAGTAGGTTCTCTTAGACGCCTACATAATATTTTACCCATTACCACTAAAGTTGCCCTTGCTCAATCTCTGCTGTTGCCAATACTTGACTACGCCGACGCCAGCTATCTTGACCTCACCGAAGAGCAACTGAATAAACTTGAGCGACTCCAAAACGTTTGCATTAGATTTATATTTGGACTTGGCAAATATGATCATGTCTCATTATTTCGTAATAAGCTTAAGTGGTTGCCAATTCGCCTTCGCCGTAATGCTCATATTCTTTCTTTATTATATAATATTCTATTTAATCCTTCTACACCTATCTACCTTAAAAACCGTTTTGAATTCCTTTGTGATACACATTCGCGATCTCTAAGATCGTCACAAGACCTAAAGCTACATATTCCCTTGCATTCCTCAAATTTTATGGACAAATCATTTAGTGTCACAGCAGTCCGTCTATGGAATGCCCTGCCAGTAACAATAAGAAGTGCCCAAACTCACTCAACATTTATTAAACTCATCAAAGAACACTATTTGCGTTTATAAATTGTCCTTTTGTTTGTCACATTTATATATATTTATATTTATCACTAGCGGCCCGCCCCGGCTTCGCACGGGTGGACTTTTATACCCTACCCCTGCCCTACCCTACCCATACCCTAACCCTCCCCTCCCCCTACCCCTACCCTACCCTACCCCTACCCTACCCCTAAGTAATAATAATAATATAAACACATAAATAGCATGGTTTGAATTTGGTAAGCATTTTCATTAATGTTTAAAATGAAAAAAGTTGTTGTAGTGACATAACTACAATAGTTGGACATATGCTACCGCGGAGTTTTTTGTAGACATTATGATGTTCTTCAATATTGTTGTACATTATTTTGTTCTATCGCTAATAGTTTCGGCAGCGCATTCGACGAAAGACATTTTAAGACTCATTTTTCTACACCTTCGGTTACATTGTTCAAATTTTACCAAGGATCCCAATTTTTTTTCAAAATGAAATGTAGCCTATGTCAAATTGGAAAAATGTAGCATTCTATTGGTGAAAGAATTTTTTAAATCGGCCCAGTACTTTTTGAGCCTATTCATTACAAACATACAAACATACAAAAATAGGTACAAATCTTTCCTCTTTATAATATTAGTGTAGATTTATGTATTTTATAGTATATATTATTATATTTATGTATATTTTGTGTATAATAACTTAACTTATGTACCTACCTATATATTTATACCAAAATGTTGGTATTTAATTAATAATCTTAATTTTTGAATAAGACACAATCTACCTACGTCATTTACCTAATGAATTCCATTATCCATCCAAAGGTTGTCTGGAAGAAATTGCTTTATGCGATAAGACCGCCCATTGTACTGTGTCTATTATTTTTTCTTTGTCCTGTTTACTTATGTGTGTGTACACACATAAGTAAAGAGTATTATATTCATAGTATAAAGAGTATTCTATTCATCTTCTCGTAAGAGTTTTTAATGCTTACCCTACATTGGGCGTTTGGTTCCTCCGTTTGGTTGCGGACAATGACCGGAGAAGCGGGTTTTGGGTTGATAGCTTGACGCTTGCGTCTTTCACTTGCTCGGGGAATACGCACACTTAACACTTAAATGCGAGTTAAATGAGAGACCGTGTGGTTTCCTGCTTAGAATAGACCACCCCATGTCCTCCCATGGTTGTCGTAAAAGGCGACTAAGGGACATATGGCTGATAGATGAGCAGCATCATCTATTAGCTCAAGGTTGACATCTTACTGCGATCACCAATCCGTCTGCCAAGCGTGGTGATTATGGCAATATCCCTCTAGGATCCTGGCTTGCCAAGGTCTGTTAAGGGGAGGCCGATGTTCATCAGTGGATGTAATCGGGCTGTTGATGATGATGATGAAATGTGAGTTCACCCTAAGATATCCTACCCTAAGTTTCAGAATTTTCTAAGTTTACTAATCTCTTATTTTGAATAAACGTATATATTATATCGTAGAACTGAGATCCAAAGGCAGACGATTGCACAGGATAAACTTAATGTGCGAACACAGAAAATACATTTAAGTACAAACATTTGAAACGATAAATTAAGACGCCTTGGGGTCAGCAGTTTCTGCTGTCTCAATTCAAGTAGACAATGCTTTATGTCTTTTTAATGATATATACGATCACCTCCGTGGCGGAGCAGTATAAATATCTCTTTAAGTCACGAAGGTCGTGGATTTGATGCGCACACGAAATGTTTGTGTAAAATCTAATATTTTTTTTCGGGTCTGGTTGGTTGAGGGACAGCTGTCTCCGTGTCTCGGAAAGCACGTAAGCCGTTGGTCCCGATTGTTATAGACTTTCACATTCATAACAATGGTATACCAGGAAACGGGTGGCAGCGATTCCCTGTATGTTACAACCTTTGCCCTGCTCTATATGCCCAGTGAAGTAGCAAAAGCTTTGTGGCTAAGAAAACATTATGTTATATGTAAATGTCGAGGAATCCACGATGACAGAGAGATCAATACAAATGGCAATCCCAAGTAGGTACCTAATATATTATGACGTAAACGAAGTGTAAGTGGATTACGAATTATGTTCGGCTTTACAACCAGTCTTTGTTAAACAAATTGTTTTACCTACATTCGACGCATTAGCATACATTATGTTAAATATTACAAATGTGTTAGTGACGTCATTTCATATTGGTACATTCATTTGAAATATATATTGTTGATTTAAATAGTCATCTGCTAAACAGCTAAAGTAGAGTTTATTGAACTTTAAGTGTTTTTTTTTTTTTTATAGAAGAGGCAGGCAAACGAGCAAGTGGGTCACCTAATGGTAAGTGATCACCGCCGCCCATATACACTCGCAACACCGGAGGAGTCGCAAGTGCGTTGCAGCCTTTAAGAAAGGAATAGGCTCGCTTCTTGAAGGTTGCCATGTCATACCGGATCGGAAATACCTCGATCCGTTTCCACAGGCAACGGATCGCGCGATCAGATAGGACCAACCCGATATTTGGCATCAGACTACTATTACAGTGAGATATAATGCAGTTGTTAAAAAACAACTGTCATAAATCTCTTGAAAATGTATGTGTCTATCTACACTCATCTTATCTATCTATATATATAAAAGAAAGTCGTGTTTGTTACAACACTTATAACTCGAGAACGGCTGGACCGATTGCCATGGTTTTTGATTTGTTGGATTTGTTTCCGTCCCGAATAGCAGAATACATTTTAAAAACAAAAGAAAGTCGTGTTAGTTACACTATTTATAACTCAAGAACGGCTGAACCGATTTGGCTGAAAATTGGTAGGGAGGTAGCTAAGAACTGGGAGAAGGACATAGGATACTTTTGGGTAGGGGTAGGGTAGGGTAGGGTAGGGTAGGGTAGGGTAGGGTAGGGTAGGGTAGGGTAGGGTAGGGTAGGGTAGGGGTAGGGTAGGGTAGGGGTAGGGTAGGGTAGGGTAGGGTAGGGTAGGGTAGGGTAGGGTAGGGGTAGGGTAGGGTAGGGGTAGGGTAGGGTAGGGGTAGGGTAGGGGTAGGGGTAGGGAAGGGTAGGGGTAGGGTAGGGGTATGGTAGGGGTAGGGTAGGGTAGGGGTAGGGTAGGGTAGGGGTAGGGTAGGGTAGGGGTAGGGTAGGGTAGGTGTAGGGTGGGGGTAGGGTAGGGGTAGGGGTAGGGTAGGGTAGGGGTAGGGGTAGGGTAGGGGTAGGGTAGGAGTAGGGTAGGGTTAGGGTAGGGGTAGGGTAGGGCAGGGGTAGGGTATAAAAGTCCACCCGTGCGAAGCCGGGGCGGGCCGCTAGTATTATATAAAGTTAAAAGAGGAAAGATTTGTATTTTTGTGTGTGTTTGTAATGAATAAACTCAATAAATTACAGTGCCGATTTCAAAAAATCTTTCACCATTGGAAAGCTACATTTACCCTGAGTGACATAGGCTATATTAATTAGTTAGGGAACGGGAGTTAGCCGGAAAGCTAGTTAACTATAAACAAAACTACTTACCTACTTAAATTTCTAGTAAAAAGTTTCTATGTATAACAGCCGAGAATTTATAACACGATAAATCTAGTAAACCAATCCAATTAAAAACAATTCATTGCAGTTTAATTTTAACTGTCTACTTATAACATTCTCGACTACTATTAACGTGTTGCAAAAACTGCTCCCCGGAGAGACGTTTATCGCTAACGAGCAAGCTAACGCATAAAGTACTATCTGGTCTAAATACTACTCATTAAACAGTGACCATTGGTTACCGGTTCCAACCTGATGCAGGAAGTATTGCACAATACATCTGCTAGTTAACTGCTAGTTTGTGGGTTGGTTGGCAATACTTTGTATGAATATTGAATACCTGCTTAGATCCTGTTCCCGTGGAGACCTTGACACGCACAAACAATGTGGTTTACAACCAAGAAAACAATACAGTAATACCCCGACTTACGCTACCCCGACTTACGCGAATTCGGAGATACGCGGTTTTTATTTTTGATCACCACGCGAATAACTTGCAGTAAACTGAACACGCCTTTCGTTTTACTGCAAGTTTAACTGCTAACTGCTAACCTTACCTAACATGAAATGAAAAACACTGTCTTTTGGAGTGTAAACTAAATATTGTCATTATAACCTTAAGAGGACTTTGAATCTAAAATAAAAATAAGGAATTAGCAAAGATATTTGATCGAACCAAATAATAAGTGAAAATCTTTCTATTTCAATTCAGACGTCACGGTATTATCGCTTAGATGGAAACCATGTTAGAACTATGGTGTGATAATGTAAATATCAATTATAATTTAACGTATAATTAAACATGTTTCTTCTGATCCCTTTTTTTTACTCTGGTCCCGATTACACAAACACTTACGACTTACGCGAATTCGACTTACACGGCTATCCCGTGGTCCCACCTATCGCGTAAGTCCGGGGTATTACTGTACACAAAATCCTCTTATAACCTCTTTATAATATTAGTAGTATATATATGACACTCACAAACAATGTGGTTTTGTATCGGTTAATGAATTTGCAAAATCGGTTCAGCAGGTCCAGAGATTATCCCCTACAACCACACAAATAATTCACAAACTTAAACTCTTTATATAAATTAGTATATCTTTATATATATTATAATTCTACTGTACGTGTGTATATCACTGAACTCCTCCTAAACGGCTGGACCGATTTGAAGGATTTTTTTTGTATGCGTTTGGGTGGCGCCCTGGATGGTTTAGATTCACAAATCATATATAATATTTTATCATGCAGGACAACGTCTGTCGGGTCCGCTAGTATCAGTATATAAAACTAATGGGAGGATTTAAGGAGTTTTTGTTTAAGGTAATATTAAGAAAATATGTCTATATTTTTTACTGTCATTATCATATCAGACTGTTGTCGTTCACTGCTGAACATAGGCCTCCCCCATCGATTTCCAGTGGGAACGATCGCTAGCGGCCTGCTTCCCACTGCGACCTTGATTTGGTCGTCGGTCAATCGTTCGTGGTCTCAACTCTAGAAACTTTCTGCCTCATCGGCCGTCAGTTCTTTGAGTTGTGTGCTCTATTTATAGTTTACCGATTTCGATTGAAATGAATGGAATGGAAAATAAATACTATGTCTGTTATTCATTAAAAATACACTTTGTGCTAATCTATTAAATTGTGCATATGAAAAACAATATCTATACAAATATATATAGCTTAAGAGTTCGTTTGTTTGATAGAACGCGCTAATCTCAGGAAATACAACAAGGGTTGACTTAATAATAAAATAAAGACTATTCTTCCTCGATAATAATCGGCTTTTGTCAAATTTTACTAGTTTCCAGCGCCCGGTTTCACCCGCGTAGCTCCCGTCATTATACATATTAACCTTCCTCTTGAATCACTCTATCTATTAAAAAAACCTCATCAAAATCCGTTCCGTTGTTTTAAAGATCTAAGCATACATAGGGACGGATAGACAGCGGGAAGCGACTTTGTTTTATACTATAATATGTAGTGATTATTAGGTTTCTACGGGAACGTGAGCTATGCGGTTTGATTCGTTTCAGTTTGATATGTTCACGTATTTACCAATAATCGCTTATCTACATTCAGATTATTTACGTAAGCAATATCTATATTCTATACATGTAAGTACAACAGTAAGTTACAGATCAAAAGATCTATCTTTTGTATGACAAACAACACGACTTCACGTTGTACCCATCATCTTGTATTTATTACAACTAATAGAAAATACACGACAATACTGGTAAAGATCGTATTATTATTTATACATATTAGCCTTGTTAGCTAAGATTCAATGCCATGTTCAAACAGAACCGAGTAGGAATAAGAATTAGTTCTGTCAGAATACTATCGGGCAAACCTTGACCTAGATCGGGGTAACTTGCGAATTTACCACATTTACTGCACATACTCATGTATCGTTTGAGGTAATTAAATGATAATGTTTGGGGATCAGTTAGTTTTGTCTACTATCTATAGCTAATATATAAGCTAGTATGTATAATAATACATACCATTTTTCCTGTAGATAAAACACAACAAGACGACGCGAAACGTTGCAAATCACGATGCAACGTTTCGCATCATGGAGTGCGATGTCATGTCGTGGATATTTATACAACTGAAAGTCATAATCCGTTAATCCCTTTATCAGCGACCCTGAGTCGAGGTCCAAGTCCCACAGGGGGCGCCCTCTTCCTTCCACAGGTTGCTTACTATGTAGGTTTTTTTTTTTGAACTAATCCCTCCCACACTCCCGCCACTGTAACTTCTGTAAGCCAGGATCAATAGCGGCACACACGAAAGAGGCTCTAAGCGGTAGTTTGTAGCTTATTAACCATTTAATAAAGCCGGAGCTCTGCTCGCCTTTATGCCCAGTGAATTAGCAAAATCATCGTGGCTAACTGCATATGTCCCTCCGAAAAAAAAATGGATATTAACCACGCGACATGCATATAGCTTTTTATGTCTTGTTTTTAGAAGGTACTATGTAGATTTTCTTGACACAACTTCGCATTGCGATGATATGTCACGACATGTGACACGCACAACGTCGCTTTTTGTCCTTTTTCGCTGCATGGTTCTAATAATCTTGTTACCTATTTGATAATTTGTGATTATATGAGGAAATTTTGGCCTCAATTCAAGTAGGGGTAGGGGTAGGGTAGGGGTAGGGTAGGAGTAGGGTAGGGTTAGGGTAGGGGTAGGGTAGGGCAGGGGTAGGGTATAAAAGTCCACCCGTGCGAAGCCGGGGCGGGCCGCTAGTATTATATAAAGTTAAAAGAGGAAAGATTTGTATTTTTGTGTGTGTTTGTAATGAATAAACTCAATAAATTACAGTGCCGATTTCAAAAAATCTTTCACCATTGGAAAGCTACATTTACCCTGAGTGACATAGGCTATATTAATTAGTTAGGGAACGGGAGTTAGTCGGGAAGCTAGTCAACTATAAACAAAACTACTTACCTACTTAAATTTCTAGTAAAAAGTTTCTATGTATAACAGCCGAGAATTTAAAACACGATAAATCTAGAAAACCAATCCAATTAAAAACAATTCATTGCAGTTTAATTTTAACTGTCTACTTATAACATTCTCGACTACTATTAACGTGTTGCAAAAACTGCTCCCCGGAGTAGGGTTACCATATCTCAGGATTTGTCCTGAGATTTCAGGATTATTGGACTCTTCTCAGGTTTGCGGCCGGATTTTGCAAATCTCAGGATTTTTAGAATTTTCAATAAAATACAGCTTAAATTTTAAAGATCTCTTTAATAAAAAGTTGAAATTTGATTGCGGTGTGCAACGCGTGAGCGAGATGCGCAGTGTATAACGATCATATTGACTTTTTTAAATTGTTAAGTACGTACAAGAGAAAATGTTGAAACTGTAATTGGATTTTTCAATGGAAATCAGGCCTTTTCTCCGGACTTTTGATTTTTCATCTGGTAACCCTACTAACGTCTCTTCGGGGTAGGGACCCCGGAGAGACGTTTATCGCTAACGAGCAAGCTAACGCATAAAGTACTATCTGGTCTAAATACTACTCATTAACCAGTGACCATTGGTTACCGGTTCCAACCTGATGCAGGAAGTATTGCACAATACATCTGCTAGTTAACTGCTAGTTTGTGGGTTGGTTGGCAATACTTTGTATGAATATTGAATTCCTGCTTAGATCCTGTTCCCGTGGAAACCTTGACACACTAATAATGTGGTTTTTATTGGTAAAACAATTTTCAAAATCGGTTTAGTAGATCTAGAGCCTTACATATAATTCACAAACTTTACCTCTTTATAATATAAGTATGCATTAGTATATAAAACTAATGGAGGATTTAAGGATTTTTGTTTAATATATTATTCACAAAATATAACTATATTTTGTACCTATAATCACCGCTGAACATAGGCCTCCCTCATCGATTTCCAGCGGGAACGGTTGCTATACTCCGTAAAAGATAGCTTGATCTCTGCGACATATGTCATAGTGACATTCGTAGGGTTGTTAAGATTTAAACAAATGTCGATAGTACTTATCGACTTTTCTTACTATTATTGATGATAATGTAACATATAATTGGGTTTAATTTAATTACAAACGTTACTCAATAAAACAAATATTTTAATATAAAATACATTTATTATCTTTAAGGAGTACACCCCAAATGCATATCAGAATCAGTTTCTGAATCGCTAGAGCAATCTTGTAAATTTATTATGAATTTTTACATATGTAAATAATGTTATAATACTAAAATATATAATAAAATTAATTTTGAATGAAGTTTTACGGAAAAATATCGATAGTTTATAGTCGATAGTCACGATGATTCATCGCTCATCACTAATTAGGTCGGCATGCCCATAAAATATGACATTGGCAGGTAGTGTCTGTCTGTACTAATAAATTGAAAACTTCATAGGCGAGATTTTACTGACAGCTGTCGCAGAGATCAAGCTATTTTTTACGGAGTATAGAGGCGTGCGTCCACTGGCGCCCTGCGACCTTTATTTGGTCGCCGGTCTATATTTCGTGGTCTTCGGTCGAGAAACTTTCTGCCTCATCGGCCGTCAGTTCTTTTAGCTGTGTGCTCTATTTGTAGTTTACCGATTTCTAGTCTCTTCTAGTTTACCGATTTTTAGTCTATATTTTACTAGCTTCCCGCGCGCGGTTTCACCCGCGTAGCTCCCGTCATCCTTATGTATGCTTAAATCTTTAAAACTACGCAACGGATTTTGATACGGTTTTTTTAGATAGAGTAATAGATAGAGTGATTCAAGAGGAAGGTTTATATGTATAACTAGCGACCCGCCCCGGCTTCACACGGGTGCAATGCTGATGTATCATAAAAATCCGTTGCGTAGTTTTAAAGATCTAAGCATACATAGGGACGGACAGACAGCGGGAAGCGACTTTGTTCTATACTAAGTAGTAATTATTAAGTTTTCACGGGTACGTAAGCTATGCGGTTTGATTCGTTTCAGTTTGATATGTTCACGTATTTACCAATAATCTCTTATCTACTATAATTATAACTAGCTAACTAAACTATAATTCAGATTATTTACGTAAGCAGTATCTATACATGTAAGTACTAAGTACAACATTAAGTTATTGTTCAAAAGATGTATATTTTGTATGACAAACAACACGACTTCACGTTGTACCCATCATCTTGTATTTATTACAACTAATAGAAAATACACGACAATACTGGTAAAGATCGTATTATTATTTATACATATTAGCCTTGTTAGCTTAGATTCAATGCCATGTTCAAACAGAACCGAGTAGGAATAAGAATTAGTTCTGTCAGAATACTATCGGGCAAACCTTGACCTAGATCAGGGTAACTTGCGAATTTACCACATTTACTGCACATACTCATGTATCGTTTGAGGTAATTAAATGATAATGTTTGGGGATCAGTTAGTTTTGTCTACTATCTATAGCTAATATATAAGCTAGTATGTATAATAATACATACCATTTTTCCTGTAGATAAAACACTACAAGACGACGCGAAACGTTGCAAATCGCGATGCAACGTTTCGCATCATGGAGTGATGTGATTCATGTCATGGATATTTACACAACTAAAAGTCATAATCCGTTAATCCCTTTGTCAGCGACCCTGAGTCGAGGTCCAAGTCCCTCAGGGGGCGCCCTCTTCCTTCCACAGGTTGCTTAGTATGTAGGTTTTTTTTTTTTGAACTAATCCCTCCCACACTCCCGCCACTGTAACTTCTGTAAGCCAGGATCAATAGCGGCACACACGAAAGAGGTTCTAAGCGGTAGTTTGTAGCTTATAAACCATTTAATAAAGCCGGAGCTCTGCTCGCCTTTATGCCCAGTGAAGTAGCAAAATCATCGTGGCTTACTGCATATGTCGCTCCGAAAAAAAAAATGGATATTAACCACGCAACATGCATATAGCTTTTAATGTCTTGTTTTTAGAAGGTACTATGTAGATTTTCTTGACACAACTTCGCATTGCGATGATATGTCACGACATGTCGCACAACGTGGTATCGCTTTTTATCCTTTTTCGCTGCATGGTTCTTATAACCTTGTTACCTATTAGATAATTTGTGATTAAATGAGGAAATTTTGGCCTCAATTCCAAAGTTATATCTAGAAGGTCTGCATACTATATGTTAAATGATCAACTCTTTATTCCAATTACCATGTTACTAGGATGTTGCTATTCTCAACATCCATTTAAATAGGAGACAAGTACCATTAATTAGAAATGCTGCCCTTTGTACTGACATCAATTACATAACAGTCTTCTTATGTTGTACTTCACAATGCCTTTAGTAGCCAACATTCTATTCCTTTGACATTCGAGAGTTTATTTTAGAATAAATACAAAAGGAATACTAAAATATATCATAATCAAATATATTCCTAAATAAATTGGCTATCTAACATTGAAAGATTTCTCAAATCGGACCAGTAGTTTCTGAGATTAGCGCGTTCAAGCAAACAAGCAAAATATTTCGTTATTCTCATTACTTGTTTTGCTGGTTTTAGGATATGGTTCCATACTAACTGCAAGTATGCACTTCATATGGTGCTTACATTATATCAGATGTACAGTTAGGGCATCGCCAAACGCTCCGATGCGCAGATCAAGAGCGTATAATTAGGGAAAGTGCTACTGATTACCGCTAATATGAATTGCATGACAATTAGTGGAGCTTCCTCTGTGAAGGGGCATGAACTGTATGAATGCAAACTCAGATGATCGACTACTATGCTGGTTTAAAAAAAAAATCGGGCACTTCACCCAGCAGTGATTTTTCCAATGTAATTTTAAAATATTTCTTTACTTTCTATGCCGCGCCTTTTTATGGTGGAGTTACAAATATATCCATAAAAATATTGGCTTTACTACTTCTTCGCAATTTTTAAGGTTTTTTGTTCTCCATTCTTGCAAGTGATCCACAGATGATTTTTGAACTAAGCCAAACATTTGACGATTCAATGCTATTGTCTATTAATGTTTATGACATAAACTAGTTGTATTATGTCCCGAATTCCTGAAATATTTAACCCGATATGAAAAAGGTTTACTTAAAGTTCAAACTATATCTAACTTAGCCTTTGGCAGACGAATGGGGTCGCGCCTAACTCTTTCTGATACGATACCCTATTGCTATTTCAAATGTTAGAAGTAACTTTCAGATATTGTACCAATCAGAATATTTGAGCACCTATAAAGCTGACCCCACATTGGGTGCGCGCGTTCATCAAACGTGTCTCCATGGGGACGACGACGGTGTGGTTTGATATAGACTTATCTATAATAATGAATCTTTTAAATGTATGTACGCGCATAGCTTGAGACCGACTACAATAATTTGGCTGATTATATATTACTTTTTATTAAAACAGTGTTTTGACGCCGGGCACTTACAGCTAGTAGTACTTATAATTATTATTATGTCCTTTTAAATAATGCAATGATTTTGAAACCACAGACAAACAATGGATATAGGTACTATAACTATGGGTAAAGACAGTAATATTATCTCCCATCGATACAACCATAGACGTTAAAACCTACATGCTCCATTTCCTAAGCTATCCATGAACAATAAAGCATGGAGCCATAACCGTATCGTGTTACGAGCAGTTATGTTGACCACATAACATGGTATACACATTATATACATAGTAAACACACATACATACATACACACAATATGTTATTTATTACTGTTACGTACCAGGAACGCTTCAATGGTCAGCATTAATTACTTTGATATTAATGTGAGTACGTTTAGAATTATTTTCTATTATACATCCAGAGTAATAAAGGATAGCAGTATAATTTCGGAGGTCGTGGGTTCGATTCCTGCTCCGGTCCAAAAAATGTTGTTGTGCAACATTAAAGATTCTTTACGGGTCAGATTGGTTGAGGGACTAGCCTCCGCATCTCGGAATACACGTTAAGCCGGTGGTCACGATTGTCATAACATTATCATCAAACTGGGCAAGCCAGAGTTAAAGTTGAAGATATTGCCATAATAGCCACGCTTGTTGGTGATCGCAGTAAGATGGTGATTGTCCTTGAGCTGATTGACGCTGCTGTCCACCACCCTAGGCGCCTCTTACGACACCCATGGGAAGAGATGAAGTGGTCTTTTCTAAGCCGGAAACTACATGGATGGGAGCTAAGCGAAATATTTAATATGTGCAGGGTTTCCCATTTGCCGGGTTGAGACTCGGTTCCGGGCCATCAGAATCACATCGCAACGTTCCCGCCTTGTTTTAAAAATAATATACTGAAATATAGGTTAAAACCTTTTTGTTTTCGGAGCTTCAGCGTTAATAAATGGTTAAAAACTACACTACACTACCTCGGCTCAGGGCGGTCGCTGGCAGGGAGATAGAAGGATTATGACTCTTAGTTGTTGGAGAGTTTTGTGCAACTGTCGTTTTACGTCACAGTTCGCGGGCCTCTCGGACTTCGGGTCCACGAGGGCATAGGAAGGTAGGTTAAAACTATCAAGCGTGTCACGGAGTTAACACTGCCCTGTGCAAAAATATACCGGGCCATGTTAGAACAATGTTTGGGAAACACTGGTATATTAATCCTTATCCTAACTGTTTTTTTATTAATCTCATATAAGTAGTTTTTTGAGAAGCTGCTTATATTAATTGACGGGTTTTCCGTTATACCATAGAAATTGGTGTCAACGACTCTGTTTAAGAATCTATGTATTAATTAGCTCTAGCTAATGTTAGTAGTAGGTATGGTAAACATGTTATATTGTCAAAATATTTGACTCGAAAAAAGTTTTTCTGTAGAAACCGAGCAAGACAAGTCGTCTTTCAAACGATATACTTGGTGACTTTTTGACCGTCTTGATAATAATATGGTGTGTTGTGTAAGTGGACTTTCGTGTGGTTTCAGCTTAGAAAAGACCACCCCATGTCCTCCCATGGGTGTCGTAAAAGGCGACTAAGGCAGATATGGCTGATGGATGGGCGGCAGCATCTTAAAGCTCAAGGTTTACGATCCTGGCTTACCAAGGTCTGTTAAGAGGAGGCCCATGTTCAGCAGTGGACGTAAACGGGCTATTGACGGATGGTGTAAGTGGAATAGCATCGACCACAATATATTTGTAATAGTATTTCGATAATTAGAGTTTCGAAAATCTCATAAATTACTTTTAAAAGACTTTTATTTTACTTGCCCAAGTAAGCACTTCATCAAACTCATATTTCTTTACAAAAAGTAAATAGGTACAACTGTGATGTCAAGTAATCGCTTACACAAACAAATCGACAAAAGAAAATGAAGAAACAGGAAAGAAAAATATCGAATATACGAAAGAGTTCAAGGATTTAAAATTATTTAAATTAAGTTTTTAAGAGCCCTCAGTTCTTTATCTATCACCTCGATAATGTGTTATTTTGATAATCACTGATATATATAGGCAGAGGGTTGGGGGATGTAATGTTACGTCCGTTGGGGGATGTAAGCACAGAACAAAGAAATACACAAGACTATCTTTACAATAGGACTAGCTTTCCGCGCGCGGTTTCACCCGCGTAGCTCCCGTGCCCATGGGAACCTCGTAATAAAATATAGCCTATGACCTACCTCGATAAATGGACTATCCAACACTGAAAGATTTGTTGAAATCGTACCAGTAGTTCTTGAGATTAGCGCTTTCAAACAAACAAACAAACTCTGCAGCTTTATAATATTAGTATAGATTATTAGTAAGTATAAGATTAGAGGCTCAGCGTAATCTTTGTTTATCTAAAGCAGTCAGTACTTAACGTAAGATGAACAATTCAAACATTTTGCCAGTAAATAGCCGCTGTCCGCGACTTCGCCCACGTAAAATAAAGATTTTGTAAGCTATCTAACGAAGGTCGTGACTAAATCTGTTCGGAGATAAAGCGGAATACACGATAAACAAGCAATAAAAAAAAATAAAAAAAAATTACCAGTGAAAATCCCGTCAAAACCGTTCCAGCCGTTACTGAGATTAGCCGGAAAAAATGAGTTTTTGTTCAGTACCTACCATAATAGGCATTTAATAAAAACCTATTATTTTTCCACTAAACACTGACATTTATTTATTTGTACCTTTAGATTACTTTTAATGGGTACTAAACTATAATGACGTAGATCGAAATACGGTTTTTTATGCTGGGCCTCATTTGTGAGATCTAAGAACTTGCCCATAGTGCCCAATAAAAAATATGGGCCTGTTATTACAAAATTTTACCAAGAGAAATATAAAATTTGTCACAAAACATACACAAGTATAGCTGGTAACACGGAGGTAACACGTCATTCTGTTGAAATGCATAAAACAATATATCACTCATAAAGTAATAACTTTCAAAGTATACCAAGTAAGGACGTCTAATGTTAATAATCTTGTGATTCTTATCGCTGAAGGTATACATATTTACATTCGTCATTGCATTGACTATTATTATGTGGAAATACTAACTTAAGTACATCAGGCACTACTAATAACCTAGACTAGGATGGCCAGATTAAAAAACTAAACGATTACCACCCGAAAAAAAACTGAATGCACACTTAACTATGCGCCTCGCCTTAATTCTCAGTGAAGTATCAAAAGACTCGTGGATTTCACACAATTATGAGAAAAAAAACCTAAGGCATACATAAATTCACCGCCAATACTCTTAGAATGTTTATTAATATGTGCCTTGCCTCAATGGTGTAGTAGCAAAAGTCGTGTCGTGGATGGAGGTACACAGAAAGTAAAGTCTAAGTAAAGTCTGTTAATGGTTTTTCGTATGTAGGATATATTTTAGTCTGAACTTAATATACCGAATGTGTTTCACTCGGCCCCCAGTCTGGCTGGATTTATGTCTAGACGTTATAAATACACAGATTTGTCTTATTTTCAACAAACTGTCTTCGGAGGGGAATAAGGAGGACATGGTTATTTTAAGGTTGGCTGCTGAAAGATACCTATAGATATATATACAGTAGAATCCATTTAGTACGACTTCGCATACAACAAACAACCGTTTATAGTGACGTTAGTACAGGCATATGTTTGGTTTTATTAAGAGCCTCTATGAGAGTTCATCCGTTTATTACGACTCCGCTTATAACGACTGACCGCTTTTAACGACGGAATTCTACAAAAATGACCTGTTACAACGACGACGATGAAACACGTGCTTACAAATAAAAAGTAGATTTCATATTTCGTTATGTATAGGTGCACATTGTGAAATAATTATTTTGATTTCATGTTTTTTGCCTCTAATAATCACATACATATTATTATTATTTATAAACATTATATAGTTATTAGTATTGAATTATTTTTATTTAAAAAAACTAAAATTGAAATTGTATGTTCTTTTAGTACGTCTTCCGGTTACAACGTCGTAATATCGTAGGTCCCTTGGCCGTCGGTATAGCCGGATTCTACTGTATTACCTATTTGTGATCTATGTTTACTTCTAAGCACTAGTTATACTCGTATGTAGCTAGCCCTGAGGATCTTCTTTATAAAGGCGAGCTCCAGCGTTAATAAATGATTTAAATAATACAAACAAAGCTTTGCTAATCTAGACTAATATAATAACGAGATTTATATGATTATTTTCGATCGATTAAATAAAAAAAAACAGTTTTTTTAAGATTACTAGCAGGGTTTTGCAGTCTAATAGTATTCTTGTTAACCCGTCGTGCTAAGCTAAAATGCTTGTGTTACTAGTGGGTTCACGTCGGTAGTGCAATGGGTGGGGTTCGAATTGGCGACCTCACAAGTCCGATGCCCTAGCCATTGGGCTACGGCCCCTAAATTAAATATAGCCTATGTTATTCCGGAATAATGTAGCTTTCTAATGGCTAAATAATTTGTGAAATCGGTCCAGTAGTTCCGGAGCCTAATCAATGCAAAAAAAAACAATAATATTTTTATTATTTATGATTTTAGAATAGAATAACATAGGCTATATTATATAACTAGGTTTTAATATTAACGAAAGTTAAGTTACGACACGTAACAGATAATCAGATATATAAAAAAAATCAAACATAGAAAATCTTTGATACCAGGCACAAACAAACTAAGAAACGCCTATTAAAATCTGGCTTCTTTTCTTAAATAAAACTTACAAAAATGTACCATCTAAGGAAAATGGCCACAAGTAAGACTCCAAATTACTTGTAATAACATTTATTAGTATATTTACGACATCATCTACGATACTGCAACGAGTAATTTGTGGTACAACTGAGAGTGGTTATTGCACCACTTATAAGGAGAATAACTGTGTTTTAGCGCAATGAAGACTTCACTACCCATGTTACATAAATGTTTGTTGTCCATATATAATAATAAATAAAATAAATAAGTATATAAATCAATTCGTAGTTTCATCATCTTCTTCTAGTTAATATTTAAAGACAATCATGCTCGTTGCAATATGTGGGCACATATTTATTTATGTAATTTAATGGAAGACCAACAGCACAAAAACGATGAACATAAATTAGAAATACGCATCAAATAGCCAATAATAGGTCTCCGCGAATAAACAATTGAATATAGTTTTGATGTGTGCTTGATGACATTGAAATCAAGCTAAAATAAGTTAAACTATTAATTACATACAAAATCAAATTTCGAGAACAAATCAAGGCTGAGTACCCATCTCACTGCTTCTGGTTTGTTCATATCAGGTAGTATATGATTTTGCCTTGCTTAAAAATAAACTCAAAATCCAAAACTCTTTCACCATTAAAATGCTACACTATCCCTGAGTAACATGATAAAATAAAATAAAATAAGCCTTTATTTCGACTACCAAGCCGACTACTATACCGACTATAATACATAATTATAACAACTTTTTTTTGTACAATAATAATATTTACAATAAATATCATTTATTTAAATTAGTTATCTTATCGAATCGAACCTACGTTCCTAGTGAGTAACATAGTCTATAGGTATTTAATTATGAAGTTCCCATGGGTATTGTATGTACGCGGATGACACCACACGCAGAAATCTAGTGGAAAATACCTACCTGAAAACGGGCAATGGGAACTACAGACAATAATATATTAAAAGCCGACAGAGTCCCGACACGTGTCCGGTGTCTCAACGCCCCTTCATAGTGCAACCCCTGGGTATCAACTCGTCGAAGCTCTTGAGCCAAATGATGCCTAGGGATTTTCGTATGCCGATATAACTTCAGGTTACTAAGCACTTTGAGTTAAGAAGGTATTCCCAAAGGCATTGCGGATGGACTAACATATTTTTGAGCGTTTCTTAATCCATTTGTATATTATATCTCTTTCTGATTGAATTCGTTGCGGGCGCTTTAACTATTTTCCCGGGACTTGGTAAGCCTCTATTCTCATTGTCATTTCCAGTGTGGGCCTCTGAGTTGATCTTACAGGACTTGCAGTGCAGGGAGATTGGGTGGGATTAATACCATTTAAAAAAACACGGAACCGCAGCAATTCCGTGTGGTTTCCGGCTTAGAATAGACCTTGAACTTGATTCCAATACTTGTTTCTCTACTGAGCTCTGACTTCCTGTGTAATCTTTTCTGCATCATACCATAACTAATTTTCCGTTAACTAGATATTCCACAAAGTTTCAACCAACCCAGAAATATGTGATTATGCATTAATGCATGCATAATCACAATTTACGTGTTAAGTAGACTAATTTCATAGATCGTTAGAGGCTTTCCTTCTGAAGGTAGTTATCGAGTTTGTTAACAGGATTAGGTAATGATAGGATAAGTTCGTATACGTAAGCAGTTCTCGTTCAATGGCAATTTTGATTTACATTTAGGGCTTCTACCAAATAACAAGATCGTTTATGACTGTGAAATTCATTCTTAGTTAGTGTAGGTTTCAATTAAAGAAGGGATCCTTGAGTTCCTTGCCCGAAGGCATAGATAGACAAAACAATATTACTGTAACGATCGCTTATTTATCGCAAGCGCTTTGGTCGCATTCGTTTTGAGCTAACCAAAATGACTATTAATAACTTCAAAGCGATAATTTCCAAAATCCTGAGCGTAAAAAAATTACTCAAAGGCAACCTGCCTATAATAAATCGTTTCTAGGCAAAATTCTTGCAGCTTTACGTCATGATGAACTGCAAGCCGGCTATTAATCCCGTGGTTCACTGACTCGATGTAACACAGAACTGGTTCCGTACCTTGCCGCGAGCTAAATACGGCAGCCTACCCCCTCGACCGGTTTGAGGACACATTCATTAGTTTCATTGAATTTACGGAGATCGCGAAACAGTGCCATTTTTTATGGCTGTTATTTCGTATTTGTCTTTTATTTGTGCGATAGATTATATTTTTTTTATTTAATCCGGTAGATTTATGAAGCTATTTATGATACTGTTTTTTTAAGGCTGGGGCCACACAGTTGCGCCGTGACCGTGATTTCGTAAAAACAAACTCATATAAACGTATGTCGGTGGCCGCATTGCAGGAATGAATACAGTCGCCATGGTAGTGTGGCCCCGGCCTAAAAATATCTATCAATTTAACTATATGCTGAGCTTTATATATATCTAGACCTCAGAAGCATAAGGACTTATGTTCTATTATTTTTAGAAGCATTTGGTCGAAATGCCACTTTAGGATAAAGGCGCATACGACAAACGATTCTGACATATAATGTCACATCCGACCTTATGCTTTTGAGCTCTATATATATTATATATTATATCACAGTTCGAAGCATATATCATTTTGAAAATTTACTTAAATAATGTCCTAAAATTAATTCAAGAATAAAAAAGGTTAGCGGGTGTTTTCTACTAATCTTATGACTACATTGCTTGGGGTGGACACTATAGACACATTCTAAAGAAGGGAAAAGATTGTGATGATTTTGGAAACTCAATATGAATCTCAACCCAAATTATATTCATAAGATATGTGTTTAAGCATTGTGCTCCCTTAAACAACAAACATTAATTCAAGAGCACCCAGTGCATAAACCACAACCATTTTACATATTTTAGCATAATATATTCATACATGCACAATCCAGTTCCATTGTATGTTTTTCAATGCATCCATCCTCATATATTCCCTATAGTCTGATATGTAAATAATAAGGTTGGAGCTCAGCTTGTCTTTTTGCCCTGTGGAGTAGCAAAAGCCTTGTGGCCAAAGAGAAAGAAGTCTGTCCAAAAAAAAAAAGTATTAAATAGAGTGTTTCATGATCTATATAGGGTGACTGGTAATTAGTGACTGATACCTAAACACATGATTGTGCTCATGATAACAAACAACTTTTACTATGGAACCAAACCTGAAATCGCGAAAAAAAATCAGCTGCTAGCTACCATGTTGATGAGTTAGGTGAACATGAATGTATGGAACAGCTAATTTCTTTTCGCGATTTCAGGTATGGTGCCATAGTAAAAGTTTTTTGTTATCATGAGCACAATCAGGTGTTTAGGTATTGGTCACTAATTACCAGTCACCCTATATATAAAGTAACATGTCCTGACTGACTGTATCAACAACGACAAAGCAAACCTACTGAAGCTAGACATGTGATATTGGGATTGTGGCTTCCTTGTGTAATGTATAAGTCCACCAAGAAAGAATTTTGTAAAATTCAACCCCAAAGGGAGTTAAAAAGGGGGGCATTTAAATATAAAGTGACTATGGGAATGCATGTTATTAGTAATATGTAAACAGAGAGTGTAAATAAATCATTTGACTAAAATGAAAAGCTGTCTATAATATGTTTGTATTCTATATTCATTGTGACAGAAATTCACAGTAAATAATCAACTCTGCTTTTTACTTACCTTGTGGAATGTGAAACATTTTAAGAATTATTATTTTAACCTAAATAGGTATTTTCATACAGGAACTTTTAAATATTACCTAAAATAATCAAATTGGTTTTTATTTATAATTTTATGCAGTCTTAGCTACTAAAATCTTATTTTACATATCCACACCTAAGACTACCCACTGACCAACATTTTACATACAATCATAACATTTACCTGACATTTCATTCAAGTAAATGTTGGAATTATGAATGTAATTATTTGTATTTTTTTTTTCAGAAAAATAGCAGAATGGACTTTTCAAAATTTATTTGTGGGTGAGATTCACAATTTGTTACTAATAGTATCACTGCAATGAATCCTATTTTTTGTAATAAACAGCCTAGCACTGTGTGTTAAGAACACAAATACATTTGATGTGATGCAGCTGTGTAAATTAAAGTTGATTTCTTAAAAAGAAATCCAGTACCCATTTAATTTTTTTTTAATAATCAAACAAAAATATTTGTTTCTTGAATAGGTATGTATCTTTTTCCCACGTTGCATAAAATTATTTATAGGTAATTTTTAAGGAAATCTACAAAATGTTGATTATTCAAAAAACTATCAAATTTATAGTCAAAATGACTCCTAATCGATTAATAGCGATTGTACGTTTATTTCTTAGAAGATTGTAATGAAGTTATCCAAGACGCTAAAATATATTATATTTATAAGGCAACAAGATACCTATTATAATTTATCCGTTGCAAGTGAGATTTAAATTTCACATCGTTACTTGCACCCCGACCCTTGACATTTTATTATTATCTGATCATAACGAGCAGCCTACCCACGCGAAATATTATATTTGGACGGGAGGAAATATGGCAAAATAACGACAATTAGAAACAAATCAATATCTTTAGCACATACCTTGAGAGACATGATGCACGTAAATCAATTATCAGCACAAGAAAACTCACAGCACGTGGATATAAACAGTCATTTCATAAATTTACGATATAAAACACTGCACTGTTTATTGCAAAAATACTACGCACGTTTTGGAACTCTAATAAATTAGAACACACGTTACGTAACCGGTAGTTTAGTCCTGTGTTTTATTTACAATTGTTTGTGTGAACTATGTCGTGTTTCACAGCTGAGAACGCGAGTATTTATTTTGGTCGTTCGCGACGTACGCACATACGTCAACAACGGAGCGAGGCGTTCCGAGCTCTATTCAGTATTTCCCTCGTTCACAACTTCACAAGCTTGCGCGGTTGCGCGCAATTTGACAGCTACGCGTTCCAACGATTTACTTATGGCATACATTTAGCATCGATAATAAATATTTCTTAATTTATTATTCTTGAATGGAAAATATTTAATAAATAACAACGTAAGATACAATTTTTCCGTAAAGTCATTTTATTCATAATTATAACGTTAAAACACACATATTATTATTAAGTATCAATAGAGTATTCAGTCTTCTGAACGTACTATCCAAACTGAATTCGGGATTATCTTTATTTTTTACAAAATACCTATTTGTAAAATTTTAATTATCCTTGCTTTTGTTAATCATTAAATGTTCTTTCACAGCTTCTATCGCAGTTTTGACGTCATATTTATTTCCGTGTGCTGTAGATAAGTGATTACGGAGTTCGCCAGCGGTATTTGTATTGTATGGACATAAACGACAATGGTAAAGAAATAGTCCAGGGTGTCGGCCACTGCGCAATACATGCTTGCGAAGGTTTTCCTAAAAACAAAAATAATATAAATATAATGTTGTCTGCGTTCTTTTAATGCAACTAGCGACATCTAGTGGTGATGAGTACAATCGGAATTTCTAAATTGCGAGCATTGTTTGCGTATTCTTGTACAAGTAAATTAAATTAAATGTTTATTTAGTTGTACAAGATAAGCATACAAAATTAAAACGGACATTTAAACCTTAAAAAAAAGATTATCATGTAGGTTTAATGATTAATCATTCATCTATTAACTTACCAAACTTCCACAAGTGAATTGGCAATGCGGACATGCATAAGGCTTAGCTCCTTGATGACACAGCACATGCCTCTTCATATGACTCGCTTGATCAGTTTTAAATTGACATAGATCACATTCATGACGTTTGATGCGGTCCCCATGAGTTCGTCGATGTCTGAAAGAAACGATGTAACTGCCATCTAGTATCGAATAGTCAAACGCATTACTTAAAAGTAATTAATGTCTTGTAAGAACGCAAATTAAACAGACATATGATAATAATGAGATTATAAGCATTTAAAAATAATGTTGAGTCTATGAGCTTTAAAAACATTTACTAATTGTTAACTATTTATTTATCGCTTAAGTGAATATATGTTAAAATAACGCCATCTATTAGAAATATATTGCAACAATGGAACAAGCTCTAAACCAGCCATCTAAACAGTTAGTACATTTTTAGATAGATGGTGCTGATTTCAAAACTGCCTTCGGCAATAATCAGCTACTTTGTATTATGGATCTGCAAAATATCAAACTTTTGTTGTTTTACTTTTGCTTTTCTATTGATCAATATAAATAAAAATTAATCGTAATAATGTATGTAGGTACGTGCAGATTGCTTAAGAAGACAAAAACCAGCGAATATGCTCAATTTAGTCTGCTGTTTTATAGTTTTCGTAATACATAGTTAGGTTTGTATGAGAAAAATCCTCAGGAATTATCATAGTTTCTAGACGAGCGACGCCATGCACTAAAAGCTAAGGAATATGTATAAATCAATGGTTCCCAACCGGTGGTCTGCGGGCCACTGATGGTCCGTGGTAGCACAGGAAATGGACTTGAAGCTGCCCGAAAAATATTGCGACGCAGCAAAATATCTATTCACTGAACATAGTATTTTATAACACACATAAGTTATTGTAATAGTGTTAATTTTAGTGTGATTACGCAAAACAGGTGGTCCGTAACGAGATTAAAATTTTGTTAAATGGTCTTTTATAGCTTAAAGGTTGGGAACCACTGGTATAAATAATCATAAGGTATACCTTGAAAGCTGGCTGGCATTAGAAGCTACGAAAGAACAATCGTCATGAGGACATTGTCGAAGGGTGGATGATTCGCCGCAGCTGCTGACATGCCGAGACAAAGCAGTCCTACAATAAATAAATGAAAATGATTCAGTACAAGTTTATTATTAACATGCTTTGTAAAAGTTAATCTAAGACCTAAAATGTGAATTACGTAGGTACCTACTTGAGAAAAATGTTGGCGGGGTCATAGAATAACTTATTTTTAATTGTTTTATTGAGTAGTAATGGGAAAAAATATAAGATTAATATTTTTTATTATACTAGATATATTTTTTCTATCTTAGTAGGTCAATATTACATTTAATTTCCATCAGTAACTACCTATGAAATCATAGTCATACTCATATTGTTACGCGGTTAAAGTAGCCTTTGAAGTTTGAACGAGTTTGTCAGGGGCCGTAATGTCAAGCCTAATGTTCACCATAAATTGATAAATTCCAAATTTGTGTACTTTCATTATCAATAATGTATCAACAAGCGTGTATCATCTTAGGCCTTATCTTCGCCTTCCATCAAGCGAGATTATGGTCAAACGTAAGCCAATAGATAGTAAAAAAAAAAAAAAAAGTTTTTATTTAAAACTAACTTCCCGCGCATGGTTTTACCCACGTAGCTTCTGTTAGCGTGGAAATATCATTATAAATGCGAATGCATTATAATCCTTCCTCGCTAAATGTAGGTATCTACTATCTAAAACTGAAATATTTTTTTAAATCGGACCAGTTTTGTTTCTGTTTTTGAAATTTCTTTATTTCAAATAATAAAATAACACTTAAGAGAGAGATCTTTTAACCGAGTTATTTAACCGTCATCATCAACAGCCCGTTTACGTCCACTGCTGAACATGGGCCTCCTCTTAACAGACCTTGGCAAGCCAGGATCGTAGAGGCATATTGCCATAATCACCACGCTTGGCAGACGGATTGGTGATCGCAGTAAGATGTAAACCTTGAGCTAATAGATGCTGCTGCCCAGCCATCAGCCATATGTCCCTTCTTCGCCTTTTGCGACACCCATGGGAAGACATGGGGTGGTCTATTCTAAGCCGGAAACCATACGGCACACAGTTTACGAAATATCATTTACAAATATTTTTTTTAACAGTATAATGCTACATATTATTGCGAAATCGGACCAGTACCTACTTCCTGAGATTAGCGCGCTCAAGCAAACAAATAAACTCTTCAGCTTTATATATCAGTATGAGATAACTAGTTTTTTAACATCGTCTTAAAAAGTAAGTAGTAGGTATAGCAATCTTCACAACGGCACATAAACGACATTACTGGACGCTCATAGATCCAGTGTCACATCAGTCGTGTGCTAACGACTGTGCCACTACGTAACGTAACAATTCCAACTGTTAGTCGGACAAGAATGTGACGGTCGGTTAGTACTTATGGCCGAGGTACACTCAACTACACAACGTCTTGTGAATTGTTGCTGTACGTAGGAACTAGCTTAAGATAAAGTTTTTCGTTCCTAATGATTAAAACTAACATAATGTTAGCACAGAACAAGGCCGAATTTAAGGAAGGGCAACTGCCCCGGAGCCTCCACAGTAAAGGTGCCCCCACAACAGATCTTTACATACAGTACTTTGTAGAATCATGATTAATAAGTTCTTAAATACTGTAGTAACGGTTACTTATTCATCTACACTTGTTCACTTAAATTAGACAATCAGTAAAATATCAGAATTCAAATCATCCTGTAAAGTAGGTACATATCTACTTAAAATTATCTAGACATTTTGAGGGCGACTAATTTGTAGTCAGGGGGCCTCTTCTCCTTCTTTGCCCCAGAGCCTCCGGACTTCTAAATTCGGCCCTGGTTCGAATTTCACACACAGAATTTAGAAGTTATAATTTCAGAAACCGACACCATTACTATTGAATCACCAGGATATACTAATAATAAAACCACAATTCAAGATTTAAAGTAAGTCGAAACAAATATACAGGGTGTCCCAAAAGATTACGTAGCTGGGAAGGGGGGTGATAGGGATAGTCACAAGGGTTACCAGAAAAATATAAAAAATTCCCTCTAGGTGTTTAAAAAAATAAATGGCATTTTTTAAAAGACTAAAAATTTTACACTTTGTGCTAACTGTACCTAAAAATATGGCTGTATTTAAAAAAATGCTGTTATGTAATCTTCAATAACAACAAGGTCATCAACATCAACATCAAAAATAACAAGGTGTAAAATTTTAAGTTTTTAAAAAAATGCCATTTTTTTTTAAATACCCAGAGCGGATTTTTTTTTTTTCTAGTGACCATTGTGTCCACCCCTGTCACCCCCTTTCCCAGCTACTTAACCTTTTGGGACACCCTGTATAATGACGGAGTTATTAAAAACTATTCAATAATAGATATAAAACTAATAAAATAATATTGTATTTTCATACCTGACAGATAAAGCTATATAAGCGACTAGGCGGTCCGCCCCGTCTTCGCACAGGTGGACTTTTATAGCCTGTGTTACTCAGGGATAATATAGCATTCTAATGGTGAAAGAATTATCGAAATCCGTTCGGTAGTTTTTGAGTTTATTCGAAACAAACATACAAAAATACAAACTTTTCCTTTTATAATATTACTATAGATATATTATGTAGATTATAATAAGCTGCAATAATCAAATAAACTAAATTAATTTAACTTAATAATTTAACGATCCAAAATAAGTTTTTGCCTATTTACAAAAATACCTGTATTACAGGTATTTACGTGAATAAAAACTTTTTTTTATTTTATTTATAATTTAACTAAAAAGAAAAACACTTAAGTGTAAGATTTTGTGTATCTATAATCTGTCCTAAGCCAAAAAAAACATCTCACAATCGTCTTTTACAATGTTCATCTCACAACCCTAACTTCATGGACTCTTCATTCTTTAAACAATCTCACTCTTCTATGGAATGAGATGTCACTCGAAATCAGGATGCACATACCGTTCTTATTGCACCATCCCAAGGTAGACTGGTAGAAAATGCCGTTGAGAAGAAGTACCTACGGGTAGGCCAAGGACTAGAAATTTAAAAGAATAATAAAATATAAACCTTTAAAATGGCTATCGAAATAACTATCCTACTAATATTATAAACGCGAAAGTTTGTAAGTATGGATGGATGGATGTTTGTTACTCTTTCACGCCAAAACTACTGAACGGAATTGGCTGAAATTTTGCACCCGGATAGGTTATACGCTGAATTAACATATAGGCTACAAAACATCACGCTCCGACCCACTGGAGCGGAGTGACGCGGGTAAAACCGCGGGGCGCAGCTAGTATGTGATAAAATGTTACGGTCAATTTATTATCACATCTACCTACCTACTTACGATTAAATATAACCTGGAAGGATAATTTGAGTCTTCGCATAAAGTTTTAAATAAATAAATATCCTTAAGTCGATTAAACAACAAAACATTGAAACAATGACATCAAGAAGTTCGCCACACTCCAGCAAGCAGCCATTCCTACATCGCATTACATTTGCACCGCATTAATGCAGTTCGCAGCAATAACGCATAAGATATTACTGAAGTTAGATCATCAAGGCTGTTACCCTGCCCCAATGGCTTCACGATGGCTCAACGATGGCTTGCGATGGCCTACACTAGTCTACAATTGTCTAGATATGCTGAAAGTTCCGTAATGATGCCACCATTTGATTCATACTGTCTGCAGCTATTAGATGCGACGTTATGTGCTGGTACATAGGTATTAGGAACGCGATATTGGGACTTAAGATTTATGCATATAGATGTAAGGATTCAGTGAGTTTGATTAAGCTATAAAATTACTCTAACGAGATGTTATACTAACTTAACTGTTTATATATTTTATTTTGGTTCACTAACAACTTGAAATTGTAGATCTCTGTGTTACATATATGGTATATTAATTTTTTTCTTCGGACGGACCGAGGATTTTTCTACTTCACCGGGCATTGGTGGGTATATTTTTTTTTTTCACAGGGCATGAAGACGAGTGGGCTCCAAGCTTATCAAGTGGTTTGTAAACTACAAACTAAGCAACCTGCTCAAGGGGCCGCCACCTATGTGACTAGGAATTCGCAAGGCGTTCGATGATGGACGGATTAAGGCATTATGACGTTTAGTTTTTGTAGGGAAGTTTTGTGCGACTGTTATTTTATGCTATTCTTCATTTCGCGAGCTTCTCGGATTTCGGGTATACAAGGGAAATCGGAAAGTTCATATATTAACCTTATGCTACTTAATAATGACTTATGACCCTAAGCATATGGTCATAAGTCATTGGTTCATATGAGATATAGGTATAGTAATTGTCAAATTAAATCAGTAAGGACCATATTTAGAAGGAAAATATAATATGGTCTAATTACGATCATTGGGCGACCATTTGCACTGGGAATTTAAAACAGGAAATATCTTCTCTACTCTATTACAGCTTTAATTATGTTATTAATTCTTATTTATAGCTTTCAGCGTAGCTTTGTATCTATAACTGTAGAAAATTTATGTTTAAACACTAAACCTACAGGACAAACGGACATTAATTTTAACCAACCGCATTCTGTTTAAATTCAGCGTCGTCAATCCCTCGCGACTCGTGACTGATCCGACCATTTATAGAATGACGTTAAACGAATAAATTCAACAGTGTCAAAGCAAATAAACCTCACACGATTTAGCGCCATCTAACGACCGACAGATCAAAATGCAAATCCAAAACACGTGCAAACAATAAAATTGTAACGAGTGAGTACAACACTAATATTTTGATCCAGCATTCTCTCAAAATACTTCGCATCCGGGGAGACGCACGAATTTATTGCTATGGATGATAAAAATGTCATCGTGATTGGCAAGATTGGCCGAGAATGTGGTGGGTACGAGGATAATCAAAGTGAGCGTGTCAGATTATGAATGTGTCCCGATATTTGTGAAGGAGTTGTGGGACATGTGACATGCGACGCATCCGGCGCGGCCACTTCGCACTGAATTGATGTAGACGCGGCTGCGTTCGTACCGTTTATTTCTGGTGCGCGTTTACGTTCTTGATTTAATTTTTTCCTCATTTGATACACGTAGTAACATTTTTTGTCGCAATGTTTTAATACACAATTTAATATCAACTTTACTTTTTAAATTACTTCTAAAATGAATGAAAGTCTAAAAAAAAAATACAACAATGCTCTTTCAACTATTTTAATATTGTAGAAGAGAATTTACGAATTAATAAGTGCTCCTAAAATACACAACCGGTAATCTGATTGATGGGCACGAACGACACTGAAATACGTACATCATAATTAAGTATAGGTTTGGTGTACTTTACGTAATTATTTTGATCTCCTAACTTGCCTAAAATGTGTGTATTTGTGTTGTATATCATAATACTTACTTGCTCCTAAATTTCTTCTTGCATTTTTTGCACTCCCATTCCTCTCTCTCAACAATAGAAGACAACTTCGGCACCTTGGCCACCTCTGTTCCGTGCTCATTCTTAGAGTGGTTGGTCAGACTCGTCTGTCTAGTAAAATTAGCTCCGCAAGTCGAACACACGAAAGGCCTTTCAAAAGTATGCAATCGCAAATGCTGCCGCAAAGATGGCTTTTTAAAACTTCTTGGACATAAAGGACAAGTGTATTTTTCGACTACTTTCTCCACTTCTCCAGATTTACTTAGCTCTTTCGTAGGCATGGAGTGCAAGACTTCGTGAAAGAAACATTCTGCTTGAGAATCCGTTGTGAAAACACATTGACTGCAGCTCCAGAATATTGATGATGACTGAGATATTGGTTGTAACTGGCACGCATTATCTCTTATGTGACGTGTCACTTCTTGAGGAAGAATGAACGACATGCCACACTTTGGACAGCTGTAAAAAAGAGTATAAATTAAGATTTTGTTTCATTAATAAAATGAAGCATTTCAAGAGACAAGACAAATTGCGCGTGTACTTGTAAGATTTGAAATAATTGCGTTCATGAATCAATCTGCGAGACGATTTATGGCTTTGAAGTGAAGCAATATTTAAATGACTGAGTTTTAAAAGAACTTACGTTTTCCTAATATTTGGATGTGCTCGTCGAATATGTTCTTTGAGGACCAAAATATTTCGCAGTATTACATCTTCAGTACAATATGGGCATTTTTTGCTTATGTCTTTTACTGGAACGCCTTGTTCTCTTAAATTTTCTTTTCTTTTAATTCTGTGTTCTGATGTTTGCCGGTGATGTTTTGCTTCCTGTGAAGAGTTAAAAGTTCTGGCACACACGAGACAGAAGAACGCTTTCTGCTTGTGTTTAGATTTTAAATGAGCGGCCAAAGTAAGGGAAGATTTAAATTTCGCCTTACAATACTGGCATTTATGAAGCTCTTGGTAGTTATCTGTAGCAGAAATGGCCATTGAGTGGCCGGTTTTCTGGCAGTGTCGTTTTATTTCAATGTTGTATCTAAACTCTTTACTACAAACTTCACACTTGAATACTGTTTTCTTTCTAATAATTATTGGCATGGATCTATTTATAACAGCCACTACTTCACTATGATCTTGACCAGACATATGTTGTAGCATTTCTTGAGAAGACTCACATTCAAATTTACAGAATGAACACCACAGTCTTCCATCAAATGAAGATAATTTTTGCTCATGTTCCTCTGAAAACCAATGCTGCATAAAGGCCGAAAGCCAATTCGTATAAAACTTGCAAGGACTACATTGAAAAGGGGACTGATGGACTACTGCATCAATATTGTCAAGTATCAATTGCTGGTATACAGAAGAATGCGTATCGGTTGCTTTTCTGAAGTGATAATGAGATATTAAATGTTTTCCCATCAAATGTTGTCTCACACGAGACTTACAACCTGAACAATGGACAAAGTTAGGCTTTCTTTTGCGTTTCTTTTTTTCAATTTTAACATTTAGTTTAGGTCCGACTTTCACTTGCCTTTTCTTCTCAATTTGTGAATAAATCTCTTCATTTACAAATCTTGAAGGACGCGTTATACGCTTTTCTACAACATTCTTCAATTCTAAATGGCCAGAGAATTCTAATTCATGTTCTGGGAGAACTTTCTTTATGTGTAAGCTTGATCTTAGATGTTTATCGTAAATAGCCCTCGAGCCCAATCTCCGATTGCAAGGTCCACACCAATACTGTACAGAGCCTTTTGTCTGTATGGTAGTTTGCATTATCTGGGCCTTTTCATTAGCTCCTGGTACCCATTTCCCTTTAGTATGCCCTGGAGGCGGGGCGTCATAGTCTTCCTCTCTTTCATTAGAATCATGCATGATTGGTTTCCATTTACCACCCGTATGTTCTTGTTCATCTCTCATGTCCCAGTCTTCATGTTCAGGGGAAGCTGGTCGCCACTTACCTCCGGTATAATTAGGTGGAGGTTTCCATTTGGCACTAGAATGATCTTCTTCTTCATCATCATCTGATTCTTCCGATACTTCACTGTCTTCATCACCTTTATAGTCATAGTTTATGCTATATGAAGAAGATGGAATGTCTTTTTTTACAGCACCGCTTATGCTAGCGACTGCGTTGATCAATTTTGTTTGGTTATCTTCGTTACTCCCTATTCTTAGGCTATGGCCTCCAATCCAGTCTTCACCTCTAAGGTTATTTTCCAGAGGACTCATCCTAGGCAGATCCCTAGAAGTAGAAGGTACTACAAGAGATTTCCTGTCTAAATTGGCTTTTGATATGGGAATAGGTGGTGTGAGACGAGATAAAGATGTTTTCTTGACACTACTCTGTAGTTCTAATGATTGAAAGAATACATCAGCTCCGAGACTATAAGAAGGTTCAAGGGAGTCTATAGGTGGAAGTTCAGGTTTAGGATCGTCGGATTTTAATTTTCCACATCTTTCTTTTCTGTGCTTAACGTAGTTGTCGAGTCCAATGATCGCAGTATTGCATTTGATGCACAGGTGATTGTCATCATCATCGTCGTCTCGTGGAGATAACATCTGTAAAAAATAATACACTTAGATACATCTTGTTATAATGATATAAGTACATGATAATACAGACTTCAAAGTTTTGATTCCAAAGATATTTACCGAAGGGAATAGTTTAAAAAGTTACAAAGCAGAAATCAAAACTCGGTAACTATACCAAGACAAGTCTGCCATTAATTTTCGCATTAGTTCCACAGAATATCGAGGTTATTCCAACAAGCAGTAATTGTGAGATTCGCAACCTAGTTTAAAACAGGGGGTGACAGGGCAGGCGGCATCGCGTGGAAGAAAGACATTAGGCCTGACGTCTACCCGTCACAGCGCACCGATAAATATTCGATGGGAATTAAAATAGTTGTTCCACCATAATCTATTGCTGTGGTTTTCAAACTTTCTTCGGTCTTACGAATTGGGTATTCATAGCCTTTCCCGTATTCTTTTCCTTTTTCGACCGACGAATTAATTATTATAAAATTCGCCACACTTTAGGGTTTAATGGCTGTATATAATATGGGTAGACTTTTTTCCAAATAGATCTGCTACGCGTACTAAACTTTGAAGTTCGCTGATTATATTATGTATGCAGTAATAATGGCTAAGTTTACGCTGCATTCTCGGTTTGCAGTCGATTGAGTTATGAAAGTATTTCCATTGTTTTAGCGAGTAATAAATTGCTAGTGATTGTGCATGATCGGGAATGAAAATTATACTTTACGTCATAGAATTTACAATAGGGGAATTAAATTAAGGTGGAGGTCAAATTGGGTCAGGCATTAGTGAATAATGCGGTATCCTTAATATTGAATTTTTGTTAGCATTTTTAATATTTATTAAGAGCAGTATGGTCCACAAAGGGCAGTGCCACTAGAAGCCTTGAAAATATTAAGTTTAGGTGTTCTTACGTGTACTATTAAAACTCAAAATAATTATAAAACAAAAATCAAGAATGATTAAGGGCCTTTAATTTTAACCTGAATCTGCCGAATTATTCAGCAATTTGTGTTTTGTATGTATGGCGTCTGAGCTTGAACTTGAACTTTTTTTTCTATGATTTTTTTATAATTGTTTTGTATTTGCTTCGTGGGTTCAACAAATGTTTTTTTTTCTCTTCAATATCTGCCAGTATCCTGTCATGACTATTCACGTGTAAAATGCTTGCCTACTTGATGTTATTGTTTTAAATCAATTGTGACATTAATTTGAGTTTCAAAACAAAAGACAGTAAGTTGTTAACCTTCGAGTTATATTGACTTTAATACTACAATTAGTTGACAGAGACAGCCATACGTCAATAACCGACAGCCGGCCAGACAGTATTTAGTTACGAACTATAATTTGATTTTAATTTGCGAGATGCATGTTAATGTTACCGTACAATAAATAAAATATTTAGTTGGGCCGAGGTTTGAATTGGGCCATCATCAATAGTTCGGACCACACCTGCCAAATCACATGCGAACCAATTTACCAGTGTTGCTGGAAAACTCGATTTTAAAAGATTTGGATAATTGTTAGTGACACGCTATTAATTAAGTCATATTAATCGTGGTGTTATATGATGGGTACATATTACATGACAAATTAATGTATTCAATGATTAATTTACTTGAAATTAATTTAATTCTTACACAAATATAACGTGATGTTTCCATTTGTGACTTTTCCGCATTTACTCACATTTTAAATATTAATTGATTTCAAATGTTGTAATCATTAAAATAAAAGAATAAATAATTTTGAAACCTAAACATACCTTCCAAGTAAAAATAGCCTATAATCAAAACTTATTACAACACGACAACCTCCGTAGCGTAGCGGTGTTTGGCTCGCTTTAAATCTTAGAGGTCGTGGGTTCGATCTCCACGCCGTACAGGAAGTCTTTGTGTAAATTCTAAGATTTCTTTCCGGGTGTGGTTGGTTGAGGGACTACCCTCCGTGCGTCGGAAAGCATGTTAAGCCGTTGGTCCTGATTGTTTTATAACATATTCTATAACAATCGTATACTAGGGAACGGGTAGCAGCGTTTCCTAATGTATTACAACATAATACTGCGGTCACCAACCCGCCTGCCAAGCGTGGTGACTTTGGCAAATACCCTCCCACGGAAGGAAACCCATGTTCAGCAGTAATTCCCTCATAGATTTCCAGTTTCAACGGTTGGTAGCGGCCTCCATCCACAGTAGTCATCAGTCCACTTAATCATCAGTATTATTTATTTATTCAACTTTATGCTACAGGTTTATAAATGAGCAAAATGGGTTATGATGAAAAGTTTAAGCAGTGTAAACAAAGGTGTATTACTAAACTAATGGCAAATCCTTGTGCCAATTGTTAAAACGATTAAAAAATTACATTGTATAATCCAAGAAACGTATTCTGGAACTCGAGCACAGCAGTCGTAGACAGGACCACTACGTCATGTCAATGAGGTAAGCGAATTAAATAAGAATTCCGCCACACTTTATCTATTACAATCAAAAAGCTATTAGTCAAAGTGTCAAATAAACCTTACCCTCCAAACGTCCTTAGTATTCAATGACATATCTACCTTTATGTCAAATTATAATTAAATTCATTGATTGCGATTGATTTATATATATGCGTTTAGATGGGTTTTTTGAATGAGATCATAATGTGTCACCCATTAACATTATAAATATACCTAACCTAAAATTTGGTCCTTACATCTTCTGCAAATATATCGGCCGGTGAAGCCGATCAATGGTCGCAGTGAGATGGCAAGTAACCTTGAGTTTATAGAAGCTGCTGCCCATCTATCAGCTGTATGGCCTTAAGTTGCCTCATACAATACCCATGATAAGATATGGGGTGGTTTATTCTAAGCCATGAGGCTAGGGTAACAAATCTCAAAATGTTTGAATATTAGCCATGGGAAATTTGAAGAATCTTGCAAACAATGATCATCACTGACCGTTTCGATTATGCACTTTTGCGAAAAGTCCAGTTTTCTTCTGATAAATAACAAAAGTGGCTACAGGAACTCGAGAAAGTTTTCCATCTCGGGGTGAGTTGGAAAACTTTTCCGCACAGATTGAAATTAATTAGTGAATTTGATGAGGATAGTACGCATAGAATATATTGTAGCTAATACCGATAACAATATTTTGGAACTTGAACCGTTCCTCGTTGAAAGGTCCGGCAATACTAGGCTTTAAAGAGTTCGCAGGGGATATGGGGCTGGCATAGACTAGATAAGACCCAGTTGGCCAAGCTACCACGACCAGTTGAGTTGCTGTCGAAGTGACTAGGCTCAGTAGCCTAGTATCTATCTCCGTACATCTAGCATTGTTTAAAACCCTGTGTTACTAAAATAACTCCCGTTTTCCAAGTAATTTTCATTTAGGAGAGAACCTAAATGTTCATTCGACAACTAGTAGTAGCGAGGCGGCAGTGACACGCGTCAATCGTGCCTCTGACACTATTGTGTGACGTACAGCTGACAGCAGGCTGACAAATGGCGAACGTCACGTCGTTAACGTCAAACCGTCGCAGTTCGTGGAACTTTTTAATTATTCGACTTTTCGCGGTATTCGTACTATTCTTAGTTTGAAATTCGAAGGTACCTTTACAGTTGGTTTCCTTTTTCTGTAGTTTGAAAATCGAAGGTATATGTTTGTTTTTTTTCTATTCTAGGCTTGAATACCTAAATGATTTAGAAGCGGATAGGTAAATGATAGGCTACTAATACTTAGTGCATGGGATGGTCATTGTGGTTCGGTCGTTAGATTTAATAGTAACTCTGGCATGCATGGTAGAACACAGCCTTTTAGCTATTGACCTACATTTCTATTTGCATTTATCCAATGTTAAGAGGAAAACTAGTAGGTATGTAGTATGACAACTACTTTCTCATAAGTTCTAGCCAGGAGTATCCATATTTACTTCAAGCTAAGATTTGTTTATTATATCTTTTATTTTAGTATCATTAAAGACAAATCTGACATAAGGTACCTCCCTATACTGACAAATGTCAGATACAAATTTTACAACCGGACAAAGTTACGAAAATGTCAAGGTGATTTGCAAGTTTACGACTTAAATGACCTATCTCAACAATTGTTCGTCAAGATATAAGTTATAATATTATGAAATATGATCCAGTATTGACAATGGAATCAACAATTTTCCTTTAAAAACTTTTAAAAACAAGAATATAATTTGTAACATTTCCCACCAAGGCCCGAAATCAATTGAAGCCGCCAATCACAAATAGACGTATAAATAAGCGTTCAGTATTCCATATTCAAAGTTTCCCTCGTATTTTTCACGCGCCGCGCGCCACCCATCACTCTGAGCACACATCTGTCAAGTGTCAAAATGTCGTGTACACACGACTTTATTTGTGTATGTGTGAGTGAGCTGTCAATGTGTGCGGACGTCCGTCAGTCACGCGTCCGCGGAGGCGTGGACCTAACCTAAGTTGATTCCACTTGGGACTTAATGTTATAGTCTAGTACTTAATATCTTAATTAAAGATAAATCATGTTGCACTGCTATGCAATCATAATTTCGATACACGTATATGCTAGATTTTTCAAATACATACAAAAATGGCAGGTGTCAGAAACGTATTCATTAAAATGACTATTTCCTTTGCAATTAAATAACAATAGATTTAGTAAGTACTTCCTACGATAGTTCTATTCTTTCTAATTAATACGACGCTATTCACCGGTATTTTATTTATTAAGAAGATTTTTTCAGTTAGAAACTACAAATTCGTATCAAGGTTGAGTCTAACTTTATACAATATATACACACAACCAGTCAATCTTGATCGACCATCCGCCGAACAAGCGAGATGTTTTGATGAAATATAAAACATGGATAGCTATCAGGCTCATTCAGAATCAATTAACTTCTCCGTCGCCTAGCGGTATGGCAGTCGTTTTAAGTCTCAAAGGTTGTGCGTTCAATTACCACGCCGCGACGACGGTCAAATAAATTTTTGTGTGTAAGCAGATTTCTTTCCGGGTCTGGCTTGTTAGGCAACTACCCTCCATTCTCTTGTCATAATGTCATCTATGACAGTCGTATATCAGGAATCAGAGTGTAAATGGGTAACTTCATAATACTGCGGGTACCAATGCCAACGATCTATGGCAACAGCCCTTTTCGAGGGAAGCCCACGTTCAGCAGTAGGCATTATACCGGCGGATGCTAAGTAAGATACATTAATTTTATGGTCAGTAAATGGGAGATCTGCTCTACCGTGCTGAAAACCCTTAATCAATATCTAAATTAAGCAATGAACGCAGGTCCCAAGTGGATCGCACCCGCGACGTCGTCAAAGGCTGTCGCCCGAATAACGACGTCGCCATCGATCGAGCGTCCCCCCTCACCCCCCGCGACCCGCGCCCCTCTGTCACCTTACACGTGCAATACAAACGATACGCTTTTTCAACACCTTTTCGAATTTGGAACTTAATTGTGACGTCATTCGGTCGATAGATTTGCAGTCGATGTTCGGAGGTCGAACGATCCTTTGTCAATTTGAAGATGTCTTGATGGCTTCTGCTAATCAACTCATCCTTAGCAATAGTGCTACTACTCCTTACGTGAAAGTTGCATTGTTACTCTTATTCAGAACTTCTATTTTTCTCATGGCTATTTTTCCACATTTTGATGGAAATTCTGTCAAAATTGGGTTTTATTCCTGTGTCATTTTTTTGCAACTAATCAATCGCTTATTATATTACTAAAAAAAACAAAATCACCAATATTTTCAGACTTAACAATCCAATAAGTAGACTTCGCCACACGGTCCCCATTCATTGCAAGTTGCAACACTCATAGGAAAAAATATCATTTATGTCCCTAAAGTTTAATACATGTTTAGAACAAAGAGGGTAAAGTAATGTATAGTGCCTTTAATATTAGCTTGATCTTTCATTGGTCATTCTATCCTACCTATATTACAGAATATCTGGGAAGAAATGCCTTTGTATCATGCACTGCAACACAATTATTGACTAACTTTAGTTGGAAAGTCGATCGGTTTTCTATTTAAAAGCACTAGGCATTTATTTACATTTGTACTTGTCAAAAATGTGAATTTATTTCAATATTTAACATTTTCGACAAGTAACCCAATATACATACTTTTTGTTTTTGGGACGGACATGTGTGAGTCACGATCTTTTTGCTTCTTCATCGAGCTTTTTTTCTTTGTTTTTTTGCTACTTCACCAGGCATAAATGCGAGCAGAGCTCCAGCCTAGATAAATGGCTTAAACACTACTAACTAAGCAACCTGCGCAAGAGGGCGTCCCCTGTGGGACTTGGACCTCGGGCTCAGGGGAGATTGAGGGATTACGGCTTTTAGTTTTTTTTAGGGGAGTTTTTTGCAACTGTCTCTTCATCGAGCATAAAGCTGAGTGGTGGTGGGTAATCCCTGCATCACGTAGGACTTTACACACACTAAATTCATGGACACAAAGCACACTTAAACTCAGAAGAACTAATTGTCCCGGGTGTCTGCGGTTCACACAAATAATTATCCAGGGTGGAAATCGAATCTAGAACATCCCATCTCAGAAGCATCTACCGTAACCACTGAGCCACTGGTGCAAATAATAATAACAAGAGTCTTGACAGATGATTAGTGAATTGATCATCGTTTAAAACTGGGTGTCAGTTACTAAAAGATTGTGCTATACTTATGGCTAGGCAAGCTTTGTTTAGTGTTTAGTGTGTCTGTAATATTTTGTATCTATATGATCGGAATGATTAATGTCCATGGATTAATGACTTAATTAAATTCTGCCATATATTAGATCCGCCATCTGGACAAGGTAATAATTTAGGTCATATGCTGATAATTTATTGTTGGAAAACTTAGGTATCTTAAAATGTAATTCCTAGATTTTGTATATTCGCATTGAATGTTAAACATCTGCAGTACCCGGTGACAACCTCCGTAGCGTAGCGGTATTTGGCTCACTTTAAATCTCGGAGGTCGTGGGTTCGATCTCCACACCGGACAGGAAATCTTTGTGTAAATTTTAAGATTTCTTTAGAGCTACCTTCCGTGCCTCGGAAAGTGCGTTAAGCCGTTGGTCACGATTCGTCAAACATCATCTATAATAACCTATATCAATGAACGGGCAGCAGCATTTCCTTGTGCGGTACAACATCGTACTGCGGTAAACAACCCGCCTGCAAAGCGTGGTGACTATGGCAAATACCCTCCCTCGGAAAGGCCCATGTTTAGCGTTATACGGGCTGATGATGATGAGTACCCGGTACCCCAAATACTGGTAGTTGGAGGAGCACTCGGGGGGTTTCAGTGGGTAAACCTTCTACTCGTGTTATGATTAGCTTAAATATTAACTAAGTATCACTAATTTAACTATGCTGAAGCTGAAGAGTTTGTTTTCTTAAACGCTCATCTCGGGAACTATTTGTCCGTTTTTTGAAAGTTAGGCTACTATATTTTATTATGAATATCCGACGGGAACAGGAGTTAGGCGTGTAACAAAATATTAATAAAAACGTACTACGTATGTAACCGCGGAAGCTAGTTACTGTTAACTTTTGTGATAAATATATTTATTTTCTAATTATTTGTATTATGTGAATTAAAGATTAAATAAAACGCAAACCAAGAACCAAGAAGATGCAAAGGTGCTGCTACTTATTTCTATAGAAATCTCTTCCAGCAGACCTGCGAAAGAAGATTTGAAAATCGATGAAAACTTAAATAGTGTGCTAACACATCTGCCTTAATGTTAGTGGATGTCAAATAAATTAATATCAATGCATTAAAAAAGGCCACCCAAATATCTAATATTATAATACAACATTGTAACTCCTCATCGCAACAACCAATTGCCGTCTTTAATCACGAAACAATTCATCCATACACTTACATTTTCGTACAAAGATACCGCTTACAAGAATATACAAATTTCAATCGAACATTACGATCAGAACTACCTAGGCAGGGAGGGAATCAATTATAATTCCCATTAGAGGGGGGCGGGCCCTCTGATTTATGTGGGCAGATGAAAAAATGACGCGTATGCAAGCAACCACCTTGTTCCTATAATTGCTTATTATTAGTATTTCCGTGTGCAATTGGTCTACTAACATTATCTTTTGTGTGATAAATTTTAAAATTGCGATTTCTACGTTCATGTATTTTTGGGTTCCGTACCCAAAGGGTAGAAAGGGGACCCTGTTACCACATTATTACCTGCTAAGACTGCTGTCCGTCAATCTGTAACCACAATGTTTTTCTTGGTCATGAACCGTGATAGCTAGACAATTGAAATTCAATGTAATTACTAAAAACAGAACAAAATATATATTTAAGGGTGGCTGACAACCAATAAACGTGATTGATTTGTCATTGTAGCTCGGTATTGATAACCGCAAGAAGTAGACGCTTGAAATGGTTGTTTATTTCAAAATCCTAAAATAATTTAGTGTATAATGTTGTAAAGACAATGGTATGGAAACCTTTGTGCGCGAGGCCGACTCGCCCTTGGCCAGTTTTTTTTTAAATGTAGTTTTGTCCAATATGTATAACTACGTGAATAATTTAGTGTCTAATGTTGTAAAGACAATGGTATGGAAACCTTTGTGCGCGAGTACGACTCGCCCTTGGCCGGTTTTTTTTTAATTTTGTTGAGTCCAGCATCTCACGCTACGTGTTATGTTTTCAAACACTTTCGTAAAATTTTGCATGGCAGTTAAGATAAACATCAAAGTTTGTAGACCCTCAAATTGTATGCTTAAAAAAAAGCGATTCATTAATTTTTAAATAGGTATATACCTACTACTACTGTGTATACGCGCATTCAATAGGTATTTGCCAAATGATAAGAAGTTAAAGATAATTAGGCTGTACAATAAAATTAACTAATTCTCTAAATATTTGTTTAGCTAACGAACTATTGAAATTCAATACTAATACTTAAAAAAGTAATTCCTCAATGCCCTCGCCTGCGACCGACAGCTCAGTCACACACAGGGGCGCCCTATTGCGCAGGCTGCTTCGCTTGTAGTTTTAAAAGCATTTAATAAGGATATGGAGCCTTGCTCGCGTATACGCTCAATTAAATAGCAAAGGCCTCGTGGTTTACTACAATTTCCGTCCGAAAAACACGATTTCTTTCTATTTCTCATTAAGAATAGGTACCAATATCAGAATAAGAAAGAGAAGGACTGAAAGTGCTAAAACCGGTTTAGTATTTTTTTTTATTTCTAGACATCAAAAGCATAAGAGCGGATGTACTATTATACTTTAGAAGCATTTGGTCGTAAGTGCCCGATAAAAGCACATACGACGAATGTTTCTGACGTAATAATGTCACATTCGACCTTATGTTGATGTCTTCTATGGGTTCATTCATTATATATTACTAGGTTCCCGCGCGCGGTTTTACCCGCGTAGCACCAGTTCCCGAAGGAACTTCATCATTAAATAAATTAATGTTAAAGTAAAATCGATAAATGGGCTATCTAATACTGACTCGCACTATTTTTTCAAATCGGACCAGTAGTTGCTGATTAGCGCGTTCAAGCAAACTATCAAACTCAGCTTAGACATTACTAGCTGCGCTCCGCGGTTTTACCCGCGTGACTCTGCTCCAGTAGGTCGGAGCGTGATGTTTTGTAGCCTTTATTGTGCAAAATTTCAGCCAATTCCGTTCTCTAGTTTTGGCGTGAAAGAGTAACAAACATCCATCCATACTTACAAACTGTCGCGTTCATAATATTTGTAGGATTATATTGATTGCAAACATATCCTTATAATTTATCTTCATAACATTAATAGGTTTAGATATAGAAGTCGTAATAAAATAATATTCCTCAGCACATAAGTCAGCCAGCAACAAGTGCCTTGACCCAGATATGGCGACCCAACTGATATACTAACTGAGTTAGTAGTCCTACTACTTTGTAGTTGAGTCACTCACTTACATTAGGCTGGAGCTCTGCTCGCCTTTATGCCCGGTGAAGTAGCAAAAGCATCAAAGCTAAATACAAGTCCGTCCGAATATCATATACCTAGGTTACTTAGGTTTTAACTTCATCATCATCATCATCAGCCCGTATAACGTCCACTGCTGAATATGAGCCTCCTCCCGAGGTAGGGTATTGGCCATAGTCACCACGCCTGGCAGGCGGGTTGGTGACCGCAATATGTTGTACCACACAAGAAAACGCTGCTGCCCGTTCCTTGATATATACGATTACTATAGATGATGTTGCGCCCAGCGGTTTCACTTGCGTCACTCTACTCCAGTGGGTCGGAGCGTGATATTTTGTAGCCTATATGTTAATCCAGCTTATAAACGACCCGCGTGCAAACTTTCAGCCAAATCCATTCAGTAGTTTTTTCGTAAAAGAGTAACAAACATACATACATCCACACATACAAATTTTCGCATTTATAATATAATATTAGTAGGATAGGCTATACAGGGTGTCCCAAAAGGTTAAGTAGCTGGGAAAGGGGGTGACAGGGGTGGACACAATGGTCACTAGAAAAATAAAAAAAAAATCCGCTCTGGGTATTTAAAAAAAAAATGGCATTTTTTTAAAAACTTAAAATTTTACACCTTGTTATTTTTGATGTTGATGTTGATGACCTTGTTGTTATTGAAGATTACATAACAGCATTTTTTTTAAATACAGCCATATTTGTAGGTACAGTTAGCACAAGGTGTAAAATTTTTAGTCTTTTAAAAAATGCCATTTTTTTTTTCAAACACCCAGAGGGAATTTTTTATATTTTTCTGGTGACCCTTGTGACCATCCCTATCACCCCCCTTCCCAGCTACGTAATCTTTTGGGACACCCTGTATATCTTGAATGTCATCATCTTGTGTATCAACACCGAACGTTTTGAGTACCTACACAAAACCACCCACCGCATCACTTTGGGATTTGAACTCACATACTTAATCAATTAAAATCCAAGCAAATTTCCCAAGTAATAACTAATCAATCTTCCAAGTTGGCCACACGTTGAGTGTCCGGCCGGACAATCGGGACTCCGGACAATGTATGGACCCCGTGGGATTGATAGATTCATTAGCTTCCGTCTAACAACGAGACACACGTTTTTAAACAGGGAAGCCAGTGTTTAACCTGGGATATGGATTAGACTATCTCACCCTTCTTGAAGTTGTATGAGGGATGTTTTAAAATTACAAAAGAAGTGAGCTTTAATTTTAGAATTTAAAAAAATGTGTCAATGTTTTTGTAGGCCATACTCAAAGAAGAGTTGTAGGTAATATGATTGAGGCTGTATTTTGCTATAAGGAGACGCAATACCTGATAAATTGATTATTAAAATAGTGTAATAATAATTTATTTATTGAGTTACCAAGTAATATAATTTTATTATTTAAATTGAATGTTGTTTTGGCTGACAGTAATAAATGTTATGTAGTGGTCTGTGATCAATAGATTGTTGTTTTATTAGCTAAAAAAATCCCAGCATTACTGCCTTGAAACAATAGTGAAATTGTTTTAATATAAAGTATGCTTCAGAATTACTCTGACCTAGCCGTTTTGCAGGATTGGCAAATGGAGTTCATATTTCAAAGCGCTCAGCTCCTATGTACAACATACACAATAGGTTCAGAGGTGCCTATCCGTCATTGGTTTACCATATAACAGTCATTAGTCTACGTCACAGTCGTACTTCGAAACCGAAACGTCCGCGCATGGAGTCATTACACGGGCCAATCAGCGCTTGGCGCGAGCGCACCCCGTCGAGTTCTTTATAACACTCGCGCGCACGAATATATCACACGTCAAGACTCAAAAGGGTTTTTTACAAACGTATCTCGTATTCGTCATCGTTATGGTCCCGTCGGAGGCTGGCTCGCGTGGCGTCCAATAAATAATAAGATGTGAAAAGGAATTATTTATTAAAGCTTTGTGTCAGTAGGATTCTTCTTTTTTAAATCCACATCGATTCTTGACACGGATTTGTGGAAATGTATGTGTCCGTTTATTCTTGACTTGACCTACAGATAGTTTTAGTCGGCTCGAAATCAACTTAAGCTTTGTTCTTATAGACGTAAGTTATAATTTTGCTCAACGTGGTCAGGTTTTGTTTCTCTGTTTGCGTGTAAGGATCCGTAATAATATTATTCATGTAAGAGTAATAAAGAGATGTCAATGTATAAATGTGGTGTGTGTGTATTCGTTGGTATTGAATAAATTATTGCTTTTAGTATGAGATTATCAAGGGACTGTTCGTTGCGAAACACAAAGATTGAATTACAATCGCACACGACATCAATATCTACGTGGCTATATGAATTAAAATGCCAAATAAAGCGATGAATAATGTTTCCCATTCACTTGGAAGAAAATTAATACTGTACAGTTCAGACACGCAATGGCCTGGCTTTGACGAAGTAATTATAACCCCCTTAGCTCTTTCTATGTGGTTACCTATGCAGTTTGCATGGCTCTTACTGAAGTACTGTTCAATGCTTCAATAATGAATTGATATGTCTATTTCCACATACTGCTTGCTATATATTTAACAGGTATTGTTAATAACATGTTACAATGCTAATTAATCGCATAAATAACAGGATATAACTACCTACCTACACCATTTTTGAAATTCCATTCTATATATTATTTAAACTTTTAAAGTAATATAATAAAGATGAAGTTATATGAATTTCATATAAATTACTATTTGTAGCGTTTCATCTAAAAGTATTAGCGTGAATGAAAATGAAGTACAATCAACTATAGTCAAAACTTCCGCATTTACAAAATGAGTAGGACATCAATCGGAAAATCGAATCCGCATATTTTTATCAGTTGAACAAAGTTTTAAACACATAATCAAACAATGTCTATTGTTATTGACTGTAGCCGTGAGCGATGGCAATTGAAAGTGCACCGCTATCGCTATCCGACATTAAATAAATCATGGTGGCACAATAAACTCAACGATTTCAATTAAACATAAATCTTCTGTGACGGAGGGCTAATGGACTTGATACATCTATGAGTCGTATGTTTGGTTTATTATAAACGCTTGCAGGAATGAAGTTGTAGTTGTAAGCAAAAAAATACAATATCGACTGGGTTTTGTTTGTAGTTGGGTGGTCAGTGTGGTCACCCTACTGTAAATGATAGATTACGTAATAAAAAAAAGTTTATTAAAGTTAATTGTTAACATTAAAATTAAATAAATATGGTGATGACGGAATGAAAAATAACAGCTACTAAACATCAAATAATGTTTTACAATTAAAATAATAATAATAAAAAACGGCAATAAATAGTTTTAAATAACACGATAGGTATTTAGAATGCAAAAAAGAAATAAAAATAACACAAAAAGATTTCTAGCAGAGCGTGGTTTCGATCCACGGACCTCTGGGTTATGGGCCCAGCACGCTTCCACTGCGCCACTCTGCTTCATATCAAGTGTGCTAAAATTATTGACTAGTGTCTACATCTTTATGATTTTGTATTTTGTAATATTACATAATGTTAATAAATTCTTAACTATTTGCGTGTTTAATCGATTTGGTACTAACATTGTACATCATTTTATAAATTAAATTACAAAATAATTGTGACTCCACCGCCAAAACATATTTAAATAATTCAACCTGTATGTAGGTAGGTACTGTAAAAAAGTCATAGGTATAATAAAATTGGTAATAGTTTACTATAAAAAATATAAAAAAAGTGAAACATTTCACCGCAGGCAAAATGCTAAATAAGAAAATAAAAGAAGAAACCATTTTTAACATACCTAATGCTTCTATAAACAAAAATTACTCAGCTAAAAAGTAAGTAATAGTTATTATACAAAATTAATATTTTAATACGGTTAAGTCTCAACGTAGCTCAATAAAAACCATCCGATATTGTTGAAGGCGGGACTTGACGTGCTTATTAACAGGGAAAATTGAAAATTGACTGAGAAACATGATTGGCAAGGGAATATTAGCTGGATGCAATTTTGCCGCCAACCTCTTGTTTGTATTTTTAAAAAGAAAACACGCATGACGTTAATCCATCATTTTGGCGCGAACGCCATTTTACATGTGGGAAATATGGAAAACGATTTTGTTACTCAATTAAGGTTTGTGAAATGTGTTAACGAACATAAAACCTTGTAAAATACGAAGACATTGGATTTATCAAATTCCTTTATATTCTTTATAAATTGTTATAGACTGAATGTTGTGTCGAGATATTGTGTGTAATAGAAAGTTCGTACTCGCGCTACTAGATGGCGTTAGTAGTAACACAGTTTTGATATGAAATTAATTTAGGCCACATGTTTTGTTAGTCAAATTACGATATGAAATAAAATAAGTTTAGTTTATTTTGTAATCGTTATGGACTTTAATTGGGTTTATATCCTGTATACCATGCTACAAGGAGACAATTATTGCAACACAACAAATTAATAATAGATATTATTATTAAGGATTTATCAATACCTACAGAATAAAAAGTTAATTTTCATAGAAACACAAGTGTAATAACAATATAATTATATCAAAGTTACACGTAAAAAAGTATAAAAAAGACAAAAAAAAAAAAAAATTGTGCGATATTGTAGGTACAAATATTAAGTAATAGTTAGATAGATAAACATTGGTCATTAGTTCGTCTAATGACAGTAGGTTGGTCGTAGGAAAGGAAAAGAGGCATTGTTCCTACTTGTATGACAAATAGGAATAAATGCCTTCAAAAATAAATTCCTTTCCTTTACTACTTTAATTAATTTAGTTTTTTCCTTGATTGCATTTTAAATCACCAGTGAGTTATTTCTTTACAAGGAGGCCAGTCACGTAACGATATCACAATTACTACTTTAATAAAAATGTCGTCACTACTCAACGTCTACTATGCATGCAAGAAATATTTTAAATATGACTATTTATTCAGTTAACGTAACTAATAATACAGAAACAATAACATAGGAAATACGTTGCGTGAAGTCATAGTAATATCGTGATTAGCCTCCGGTCCTCTCTTCCCACTTTATATAAATTAAATAAGTAGATACATTATCTGACTTACGATATCCTAATAAGACGTGTTAATTATGCAGAATGTGTTACATAATTATATACTTTCGCAAAATTACTCAATTCTATTTTAATAATAGCCGTAATTGAAGAGCGGCAAGCAGCGCCGGTGGCGCCCCTGGCGGCGGCGGAGGGCCACAGCTGCGAAGGCTCCCCTATTATACGTATATTATTGTCGCGTGTTATTTCCAATATTTTTCGCCATCTCATTACTCGAGCCTCTGACGGCGCTAATCCGCCGGGAGAAGTCTCCTTAATGGAGGTGATCATGTGTCCTAACGCGTAACGTATTGAAATATGACGTATTGGATGTACCTTCGGGAATTCCGCCTTAATAAACGAAAAAAAAACATCTTCGATTATGGAATAGCAGTCTCAGGACGGGCACGCATCGCTATAATTCTCTCGGATGACAGCCCAATGATAAATCAAGGCGACTGTGAGAAGAAATGCCAATAAATATCGCGCCGAAATCCAATAATTACGAGGCAATGAGCCGACCGGCCACAAATCAACAGACGGACGGACGGACGAGCGCATACTAACGTCTTATCCTAACATCAGATTAAAAACATCAATACTTGTCAATAGAGGTCGCCTCCCACGTAATTATAGCCAACAATATCCCGGGGAGGCCAGACCGAAAAGGATTAACATATATCAAGGTGGAATAATTGAAGGAATCGATTAAATGAAGAGTATTAATTGCTGATGCGCCCGCGCAGCCCGAGATCCCATCGCGCGCCGCGCTTTGATATAACCCTCTAGTAATGTAATATTAACTGACCGTCCGTCTGTCGTTTATGGAATACTATAAATAAATATCATTATGGCGTACAATGAACATAAGTTTGCGTTACCATGAAAACCTTTAGCGAAACAACAATGCGATTAACACAGTTAATTCCCCAATTTAAAAACCGAACAAACAAATGTATGTAAATTGCGCAACTCTATGTAAAAGCCGACGATAACCTTGCAAGCTTAGATTCCACCTAATCCGGTGAAAGTCAACCTTAACTTCTGACGCATAAGAGCGATTCAAAAGTAAAGTAAACGTTTGCAAATTGAAGTGAACTCGAAACAAGCACGTTCAGAAACTGCTTACACGAATTAGCGCATCAAAACGGGCGCAGGGGGCAAAATTAGAAAACTCTTCCCCTCGGGCCAGCCCCTCCCCGCGGCCGTTCTGCACGTCATAAACTGACAATTTACGATAACGTCGGGATTAGCCTGTTTGTCTGTTATGCATTCGAGTACGGAACGGAGCGCGGAGTTACAATGTCGACGTGTGAAACGAAACGCCACGAACACTTCTCAAGGAACAAGGAAGTTAATAGAACTGGAGAGTCCTTGTTTCTAAGACGAACACATATCGTCATTAGTACCTTTATATTATATATTATCGTATAACAAGCAAAATATTACTTTAATCAAATAATATACGATGAGATTTATAATTGTTTTTATTAAACTTTTTAAATTCAGTCTATCTGTAAAAATATCATGTAGATATTTATTATCTTTTGTTTATATGTTGTATTGATAAAGTTTGTAATTTAGTCTTTATCATACCATGAGGTGTATTTATGATATATCTATCTATCTTATCAAAGTCTGTCTAATTGTATGACGTTGTTAGTAAATTGTGGCGGTAGAATTACATAGGTACATACGGAAAATATGTTCGTAGCGTTCTTTCATTAACAGCGGCAACTCTGCCTACATTTCTGTTTCTCCGTCCGTTTGGGGCAGATGAAATTGTTTTACATTTACATGCCCAAGATATAACTCCGGCCTAGCACAAAGCTTCCTAATACTTTCTCGTTCATTCTTCCATTCGTTCTGTTCATCAAAAGCTTCGTCATTCGCCGGTCAGAATGAAATGTGGGTCAATGGCTCTATAAAATGTTTTCTGTTCCCATACTTTTCGCCTTCATTTCGTCTTAGGAGTTTGTTTGCCAATATTTTTATTGCTATTGAAAATGTTTTCACTTTAGTTAAAATGTCGTAGTTGTATTTGTATGTCTGTATCTTGTGGATACGAGAATTTACCATGTAGCGATCGAGAGTAGTCCTCATTAATTTTTATCGAGTACTTTATTTTTGATAATATTAAAAATCTCCAGCAATAATGGCTGATGAATAATGCCGGTATTGTTATTTTTAAACTTACCTTACTTATACTACTTAACTTACCATTTATTTGGGCTGGAGCTCTACTCGCGTCTATAAAGGTGAAGTTTTTCTATTGTTAGCCTCCTGGCTAACCATAAAAAAAAACAAATAAAAAAACTTACTTAAGAATGTCAATTGGTCTAGCGAGAAACATCGCAATAATGATACATGGACTCCTTAAGTAATTCAGCAGTAAACTGTTTCTATGTATCTAAATACGTCAGTTGAGCCAATTAATTAAAAATAAATCAAAAGCAGACCATGATATTTATAAGTAAATTAAAAGAGTATGTATACTTAGTATTTGAACATAATATTAGTAATACAATTTGTGTTCTGAATGCCTTGCATAAAAGAAAATAACAACTACCTATGAAGTGAAATGAAAAATGTATTATTTTATTTTGGAACTAATTACAAGTTTACTGAAGCGTATAGGTACGAGTACGTAAGCTGTAATTGCTGTTAAACTATAATCGATATGATTCGATTGCTTTCGTAGAATCGAGTTGGGACGTCGATAAGTTGTTTGTAAGTGAATTATTGACTTGAAACACGATAGGTGATGCTATAAATACTTTCTTAGCATATGACGTATAATATTGAGTCAGTACGTCACGAATATTGGTTGGCTTGGAACAAAAAATGGTACTTCATTTGCATAATTAGGTGTTGGGTACGTTTTTATTAAGATAAGCGAGAGGGAATTTAGTTTGAGAAACTTGGACTAGTCTTTGTGCATGAATAAATAAACACTTATGTATATAATTGTCTTATCGTGTGATTTAACTCGATTGTCTCCCATTCCCGTGGTAATCTCTATGTCTTCTTCTTCTCGAGACGAAAGGCTATTCAGTAATCTAAATCAAACTTGACCAGTATTTGGCCACAGCGATTCCCAGATCTCTATGTAAAATGTAGTCTATGGTAGTGTAGCTTACTAAAGGTAAAAAATAATAGTTTTTAGTCGATTCTGTAATACGTGAAACTGTTCTTTGCAAATAAGTAGGTATATGATACTAATCACGATAATTTCTCTTCCATTTAATCGAATCTTAATATATGTTAAAAAAGTCGCTTAGAATTTAAAATCATTTATTTATTAAGTTACATTTATCTGTTCAGTTATAATTTGATAAAAATACTTAAAATATAGGTATTAATCCAAAATTATATAATTTATGATCGCATTTGCATGTAGTTTTTACCTAACCTATCAGATGTTAAATTGATCATTGGGTCGAATTTAATTAAAATAACACATTAAGTTGCTTAATTACTTACATCCGTTTTGAAAAGACTGTGGAGTTTGTTCCTTTTTTAAATTTAATTTATACCTGTGACGGCTGGAGAATAGACACGGCTCCTCTACTTTTAATTTGTGTATTCTTAGGCTGTAAATGAATGAACACTTTTGTTTATGTTACATAAAAAAAAGTTATTTATAAAATTTTCCTTTCATATAACAATTTCAAGAACAATGCTAACATCTAACGATGGTTTCTTTGCTGTGGGTTTGTTTAATAGATAGCGTGATTCAAGAGGAAGGTTTATATGTATAATACACCAGCATTGCACCCGTGCGAAGCCGGGGATGGTAGCTAGTCAGTTATAATGAAGCAGATAATACATTCCTTTGAAAATAAACTTATTAAAGTCGTTGACATTAGTGTGTCCTAGTAAACAGTATTACGATGTAAAACTTCCATTAAAAGTTATGGTAACCATGCTTTCCTTAAGGACATAAAAAATAAGTGCCGCGTCAGCCATTGTTCAGCTCATAGTATTATGAGTTTACTGTGTGTTACATTTGCATATCGCATAATTATATATGTTGTATTGTTAACGTGCTAATTACTACTAATTAGTTGCATGTTTACACGAACGTGGAGTTTGTTCACAAAAAAATGTAAGTCAGCTTTTTAGATCAGTTAACTTTCCGAGTTATTTCATCTATCATATTTTGATTAATTTCGTGAGAAAAAACGCAAACGAAGATTAGATTCTTCTCAGTAGATTTTCAAAAACTCAAATCTAGTCAAAACCGTATATTTTTTTCACTACTAACACGTTGATGTTAACATCTCGTCAACACTCTCATAATAATAGATGTTTATTCAAAAACTCGATTCCAAATCTACTGAAACAAACAAACTTTCTTCATTTACTTTGTTACCGACAGTGTTCCGGCCAATTTACGATTAGTACCTCCGTAATACCGTTATAGAGGGCGCTGGTGTTTCGTCGGCTTAGACTCCCTAACACTAATTTCTTAAAGGGCAACTCACGGCCACACTCCGTGAATAATTGTCGTGCTAAAAGAAAACCCAGCAAATCTCCACGATTAACATAAAAACCATCTAAACAGCCAAAAGGAAGCCGGCGTCTTCCTTCCGCAATATTTGTGAAAAAATTACACATTTCCTGCCGACATTTTGTCTCCACACCGCCGCGCTTGCGACGGTAAAAAAGTAACTAATGTTAATTGCACCGCCCGGCAAAATAAAATGGTAATTAATGAAGCGAAATTGTTAAAAGAAACTGTTATTGCGCTAGGTTCGGTCAGAGGGATCTTTGGGAAACAAGAGCACTTAGGCGGACACGCGGGCGAAGGTCAGCTCGTGAATCTCCACCCTCCAGTCTCATCCATACATCTGTTCCCTTCCGATCGCCAACAAAAGTACAGACGGCTGCCGAAACATAGAATTTTATCACTGCTGTGTCCATCATAAACCATCCCTCGGGGGATGAGAACAGAGGGGCGCATAAAAGTTTACAGGCATTCGGCTAATAAATCGTGTCAAATAAATAAGTGTTGAGTCGGTTGGCGGCATATTGATTCGTCATGTGCCCGATGTGCCGCCTTAGAGCGGCGCGCGGGGGGCTGGGTGGCCATAAAGGTGCGTAATGGCCGACGTCGGAAGACAGCGCAGTGGCGCATCGATTAGCGCTCGGGCCGCGTCAGCCGCCGACGCAACGCGCCTCACTACCAACTGCCCATCACTACCTCGCATTTGAATTTCGAATAAATATACAAACGGCTCTTCACCCTACGCACACACTGCCAATAAAGCCGCGAATATCTACTAGCTTACTAGTACGGCCTAAATAATTTATGGGCACAACTCTACCAGCATTAAGTTTTTTTATTGCGCAACTAGATGGCGTTAGTAGTATCATTTTCTGAGATAAGTTTATGGTATAGTTTAAAGTGGACAGTTGTTATTGTACCTACTTATTTTTATTTTAAGAAGTTAGATTGAGAGTTTTTCATGATTATTTAATACTTATTAGATGTTCTAAAATAGATTTAATAAGTACTTATTATAATAAATGTCCCTCCTTACAACTAACACACTACGATTAAATTAAAACCATTAGGTACCTAAATAAATTTAGAACTAAAGTATTTCTTAAAAAAAAGAAGATTGAATACCGAAGTCATCCCTTTGAACTGAACGCCAACTGATATTTTATAATAACAAACCGAACTTTACAACACGAGCCATACATTACAATAGTGCGTATTCAATAAGTTGCTCTGACACTATATTACAATTATTGCAATGAATTACAACATCATTACTGCTATAATGTGGTTCCTGGTGCTATTATATGAACGAATGAAATGAATGATGGCCAATGATTAGTTCCCGTGTTTATGTACAGAGTGTTTCATATGAAAAGAACGGATTGGTGAATGAATTAAATAAGAAGTAAAAAAAAATATAATAGGTAGTTGGATTTTTTAGTTTTTTTTATTGGTTGGATGGACGGTAGATAATTGTTTGTAATTAATAAAATAATGAAATACCAAGTATAACTTGTTAGACTACAGAGGGCAATTAATGTAACAATATGACCATGTCACAAAAACAACTGCCTAGTTGTTGTACCTAATACTTTTCCAATATTAATATTCCTATAGACATATTTGTATGTTCATTACGGGTAATCAAGTCATGAACATACATATTTGTGTTTACTAAGATCTTTGTACCAACCATATCTTTAGAATACAGTTTTATTGTAGTTATTCTCCTAATCGCATAGAAATTCGATATTAGTGTTACTCAAGTATTTAACTTATTGAGCAATAATTTTGCTGAAATTACTTTGAAATAATGCGTAAGGGCGTGTTTTATAATTTGGCAATACATTCCGTAACAAATTGGACAAGTGTTTTGTCGAATAATTTATTAAAAAGAAAATAGCCCGACGGAAGCAATTTGTATGAATGTAAAATACATTCGAACATAAAAATATAATTGAACAATTTAATTTTCACTCAAAACTACGTCGCTTAAAGTAACGATACACATCGATACGGAGAAATCGTTAATTAATCGTTTATACTCAATTAATCGCATCAACCGTCCTGTATGAGACGAGAATCGAACCGGGCCCTTATTGCCGTTGCAGTCGGACGTTGATTAAAATCTCTCACTACATTCACACAAAGCCTTACTTTGATATATGTATAAATCTTATGAAACGTCTGCCCCGTCCCGAGTATATACATGAACCAAGCAAAAATCACCTCTATTGTTGAAGAAGTTGAGTATTAATTAGTGTGTAAAAATAAAAATGGTTGCTTACCACCTGTCAAGTGATATATTGACTTTAAATAACATATCTTATTTATGTTGAATCGGAAACAAAATCGTATAAAAAAGGGTTTTTATTATAAATAATCGCGTCGGTCCGGAGTGGGTGTATGACTAAATTTGTACCCGGGCTTGTAATACAAGTTATTGTTTGTATGTATGTGTGTATGTCAGCGTCCTAGTATGGCTACAGATAAATTGACGTAGATAGTGTTTCTTCAACTGTTTAACAATTATTGTTCATCTTTTTGAAACAATACAATACATATTTTGATTATGAAAAGTTGTATTAAGAATATATCAATTGGTAAGTAGCTATATTTTATTACCTATGGGGAAAGGTTAAAAGGTTATTGATAAAAGAATTTTGAATAATATGATAAGCTGTGTTGCTTCGGTCTCAGTGAAGAAAGTAATTTTGTAAATGATTCAAGATTGGTGATTCAATACTTCAGAAAGTAGAATAAGGAAATTGAAGAATTGGATGGAATCAGTGGATTGAAGTAAAGCTATCAGAGGGTAATTCATTGGATAGTAGGAAGGTTACATGTAAAATATATGATTCACTTGGGCTATTTTTTACACTCTGTTCAAATATATATTTTTGATGTAGTAAACTATTACGTTTGAGTATATAACAAAATTATGACATTTTGCTTAGTTAAGTTATGTTTAAACTGGCTAATGATAAGATTGATTTTCTAAGGCAGATGATTTTTTACTTTATACGTTAATATCAAAGAAGTTCATTCAGTTTTCGCTCATTCATTCATTCACTCATTAATAGATAGAGTCTTAGGTAAATAATTATGTAAGATGGATGTTTTTATGTAGCATATAAGTACGTATAGTATATACTAGTGGAAAAAAATCTCTGCAAGAATAACGTATTTTATATAAGGGATTCATGATAATTTATTAACACAATCTGCAACCTTTTTATGAATATATTGTTGTTTATATTATATCTATATAGGTATATACAAAGATATGGTATATGGTAAAGATAAGTAATGTGTTTAGGAATGCGGATAACAATATGTATTATAAGAATTAAAAACTCATAATTGTTGTATAAAATTAAAAATTAAAATCTAGTAGTAATTATGAAATTACTAGTAGTGGCTTCTAAGCCTACGTTATGTTCTTATGCCCGGTGAAGTAGCAAAAGCTTCGGGGCTAATTACATACATATGTCCGTCCGAAAAAAAACGTTATGTTCTGGATTCGATTCCCACATGGGATAACTATTTGTATGCACCATATCTGGCAGGGTATTTTCTATGTGAGGTAGGCGTTGATTGTTAATTTTATATAAGTATTTTTAATATACCTACCATCAACAACATTGAAGGAGTTTCATTATATTATACAACCAAACAATTAATTATAAATCAAATAAAATTAGAGATTAATCATCGTGCCTTTAGGATGCATCTTCGTAATAACATTGTGCATTTAATTATTTCCTTTTAAATAAACACGATATTTCCATTACATCACAAACACTCATCCAAATATATACAAATTAATTATCCAACCAAACCCCATTGCAATAAAAACATAATATATCAAAATCAAAACATAAAAACATTGCAGAATTTTATAAACGCAACCTAAATCCACTTGTCTACCGATAATATGAATTTAAATCACATGAACAATACGGCCAATACATTATGGTGCGTACAGACTGGTAATGTAACATGAAATAATGAAAAAGGACTGCACTGGCTCAGTGGTAACGGTAGTTGCTTCTGAGACCTGGTGTTCTGGGTTCGATTCCCACCCGGGACAATTATTTGTGTGAACCGTCCGTGAATTGAGTGTTTGTAAAGTCACCCGCGACACAGGGATTAATTTGCCTAGTGAGGGAGTTGTATTTTATAAACAAACACATGGTATATATCAAGCAATAAAAGAATTCACCGTTCACAATGTATCATTGAAGGTGTTACCTTCCGAAGTCCTCGTAGACCCCAAAGTCGCCAGTTGCACAAAAACTAAACGTCACAAATCACAATCCCTCAATTCTTCCGCCAGCGACAGCCCTGAGCCGGAGTCCAAGTCAGAGGACGCCCTTTTGCGCAGGTTGCTTAGCTTGTAATTTTTTAATAAGTTATTTAGGCTGGTGCTCTTATCGCCTTTATGTACGAAAAAAATCACATTTTACAAGACAAATTGCGCATACAAGACGTCCAAACTATGAGAAATTGAAAAACCATGCATACATTGTAGCAAAGTGTACGGTGAACACTTTCATTTCACCAGTCTGTATGCACCTTTACTCCAACCTTTTTCATACATAAACCGCGAAACCATTAAAAACGTACATAATTCAATTCAGATCGAGTTTTCAGCTTCCCTAGTCTATGACACGCTCGCTAAATCTCACGAAAGGCGGTCTCGGCGACCATAAATTTTTATTTCGTAAATAAAAATAATAAAAATAAATAAAAGCCGTTCCGTGTGCGACCGGAAACATTTGTCCCGGCGCGTCACTTTAATCCGGGGACGTTGGATTTATTATTAATTAGCTTAATATGTACCTATCTAAATAAATGGCCGTTTGTTTTTTTAACAACCTGTATATATGCAGATGATGTGTATAATATAGACTACACTACGTTACATTAGTTCATAGTGTTATATTTATCTATACTTATATGTAAAGCTGAAGAGTTTGTTTGTTTGCTTGAGCGCGCTAATCTCAAGAACTACTGGTCCGATTCGAACAATTATTTTAGCGTTAGATAGCTCATTTATCAAGGAAGGCTATAGGACATTCATATACTTATATTTTATTATGAAGTTCCTACGGGAACGGGAGTTACGCGAATGAAACTATAGCTTATAATTTTCTAGATTGTAAATTATATTCTACTAGTTTTTGCCTGCGACTTGAGAAAAAAGGTATTTATTACTCGAACAATAATTAATAAAACTCCTTTGATGTTGTGGATGCTAAATATCAAATACAAACAATTTCATAATTTTCTTTTTGTTTTTCAGACGGACCCATTTAGTTAGCTACGAGGCTTTTGCTTCTTCACTGGGCATAAAGGCGAGCAGAGCTCCAGCCTAGATAATGGTTTAAACATTACAAACTAAGCAACGTGCAAGAAGGCGTCCTGTGGGACCTCGGTTCATGGCGGCCAGCGCACAACAGGGCGGAAGCGACAGTTGCATAACTGTCGCTCTACTTAACAGTTCGCGGCCCTCTCGGACTTCGGGTCTACGAGGGCATCGGAATTCGGAAGGTTCTTTGCGAACTAGAGTCGGGAGGGAAAATTAACAATCATAAGTTATCGTTTACTATATTATCTTATTGTAGACTAGCTGTAATTTATCATGTATATATATCACTCTTCCTATTATGTTACGTCGTATGTTTGTGTGTGTGCCTATTTCGAATATTCTTTCTATCCTTTTCATTTTTAAGATATAAATAAAAATATAGAATCAAAGAAACGAGACTATTTCACTTCACTCTATGCCTTATGAACAGACTCAGAGTCGCTCAACGAGCTATGAAGAGGGCTATGCTTGGGGTTTCTCTACGAGATCGAATCAGAAATAAGGAGATACGTAGAAGAACGCGGGTTACCGACATAGCCCAACGGATTAGTTCGTTGAAGTGGCAATGGGCAGGCCATATAGCACGGAGGACAGATGGCCGTTGTGGCCGAAAAGTTCTCGAATGGAGACCGGGAATCGGCAAGCGTAGCGTAGGACGTCCACCAACTAGATGGACGGATGACCTAGTAAAGGCCACGGGATTACGGTGGATGCAGGCCGTCTCCAAACGTAGCAACTGAAAATCTATGAGGGAGGCCTATGTCCAGCATTGGACGTCCTATAGCTGAAATTATAATGAGGATGAAAGAAACGAGACTAAAGCAAAACACTTTCACATTCCTTAAATATGCGTGCGACTATGTATTTGTATAAATAAAATAATTGATTCTAAAACCGACGCCATCCGGTTCTAAATATTAATCATTTAAATGAATTCAGTTTTAATACAACAGGTTTTTTATATTTAATATAAACTTTGACCTGGCATTTGTGATTATGGAATTTACATTTGAGAGCAAACTTGTGGATCAGTGTGTGGCATCTTCTTATTTAAAACTAGTTTCCGGCGCTCGGCTTCACCCGCCTAGATCTCATTCCCAACGGAATTTCATCATTAAACATACTTACTCCTTTTCTCCTGGATAACGTATATTTTGTACGTTGAAAGAATTTTTGAAATCGGTCCAGTAGTTTCGGAGGTTATTCAACGACAACAAATAATTATATCTTTCTTCTTTATTATACTTGTACAGAAGACTTGTGGTTCGAACCACCCCGGGCTATACAAAAAAATGTGTAACTGTGTTTTTTCTAAGTACCAAGGTGTTTCACCCTCTGATCTCTCACCGGTCGTGTCAGTAGAACCGTCCTACCTGATTTTGGAATGAACCTGAAAGGAATAGAGAGTGCATCTGTGTTTGTGCACTCATTTGTACATTATAATATGTTCTGTGCAGTTAAAGGTGGCTAATCTGCATAGAGTTAAGCCGCGGCGACCGAAACCGTTCAGGAGTCCTTCTACTTATAAAAAAATAACGATCTTTGCGTTCCATGTTTAAACTTTTACCCGGAATTCTAATCTCAAATTAAAATTTCACAACCGTTCTTTCTAAATTTGAATGAATGCAATTTTTTGTTCACTCACTCACTATTATGAACAGTTACGCATTATGCAAGCACTCATAAATCTGTCCCGTACAGACAGACGTAATCTGCCCTTTATGATGAGTGATGTATTACTATTATTGTTTGAAATACTCATAAATTGTCTTCTTGTTTTTATAAAAAAAAAATGTTTAGTTTTTATTGTTGCCGCTATGAAGAGTTTGAGAGTTAGTTTTGTCAGTTGGAAACGTGAAACAAAAACAATATCTCTTTAATGATTACCCAATTATAATATCAAATTTAGTACATAGTCTTAATATGTCAGTTTTTTAATCGTCAGATCAGAGGGATAAATTAGATGTTTAACGTTAGTTCCATACAAAACTGGTAAAATTTTAAATTTACTGCCCTGTTAATATTTACCTACCTAACTGACGATTGAAAAATAAGTCCTAACTATAGCCGTAACAATAAATTTAGAATAATGTATTCAATAGTTATTATTCTTTATTCATATGGACACTAAAATTATTATTTCACTAGCTGTGCCCTGCGGTTTTACGCGTCACTCTGCTCCAGTGGGTCGGAGTGTGCAAGCTTTCAGCCAAATCTATTCAGTAGTTTTTGCGTGAGAGAGTAACAAACATCCATCCATCCATACTTACAAACTTTCGCGTTTCAAATATTAGTAGGATAACTTTGTTTTTATGGTGCAATTGTTTCATTCCCTACCGACGACGTCAAGAAACTCGAAGGAGTTCTTTTATATTTTTTCCATGATGTAATAAAATAATTATCAATGGAATGTCGTACTATTTTCAATAGCGACCGAGTCCTCGCAACGAACGCAGAAACAAGTAGGTTGATACTCAAATAACGTAATACCAAAAATATACATCAAACGGCGGTATTTAAACATTTCAAATATGGAACGTTTTAATTTTGGTGAGCGCGGGGGGAGGGGGCGTCGGGGACTGCGTACGAGTAACAGCCACGCACGCCATAAATCTGTCAAGAATCGGCCCCCAACAACGCCTTGGACCGTCCGCAAGGAACCTACTCCTCGACATTAATAATATTTTCTATTTTTACTTTATTTTATATCAAGATGTTTTACCTGTGGACGTTGACATGTGAATTCTTTTGAGAGATTTTTTTTAATACTTACAAAAAAGAGGTATTATTAATTCGTCTTTCTTGGTAATAATTTTGGATTATTCGACTTTGATAAATAAGATGGATATAAGCTGAATAAATTAGCATTAAAATGTACATCTCTATTCTAATCAGAATAGTTTTTCTAAGACATATTTGTGTATCCGTAAATAGGATAAGTAAATTGATGTATAACGTGTGTTATTCCAAAATCATCATTACTCATACTTGTTTAGTCATAAAACAACTTAATTAGGCACTCATTTATAAGTGTATTTTTATTATTTTTTATTTCAAGATGTATCATTTAATTTGATGACGCTACAAGCTCGTAGTGGATCAATGCTATACGCACTCTCGATGCCTTCTAGCTGACAATGAACAAGTGAACTTTCCTTTTTTATTTAACAAAATGCTCCGAAACCATAGATTTTACAATACGTCATTGTTTGTGTTTTGACCGTTTGCAACTTCAAAAAAAGTATAACAAAAGATAACATAAATTTAATATAGTTAAATAAATAATAAAAAGCATAAGTAACAGTAGTATAGTTAACAGGTACCTACTAAGTAAACATTTCAGAAAATTATAGGGTAAACAAAAACTTTTCGTATAAAATAAATGTGTTAAATAAAGGGATCAGAAATATTTGACTGCCAATCCGGAACCCCATATTTACAACCAAACGTGGGGTGGACGGGGGGATCATAAAATAAACAACGCTTATCTAAAATTTTCGACAATGCTGAACTAACCTTCAATTATCGCAAATGACATACGTCTAGAGCTAGTGTGGCAGTTAGCAAGCTCCGCCCCTTACTAACGCCATCTATTGACAATGTCCATCAAACGTCACTGTCATACGTTTTAGGTTATTTTACTCTCGCAGCTAAATAAAATCTTTAACTTTAATGGAAGACTTGGTATAAAAGCGAAACAGTATTGACTATTTTTTCGTCAGCGAACAGATCGTATTGAATGTCCAGAATGTTACACGAACTTAGTGTAAAACAATTGCAAAGTACAGACGCCATACCAACAACATTAGCTAAAATAACGTATACTATATATGACACGAGTAAGAAAATGGTAAAAGATAACAAAAATCAAACAACATAAGTTCAAAATCACTTACCAGGCCGTATTATCAATTAAAATCACAATTTTTACCAGGACGACTAACTGTATTGTATTGTGACTCAGCTCACTTCGCGGTGTACAGAGCGCACCGAAGTTGGCCGAATGCTCCCGAGGCCCGTCCCTTCGGCCCGCCCCCGGTGTTTGACGGACACCATCGTGCAGCAGACGCGCGATTTGCGTTCCATGATTAGTACGCGTGGCGCGAATTCCGAACGTCGCGAATGCGAATTGAAATCGGAACGGAATGAACTAAACTTTACTTAGGCTGAAAGTAGGTATACCTTTGCTTGAAATCACTATAATTAAATTAAAGATGACATTGCAAAATAAAATGGTTGGTGTATTTATTGTTGATGAGTATTTAACAAGAAAGATTAAACTGTTTTTGAATTAATACTTTTATTAACAACGTGTAAAAGTGAAGATAAGTGTCACGGATATTGATATAACAATAAAAAAATATATTTTAGAAGCTATTTTTATCGTGATGCATGATTATTTTGTGTCGTGTTATTTTGTAAAATAAATTGATGAAAATAAAAGTCTGATGAGGTCCAGTAACCGGTTGCGGGCGATTTGAATCGAGCAGGTAAGTCGGACAATGGCTATCCAGCCACGATTCACTTAATTAAACACGAGTAAATAAAAATATGTCTGCAGATTTTGCTACAAGAATGTCCATGTCTTTTTCATTTTTATCTTTAGCAACCGATAGGCCCGATCAATGTTATTATTGCTATCTACTTTATGCTACTTTTAATTTAACTTGTTAGTAGGCTTTTATCTGTGGTAGTTAGGTACTCGATTTATATCTATAGAACTAAACTATTTTACGTAGAAAAATCTTGTTGTAGATATTTATTAATTTTGTAAAGATTAATATATAGAGACTATGACAATAATACCTATAATTACTATTTCAGATAATATTTACAGTTAATAAATAATAATTCCACTAGTACACAGTTTCAAACAACTGTTAGTTCTTGTAAACACTAATAGATGGCGCTAGTAGTACTAAAACGCGCTCTGTATTGTAGAACATTATTTTAAAATTGATATAAGTAACGATAATTAATTCAAGATTAAGTATCTTGAATTAATGATTACTACATCAATTATGTTTATACCATTATAGTGATTAACGATAATTAATTTAGTCCTATAACTTTATTGTTAATTTTCATGCAAGTAGTATTTATGTCTACTTACTTGTTTTTTAATTCAAATAATTATAATCTCACCTTGGTACTTTTAAACTCATATCTATAACAACAATATAAATAATGTTTTTATAATTGAAACTTTCAAATTCATTCCGCGACCACAGCGCCCTCCTCATAAGAACAAACTTGTTTGGCACTATAGATAGCTAAGATATAAAATGGCTTCAGACTTTACGCGTTTCCCTTATCTTAACGCGCTTCTAAACATGTCGACGTGTAGAAACTAGGAATACCTACATGCCTTTGTACTTGATTCTAATGCTGTTATAGCGTTTGTGCGCCATACTTCAACTGTTAACTGTCAATTGGTTAACCATCCTATAAATATTGTAGATACAAATATTTGAGAAGATATTCTTCTTAAGGAAATAGAGATTTTAATTAAATGTGGCACGGATATAGGTTGACGAAGACAGAACAGAGTAAATGGACAAAATAAAACGCCGTGGATTGTGAGCGGTTATTGTTGACCAGTGGTAGCCAACCGGTCGGTCGGTCGCGATTGACTGATCGATCCTGATAAAAAAAAATATATTTTAGTCCACCTTAGTCAACAAATACCACCTTAGTGATACAGTCGCACAAAGTTGGTACTTTCAAATGGTGGAATTCCTTCAACACGCGTGCTGGGAGCGTATTCCTTTTATTCGAGACGAAGAAGTTACCAAATTTCTTTATTTGTAATGGAATAATGGTCACATAAGTTTATGACAGGAAAGACCAGCGTGTGTATTTTCAAGACTGGTACAAAGACTCATCTTCATAACTAGTGCTTCTAAATAACAAAACTTTTTTTGATGATACAATTAACAAAATTGGAACAAAAGCCATCAAGATTTGATTAAAGCCAGACATAAGAAAGGTGAAACAAAATTACAGCTTAAAAAACAAATACTGTTCATATCATAAATTCATTATTATAACGAATAACGTCCACTGGTAAATATAAGCTTTGTTTGGGAGAGTTTTTGCCATAACCACCACGCTGGACAGGCGGCTTGGTGACTGCAGTATTATGTTGTAACATACAAATAAACTTTCCGAGGCACGGATGGCAGTCCCTGAACCAACCAGGCCCAGTAAGAAGTCTTAGAATTTACTTCTCCTAATCTTTCCCTGTCCGGCGTGGGGTATAAAGCCACGACCTCAAATTTAATACGAGACGTATACCGCTACGTCACAGTGGTTATAACATAATTATTATTCTTAAACAACCATCGACATCGTTTGGTTTTTCCTTATAACAAGTAAACTGGTATCATTCTAACAATATCAAAATAATATCTGATGTGACAGAACAATAAAAAAGTGAAACACGTCATAAGGACAGAATCACATAAATAAGCTAAAAATATTAAAAGTGGCGCAGTGCTATAAGTCTCGGTGGTCGTGAGTTCGATCCCCACGCCGCCGCGGGAGGAGATATCTTTGAGTAAATTGTAAGATTTCTTTCCGGGTCTGGTTGATTGAGGGACTACCCTCCGTGCTTCACGTTAAGCAGTAGGTCTTACAACTTACAACATAAGGGTTGGCGGTCAAACCGCCACCAAGCGTTGTGGCTATGGCAAAACCCTCCTTAGGGAGGGAGGTCCATGTTCAGCAATGGATAATTTTTGCAACCAAGTAAATTTTAAAGTAATGTCATAATTTAAGAGAACATTTATTTTTATGAACAGCATCCATCCACATCATATACATATCTACTATCTTAACATTAATATCATCTTACCACTTATTATACATATTAATTCGTTTTTAACGTTGCCTCAATGGTATATATTATGACGAAAATTTTCTTAAGAGCCATTTAGGGGAGCTGATGTTTTTAGAATCTGTTTATCTTCACAAGACAAACTTGGGGTCATAAATAAGAAAAAGCTTTTACAGACCATCATATGTGTTATGGCCCATTAAACGACGGCAATATTTTCGCGCTCTTTAACGACCAATTATCCATCAATAGACAGTTGTTTAGTGCTCACAAAGTTACCCATATATTACACTGTGTTAGTATTAGCTTATTAAATAAATGGGCTTCATTTCAAATTTCTTATCCCTTAAGGGTGTCTCCGCATCAACGAAATAAGGCGGAAAGTTCGCTCGGATCTCGTTTATCTTATACATTCAAGACACCACGTCGCCTTTCATCCCCGCCTTATTTATTAATAAAAACATTTACTACCCAAATTAGATTATCCAAAAAAAATGTACCGATATCTCGCAAACACCTCGCGTCTTATAAGGGAGATTGAAGTGGAAAAGCGGGGTTATGGCCTCTTGCAATCTAACTTTGCCTCGTTGTCGTGCCGTTAGTGTTGCCAGTCGACGGAAAATTCTACTATCTACGGTATAAATAGTAGGTGTGCTGCTGAGGTCATCAGCGAGAAACTTTTAATGAATTGGCATGAGCAGTGTTTTTGTTTGGTTCATTTCGCCATGTTAGTTGTGAGGTCGTTGCAATTTTTATGAGCTAGCCGAACTTTGGGTTCAAGAAAGTTGTAGAGTACAAAAATTTATTAAAAGTGTCTTGCTGACAGCTTGCTAGTTTGTAAAAAATTTAGGTTTGTTTTTTTTTTACTTGTACAAACAAAACATAAATTATACTCGTATTTCAAAATATAGCTTAATGCCGTACGACTCATATATATGTTTTAAAAAGGATCCGTAACTTAAAATAATAAGACCAAACATTTTATTAAGAGACTTTTTCCCCGCCAAAAGTATATAATTTCCTCATAAAAAACCCCTTTCAACCAATGCGTAGGCTACTTAGTAAGTTACTAATTGGCTCACGTTTCGGTTCAAGGTCCTTACGCTAGCCGGTACCAAGACACGAAGGTTATTGATATTACAATAAGTTAGCGGAAAGCCTACTCCTCAACCAACGATTGAAGGGAAACAATAAATTGCCGGAGTTATTGCCATCGAGAGGACTTTGAATTGTGAATATTGACGTCTGTCATTTGTTTTGATAGTTTTTTTCATATGGCAACATTGATTAAGTCGTGGTTTAACGGTTGTATGTTTGATTTACGAAATGATGTACGATGGATGCACATAGCTTTGGTAATAAATCAAAAGGTTTTTCCATTATTATTTTATGTAATTTTGGTGTAATTGCTTTAATTATCGTCTTTTTGCCCCCATCCCTGTCAGAGACTGTGATATAAATATCATATCTCACAAAAACTCATTCGTTTGATTCCTTTTTCGTGTTTGGAAGACATCACATTTTGTGAATAGGCTACCAATTGTTTTTACCTTGTAATAATACAACATTCACTTTATAACATTTATAAATAGCTAGTTTTATACATTTTATTTTATCTCTCTATCCGTGTATTCCTCTTTATGTCCGAAACGGTATTACCGATTTAGACGGGACTTACATTGTTAGAGAGCTTATAAAAGTATTAATCAACATGGATGAAGTCACTAGCTAGTGATTAAGTCACAAGGGTAAGTCTAAACAATTTGTTGGTAACAGACGTAATTCTAGAAACAAAACATTTATTCTCATCCTAAATTACAATTTCAGCCACCATACAGCCACACAATAACATTAAACTACCACAAAGCTTACACGCATTACAGGCTTACAAGTAAAAAAGTAATTACTATAAAAATGCCAATAAGAATGTGTCGAATAGTGTCAGACTGAATTTTCGGCTTCGGGCAAAAAAATATTTCGGCGAAAACTTCGGCTGTTGCCAATATGGGCCTAAAAAGCAAAAGTCGCAATAAGGAGGATTATTTTTTATAATGTCTTTGTCAACTTCTAGACATGATTTTAACTTATACTTAAATACCTACAATCAGCATTAAAATCATTTAGAATTTTAACTAACTTTTTCCCTCGATTTCGATAGGAGATGACATTCCCCTTGACACTCCTTTTTAGAAAGAATTATAAAAATCAACCTCAGAAGTAGGTGTAATTTTTTCTCGGATGGATGTGTGGAGTGATTGCTTACTAAATGCTTAAGCTTTGGCGGCCGAACTCACCTTGGGCTTGCCAAAATGACTTATAGAATACGATCACTTTTTCTAATCGAATAAAAACTAAAAATGACGATACTAACTCAACAAAGATCACTTTGAAAACCTTTAAAAACAAAACTAAATATTAAGGCTATCGATTCTATTCGGTCTAAAAATTTGAGAAGCCACTTGTCTTTGGCACTATGAATTCGAAGTGTAACATTCAAACGTTGCGTTGTGTTGTGCAAGTTTGTCAGTCATTTAGTCAAGGTATTATATTGGTATACCAGGTGCCGTAAGAGGCGACTAAGGGACATAGAGATGATGGATGGGCAGCAGCATCTATCAGCTCAAGGATACTCACAATCTTACTGCAATCCGCCTGCCGAGGCCCAGGTTCAGCTGTGGACTTTTACGTGTTGATACGTTATTTTTATATTATATAGCCGATGGGTTTCGGAAGTTTAGCCTATAATACCAGAAGGTTCACCTTAATGCCGTAAGTATCTAAAGCCTCATGGATAACGTAATACATTGTTAACTATCGATTACCTCGAAATTCTATTAAACGATTTCTGAGAATATTTTAAGTTTTCGGCGTCGATTTCGGCCAGAAACCGTCCGTTTACAACACTAGTGCCGAGTAAATTGTTCGAGTATTTTTAGCTTACTAATAGTAGTTTTAACTCACATAATTAATTATCATTAACACTAAGTGTAAAGTTGACCGACAGTATGTAGATACTGGTTATATTTATTATTTTTATCGTAAGGAGAATATTTTGTTAATGTCCTTTTGACATGTTGATTGGTATTGCAGTTTTAAGAGCCCGTAGCGTATGAAGAGATCCAATGTTAATTTTGTCCGCTACATTTTTTCCAACTACCTACATTTTTAATAAATTATTTCTTATTGTTAGATTCTTCTTAATCATTATGTTATCTATGTCTGTATTACTAGTATATTATAAAAATGATTTTTATGGGCTTAAAAAATAATGAATTAATTCCAAAAACATGTTTTATATTTTGATAGTATAAAATAGTTATCAGGTTTAACTAGCGCTATAAATTAGGTAACCAAAGAGGCTAGTTTACAAAATTAAAAAAATTGAGAAAAATATTGTTTGTGATTTAAAAAACTACCAGCAGGATTCAAACCTGCACATTAGGTATAGACCCCAATGCCTAGACCATTCGCCCATGGTGGATCCCAACTCGTCATCGATACACTTTATGGATGGAGGGGCCACCCATCTATGCACTCAGTAATAACATATTATACGATATATTTAAGAAATTCTCACAGGAACGGGCGCTACACGGCTCAATTATAGACTTAGCAACGGGAACAATTATATTTATATACCTAGGTATATAAATATAATTTTCTAGTAATATTAGTTAATAATTTTATTTGATTTATTAAAAACCGACCGACAATTAATTGACGGTAAGTAATTAACATTTATATATAAAATTTTATTGACACTCAACCCGGCGATAGTGCATAAAACGCATAAAATTAAAGCATCATTTTATTTTATTGAAAAATATATTAAAGTTCCGCAATCTATAACATTAAGCTTATATTTATGAATTTTTCATTTCCATGTAATTGCCGATTTGATTATACCTACCCAATACCTACTTTGCAGTTCTACTTCGTGGATTGATAAGTTATCAGCACTACAATACTCGTAAATACTCATATAATATCATCATCAGCCCATGTAACATCCACAACTGAACATGGGCCTCCATAGTCACCACGCTTGGCAGGCGGGTTGGTGGCAATATTATGTAATATCACATAGATACACTGCTGTCCGTTCCCTGGTGTACAATTGCTGTAGATCACGCCTGTATTTGAGTCGATTAACCTATGTATAAAGAACTAATGCTATCTTTACAGCAGTGCAACCTGCAGCTGAATATGTTTACATTGATATAATGATCAATTATGATCTCCTTACAAAAATATGAAATTGATGCGGAAAGATTAAGTTTTATCTCGCTTATCTCTAAAATGATCAGTTGAGTGTACAACCACTTTATGCCTGTGTAAAATGACGTTACAATCTAAGGAAGCAGAGTGGTTAAAATCAGGGAAGGCAGCTCATCACAAATATGTGTAATATTCAAACTAACCGTCCCTCGGTTTCCACGTACTGTTGTTCATGTGAAAATTTTTATTTTTTGGGTAGAAACGTGTCTATTAGCCTAAAGGCTTTTCCTGTTTTACCAGGTATAAAGGTGAGCATACTATTATACTGATGTCATGACAGTATTGAGTTGAGTTCAGACAACCTCGCATAGCCTGGCGGTATAAATACTGCAGTTGCCAATCCGCAAGGCTCACGGTGATGAGATCGACAGAGGCGCGGTGGGGGGCTTTGTTATTAATATGTGATGTGACACAAAGAACTGCTATCAAACGATCTCTATATCTTGGACAACGCCAATCATCAATGTCATTGATACAGTCACTGACACATCAATCAACGTCACAGATATTGTACGGAAATCTAGAACACGTGATGTGACTGTCAAATGATATTAAGTAAAAGTATTTTTAGAACTGGTTCATCATCATCAGCCCGTATAACGTCCACTGCTGAACATAGGCCTCCTCCCGAGGGAGGGCATTAGAACTGGTAACTGTAATGCTTTTGTTAAGAAAATCTTAACAAAAGCATTACAGTATACAGTAGTACAATTAAGTTTGTTTAAACAATGTCAAAATTGTTAAGATTATCATCGTTACCTACCTTAGCTATTTGGCTGCGGAATATCTAAATTCGGTAAGCGCTGATGATGATGATTGAGAATGAGACTTTATAAGCCAAAATAATTCGGTAGTTAAAGTAGTGTAAATGTTTCTTTATAGCTTTACAAATTTATCTATTTTCAAAACCTTTTCTGAGTCAATTCGCTCTGCCCCAATTCAAGTTTACACGGATGTGACAATCAGTAACAATACGAACTCAATATTTTGTTTTCTAGAATTTTCTGTCAAACTACATCCATAGGTATCGCAATTTATTGTCAAGTCAATCACTTCCATTCTAAACAATCTTAGACGTGTAGTGTCCAGTTTAGAATGGGCCACCCCATGGGTATCGTAGGAGGGAACTAAGAGACATAAAGCTGATGAACTTGCAGCAGCATCTATCAACTCAAGGCTTCATACTATCTTATTGAGACCATTAATCCACCGGCCAAGTGTGGTGATTATGTCGATATCATTCAAAGACCCACACCTGCTGAGAGGAGGCCTATGTTCAACATTCGTAAGTAGGTAAGTAAGTTTCCTGGGAGGTAACAACATCCATTACTCGCTGTCCTTCATCTTAAACCCCGCAGTAAACTATTACCAGCTAAAAAGCCCTTACAGCCCATAAAGCCGACCTTCCCATCGATTCCACCGCTAAAACCCAGAAAAAATCCTCTTACGTCCAACAGTAAGTACAGACATTTCGCTAAAACTTACAGTAAACGTATATTAGTTCTAATTAACCAGTAGTAAAGTGGTATTTAAGCGGCTTTACACGCGTTTCTCCTGTTAGGGCCTATTAAAGGGCTATTATACGCCTTTTGAGAGCTCGTGTATTGTTCGTTAGGTATTGGATACTGCTTAGCGACAGATTTCAGAATGTTATACGATAGTTAATGGAGTTCGCTGTGCAGATTTCGATATGGAGGCTCAGCATGAGATTGGCAAAACTGTTTCTTTTATATTGACGGTTTACGGTTCGATAAAGTTGAAGTCTTATTGTTTAATAGTTTGAACCGTTAATAAACGATATATTAGCTACTATAATCTAAGATATGAGAAGTCATTACAACGTAATTTTATAAGCAAGCATTCATGTTTGTACATAACACCTTTAAAGCTGAACTAAATTGCTTACCATTAATTTCAATGCTCGTATTATTATGTTGACTGCTAAAATAAAATACGAGAATAAAATAATTAAATAACTTACATAGTATATTCATTTACATAAGTAAATTCTAGTTATTTGCAAGTGCTTGCAATAGGTTGACATAAATAAAAAATAAAAAAATAAAAATTTGCACGACGGTTATTTTAAGGTAACGTCCAATTAAAAAAAAATAACAACCGAGAAGATGTGATTTATTTATTTTTTACGTATAGAATAAAACTGATGTAAATATTAAGAATTTTCGTTTCGCTATAATTGAGTCATCCTAGGTTCATACTTGATAACTCAAATAAAGCGAATGCAATATGTAGGAACCCATATGAAACTAAGATAAATCAATTTCAGATGGTGACTCCTATATGTGTACTAAAAAAAATAATTTATAGATCTTGAGACGGTTTACTCATTTTAACCTTGTATAAGTTGCTAAATTATATTTAGTGACAGAAAATATTACGTTTGGTTCCAATATTTAATGGTTTCAATTTAGATTAAAGCCGTTTAACATACACTTAAAATAAAAATGGTAATAAAATAAAATAAAAAAAGGTTTTGAATTATCCTATTTTATGAAACAATTATTATATTATATACTACTAGGTAACCATGAGTAGGCAAATACAATCATTGGGAACGTTCATGGAAGATTTCATCTGATTTGCATTCCCCACAATAAGTCACCCGACACCCAACACCATCGTATACATTATATGGGTAATATTAATTACATTGAGATCTGATGCAATTATTGCATACTTTAGCTTACTTGCCTTGTTGCAATGTTGCTAAAATTATCGCGTGAATACCCCGTTAACACAAACGTACGTTATTTATCGATATTCTATGAAATTGAATACTTAATGCTCAATAAGGCAGACACACGATTAATTTTCTTTCAACATTACCAACGTATGCAAATTATGATATTTCATAAGATAAAACATTCCTTATCGCGAACAGCTGTAAGTGAAAATAAAAAATAAAGTTCTTCAATTTCAGCATTATCAGGGACTATTAAGGGACATTTTATTTTAATGGCCACCGCACTGTGGCAGATTTAATCGATCCTCCGAGGACCAATACAGTCGCCGCGTCCGCTCCCGATGACAGATAGCGACGAAATGCGTTTAAAATTTTAAAATTGGAACGTGGGCCTGCGTGCGCACGCGCATCGCCCGCTGAAATTCCATAATGAGCAGGTGATCACCGTATCGCGACTCGGCGTGTCTACTTAGTGTCGAGAGCCAATGTTCAGCAAAATAATTAGCGGTTAATATTTGTTAGTTCACTCAACAGGGAGCCGTTCGTACTGTATTGTTTATGTAAATTAGTACTCAAACATTATATTAGTTCGCTGAATTTTGTATCTCAACTTTATTACTCTCTGAGAATTGTCGTTTTAAGTTCATAGACGACTTTATTTGGATCTTTGAGTATTATGTTTGCAATGTGCGGCAATTTCGTGCTGACATCTAGAATTAAGGTGATAACCATCGTAGTTTATGTATAGGCATCAATGACACATCGACTTTGCAAATAAAATACATAAGTGAGCTTCTAAACAGATGGCAGGAACACACACCTGCTTTGCAGATGTCCGCTACAGGTAACAGGTAAAAATTTAAAAATAAAATGGTGTCAGATTTCTTGAGGAAGATTAATTAATGTACATCTACTTAATTAGACGTATTAACTCGGTGAGTTTTTCTTTTTAGTTAATTTGTGTTTACGGTGCGGAGATAGACTACTGTAATGCTAGATGCTAGTTGGGAAAATAATTCAGATCTGGAGATTGCAGTGCAGACAATGTGGTGCACCAACCACTCACTTTATGCAAAGTACCTATGCTTTCTATTCAATGATGGGTTCTAGATAACTTTGGTTGTCATAAGCATATCTGTAAAAACAGTGACATATTCCTCTTGTATTACCAAAGCTATTCTGTGTATATCATGAAGAACTAATTTAACTTTTTTTTTTGTTAACGCCAAGAAAAATACTGAACTGCAAATTGGACTTCGACTCAGGCTCTTTACAAACATGACATCCGGTACCCTACATAGAATGTATGCGACTCCGTGATAGTTCGCAGAGGCCGTTTCGAGTTCTTAGATTTGGCTTTTTCCATGGCTAATGCCACTTCAACTATTACCGGACTGTACTTATGAAGTTTCTTTATTGTTATTTATATCTATTATTTTCTAGTTAATGACAATTTATAAGTATGCGTACAAAATACCTATGGTAACAGGCGTACGTCTCAGTGTTAGCATGTGGAGTCAAAACAAAAACAGACAGACACAAAAAGATGCAAAAAATGTGCCGCCGTGCTATCTGCAGCTCGCGATCCCGTCTCAAATAATGGGCTATGAAAACTGTGGAGTCGATTGTGCTGACAGGTTTTATGAGATAATAGTAGGCTGTGTTTTTTGTACGTGTTTTTATTTATAACACTAATTAATACTAATACGATATTATAAACCTCTCTTTTCATGAAGACTAGATTAAATTTTCTATTAAATACCATTACCTAATTTTTATTTTACTAAAATATAAGATTTACATGTTTTCACTAAAATAAAATTTGGGTACGGCACATTATTTTTGGATTATTATGGATGTTCTTAGTTGAAACATAACTATCAATATACATTCAACGTTTTCATAAACTACCCAACTCGAACCTCATCATAAATATTATAAATGCTTAATCAATTCATTAGACAATCTATATTTCTATACTAATATATAAGTCTGACGAGTGTGTTTGTTCGTTTGATTCAACATGCTAAATTCAGTAACTACTGGTCCGATTAGTTTTTTTTTACAGTGTTTTCGAAGACGCCTATAGGCTATACTTTATTATGAAGCTCCCTCGGGAACGGATGAAACCGCGCGCGGGAAGCTAGTAAATAATATTCTTCTAAGAATCTACCAATTATTTTACAATTAGCTTAAGCATAGACATTTATAGCTATAGAAATTAATTCGAGCGCCATAAAGGCAAGAAGGCTTCTTAAAATGCGTCTTAAAATTCTTGTAGGCTGTCGGAGACTCTGCCCCTGTGCCAGCGGTCACTCGGGCCAGTAGAGCACGCAGGCCGGCACGTAAATCAGCATCAACACTGTGTCGCCCCCTCGTTTTGCTCGCATTCACTTAAGGCTCGCTCTTTGCTTCCACAGTGCTTTGAGATGTTCTTGTAATTATTTTCGTGTTCAGCTATAGTTTCGTAATTAGGTAGGGCTTGTCTTTGTGAGTTTAGTGACAAGTAAAAATAAGCTTCTAAGATAGGAATTTAAATTAAAGTAGGTATTAGGTTTTATTATAGAGTGCGTTTATCAATAAAATGCTTTAGTTGGACTAGTTGGTTGGTGCTTCTGCCGATCAGAGGAATGTACTGTAACGCCTGAGCTCCTGCGAGTTGCGACTGGGGTGCGTTGCTCACAAGGGCTTACTGCTTGTCCTTCAAGAGGGTGTGTGAGGGGACGATTATAATCATTACACTCGTATAAATGAAAGAGGGCACACTTTAAAACTATATATTATAGGACACACAAGCAAGACCAACACTTCTTATTATAAAATTACAACGTGATCACGCCCCAACTCTTACACATTTGATAGCACCAATCATATACTAATCAAAATATAAATATTATTGTCATTTGGAATTAGTAAGTTCAAATTTAGTTTTGGATAACATTTTAAATAGAACAACAACAATTAATATTTTAGTTACCAGAACGTCACACCGATATCTTTACTAGTGTTGTACATTCCCTGGTGTTCTATAGGAGTGTTATGAGTTATGACACGTACTTTTCGAGGTATGGTATTTAGTTATCTAATCAACTTCTATGCTAGTCTTTAAAAAATCTAAAAAAGAAATGATTTTGGTTTTCATCATCAGCCAGATGCTTAATTGCACCCACGACTTCTAACATTTGAAGCAAGCCTTTTGCTTTAGGTGCTTGATATCATAACATACTTCATTATTTGCTAACAAAAATTCCCAATTGTGTCATGAAACTGTGTTCAAATCAAAGTTCAACGTTATTTCTATAACATAGGTAGATACTATAAAAAATCATAGTAATTATTTTACCCACATCTGTACAAAAAAAATGGCTTAAGTGCATTGTTTAAAACGTGTCCGTCTATACTTTTTATTTGGTATGAGCCCTTAACCTATCAAGTACTTAACTACTTCAAATACAAATACCAATGATTTTGAAAACCTACTTACTCCTTCTTATTTCCCTTAACGGATCTTGGCAAGCCATTGTGATCCATAATCACCACGCTTGGCAGGTGGATTGGTGATCACAGTAAGATAGTTACTAACCTTAAGCTGATGGATGCTACTGTTCATTAATCAGTTGTACCCATGGGAAGATTTGGGGTGGTCTTTTATAAGCCGGTAACCACAAGAGCGTACTTACCTACACTAATTTATAAATCTCATTCAACGATGGAAAACGTCAACAAATTTTCCAGAAAATATTTCACGTAAAATTGTCGAAGCACATAAAACATCAATCGTTTCAGGGTATCGTGTCACTGTCAATCTCTTTATATAAATTTAGATCGGCGCGCTTGTCTGCTCGTCAGCGTTTGACGCCAATGTCAAACTGACGTTGAATTGACGGCCGATAGCGGGTTGAATTCTAAAATGTTGATAACAAATAGAGAATGGTTTTTGTTTGGGTGTGTTTTTGATGTAGATGTTTTGTGTTGTATGAATTTCAGTTGTGTGCTCTGATAAGTTTTGTATCTGGAAATTGATGTTACAGTAACAAAATTGATACTTATGTTGGTAAATTCTAACATTAAAAACAAAAAAATGCTTTTATATCTAGACCTCTGTGGCATAGTGGTATTAAATCTCGGAGATCGTTGGTTCGTTCCCCACGCCGGATAAGAAATCTTTGAGTAAAATCTTCGATATCTTTCCGTGTCTAGTTGGTTGAAGGACTACCCTCTGTACTTCGAAAGGCACGTTAAGCCGATGGTCCCGATAGTTATAACTAGAGACCAGATTATATGTAACATAAAAATTTTGTTATATGCATGCAAATATGCATGAAAATTGCTTGAAATATGCACGAAAATTGTCGGAATATGCAAAATTTAATGATAAGTTTTAATTAAATCAATCAATTCAGTCCTTAAAAAAAGAAGAAAAGTTAGTTTTAATTTTATTTTATTTCAAAATCAGCATACAATTAGTAAATTATCCTTGAATAGGCGACCATAGTTGTCACTACACATTACAGTTTATTAAGTGTTTTTTTTTTAATTTTTATAAATGTTTATCTCAATTATTATTATTAATGTATATATTTATTTTGTGACTATAATTTGGTTTAATTCGAGATATTATCACTTTTATCGAATATCGGAACGCAGGATGACTGCACTGCATTGGAAAAAATATTGTAAATATACCGATAATATGCATATAATCCGGTCTCTAGTTATAACAATATAGATGATGTTACTGTCAAAGTTTTTAATAAAATCTAAACTAAATAATTGACCTAAACTTGGGGACCTGTTTTTATGTTCTGAGCTCTTTATAATAGGGGTAAAGTGTAAGTATAGTTGTGTATAATTTGAAGAAAAGAAGTACTTAGATATATATGAGTGTATATTCGACAAAAGTTTTCTGTACGATGGGTTTTAAGCCCGAAATAGGTTTGCAAAAATATATATTTTAAAGCGCTGCATAATTTTTTTGGTGTCATATATTGGTTGGTACAATATATTTTATGGTCAATGAATAATAGAACAAAAAATATAATTATTTTAGAAGCCAATGTTATAAAAGTTATTATTAATGCTAACAAGCTTACAGAGACAGTAACTCGTATGCAAGGTATGCGAGAATTTGCATTTACTTGCAAGTGTTAATTAACAAACGTACACACAAATCAATAATTGTTTGAACAAGTAATAAAATAATAGCTTATCTAGTTGATTTGTAACGCAAATATTTAAGGTAAAGCGACAATGCGGTATTAAAAACTTTGTTAAGTATTTTATAGACGTTTTTTAATAAGATTACTAGCAGAGTTTTGTAGTCTACTAGTATTCTTGTTAACCCTCGTGCGACGCTAAAATGCTTGTGTTACGAGTGGGATAACATCGGTAGTGCAATGTTTGGGGATCGAACCGGCTACCAAAAGATCAAGTCTGACGCCCAAGCTATTGGGCTACGGCCGCTTCAATTTTAAAAACTATACTTAAGGGTAGATAATAATGTATTATATTAATACTTTTTTTTTATCGACGAATTTAACCTCCTTTGCAAGAGGGCACCACCTGTGAGACTTGGATCATGACTCAGGGTGGTCGCTGGCGGGGAGATTGAGGACCTATAACTTTTAGGTTTTTAGGGGAGTTTTATTCTTCTGTCAAGTAAAGTTTATTTTTTGCATAGGTCATATAGAAAATATGTACCCTATATGTTTCTGTGTGTTTTCTACGATCGAGATTGAGCGTTGATCCATCAGTCAGTCCCTAAGTAGGTACAAAGCGTTTTATTATATATATAGACACGTTTAAAATATTGTATAGGAATGCTATGAGAGTGAATGAAGCGAAAGATGTGTGTAGGGATCGTAGCAAGTGGAGGTCCATTGTCTCTGCCTATCCCGCTGGGTAACAGGCGTGAGCTTATGTATGTATGTAAAATATTGTAACCCTTTTTTAATATCATCTATCCTGTATGTGGCAACGACGTCCTCTGAGAGGAACTGGCAAATAACTCAGAGCATGATCTCATTTGTGACAACTTCATACTAGCATGGCTATCTTCGATCTTTACTACTTCGTAATAAACTCTAAAGTATGTGTGATTTTAACACTTACGCTTCTACCGATGATTATTATTGAGTAATTAAAAAATATAAGAATGTATCGTGCGGGTATAGTGAGGGCTGAAAGTCGTTAAGTTTACAGCAGTTACTAATTACAGCAAAGGTCACGATTTCAGTTAGAGTAATTTGCATCGCAAGCGCACCGGCGCGGGCGCAGCGGAGTAGGCGTGTCGGAGTACCTACATAGTATTATTTTTATTAGTGTGTTGCGCTTTTGGCTGGTATCTTCGTATACGTGACTGCTACGGAATCATTTTCAGTATTGACAAAGTAAAAATAAATTAACTTTTTGTGTCATTTCCGCTGCAACTTTCACGGTGACGAAACGTTGGAGAAACATTTTGGGAATTCACAGATACGCAGTAGGATCAGAATTGGGTACCTACTTTGAATTTAAGTTTAGATCCCACAAATCAAGGTCAAGTGGAGCGATCGGATTAGCCTGACTATCGGTGTAAACAGATTTATATTTTTCTATATAAAAGAAAAAAAATATTTGGGAAATGAATACCAATGTTTATGACGGCTTTACCCCTCTACCATTGACGGACGCAAGTCATTCTCAGATTTTGTATCATTTTCCATTTACACATAATACCACCCAACTAACAATTTTAGTAAAATTTCTTCATAAAAGTCATTATTAACATACTACTTTTATTCTTCTTCTTCCTGCCCTTATCCCATATTACTTGGGGTCGGCGCAACACGTTTGTTTCTTCCATTCTGTCCTGTCACTCGTCACACTATCACTAACTCCTTTTTCTTTCATATCACTCTTCACACAATCCATCCATCTTTTCTTTGGCCTTCCTCTCCCTCTCCATCCATCTACATGTATATCACATACTACTATTATTAGGCACATACTACTATTTACATATAAATCGTGATAGGCTGTAATACCTCTAACTTGTCTAAAATCTTTAAGTAATTTATAGATAGATGAAATCTTTATTGTACACTAATAAAAACAGAACACAGAAAACTTACAAACTATACATCTTTATACTTAAATAATGAAATTTATTCAGCATTTAGGTATTTACATACACTTGTACTTGTCAAAATAACACTGTATAAGACTATATCACACAAAAGTATCACTTAAGTAGCTAAAAATATTGTTAAAATTATTTGATCTTAAAGAATGTTTAATCAGTCTGTCCGTCTGTCGTGCGATAACAACAAATGTACACATTATAGTAAGATGCCTTAAAGGTAACAGTTAAAAAAATTCCAAGAATCCGGCCCAAGTCTAAGCGACATCCACCTGAGGGCACCCTTAAGGGGTTAGGACCAACGCTCAGGGTGCCGCTGCAGTAAAGAGTAGATTTACGAACAGTGGTGATAATCGCTGGCACGAGATCACAGTTCGGGGAATAAGCAACGACGCGGTCCTCGGTCATGCCGTCGAGGATCCTACACTAGCTAACCTGCAACCTTTCACTAGCTACCTAAGTGGACGACCCGGAAAAGAAAGGAAGAAAGAAACTCCGAGATTTTTTTTTATTCTCTTTTGCTTTGTTTGTTTTTTTTTATGTCAAGTTATTAGTATATCATCTTATTACAAAACTAATTAATGTTATTTACTTGGATTTTGGGTTCAAAAATGTAATTTGTAATGTTATTATAATATATTTTTGAGTTTTATGGTCTCCTGTACCTAAAATTAAGGTGAAATGAATAAGGAGGCTTTGGTCTTCCAAAGCCTCCTAATTCATCACCTTAATTTTTTAAGGCCGATAGTTAATCTTGTTCTTATTTCTTGTTTTTAAAAAGACAACTCCCGCACTAGGGAAATAAATCCCTGTGTCGCGGGGGACTTTACAAACATTCATTTCACGGACACAAAGAACACCCAGACTCAGAACAACTATTTGTGGTTCACACAAATAATTGTCCCGGGTGGGAATCGAACCCAGAACACCAGGTCTCAGAAGCAACTTCCGTAACCACTGAGCCACCGGTGCACTTACTGCACCGGCGACACATTGGCTTATCTATAAAACCAAATTTCAATCATTACTGTGCTATAAATTGAGTACATTGTTTTTGATTTCTTGACGCAGCTTTTTATGAGGTACTCGTAACTATGCATTTTAAATGACAATTAACGTATACATTTAATTTAAATGAAGGCACAGGACTTTAACTTATACGGTATTATAAATGCAGTTAAGCAAAAATAACCATATATAGACACAAAGTCAATTCACAATAGCATGTTAACAATAGATGGATCATCTCATTAAGTATTTAACAATTCAACTTGTAAAGGTTGCACTCGTGAAAATATGTGTGTATCTAATATGTAAACAATTTATTTATGCACACGCCGACATACCTGCAGAATTACAATGATATTTAACAATGTGTTTAATACAAACTATTCATGTTTCGATCGTGTAGATTTTTAGATATACAGTACACAATTATATTTAATAAAAGCGTGGTAAAACAAGCCTAGTTTATTAACATACTAGTTTCTTATTACGCTACGCTAACTTAAAGTGGTGTAATGAAATATTGTGAGTTAATTTTCATCATCATCATCAGCCTGCATAATGTCCATAGGTAGATGGAAGATATTTGCTATAGTTACCACGCTTAGCAGGCGGGTTGGTGACTATTATTATGTAATAAAACACAGGGAAACGATACTGCCCGTTCTTTGGTATACAATTGTTATTAAGGATATTATAACAATCGTTACCATAGGCTTAACGAGCTTTCCGAGGCACGGAGGGTAGTCCCTCAAGAAACCAGAACAAGAAAATTTAATTTTACACAAATATTGACCAACGTCGGAATCGAACTTTAACCAAGTGACATTAATTTGGTATTCATGGACCTTGCTTTTTAAAGGAGTTAAAAGGTGAATAGTGAATCTCATAAGAGGTTGTATCAGCATTCATCAGTTGTTTGGGAAGAAATGGCTGAATGAACAACGGCTAAGAAGGCATCAAAAGGCCCCCGAACTGTAGAATTTCAGTTTCGCCATACCCTCTTGCGCAGGTGGCTAAGTTTGTAGCATATAAACTATTCAATAAGGCGGGAGCCCTGTTCGCCTTTATGTCCGTTGAAGTAGCAAAAGGGTCGTGGCTGACTACATAAACAGCCGTCCGAAAAAAAAACATGATAAATTAGTATTTAGCAGTTTTCAATACCCGCTAAGTAACGCTCTATACAAATTGTATGTAAATAAGATCGTATCAACGTTGATCGGATCTCAGATAAGATACAAATGTTTTGATATGCAAGCTGGATCAGAAACACATGGCTTCGACTTTACAGAAAGAATTTAGCTCTAAATATTAGTCCAATCTGAGTCGATAAAAGAGTTATAAGTTTTGGTAGACACAAACAAATTTATAAAAACGTAAGGGCAAGGAGCTTTGTGAATTTGTTATAATAAAGAATTAGCTATTTACTTGTCATAATCACAAAGGATATTACTAATGTAACTAATCTAACAAAAGCATTAATTAAATAGCTAATAACAATGTATGAATGACTTAACTGACCTTGACTGTGTCAAGTCTGCATATATGACAGTAGTTTCAATAAAATTATTTCACACAGTATCAAAAACGCTTGATAGTTACTCGGTATAATAATTAACTTCTATTAATCTGACATCAGGGAGCTAGGATCATTGGGGTTAAAATTCGTCAAAGTAATTCATCAGATGACACACAATATTAATCATCATCATCATCATCAGCCCCTATAACGTCCACTGCTGAACATCGGCCTCCTCCCGAGGGAGGGTAATTGCCATAGTCACCACGCTTGGCAGGCGGGTTGGTGACCGCAGTATTATGTTGTACCACACAAGGAAACGCTGCTGCCCGTTCCTTGATATACGATTGTTATAGATGTTGTTATAACAATCGGGACCAACGGCTTAACGTGCTTTCCGAGGCACGGAGGGTAGTCCCTCAACCAACCAGAACCAATATTAATCAATGAATAATTTTAGTTTGACAACCTTTGTGGCGTATGAATATATTCATACGCCACAGAGGTTTATAAGTCTCCCTAATATAAGGACTCTATATTCGTGAGTTCGATCCCCGGACAAGAAATCTTTGTGTAATATCTAAGATTTCCGAGCCTGGTCAGTTTTTTTTTTCATTTCTACAAAGTATCAAAAATACAACTATGGTATGATCAGTGGCGGATTTACCAGCAGGCTAAGTAGGCTGGAGCCTAGGGCGGCAGAATGTTGGGGGCGGCAAATTTGGCCAATTATTTTCTGGTAAAAAATTATCGGCTAAAATTGCCTAAGAGCGGCAAATGTGTAAGTCCGCCACTGGGTATGGTAGAAGCAAAAAAAAAACAAAACACCTGTGCTGCCTTGAGTCTGTCTTTAACATTAAACCGATGTGTTACAAGTTCATATTAAAAGCATTGTATAAACAACTTAAATATCTCTAAGAAATTGTTGTAACAATCTCTTACAATAATTAAAGATATTTAAGTTAAGGGTAAGGCCCTCAGTAACTCGAAGCACTTTAAGCTGTTGGTCCCGAGTGTTATACCATAGTCTATAGCAATTGTATACCAGGGGCAACAGCGTTTCCTTGTGTGTAATATTGCAGTCATCAATTCCCTTGCCAAGTGTACTGACTATGGCAAAAACTGTTCCTCGGACGAGGCTCTTGTTTAGCAGTGGTCGTTATACGGGCTGATTGATGATGAATCCTAGTTTCTGTGGTTTTTTTAAAGGTTAGCCCCAGTCGAGTCCATTGACTCCACTTCACTAAAGTTTGAGAAATCAAAATAAGTACCTACCTCCTAAACCTCCCCACATAAACCGGCGTAACATTCTTGCCACAATCACGCAACACGACTTAATTACAACTTCCAACTAACTAGTGCCGACCAATCAAAACAACCAATAAATTAGCCGCCATTTGTAACCATAAACGTTGGCAAATTCAATTTTAAACTTAATAATAACGGTTAGAAAACTGGACGGAACCAGAAACAAGTGGAAATGGGGATTCTAATAGGGTAGCCAACACGAGAGTTTTAACTCAGCAAAGCTATCAATAAGCTTTATAAAAATCTTAACTACTTTTTAGGGTTTCGTAGCAAAATGGCAAAAAACGGAACCCTTATAGATTCGTCATGTCTGTCTTTCTGTCTGTCTGTCCGTCCGTATGTCACAGCCACTTTTTTCCGAAACTATAAGAACTATAATGTTGAAACTTGGTAAGTAGATGTATGTTGTGAACCGCATTAAGATTTTTACACAAAAATAGAAAAAGAACAAAAAAAAAATTGGGGTTCCCCATACTTAGTACTGAAACTCAAAAAAAAATTTTTCATCAAACCCATACGTGTGGGGTATCTATGGATGGGTCTTCAAAAATGATATTGAGGTTTCTAATGTCATTTTTTTCTTAACTGAATAGTTTGCGCGAGAGACACTTCCAAAGTGGTATAATGTGTGTCCCCCCCCTGTAACTTCTAAACTAAGAGAATGATAAAACTAAAAAAAATATATGATGTACATAACCATGCAAACTTCCACCGAAAATTGGTTTGAACGAGATCAAGTAAGTAGTTTTTTTTGAATACGTCATAAACCGTAAACCACAATTTACCTTTCATTCAATCAACTATTATTAACATCGATCAAAGTTGCAACTAGTACGGAACCCTTCGTGCGAGAGTCCGACTCGCACTTGGCCGGTTTTTTTTCTTTCCTTATACAGCTAAATTTAGGTTAGAATAGCGTGAGTATGGAAAAGATGCCTTAAAGGGAAAGATGGAAGAGGATGACATATTGCGTCGACCCCAAATAATGGGAGGAGGGCAGGAAGATGATGATGATATACAGCATAATGAAAAATGATGTTGTTTTATTTATTTTCTAACGGCCATAAGTGGTTAGCCACGGGGCTTTTTTACTTCTCCAGGCAATAGGTAAGTTGAGCTCATACGCTCCTATGTACAGGTTTGATGTTTATTTCATCATCAATCCATTTATATCTTCTGCTGAACTCCTCTATACAAACATTGCCAAGTCAAGATCGTTATTAGTGATATTGCCATAATCACGACGCAGGCGGATTGGTGATCGCAATAAGAAGATAAGTAACCGTGAGCTGATAGACGATGCCCATCCATCCTATAGTTGCCTCTTACAGCACTCACTAAAAGAAATGAGGCGGTCTATTCTACGCCGGATACCACACGGCTGTTTCGTAAACGTTTAGGAACGAGTATGATAAACGAATGGTCACTTAATTTTACTGAGTCTATCTTATGACAGAGGCAGGCAAAAAAAAAAATAAGACTTAAGATATTATAATATTTATCTTGTTACGGTGACATAAATATTATAATCTCAAAATATATTTTTTTTTCATAATTAACTGATTGCATAATTTATGGAACAATATTACATTCTAGCTTCTAGCACTGGGTTTTAGCCGCGTAGCTCCTGTACCCATGGGATATGTATAATTAAATATATGCTATATTACTCCTGGATAAAGTAGCTTTCTGATGGAGAAAGAATTTTTGAAATCGGTTCAGCAGTTCCGGAGCCTTATTTAAATTCAAATCATTAGTCTTTATAATATTAGGATGGCATTATAAAAAAAAAGTATTTACCTTTAAATTAACTTTTTTTAAGTATTACTGTAGTTTTGGTGTGATTGGCAACACTGCGTTCAAATCCGGTACAGTTACAAAATGGAGGTGGTGAAGTAGTCACGCGAACAGTCGGTCTATGACTATCTCGTCGGGATTCGATAATTAATATGCTAATAGTTTAGCTTTACCACCCTGTACGTGAGAAGCATAATGGTTGGATTGTCAAAGATCAATAGACCGAAGAGTTTCTGCCTAACAGCACTACGTCATAAGTATAAGTAATTGATTTTTATTCAACTTTCAATATCATATGTTCAAATGATAATTGCTAATTCAACATTATAACAGCGTTTTGCATACTATAGATTTATAAGAGCTAATATTCGGTATCTTTACTATAGCTACTTCTCTTTAATGTTCTTCATTTGAGTCCTTCCTTGGTTGCTTTAAGATGTTATGTTTAGAAAGAAAAAAGAAAGAAAGGAAAACAGTTAATGAACACACAAAACGAATACAAAATAGCAATTACAGTCATTAAAAAATAAAAAAAATAATAAGTACATAGGTAAGGACAACACTTGAGGCTCGGACGCCACACATACGACACACAAACATGGATAAAGAGAGAAAAAAAATACGATAATAATACACAATAAACATTAACACCAGTAGGCAGCGAGGTGCGGGGCGGGGCGCGAACAAGACTTTAGTTTTAAGTCTCTTCTGTATTACAAAGAAGTGTACAGTAAATATTACTATCTATCTAAAATAACCAATGAGGTTGGTATATGTTGACAGTTAATTTGAATGTAATCTTAAATGCCCTCATGCACTGAAATTGGTTATTTGGTTGTAAAAGACGATTGAACTATTTAACTTTCAGTATAAAACTAATGACAACCTCCGTAGCGTAGCGGTATTTGGCTCGCATTAAATCTCGGAGGTCGTGGGTTCGATCCCCACGCCGGAAAGAAAATCTTTGTGTAAATTCTAAGATTTCTTTCCGGTCTGGTTGGTTGAGGGACTACCCTCCGTGCCTCGGAAAGCAAGTTAAGCCGTTGGTCCCGATTGTTATAACATCATCTATAATAATCGTATATCAAGGAACGGGCATCAGCGTTTCCTTGTGTGGTAAAACATAATACTGCGGTCACCAACCCGCCTGCCAAGCGTGGTGACGATGGTAACTACCCTCTCTCGGGAGGAGGCCCATGTTCAGCAGTGGACGTTATACGGGCTGATGATGATGATGATGATGATGATAAAACTAATATGCATATAATTAAAGTTAAATTAAACTTGCAAGGATATAGTAAATGCAAGGATCGAAATATACATATTTAATTATTTTTTTTGAAGTTACTACTTATATACTATATTATATATATACTTAAAAGTCTACACTATCCTAATAAACAAAAAAAATAATTAAATCGAAAATAAAAACTGATATCTTTCCACGAACATTTACATCCAAATAGATTCAATGAAAAAAAAACCGGAAAACAGCATCAGCAACTTGAACTATTTATTAATTCATATTAAAAACCTCCAAGAAGACTTAACAACTTAGGTAAAATACACAAACCCAACCGCTATCAATTTGCGTGCGCTTGCGCAGAAAAAAGTGCTTATTTACGAGCGCACAGTGACGTTTGACTGACAGCCGATGTGTAGTCAGCCGTGAGACTGATATAAAACATTGTTTTCTATTCGTAACTTCATTAGAACAATGATTGAGAAGCGTGGAACACGGAAATTGTTTGCTAGTCGATTAAAAACTTCGGCTTCGGCTTTACAGATAGCCTTAGCTATTAATTCGAACCCATAGGCACAAAACGGTATATCGGAATTTATAGGTTAGGTATATTTGTATGTGCAAACTTCACGTCGAAATTAACAGGTTATATTGAAAGTTTGTAATTTAATATAGGCTTTTATTTTATGTAGGGTAAATGCTCTATCTTCGTGGTAGAATAGGAAGTTATGGCTGCCGACTTGGATGCGTCATTTCTCTCCGAAGAAAAAATGGTAATGACCAATAAATAGGTATCAATTCCGTTTTAAGCGGCACACGAATCCAAAATAGCAATAGACGACTTTACATTTTTTTGTATTATAACCTCTCGAGTAGGTACTCTTCCAAATGGCAGTGTTGAACGCCAGAAACATCATCATGATGCATGAGCATTGTAGAAGACCTCTTCTTGCTGATCCAAGCCTACATACCTCCCATATCAGGTCTGGTGACCTGGTGAGCTACTTCTTCACTCCAACAGCCCGTTTACGTCCACTTCTGAACATTGGCCTCCTATTAACCGACCTTGGCAAGCAAGATATTGCCATAATCACCATGCTTGGCAGGTGGAATGGTGATCGCAGTAAGATGGTTAACCTTGAGCTAATAGATGCTGCTGCCCATCCATCAGCTGTAGGTATATGTAATAGTCTATTTTAAGCCGGAAACCTCCAGACTTCCCCTAATTGAATATTAAGCGTACTAACGCTATGCTTTGCTCAATAACTTTGGTAAACCGTTGACTTCTTTCGTCATGCATGTTTAACATGCTCATGTTGAAGCTTAAATGATGTCAAGTTTGACAAGTTCTCGTCTGCAGGTAATAAATATATACTATATACGGATAGCTGGATTATTTTTATATGTGTAAATGCTTTTATGTCAACAATTTTCAATGTTATAGCAGGTCTGTTAAAAGTAGTATAGGTACGCGTATATAATTTAAAAACATATTATTTGTTTTTTTCAGCATACATTGAATCTAACTTCGCTACCAATTCATGTATATAAATAGATATATAGCTAGGTAATATAATTTTATTAGTAGATCACAACAAAAATCATCGAAGTCAAATGTTATTCCTAAAGTACGAGTACGTTTATCGATATCAGTTCTATGAGCATTATTAATATCTGCCTTTACTTATACAAAGGAAAACCTAATCTTACTTAAATTTTAACATGCACTATATATCCCATACCGGCAATGAACCTTCCGAAACTCCTGCAGACCCGACTGAAAAGTAGAGCGACAGTTGCCCAAAACTCTCGTAACATCTAAAAGGCATCATTCCTTAATTCTTCCCGCCAACGACTGCCCTGAGCTGAGCCCTGAGTACCCGCTTGAAGCTTAGGAACCTGCCCGGAGCGCAATTCCTTAGCTTCTATTTAAAAAAAAATTATAAGATTGGAGCTACCCTAGTCTTTATGCCCGGTGATACAGTAATAGCCTCGTCACATGCCCGTCCAAAAAACAGGACATACCTACAAACGAAAAATTTAACAACTAGGTACATCACATATTTTTACCATTTTCCTATGTTTTGGGTATATTTAAAACACTTAACAAGTTCAGAAGTCAACACACGCCAATAATAGAACACAATTTTCCCTTTCGCGTGCAGCAGAAATCACTTTCGCGGCAAAAAAGAACAAGTGATTGCAGATAAAAGAGGCGCAGAACAACAAAACGATGGTGAACACTACACAAGCAGGCCGTAATCTGCGCGGCGTCTAATAAATTAGATTGTGTTCATAAACATGCGGCGTAACCTCGTCATCTGATACCGCGGACATTGTTGAGTGTGTGCCCACTGTTGGGCATGACACGATATTGTACTACATGATTTTATCCTTCTTTTTCGTAAATGGTCCGTTATATTCGTTTCGTTATATCGTATGATTGTGTGAGAAAATAAAAAAAATATCAGGTAAATTATTTTAAAATATTCGGTTTGGATAAGGATTCAATCTTAGTTGTGGGATCGAATCCATATACGAACCGAATATTTCATAATATTCACGGTAGGCAATATGAAACCGTAGTTGAAAGAACTTGAAAAAATAACTTATTTAAATTGGAATTTAAAAATTTTACAGCATTTTTTAATAATGTTTGATTTTCAAGTCTTGTCTTTTTCATCGTCCACGATAACTTTATGCCAGTTTGATAAGATTTTTTATTTAAGCTTAGCTTATTTGACTTTCAAAATATTTATTTGTTTAAATAGAATTTATTGCAATTTTTAAAAAACTATCAACTGGAAACCGTGACGCAATGGAACCGTTACCTTTTGAACACTTTAACATCAGCAATAACGTAGTCTCATGGAGCACCACCAGGGGCACGGACAGGCTAGTAGCAGCGATGAGATGCCACCACAGACACTGATCTATAGCGATCAGGTCGCTGAACCGGGATGGAGTACACCAGTAATTAATAATAAGCTGCCGTTATGGGATTGAAAGTCGTGATCGAGTGGATGTTGCTGCTTCTATAAGGCGCAGTAGTCGGAGATTACGAATATTAACGTTCTGTTTCTTTGGTGTACGATCAAGTAGTGTAAATCTGTGGTAGACTAAAAACTAATTTTTGTTTTCGTAAACCAATTATATGCAGTTGAAAATGGTCAAACATTAATTTAAAAAATCTTTAAAATCATAAATATTGAATTACATTTGTAGTTATTTACAGTGAAATTAATTGTTACAGTTGATTGATATTGTTTGTGAGGCAAAATGCTTGTTCAGTTTAAGAACAATTGTCATTATTTCGGTGGACCATGAGCATATAACGACGGACACGCTTGAATGCTACTATCGGTTCGAATTGCACCCAAACTGAAAAGATCCGGCGAAACAAACTCAGTGTGTTACTCTACTATCGGTTTCAACATAACCCACATGAGACGGTCCGGCGAAACATACATCGAGTGTGATTAGGTACTCAAAATAAGTTGGTTTTGGCGCAACCGAAAAGGTGATTATATTTTGTCTGCAGTAGCACAAGATAAAGAAGATAACATTTGTAGGATAAAGAGCAAAAAGGGTTAACCTTTATTAAATATACACGTAACTTTATTCATTTACATTTTATTATAAGGAGTGCCTGTAATCAAAATCTTAAAAAGTACCTTATTGCTTGAGTGCTGTTATGTCATTAAGATTAGCAGTACATACCTATTTGCATTTGGACTTTATTCGGGTAGTTTAAGGTCCTTTACCTAGACTTAGACAAAGAAAAATTCGATAAATTGACTACGCGAGATCAAAAGAGGCGCGATAAATTTTGCGTGCGTGGTCATATGTGAGTACTATAAGCCTCAGCTCCCGGCTAATCTCGCGCGACCCATCGTCTGCGCAACTTACAATAGGTTTTCCCTGTAGAATTATTTAAGCCGCGTGATAGCATTTTTTACTGTTTTCATTTTAATTAAATTCAACTTTTTGAAAGCAGAACCAGATTTGATATGGCTCATATGGCTCTATGGTGAAAAATTTTGGTAAGTGTTCGAAAAAATGTTTCCAAAAAAAAGAAAAAAAGGAATTTCCTTTAAATCTTCACTTTTATATGACACCATGAAACGTAATGTGCATTTGTTCGTAATATAAATTGATTTATAAATTTTGCTAAGTACATATTACTAATAATAATCTAACTTAACGAAAAACGAGCGGAATATGGCTACTGTCACCATCTTTTAGCTCTCAGCAACTTTAGCTAGTGCTGTTTGGTTGCTGGCATTGAATAAACCACCGCATATCTTCCTATGGGTCGCGAGTTCGCGACTAAGGCTCATTCATCTATTAGCTCCAACATACGCATCTTACTGCGATCACCATTCCGCCTGCCAAGCCTAGTGAGGCAATATCCCTCAACGACCCTGGCTTGCCAAGGTCTGTAAAGAGAAGGCTCATGTTCAACAGTGGACGTAAACGGGTTGACACCATAAGGGATATACACCTGATGAAGGTACAGCAACATCTATCAGATCAAGGATACTCACCATCTTACTGCGAGAGAAATCCGCCTGCTAAGCGTGTAGTTTATGGCAATATCCCTCAATGGCCCTGGCTTGTCAAGGTCTGTTAAAATGAGGCCCATGTTTTTTTTTTACTGTAACGCGTTGCTATTGAATGCAACATCCTTGAAGCCGTATTTTACTTATATTCTATGTTAAATATATCTCATAGTATTATTCTCTATCAATTTACATGTATATTCTCCTTCTTTGATTTGTATACTTATTATTTAAATCCTTGAAGGGTTTATTTAATTCTAACATCCTTATATCTAGGTACTTAGTATTACATTACCTACTAGCAGAGTTTTGCAGTCTACTAGTATTCTTGTTCTTAACTTCTACATACTTATAGGTTACATAGTTGTGCATAGATATGCTTGATTCCTAAAGGTCTGGATTTCTTTGTTATTGACTTATAATAGACTACTTATTTATTTATGATTATTGTTTTATATACATGTATTTTTTAATGCCCATGTTTAACAGTATACGTAAACGGGCTGTTGAAGAACAATAAATAACACAAAATGAATGATGACTATGGTCCATATTTCATAGAGAGAATACCTGTAGGAAATTATTCAATTAAGTTTTTATCCAATAGTCAGTCACTCGTGTGATGTTCTTTCGGTTGATTAGTTATAATTGATTGTAAATTCTTATTTTTCTTCACTTCTTGTGTATTTGTACATTTTAAGGTAATTCTTAATTATTATAATTTATCGTCACGGTATTATAGATGGTGGTGTTAAGGGTTACCACAATATTGTTAAAGAATTATATAAGGTTTAACCTTCGGGCGCTCTGTTTCATCCACGTAGGTCCAGCTCCGTGGGAACCTAATAAATAAATATACCTTATGTTACTTCTGGATAACGTATTTTTCAAATGGTGAAATCTTTTTTGAAATCGGTCCAGTCATTTATTCTTAGTAAAGAAACAAAAAACGAACTCTTTCCTATTTTTAATATTACTAGCGACCCGCCTCTGCTTCGCACAGGTGTAATGCTGATGTATTATACATATAAACCTTCCTCGTGAATCACTCTATCTTCTAAAAGAAACTGCATCAAAATCCGTTGCGTAGTTTTAAAGATATAAGATAAGATACAGACAGACAACGGGAAGCGACTTTGTTTTATACTATGTAATGATTTTTTCTATATAATATAGGTATATGTAATTCTATTTCCAGGTTATTAATAAAACGGAGAATTTTCCAAAGTCACCCCCTTAGATGATGAAATGGGAGTCCAAACTTTGTATAGAGCAATCGAAAACGCAGACAAAGTCGCGAGTAAAAGCTAGTTAATAATTAATTATTATCGTTATCTATTAACAATCATTGACACGTCTCAACATAACTGAACAGTACAACTAGCATGCATTGTGTGTAACGGTGTCGTGAGATAGTCGCGCCGCCCGGATGCGCCCGACGTTGACGTATGATCCACTCGCGCGCAACTGTGAGACGCCGTCAATCATAGCGACAGAAAAACTTGTAAGTAAGTGACGTTTTGCGGGATATGTGCAAAAGAAACGATGTACAGACAGACGTCTTGTATGGAATACTTTAGAATGTGTTGGTAGCAAGACGGTCAGGTGCGAGTTGCATATGAAGGTTTCAGTGATAAATTTAATTCGCAGGAAAAATAGAAGAATTACATTTTTATTATCTTATTTTTATATTAGCAATAATAAGTAATTTACACTCTGGGAAAAATAAAAAGTATCTATTAACCAATTTGTAGTATCTAGTTGGAACAAAAAATGGTGAAAGGAACTTAATAATGAGAATCGATTTGTTTGTTTATCATGGTTTTGTATGTACAAAACCATGATAAACAAACAAATCGATTCTGTTCGGTCGAAAATATTTAAGAAGCCACTTGTCTAGGCCCTCAGGACAGTGCTAGTAAGTGTGAGTGGGACTCCCGCACGAAAAGTTCCGTACCATTATATATATATGTTACGGCTAATAGCCGAAGTGCGGCTACACCTAGTTTTAGCCGGCTACAACTAGGTGCAGTCGGCCACATGCGTTTATAAGTCCCTGTTCGACTCCATTGGTTTAGGGTTAGGTTATTTTTTTTTTAACCACCCCAACACCTTTTTTCCCTTGCATAGGTATTGTTTAATTTAGAGTTAACTTAGAGGAACTTATAGGAACTTATTAAGGTTGACCTAAGTTTAACCGCAAGTTGTCGGCTGCACCTAGTTGTAACCGGCTAAAACTAGGTGTAGCCGCACTTCGGCTATTAGCCGTAACATATACAACATTTTAAAAGTCAATTAACTACTATAATATTTAAAGTGTCTGTTTCCGTTATATCGGTTTCGTAAATACCGGTTATATGGAAGCCCCCTTAAATAATAATATTTATCTGTTTTTTCCTGCCTTACCTGTCTGTCAACACAGACACACGGACATATGAACGGACAGCGGGGTTTTAATAATAGGGTACCTTTTATAAGCTTTGGTTACGGAACCCTAATAACAAAAACGGTGTTTACGAGAAAGCAAGAAATAGATACCTAATTAATTCGATCTATTATAAAACTCCTATCGCAAAAGCATACTTGGGATCCAAAAATGTTGGGCAGCCATCTCCATCACCAGTTTTTGGAGAGGGAAACTATTTTTTTTTATTTCTTTTCTTTATTTACAACGTAAATTAATCCCTGTATCGTGGGGAACAAACACTACATTCACGGACACACAGAGCACCCTGATTCAGAACAACAATCCGTGTTTTACACAAATAATTGTCCCGGGTGGGAATTGAACCCAGGACACTAGGCCTCAGAAGCAACTACCACTGAGTCACCGTTTATAATTTATTATAATGCAAGAACAAGATTACTTTTCTCTAAATCATTACCACCTACCACAATAATCAATATCTAATTATTTAAATCACCTTTATCTTAATGAACATGCACATTAGCAAATATGTTTATTAAAAACTGTATTTGCATCGTATGTACTAATGTGGATTCGGTGTGGTCCGCAGATGTTCTAAAGGTCATCAGTATTAGCGGGTCTTTGATCGTTTTTATCGCGAATAATAGGAAGAACCCAAGATATTATGGCAGAAGCTAGTTTTTGTACGATTACAGTTGTAAATACTGGTGTAATGATAGAGGTAGAATTTAAGTTTTTGTTAAAGTTTCTTGTTAAGTTGGTGACAAGTAGGTATTCGATACACGAGCTATAAAAACATTTAAAGTGACTATGTATTGTGTATGACATTATTTACTAAAGCAAGATACGGAGAAAGAAAGAATATATACGTTTAATTCGGCACAACAGACAAGATATTAAAAAGAAAACATTTTGTTAAATATACAGAAACACTATGCCTTGCTGGAAAGGTATCTGGCTAGGCTACACCTAGCTGTAGTTAAAGCATAAATAAATGTACTATTACATACTTGGTTCAAAAAATTAAGTGCAGCCATTGTCTCCATCACCATTTTTTGGGGAAGGAAACACAATAGAAACAGGATTCATATGATGCTGCTCGACTATAACGTCCAATATTCACTTCATCAGACCCCGAATTCAAGCCCAGGGGCTCTACTATGATATGACTATGAGTCAAATAAAAATGTATTTGCTACGCAGAGTTAATAAGTTAATGTATTTGATATCTCCAATATAAATAACACAGTTCCTACTAATAACATGGAAGATGTTATGACAATAACCCTAAAGTAGTGAAGACTTTTTATCGAACTTATATTGTTCTGCATTTACCCCCAGAATCACGCTTAAGGTCTCTGCACCAGTCACCCCCCGAAACATGACTCTTGATATAAAATCCCGAACGTTTGATAATAATTTTGTTCGAAGGGTCAAGATACAAGGAATCGCTCATCGCATTCTCTATGCATTCATTGTAACACTTCCCCAATTTTTGTCCTTACTGAATAAGACCTTGGTAAAGTACAGAAATAACTATATTCTCTTAATCTGAATCGATCTCTATATTTAGCATTTGCTTGGCTATTCTAACTTTACTATAGCCGTGACAAAAGAACATCATCTTTATTTCTTTATCCAAATTTATTTGTGGTCGGCGCAACATATTTTCTTCTATTCTGTCCTGTCAGCCGTCACGCTATCACTTACTCCCTCTTCCATCATATCACTTCTCACACAATCCATCCATATTTCCTCCTCCCTCTTCCTCTCCATCCATTTACACAATATCTTACCGCGACAAAAGAATAATGCATACCTAAGACTATTTGTGGCAATGATAATAACAAACCTGAATATAATATTCACAGATCCAATTAATCTTCTCCGTGAACATATAATTAAACAAACACTCATAACTGGATCAATCAAATAATTAGTAGTGTAGTAAATCCATCAGGTCGACACTGACTATTAGTTGCGCGCGCGCATTAATTATAACGCAGTTAATTGGATCCCGCGTAATGCAGGACACTGGGTTTGATTGCTTTTCTATAAGTCGTGAGAGCAATGCGTTTTATGTTTCTATAGTAAAGGGCAACGCTGTTTTCTTGGGAAGAATACTTAGCTAAGGGAAAGAAATTGATGGAAGTGGTGAACACTTTCGCCATAAGGCATTAAGGATGAAGATTAATTTATACCACTACATATTGCAACACAAAGCCCTCAACCTAATTTGACAGACTGTACGCGATCGATACGCTCAAAAAAATCATGTAAAGTAGCAAAAGCCTCCTGGCTAACTAAATGCCATCAAAAACATATCTTGTAAAAAAAACCCAAGTCTCGTAACGCAGTTCTTTTACCGTTAAAAGTGGTGGGATCTATGTAATACGTTAATTTATGCAGCCCCTACTAAAGGGCCCTTCTGTTTTAAGTTTACATTAAACTTACATTTTACATAATTATTATAGATCACCTAATACATTAATACATTCTTAGTGTGACCATATAAATATTTAAAACTTTTATGCTATATATTATATGAGGTCAACTTGGCCATCGCAATCAACAATCGTGTATTACTTGTGAGATACATTGTGATTTTATCTTTTTCTTACTGGATCTTGGGGAGCACTGTCGTGCCCCCAGATAATGTACATCCGAAAAAAAAGACAAAAATTGAAGAAATAACAAATCTTGAAGAAATATTTTTTTTTAATTAATTAATTTACTTAAAACTTCTTGCACAAAGTTGTACAGTGGCGGACTTAATGCCAAAGGCATTTTCTACCAGTCAACCATTGGGTGATGCAGAGAAAAAGCTCAGGAGCGTTTAGCTATACCTAGCTAAACACTCATGATATTTCTTCAAGATTTTGTGTTGCATAAATGGAAACAAAACACTTACTCAACGACTACCTGTCTGATTAAACGATAAGTACATTTGGACAGCTAAATTATAAATGATTCTTTGAAAGCCACGTAATCCTGGATTAACATAAGCTATTTAATAATGATGTTTCCACGGGAACGAAAGGTTGGCTAGTATTAAATACGTTTTTTTTTGGACGGGCATATGTAGTTAGCCACGAGGCTTTTGCTACTTCTCCAGCCTAGTTAAGCAACATGCGCAAGAGGGCGTCCGGTGTGGGACTTGGACCTCGGCTAGGGCGGTCGCTGACGGAAAGATTAAGGGATTATGGCTTTTGGTTTCTTTTTACTAAAAACGGAAACTAGCGGGGGAGTATGAAAATTGAAGTGTGCGATTAAAAATTACTCTTACGCGGTCCAAACCGTGGGGCGTAATTACTCAACAATAAAGGTATATTTCAAACGTTTGTACCTGCTGCTATAAACCGAATTAAATAAGAAATAATTCACACCTTTAATTACAAACTTAATTAATGATGAATATCGATTAGAATTCTGGAATGTTCACTGCTTTTAAGAAATACTATAATTACAAAACAAAGGGTCTAGACTAGGGTTGCCATAAATGTTTCCTGACCGGGACAATGGTCAGAACGGGGGGAGGGGGGAAGGTGAAACAGTAACACGTCACACAGAGCCAAGGGGGTTCTCCCATTGCGCACACAGGACGATAGGACAAACAGGAGCGCGTATTGCAAACGAAGCAGAGTTATTTTTTTTTTGTTTGCGCCCTCACTGGGTCCATTGCCTTGTTGGCCGAGACACCACAACGTTCGAAACCGGGACATGTCCCGGCGTACCGGTATGTATGACAACTATACTAACTAACTAACTAACTAACTATGATAGTCTAGACAAAATGCCTCTACTGGTAGATAGCTAATTAATTAAGTGTCTTTTATATGTTTGTCTGGTTTTTTTTTATTCCACCTAATCTCCAACACAGCACCTAGTATCGATTTAGACGGGATTTTCATTTATTTTGCTTTATCTTTTCTTTAATATAAAATCCTTGAAACTGTATACCATGAATTTAATTTTAAAATGAATGGAGTTTTTGGGGTTCCGTACCTGAAGGTTAAAAACGGGACAGCGGGAAGCTAGCTATCAATTTTCACAAATGATGTAATTCTGTTACCGCTATAACAACAATAGAAAATAAAATAAATTTAAGGGATAAACATGATTTTTATGCCCTTTTTTGGATCGATATCAATAACGCCAACAGGTAGGCACTTGAAAATGGTACGGAACGCTTCGTGCGCGAGTCCAACTCGCACTTGGCCGGTTTTTAAGATTATGGTAGACGGACTACCAACCTGTCGAGGTTGAAGCATAAATTGCAAACCACTTCAATTCCTAACATTACACAATTCACATCAATTGTAAGCCGTTCATCTTGCGCCGGCGCATCGCTCATCATTTTATTCGTTATAAATCATGCGCTGATTGAACCCTTCGGACGGTGGTATCATTACGCTACCAGCCTTATGGGGTAGATCGTTTATAATCGCCAATTATAGAACTAGAGTGACGGTTAAAGGGAAAAGTTACCAATTATGGTTATACTTAATTTGTAGTCGAGGCAGTCTCCATGTATATGCTTCAGCATTTTAAATTGTACTTCATTTGTATATTAAGAGGTGTTATGAGTATAATGCCTATATATTTTATTATTAACTAAACGATTTTTTATTTTGTAGTAACCCAAGAATATCTTGAAAGAAAAAGCGGCATTGATATATATTTATTTTTATTATACTTACTTTCATCATCATCAGCCTGTTGTAGTCCACTGCTGAACATAGGCCCATCGATTTACAGCATGAACGATCGCTAGCGGCCTGCATCCATCGACTCCCCGCGGCCTTTATGAGGTCGTCGGTCCATCGTGCAGGCGGTCGTCCTACGCTGCGCCTGCCAGTTCGTGGTCTCCACTCGAGAAGCTTTTTGCTCCATCGGCCGTCAGTTCTTCGAGCTATGTGTCCTGCCCATTGCCACTTCAGCTTGCTTATACTTATTATACTTTATTATACTTACTTTATTAGCCGTATACGTCCACTGCTGAACATGCGCCCCCTTTTCAACAGACCTTGGCAAGCCAAGCCGCTGAGGAATATTGACGCTTAATTATAGGATCTTATAGCTCAAAGTTAAACGGTCAATTAAGAGAACTGTGCCGACAAACTGCTATGCAGTTTGGCAATCGTTGTAATGGTTGAACTGTAACATGCATAAATATGAAATAATAATAAAAAAATACGTATTTTAAAAAAGTATCAAAAACTGACTGCACGTAGATCCCGTTCTAGTGGGAACCTTGTTTTCAGAAATACAGCCTATGTCAGTCCAGGATTACATGTAATGGTGAAAGACCAACGTACGTACGAACAACAAGAAAGTACATACAGGAGACCCCCTCGCCCTCCCGACCCTTAGTTTGCTAAGAACCTTCCGATGTCCTCGTAGACCCGAAGTCCGAGAGGCCCGCCTACTGTAAAGTAGAGCGACAATTGCACAAGACTCCCCTAAAGAAACTAAAAGCCATAATCCCTTAATCTCCCCGTCAGCGACCGCCCTGAACCGAGGTCCAAGTCCCACAGGGGACACCCTCTTGCGCAGGTTGCTTAGTTTGTAGTGTTTAAACCATTTATGTAGGCTGGAGCTCTGCTCGCCTTTATGCCCGGTAAAGTAGCAAAAACCACAGGGCTGTCCGTCCGAAAAAAAACATACAGGAGATTACCGCTAACATCATTACTAACAAACTTTAACTTTATAAATTATCATTTTTTTAAGACTATTCTATTCTATACTATTCTGAAAAAAAAAAAATGTCCTTGTCACGGAGAGCTTTTCAAACACTCAATTCATGGATACAACACTGAACAGTCACATATGCAGTCAGATATACGTATATGATCTCATGTCTCGCGGTTTAGCTCCACTCGGTCCAAGCGTGATGTTTTATAACCTACATTTTAATCCAACTTATTAACTATGCGCGTACCAATGTTCAGCCAAATCCGTTCAGAAGTTTTTGCGTGAATGAGTAACGAACTGCCATCCATCCATAATCACAAACTTTCGCGTTTATAATATTATAGTAAGGATTAATTCATCATCAGCCGGTATAAAGTTCACTGCTCGACACTGTTGGCCTCCTCCCGAGGGAGGGTTTTTGCCATATTCACCACCCTTGGCAAGCGGGTTGGTGACCGCAGTATTATGTTGTAACACGCAAGGCAACGCTGGTTCCCGATCCCTGGTTTACGATTGTTATAGATGATCTTGTAACAATTGAGACCAACGGCTTAACGTGCTTTCCAAGACTCGGCGGGTAGTCCCTAAACCATCCAGACCCGGAAAGAAATATAAGAATTAACACAAAGATTTCTTGTTTAACGTGGGAATCTAACCCACGACCTCCGAGATTTAAAGCAAGCCAAATACGGAGGTACGCTAAGGATTAATTAGCTTGACATATTATTCAGTAATATATAATAATAATACTAAAGAAAAATATTACCAACTACTTAAACTTATCAATATAATTATGATCGTTATCTACTCAGCTTCCGTGGACATGTAATTTTTATTTTATTAATAGTAATAAACTTGCGTATGCGCGTCGCAGGTGACTAGCACTGTGCAAGCACCCATTACTATAATTGCGTTTATTAATTAAATAAATAATTTTCGTTATTTATCTTGTAGTTATGTTGTTTTGTTATATAAAGTTGTAGCAGTTACTGATAAGGACCACCTTGCGAACAAGATTGTTGTCTATACTAATATTATAAAGAGGAAAGATTTGGATTGTTTGTATTGAATAAGCCACAACCGCAATAAGCCACAACCGCAATAAGCCACACCCACAATAAGCCACAACCGCAATAAGCCACAACTGCAATAAGCCACAACCGCAATAAGCCACACCCACAATAAGCCACAACCGCAATAAGCCACAACTGCAATAAGCCACAACCGCAATAAGCCACAACTGCAATAAGCCACAACTGCAATAAGCCACAACCGCAATAAGCCACAACCGCAATAAGCCACAACCGCAATAAGCCACAACCACAATAAGCCACAACCACAATAAGCCACATTGACAACCTCTATAGCGTAGCAGTATTTAGCTCACTGTAAGTCTCGCAGGTCGTGGGTTAGATCCCCATACCGGACAAGAAATCTTTGTGTAAATTTTGAGATATCTTTCCGGGTCTGGTTGGTTGAGGGACTAACCCTCCGTGCTTCGGAAAGCACGTTAAGCCGTTGGTCCCGATTGCTATAATAAGCGTATATCAGAGTATGGGCAGCGGCGTTTCCCTGTGTATAGCAACATAATACTGCGGTCCAATACGCCTGCCAAGCGTGGTGACTATGGCAAAGCCCTCCCTCTGGAGGAGGCTATGTTCAGCAGTGGACGTTGTACAGGCTGATGATGGATTGAATAACCTCCGGAACTATTGGACCGATTTAAAAAAATGTTTCGCCATTAGAAAGCTACGTTATGGCGAAGTAACATAGGCTATATTTAATTACGAGTTCCCACGGGAACGGAAGGTTTTTAGGTGAAACCGCGCACGAGAAGCTAGAAGTAAATAATTGTCAAATATTTAATTTTTGTGGCAGATTAAAATATAGTGTTACGAGTTGGATCACTTCAGTAGTGCAATGGGTGGGAATCGAACGGGCAACCACATGGTCAAAAGACCGACGCCTATTGGGTTCCGGCCGTTTTATATTATTATCATCAACCCACTTAACGCCACTCTTAAACATTTTACTGCAGTCACAACCCTGCCATCCAAACCTGGCGACAATAGATACCTACTATCTACTGTTGTATGGATGGCATATACTTTTAGAAGCACCTCATGAATGCGACTAGAACAATGTTCTAATCTTACGTTGAAATATATAAAAATATATTTCGACGCAAGATTAGAACACTGCTACTAAAAACATTAGCTAGAAAGTTTTCCCCAAAGCGACCGACTAAGCTATAGGGAGCAGTCTGGAGTGCACTAAATGTGAATCAGCACTAACCTATTGTTTTCCAATACTCACAATTGCCGTGTTTTGTGGACGGTATCCAGGTCACCTTGTTTTTGAAGACTTCAGGTTTAAATTTAAGCCCTCCTTAGAGATTTATTTATTTATTTAATAAGGCACGTCAACAATATAAACACAATCATTACAAATTCACAATGGGCTCTAAAAGCAGGACTAGTGTTTACATAAATAACAGACATGCACATCATTCGTAATAATATGAGAATTACAGAATAAATAATTATTAAGAGATTTGTTATGAAGAGACGAGTTTTCAGCGCGGCTTCTATCGTTCCCATGGTACTTCATAATAAAATATAGCCTATAGCCTTCCTCAATAAATGGGCTATATCACAGTGGAAGAATTTTTCTAATCGGATCTGTAGTTCCTGAGATTTGCGCTATCAAGCAAACAAACAATCAAACTCTTTAGCTTTATATATTAGTACTAGCTGCCCGCGCGCGGTTTCACCCGCATAACTTCCGTTCCCTGAGGAACTTCATAATGAAATATAGCCTATAATCTAGCCTCGATAAATGGGTAAGTAACCCATTTCTCGAGGCTAGATTATGACACTGAATGAATTTTTCAAACAAACCTTTCATATTTTTTATGCCTTAGATCCAAGTTCCAATCCAACCGCTGAGTGGTCTAAATTAATTGATCTCCTTAAATTAATATATGTACTTCTTTTTAATTAGTTCCTTTTGTGTTTTTTGAAGCATATATAAGCAGCTTTATTCAGATCTCCCATCACTACATAGTATAAAACGAAGTCGGGTTCTCGCTATCTGTCTGTCCCTATGTATGAAAACTACACAATGGATTTGAATGCAGTTTTTTTAAATAGATAGATAGAGTTCAAGAGGAAGGTTTATATGTATAATACATCAGCATTGCACCCGTGCGAAGATGGGGCGGGTCGCAGAATATGGAATAAAAATTCAGGTCGATCTACCATCAAATGCGGATAAGTACTAAACATCCACTCGGTAAAGCACGCCCGTCTGCTTCACATCCATAACTTGCACAAATAAAAGCCTTTTCATACTTACCCATAAAAAGTGTATTTAACAACAGTTGAGCTACTCATATCATGTCTCAGGCCTGAATCACTAAGTTGGTGGAGTTACAACATCTGCATGAAGCTTAAATGGTAGTCATGTATAGAGTAAGTCATTGCGCGTAGAGTATTCCACGTAGGATATGTATGGGGAGAGGTTAGGAAATAAATATGAAGTACACTGCCGGCCAGAATAGGTGCCCAGTTGAGTGAATATTTAAGTTACGTGTGCCTCTGTTTCGTTTGTGTTTATGGAAGATATTTTTGGCTTGCATTGTGAAATGTAGACTTTATAAATTTTTTGGATGAATATTTTTGTAAGCTTTAGATAATGTCGAAAAATGTTAATATTAATTACCTACTGGAAATGGCACTTGCAATCAACATGCAAGAGACATTTCTAGGTGTCTAGTGCAATGTCTTCTTTTGAATAATCGTAATTTGAATTTAAGATTAATCTTATTATTACTAATTACTAGCATCCCGCGTGCGGTTTCACCCGCGTAGCTCATGTTATATTATACATATAAAACGTCCTCTTGAATCAAACGCATCAAAATTCGTCAGCGGGTAGCGACTTGGTTTTATACTATGTAGCGAAGGGGATAATATAGCGTGAAAAAATTTAACATTCAAATTATTTTAAAGGCTGAAACAACAGCCATGCTATTCCTATATATGTAATGCTATTCCTGTTTTATACAATAAATATCTTCATGGAATAAGAAAGCGAAAAAAGGTTATGTTGGAATAAATTTACTTTTGATATTTTTCTTTTAAACACAAACGAAGGAGAACGTGTTGAAGTTATTAAAGAAATTGCATACATTAGGCTGACTCCATCAAAACATTATTCCATTTCCTGCTCCATCACGAGCCGAGCCACAAAAAATTCGCAACAAAAATTCTAACGAAGAATTTCCAAAAAGTATCACCAAGTTCATATCACAAAATATAATTCAGTAGCAACCAACAGCACGATATCATATTCATGACCATCAAAAGCTGATATCGAAAAAGGAAAATATTGGGCGTTGATCGAGCAAAAAAATTAAGCCGTGGAAGGTTTTCGAATATTTGGGCCGCCATTGTACCGAGTCAGTGTAAGACAGGCCTCACTCAATACCGATATTGTTCTTGAAAATAAGTATTTATGTCATCGTTTGTATAAAATGTGGTGCTATGTACCCCAAAACGTTTTTGCGAACATAGCTTTGTTTATTGAACAAACTTTTTCGATATTTCTTGGTGGTTTTTCCCCTTTATTTTTGCGGTTATTTTAGATTTTGTTACTGGCTGTGTTTGTGGAAGTGTATCGGATCGTTTATCAGTTTAGGTGTGCATCAGTTGATTACGTTCGTATATTTGGGAATACGCTTTTCGTCGGTTTTTCTTTGATAATATTAAATTGTTTGGGTTTCCTATATTGTGGGAGACGTTACTTTGTATTTATGGGTAATCTTCTTTCTTTGTTTTTAGTATTTGTTGAACTAAAGTTTTCAGTGACTTGAGGTCGGTAGGTACGTTACCGGCGCCGGTAAAATTATTAGGTATAAAATTGAATGTGATTCTTCGGGGTATTTTTGGATATAGTTTAACAAATCTTCCGTGACTAGCAAGCATGTTAAGGATTAGCTCAAATATTGCAGATATATACTTTCTTATCTTCAGAGTGGACGGCAGTATTACGACATTAATCCAATATGGTTGATATAGTTTGCCATGTTGCAGTTTGAGTATGGTGATCTTAACAGATATTGATTTTTTTTAATTTGTATATGTTTATTAAAGAACTTACATGTATTACTTAACTGTTTTTTTTGTTAAGGCGCTGTACTTAGTCAAAATAGGCTTCATAAAACAGTTTTTTAGCCAAATGTTTACATTTTAGAGCAGCTAAAAAAGTATATGTTAATCTTGATCATATTTATGGGGGGACCATTGTGTTCAAAACACGTTTTCGGTAAATTTTCTCGATAAAAAAAACCATAAAATAACCATTTAAATTGAAATTGTAGCAATTGTAACTGTATTATTTATAAACAAATCTTGATAATATTAATAACAGTGATGTAATATATAATAATAAAGGGAGCTGTTGTTTTATTTATCGATTGGAATAAGATATTTGCAAGGATTAATGTATTAAATAACTCGAACGAGTCGAACGAAACGTTGCGCCATCGCGGCGTCTCTTCGCTTCTCTTTCATTTCTACGCGGAGCAACAGTGACAAAACTAATACGTAAAAGTCGTCTATTCACCACGCCTTAACTCAAACTTTGATCTTCGTTAAACAATAACATCATAAAAAAGAAATACCCAATCAACTATTTTCTACTTTATTCAAATTATATAAATAAGGCATAACAAACGTTCGGGGGTCTAATTCTAACACATAAATTTCAATTCAGAAATAAAAACTAAAAATACATGAAAACATACGCTTATATTATAAGCACTTGCTCCCTGGGCAGAATTGACAGCTTTGACATTGTGACATTGTCTTAGCTATTAAACTGTCATAAGTGACCTTTGACCTTGACTACGCACTTTCTAGTGTGTTTTAAGGTCAATATGTCAGGTATTAGCGATATTTATGGCTGAAATTATATTCGTATTGTCGATAGGACATTTAATGCGATTATATTGTTTATTTTGCATGAGTCTAGTGTAAAATTTAACGACATAAAAAAATAAAGTATCTAAATTTTGAATTAAGAATAAAAAAAATATTTTTAGTATTTTTAATAAGCATATTAAAAAAAGCATGGCAGCTTCTTGAATTTTGATTGTTAATCAGACTTTTATTTAAATGTGCTTTTAAACCGTAAAATAAAAATGATGAAGTATATAGATAACATAATTATATACCTATATACTTTGCACAGCAAGTAAGTGTTCTGGGAACCTTACCAAGTAGAATAGATTTAGAATAGTAGTATATAAGTTAGTTTTATTTTTAATTAGGTACTTTTAGTTTGTATTTTATTCATGTTTGTTAATTATAATAAATATTTTTGTTATAGGCTATATTTTACATATATATACAATAAGATGTGGCTGGTTATACTTACTTTATCAACATCGTTACGTTCACTAATGAACATGGACCTCTTCTTAAACAGAGTTTAGGAAGCTAGGGGTCCTAGAGGAATATTGTCGTAATCACAACGCATGGTAGGCGGATTGGTGACCGCAGTGTTATGCCACCACACAAGGAAACGCTGCTGCTCGTTCCTTGATATACGATTATTATAGATGATGTTATAACAAGTATAGATAGTAGTCTCTCAACCAACCTGACCCGGAATGAAATATTAGAATTTACAACAAAGACTACTTGTACGGCGTGGGGCTCGAACCCACGACCTCTAAGACTTAAAGCAAGTATTATACCGCTGAGGTTGACATATATAGTTATAGGTTCGATAATGTCTTTCGAAAGTGCATTGCCCTTAACCCTTTCCGCACACTACGAGAAACTCCTTGATAAAGTTAAACTTACGGCTTCTGTAGATCAATAAATTAGTTTCCAATCAAACGCGAATGTTTAGCCGTAGGTAGGCTAGGAACAAAACCCATCACATTATGCAGACTATGCCCGTCATAAAATCACAAATACCATAGAGGTATGATTAACGCGGTGGGGTTTAAATTATAAGCTGAAGAGGGCGTTTATTGCTAATTTACTAGCTAAAATTATATTTTATAATTATTTTGATACGCATGTGACGTCATATTCCAGTATGTATATAGTGTATGTATGTATAAATACATACACTATATACATTACCGTGTAGTTTCCGGCTTAGAATAGACCACCCCGTGTCTAACCACGGGTGTCGTAAAAGGCGACTAAGGGACATATGGCTGATGGATGGGCAGCAGCGTCTATTAGGCCAAGGTTAACATTTTACTGCGATCACCAATCCGTCTGCCAAGCGTGGTGATTATGGCAATATCCCTCAACGACCCTGGCTTGCCAAGGTCTGTTAAGAGGGCCGTTGATGATGATGTATAAATAATGTGTGGATCGAGCATCTAGCTGAATATGGTAGGTACCCATTTATTGTGTACAAAATAATTATGTTAATATTTTGTATCAAATTTGGTGCACTACGAATAAATAATTTTCTTTCTTTATTAAAACGATATTCCAGCTGAGATGATGTAGATGTTATCGATAAGACAACTTCCATGGGGTAGTGGTATATGGCTTGCCTTATATGTAAGAGACCGAAGGTTCATTTCCCACTCTGGACAAAAAAACTTTGTGTAAATTAAAGATTTCCTTACGGGTCTGGATGGTTGAGAGTCTACCCTCCATGCCTCAGAAAGCACGTTAAGCCGTAGGTCCTGATGGTTATTACATCATTTATGACCATCTTTTACTAGGTAATGGGCTAAAACCTTTTGCTGTATATATACTGTACATAATACTGCGGTCACTAACCCGCCTGCCAAGTGTGGTGACAGCAGAAGAAGTTTCCAGCCGACATTTCTTTTTGTAATTTATCCGATCCTCGTCGCCAATATTATGTATTAGAAAATTAACAAATTAAAACATTCAAAGGCCAATAGCACACTGTTTTATAACAACAATAATAAACTGACATCCCTGTGTTCAACAAGTAACTAGTAAGTGTGTAACATATACAGGGTGTCCCAAAAGGTTAAGTAGCTGGGAAAGGGGGTGACAGGGGTGGACACAATGGTCACTAGAAAAATAAAAAAAAGTCCGCTCTGGGTATTTAAAAAAAAAGGCATTTTTTTTAAAACTTAAAATTTTACACCTTGTTATTTTTGATGTTGATGACCTTGTTGTTATTGAAGATTACATAACAGCATTTTTTTTAAATACAGCCATATTTGTAGGTACAGTTAGCACAAGGTGTAAAATTTTTAGTCTTTTAAAAAATGCCATTTATTTTTTTAAACACCCAGAGGGATTTTTTTATATTTTTCTGGTGACCCTTGTGACCATCCCTATCACCCCCCTTCCCAGCTACGTAATCTTTTGGGACACCCTGTATAACACCAGTAGCTTCATCTGAATAAAATGTTAAGTTTATGAGTTATCTAACAATAAAAGTCCGTGTAAATCAGGGTTAATACATACAATGTACAAAACAAAAAGACAGACATAATAAAAAAATTGTTAACCCGAAATAGTCGCGACAAAATCGGTCCAAACGTGACTGAGATTAGAGCCGGTACAAATAGACAGAGATACATTTTTTTTAACGTTGTGTTGTTGTTATCAGTATCCTACATGCATTAATTAAATAATATCTGTGGAAAATGAAAAAAAAAATACATTACAACCGACTATTTAATTATAATTGTCAGCTAAATCTATAATTTTTTTGCTTTTAGTATATTTTCTTATTTTTTTTAAAGATTACTGGCAGAATTTCGCTGTCTACTAGTATTCTTGTTAACCCCTCGTGCAAAGCTAAAATGCTTGTGTTACGAATAGGTTCACGTCGGTAGTGCAATGGGTGGGGTTCGAACCTGCGACCTCAAAGTCACAAGTCCGACGAACTAGCCATTGGGCTAAGTGCATGTTAAAAAAAATCACCCGCTTCCTCTCTTCTTTTGCACCCTACACACATACCAATAATACCGACTGCTGCGAACAAAGATGGCGAGCCAACATAAAAACTGTTTAATCGTAACTCAGGTCCGGTATCGCGATCTCTACATATTACCATATATTAATCCAATAAGGGATTGAAGCCATCAATTTATCTATATTACTGCTGGCCGGTGGGGAGATACGACCTTTTGTATCGGGGTGTAGAAGGTATAGGAGATATGACCTTTTCGTTTTGTGGAAGGTAAGTTCTGTTCCGAAATTGTAGAAGTGGTACCTAATATTAATAATTTTTGATACGAAGATTTTTTGTGATGGTATGGTCACTATGGACTAATCTATACTAATAAAAGTAGAGGTTAGGGTTGCCACCCATACTATATTATATATTATATACTATATTATATATTATATACTATTGTTCCGAATTGCGTCCATGTGTTTTAACCAATAAGATGGTAGTTAATCCATTCTATTGGGTACTCCAATCAGCGCGCTCAAGGATGTCATGATACGCAAATTTGCTACGCTGCCATTGGTGTCAATATTGTTCCGCAACCCCACTTTCCTCGACTAATGTAATTTTTGTTAGAATATATTCGCCGCATGGCTTAAACAGTTAACGCATTTTATTTATTTAAATTTAACACTAGAAACCAATAATTAAGCTGCACATTACGCAAAATATCAAGTACCGGCGCATCAATCCGGTACATGTGGTCCTTCGACGTCGCATACCTAGATTCAGCATCCTGTGGATTATCTGGGTGTGGCTGCCATTATTGGTTCGAGAAGTCTTGGAGGCTAAGCGCATAGAGGAATCGGAGTTGGATTGGGAGTTCATCGGACATCGTACGCAATCTGGTGGGACCAACCATCCTTTCTTTTCCCCATCACCCCTAAGTTCTTTTTGTGATACCAGTGTTTAACCTAATTTCAGTGAGCCTTCGTGAGTGCTGGGTGTGTTCGTGACTTCACAAGACTGGTGACGTTGCTATCACTGCTCAAATAAGGTGTTTCAACTGTAAGTACTCCTGTTTTCACCGACCACCAACCAAAATGACTACCGAAAGCTCAAAGTTTGGTAATAAATCTCCCCTTACCTTAGATATTGATAGTGCTCATTCTAAATCGCGCGATAGGTCTCCTAATCTTGTGTGTGGAGATCCTAATTTATTGCGAGAACTAGTGAGGAAACGCGGTATTATAAAAGGACGACTTACTAAATTTTCTAATTATTTAACATCTTTACAAGAAAACAATGAGCTCGTTTCTTCTTCACGTATTCGCATAGATTTAAAACTACGCATGAAAGGGGCTACTAGTTTATATACCGAGTTTAATGAAATTCAAAATAAAATCGAAGAGTGTGTGCCCGATAGTGAAATGTCTGAACAATTAAATAACAGAGAAACGTTCGAAAATTCCTATTATAGCACATTAGCCCATGCGGAATCCATGCTGACCGATGAGGGTGAGATCACTGACGGCTCCAATAAATATTTCTGTAGCGAACAAGCGCAGTCTGTTAAGCTTCCTACAATTACATTACCCACCTTTGACGGTTCGTATGAGCACTGGCTGGAGTTCCGAGACACATTTCTATCTTTAGTGCATAATTCAAAACGTATTTCAAATATACAAAAGTTTCATTACTTGAAATCTTCTTTAAAAGGTAATGCCGAATTAGTTGTTAATTCTGTAGAATTCTCGGCAGATAATTACATAGTTGCATGGGAATTACTAATAAACAGATTTAATAATAATCGACTTCTAGTACACAATCACGTCAAAGCATTATTTAGCATTCATGCATTATCTAAAGAGGCGCCCGGTTCCATTCGAAAACAGTCGAGATCAGTGGGATACGCTCATTAATTATATAATCGTGTCTAAACTAGATAAAACTACCGAGCGCGAGTGGGAGACACACAAATGCACAACTTTACCTAACGATAACAATTCTAAACGCATAATTAAAGTGAATGAACTAATTGGCTTCTTAAAAAACAGGGCGGATATGTTGGAAACATTGCAGCTTTCACACAGTAAGGAACATAATACACAAATAGATAATAAAAAACATAAATCACATTTATATAACACGTCACACTGCAATGTTTCCACACATGTTAAGTCTCCCGACAGCCGCACTACTCGCTTTAAAAAGTCTTGCTTGAAATGTAACGAAGTTCATCCACTTTATTCTTGTCAAAAATTTATTGATAGTGATTTAGAATCTAAATTAAAGTTAATTCGCGAGCACAAACTTTGCGAGAATTGTTTACGTTCGGGACATGCACTTGAGAAATGTGTGTTCGGGCCGTGTAGGAAATGCAACCGCAAACATAACTCATTAATTCATAATGATAATGATGGTCTAGTATCATTCCATTCAAGCATACAATCGGTGACTGAGAGGTCCGACGTATGCGCGGGCGCAGTGCCGGCTATCCCCGACCCCTCTTCCTCTAACGTCGCAAAACAAGTTCCTATTCACGTAAATAAGGCACATATGCATAACAAATCTATAGATATGCACTCTGTGCTATTGTCAACTGCAGTAGTCGAGGTAGCCGATATTCACGGTGTTTATCACCAGGCGCACGCGCTTCTTGACAGTGGAAGTCAGCGTTGTTTTATTACGAAATCATTTTGCGATTTAATTAATGTTACTACGTCACTATCTAAATATTAAGTTAGGGGAGTAGGTGATTCAATGATACAATGCTCGGAAACTTGTAACATTGAAATTAAATCGCGAGTCGATAATACTTTTAAATCACGCATTACTTGTTTCGTATTGTCGCAAATAACTTCTACGATGCCGGCTTTATGTCAATTAAACGCGAAGTTCGTCATACCTAACAACATAATCCTAGCCGATCCGTTCTTTTGTAAATCTAAACGTATAGATATACTTATAGGCGCGGATAGGTTCTGGGACTTGTTAGGCGAAGGTAAAATGAGACTCAGCAATGGCCCTTATCTCCAAAATACCAAGTTGGGGTGGATTATTTCTGGCTCTGTAAATAATACGCGAAATCCAGAGCGTATTCACTGCAACTTAAGTAATGCATTAGATACACAACTACGATTATTTTGGGAGCTCGAGGAGCTGCCTAAACCCAGGGATACGCGGACTCAGGAGGAGCGTATGTGTGAGGACCATTTCATTCGTACTACTACGCGCGATAACGAAGGAAGGTTTATTGTACGCATTCCATTTAAAGAGTCACCTGATGGTTTGGTGAATCATATACGCAAGCTGAGCGAAGGTTTTATGCGTTAGAAAAACGTTTACTACGGTCTTCTGATTACAAAGCCTTATATACAAATTTTATGCAGGAATACCTTGATTTAGGCCATATGAGTCTAGTAAGCACTTATGAACGTCCGTGCTACTTCATGCCGCATCACGGCGTCTTTAGGGATAGTAGTACCACTACTAAGTTACGTGTGGTATTCGATGCTAGTGCTACCTCGACATCCGGTAAGTCACTAAATGATTTGCAATTAGTTGGACCACCGATACAAGGTGATTTAATATCTATTCTATTACGCTTTCGCCAACATAAGTATGTCGTGTGCGCTGACGTTCAAAAGATGTTTAGGAATTGCATGGTAGCCGAGGATCAACGTAAGTTTCAAATGATTTTGTGGCGTAGTGATCCATCGACACCATTAGAAATATATAAACTCAATACCGTTACGTACGGTACCGCCTCCGCACCATTTCTCAGTGTTAGGTGTTTGAAGCAGTTAGGGATTGAGTCGTCAAACCCTGAAGTTCGAAGGGTAATTATGGAAGATTTTTACGTAGATGACTTGTTGACAGGTCATAATGATAAGTCCGTTTTATTACAGTTATGCGAAAATGTTACGAATACATTACAATCGGGTGGTTTCCCTCTTAGAAAATGGATTTATAATTTTTCATATCCCGATATTGAGTTATCAAATTATTCAATAGAAATAAAATCTAACGAAAACATAAGTAGTAAAACATTAGGCTTGGGCTGGAACAATGTGAGCGATACATTCTATTTTAATACACAGCTTCAAACGAACGATAAACCTATCACTAAAAGGTCTATTCTATCAAGCATTTCTCAGATTTTCGACCCACTTGGTTTGCTAAGTCCAACAGTTATAATCGCTAAAGTAATGCTACAACAATTATGGCTTCTCAAAATAGGTTGGGATGACATAGTTCCATCTAATGTAGCGAGAACATGGAACCGGTTTGTTATCTCGCTGCAAGCGCTCAATACAATTCGTATTCCACGATTTGTTATAGGTAGCCAGCCTATGTATAGTGAATTACATGTTTTTAGTGACGCGTCACAGACTGCGTATGCCGCTTGCATTTACGTTCGCACGGTAAATAAAGATAACACAGTTTTAGTTAGATTGCTTTTCTCAAAGGCCAAGGTGGCGCCATTGAAACCCATAAGTATACCAAGACTCGAACTTTGCGGTGCTTTGCTAGGTGCTAAAATACTCGATAAGATTCGTAGTTCGTTGCGTAGTGAGTTTAAGAACATAGTGTTTTGGACTGACTCAACCATAGTGCTGGGATGGTTACGCATGTCACCAAATAAACTAAAAACCTTTGTTCAAAACAGGACGGTGGAGATTCATGAACTCACACAAGGTGTTATGTGGCGCCACGTGAGAAGTAAGGAGAACCCTGCTGACCTAGCTTCACGAGGTTCAGATTTCAATGAACTCGCTTCTTCTTTATTGTGGTGGGAAGGTCCTGAGTTTTTAAGAAATGCTAGTTTCTCACTGGATAGTTACGCAGTCATAGACGTATATGAAGACCTTCCTGAGGTTAGGCCAGCTATCTCCTCCTTCGTAACTCAAGATGTAACTGATTTCACATATTTCTCGTTTAAACGATTTTCACAGTACATGCGTATGAAGCGTGCTGTGGTGTATGCTTTACGTTTTGTATATAATATTCGTAACAAAAATAATAAACGTACGGGCATAATTAGTGTAGAAGAATTAAATAAGGCTCAAATAATTTTAGTTCGCTGGTCTCAAATGGAAAGTTATCCTAATGAATATAAGTTATTATCTAATGGTTCACATATAAAAATTAAAGGTAATTTAGCAAAATTAAATTTATTTATGGACGAAAATAAAATTATTCGTGTCGGTGGGCGATTAGGTAACTCGCACGAATTTAGTTATAACAAAATTCACCCGGTACTACTATCGAGTAAGCATTATTTTACAGTATTATTGTTTCGTTATGAGCATCTACGCCTATTGCATGGTGGACCTCAGGCATTACTCTGTCATTTACGCGAAGCATGGTGGCCTCTGGGTGGTAGGAGCTTAGCCAGGCGCACAGTCAATGCTTGTGTTACGTGTGTGCGTACTAGAGGTCGAACTTTAACACCTCAAATGGGCAATTTGCCTATAGAGAGAATAACTGTTAGTTTCCCATTTTATCGGTGTGGTGTGGATTACTGCGGGCCAGTTCTAATACTTAATCGCAAAGGTCGCGGAGCTAAAACTTTAATTTGTTTATTTGTATGTTTAGTGACGCGGGCAATACATTTAGAGCTGGTCAGTGATCTCACTAGTAAAGCATATCTATTGGCACTGAATAGATTTATTTCGCGTCGTGGTAAGCCGATAGAAATATTTTCTGATAACGGCCGCAACTTTGTTGGCTTAATGAACGATTTTAAAGATTTTCTTAATACATGTAATTCAGAATTAATTGAATATGCGACTAGTCAACAAATAATATTTAAGTTTATTCCCCCATATTCACCTCATTTTGGTGGTCTGTGGGAAGCAGGAGTGAAGTCTTGCAAATATCATTTACGTCGTGTGGTAGGGAATGCGCACCTTACGTTTGAGGAGTTATACACTGTTTTATCACAGATAGAAGCAGTCCTAAACTCCCGACCACTATCTCCTCTATCTCCAGATCCTCAGGACCTTTCTCCTCTTACTCCTGCCCATTTTTTGGTTGGTCGACCGCTAACTACTCCAGTTTGTGAAGACCTCAATAATGTACCGGTCCATAGGCTAAAATACTTCCAAAGAGTGGAACAAATGCGTCAGCATTTCTGGACCCGATGGTCCAGAGAATATATAAGTGAGTTGCAGGTGCGGACTAAATGGATCGAAAACAAGGCAGAGTTAAAGGATGGCGCGCTTGTACTGATCAAGGATTCCAACCATCCACCTTTAAAGTGGAACATGGGTCGAGTTGTTCGTTCTTTCCCGGGCAAGGATGGGATTGCTAGAGTGGCTGATCTACAAACAGCTTCGGGCGTCGTGCGACGAGCGTACGCTAAAATCTGTCCTCTTCTTGATGGTGAGCTCGAGCAGTGAAGATGTTGAGCAATACTATTGAAAGCGACTGCTTTCAAGGCCGCGGGCATGTTCCGAATTGCGTCCATGAGTTTTAACCAATAAGATGGTAGTTAATCCATTCTATTGGGTACTCCAATCAGCGCGCTCAAGGATGTCATGATACGCAAATTTGCTACGCTGCCATTGGTGTCAATATTGTTCCGCAACCCCACTTTCCTCGACTAATGTAATTTTTGTTAGAATATATTCGCCGCATGGCTTAAACAGTTAACGCATTTTATTTATTTAAATTTAACACTAGAAACCAATAATTAAGCTGCACATTACGCAAAATATCAAGTACCGGCGCATCAATCCGGTACAACTATATTATATAGTATCGTACTATATTTCAGTCAATAAAATATTTTTTTGCTTAGCTAAAATTCACTTCATTCACATAGCGCTTATGAAAAAACAATGAAAAATGCTACAATAGCTTAAAAAAAAAACGATACGTACTATTATTTTCCTGAATTTTCCAAAAGTACTTATTATATATTTAACAACTTTTTGTAAAAAGCTTTTTTTGTATTATATATTTTTATATAATACAAAAAAAAGGTGGCAACCCTAGTAGAGGTATAAAGCTGAAGAGTTTGTGTGCTGAAGAGTTAAGCGAATTAAACCTAGTTTATCTATATTACTGCTAGTTGGTGAGGAGATACGACCTTTTGTAATGGGGTGTAGAAAGTATGGTGGAGATATGACCTTTTCGTTTTGTGGAAGGTACGGTATGAAGGTACTTATGTCCATTCGTTCTGTTCTGAAACTGTAAGAGTGGTAAAAAAAATGTTTGCTAAGAGGATTTTTATGAGGTATAGACTAATTAAACTGAAAAGTAAGGTTGACCCCTTATTGGGCGTACGCCTCGAGTGCATGTAACACGCAGCTGACGGCGAAGGTTTGCGGGTTGCACAAAATTAAAAAAAAAACAAAATTTAAATTCATTTGTTAATGCAGTGCCAGCGACCACTCTGAGCGGAGGTCCCAGTCCCACAGGGGACCTCATGTGCAGGTTATTTAGTTTGAAGATGGGAAACCATTTATTAAGGCTGGAGTCTCATGGCTCAATACATAAATGTCCTTCAGTAATAAAAGGGGGTGAACGAGCGGAAATAAAAATCAATAGGCACTATACCATTTTCATTATTCTTTTCCTATAAACTGTCTTATAAAATGATCTCTTCATTAAATATCTTCGGTTAGTCACTCTTGAGACATCGTAAACGTGAATATATTGCCTGCTCCCTCCCACTCGATGTTAAAAGGACAGTCCTGTTAGACCATATGTAATGCGTAATGCCCATTAAATTTCTACTTTACGATTTGGTTTACGCCCATTGAACTCAACTTAAAAAACACGGATTATAATAGTCGAAAACTGTGATACTGTAACAATGCCAACGTATTTTACTTCAAAGTTAGTACAAGCCTTCCGATGCCCCCCTCCCGACCCTTAGTTTGCTAAGAACCTTCCGATGCCCTCGTAGACCCGAAGTCCGAGAGGCCCGCGAACTGTAAAGTAGAGCGACAGTTGCACAAAACTCCCCTAAACTAAAAGCCATAATCCCTCAATCTCCCCGTCAGCGACCGCCCTGAGCCGAGGTCCAAGTCCCACAGGGGACGCCCTCTTGCGCAAGTTGCGCTAACACTACAAACTAATTGTAGTGTTTAAACCATTTATCTAGGCTGGAGCTCTGCTCGCCTTTGTGCCCGGTGAAGTAGCAAAAACCTCAGGGCTGACTACATTATGTCCGTCCGAAAAAAACTTCCGATGCCCTTATAGACCCAAAGTCCGACAGGCCCGTGAACTGTAACGTAGAGTGACAGTTGCACAAAACTCTCATTAAGGAAACTAAAAATCAAAAAGGTATAATTCCACCATCCTTCGCCAGTGACTGCCTTCGGTAGGTTTAGTTAGTATTCAAAAGCATTTAACAGTAGACACAATAATGAGTAGTGATCACGTTTGGGGATTTCTTAAAATTATATTTTACTAGCTAATATAACCTATCCCGGTGCAAAAAAAATCTGCCAATTCCTTTCAGTAGTTTTTACGTGAAAGAGTCAGACAAACATCCATCCATACTTACAAAGTTTCGCGTTTATAATATTAGTAGGATATTTCAACAAAAAAAAAAGTAAAATTACACTAAGATAAATAAAGCCACCGCGAGAAGAGGTGATTGTGGTCTGTCTACACCAGGGGTGGCCAAACGGTCGATCGCGATCGACTTGTCGATCCCGGCAGCTATGATAGTCGATCAAATTATAAAATAAACGTGCTACAGACACAAAGTTAGTGTTTGTCGTAACTGAAAAATACCTACTTGACTACGACACGTAATTTAACGTTATTTATACCATAATTATGGTCGATCGCAAACAGTAAACAGTCGATCTTAAGTCTTATTAAGTTGGCCACCCCTGGTCTACACTTTACCAAATACACATCAAAATAAATGTTGTTTTGTCATTAGTATCATTATTTTGTCTACACGAACATCATTCCTTCACTATCTCCTGCTAAATAAATAGCATATTCAAAAAAATGCTTTATACTATAAATTAGTATACGCCTTTAACTAAGGTATGCACTTTATATCCGGTCAAAGTCCTGCTTAGCTCATAGTCCTCTTGACTCATCCGTCCACACCACATCATACATTTTACTGCCCAGATTCTCGTACGTGTAACATTCACTATCAAAACAAGAAACATAAAAGAGCAACAAAAATCATGATAGCTATACATTTGACAAGTTATTACCTTACTCCTGGACGTGGGTTGCCAGCCTTAATTATTTACAGAATGGCGGTAAATAAACGCATTCGTTAATATGGCCACATAAGTTGGCATTTAAATGGAGCTTTTTGTTTATTTTTTTTAATGACAGGGTTTAAAGCTTGCTGTTTTAAAATTCCTTTTGTCATAAGATACTGGAGAAACGTTTAAGATCATCTTTAGGTGCCGACATCAAAATGTTTGGTGTCACTCATATATTGTATAATGCGTTTTTAATTTACGTTTTTTTTCAGTTTTTGTATGGAATTTAATATTGTCTTGAGGCTCGTTGAGAGTAAACATTAATTAAGGTGCTATTGGCATAAAATACCGTCATTGCATATTTAAAGTCGGCTATGTGTCATTTTTATCTGAAATACGTTGTTCTAAAAGATATTTTAAATAATAATAATACATAATTATCTAAACCTCCCATGTGAATATCTCAACACAACATTACAGTACCTACGTGTAAACAAAAAAAACAAGTGACAGTCTTTCTATTCAGACAGTAGTAGTTGTGTAAAATGTTATCTAAAAGTAAATTTATACTGACAAATAGGACATTTTGAATTTGCAAGGACTAAATCTACTTTTAAATAGGTTTTTAATAATAGTTTGTCCATTTTTTAAAATTACGTTGCTGAGTTAACTATTACATAACTCACTTAATGAGTCGATCGACCTTCATAATTAAATATAGCCTATAACGTTCCTCGATAAATGAGCTTTCTAACACTAAAAGGATTTTTCAAATCGGATCCTGAGATTAGCGCGTCCAATTAACTCTTCACCTTCATATATTAGTATAGATTAAATTTACATTTTTGCGGTACTGTAGGCAGCCATTGAGTGAATTCATGAATGAGTTCAGTCACTCGCGCCGAGTGTCAAGGTTGCGTTGTGACACCCACGCGATGACGCGGGGGTCTGCTGGCTATGTCGCTACTCGTTAGGGATCATTTACCGGTCGCTTTGTAGTATACTCGAAAGCTTTTAAATACAATAAGCAACTAGCTCCAACCCGTGACTACGTCCGCGTAACGTAAGGATTTCATAAGCTAAAATAACAATGAATGTCCCATTTAAATTGGTACTGCCGTTTCGATTAGGCAGAATACATAGACGAACTAACCGACAGACAAAATAAAGTAGTCTCTATTATCTATACTACTATTATAAAGAGGAAAGATTTGTATTGTTGTGTGTTTTTTTTGTTTTTTAAGAAGGTTACTAGCAGATTTTTTAAGTCTACTAGTATTCTTGTTAAACCCTCGTGCAAAGCTAAAATGCTTGTGTTACGAGTGGGTTCACGTCGGTAGTGCAATGGGTGGGGTTCGAACCGGCGACCTCAAGATCAGAGAAGCCCTAGCCATTGGGCTACGGCCGCTAAAAAAAGTTATAATGTAATGTCAACTGTATGTTTGTAATGAATATGCTCAAAAACTACTGTGTCGTTTTCTTTCACCTTTGGAAAGCTACATTCACCCTGAGTGATATAGGCTATATTTTATTATGAAGTTCCCTCGGGAGCGGGAGATAAGCGGGTAAAAGCCCGCGCGGGAAGCTAGTACCTTTTAAAATTAACTATAGATCTACCACTTACCAGTGAACATCCCGTCAGAATCGGTCCAGACATTTTTTTTTAATTGTATACTTATTTGTTATTATTATCCTATATACATACACTAACTTTTAGCTTCATGAAGGAACTTCATAATTAAAGCCTTCCTCAATAAATGGGCTTATCTATCACTGAAATATTTTTTCAAATAGCAGGTTGTTTCTGAGATTAGCCCGTTTAAGCAAACTAACTCTTCAGCTTTATTTATTCGTATAGACATACATTTATTAATCTGGTATTTGTCCATTTCACACTGTATTCTACTAAATTACCTCGACTTCCACTATTATGCCGTCTCCATAACTCAACTGTAAGTAAACTAAGCATCATAATAACATCAGATGTATATAAATCTCGTGTGAATCGATCATGTTATTACGAGCGCGTAGTTTTTCGACAGGTTCTAATGAATATGCGAGCTTGATTAGGCTACATTGTGGACTTTAGGGGAACCATGCGAGATACTGCCCGAGGACATACGGGAAAGGACGGAGTCGAACCTAACTATCACCCGTTCCCGTGGGAACTTCATAATTACATACACCCTTTAGCCTTCCTCGATAAATGGGCTATCTAACACTGAGATAATTTTTCAAATCGGATCAGTAGTTCCTGAGATTAGCGCGTTCAAACAAACACACTAACTCTTCAGCTTCATATATTAGTATCAATGTGGGAAAGGAATTCTCAACGATTCGTTGAAAGTATACTAACTTATGTAGGTAATGCTTGCTTTTATTTATCGATGATAGATGGTATTACTTTTCTAAAAGTCGCTTTCGTGACAAATTAAAGTTTTTTATATGTTTCTATTTGTCCTAATAAATCATTGATTTCTTCAAAAAAAAAACCGAATTCTCGGTTAGCTTTTCTACAGAAGTGACTCTAAACTAATATTAGTCTCATCCGTGTGGTTTCTAGCTAAGAATAGACCTCCCCATGTCTACCTATGGGACTCGTAAGAGGCGATTAAGGGATCAGCTGACTTACCAGCTTACTGCGGTCACTAATCCGCCTGCCACGGTGATTATGGCAATACCCCTCAACAAGTCTGGCTTGCAAAAGTCTGTTAAGGGGAGTGGACGGAAACGAGCTTAATATAGAGAGTAAAAGTAAAGTAAGTCTCATCCGTCACATAATGTGTGGTCACCCTAGCCTTCATTCTATACAATCATTATATCAGAAGGTCTATGGAGCGTTAACTTGATGCACATCACACGTCGTGCGTCACTTCTCATGAGTTTAGCTGCTCAATTCTGGCTGAAGCGTTTGTAGTTTTGACTATCTATAACAGTCTGTTTAGTTTACTGCTTCATATGAATCAGTGTAATGAAAATTGTGGGTTTGATATCAGTCCTCAGAGGCAAAAGGACAAATGTACTATTATACGACAGTTGCACAAAACTCCCCTAAAATACTAAACGTCATAATCCCTCAATCTCTTCGCCAGCGATGAGCCGAGGTCCAAGCCCCACAGGGGGCGCCCTCTTGCGCAGGTTGCTTAGTTTATAGTTTTTACACCATTTATTAAGGCTAGAGCTTTGCTCGCCTTTATGCCCGGTGAAGTAGCAAAATACTCGTGGCTAACTACGAATGTCAAACAGAAAAAAACAAGTTTTATTATACGTTAGAAGCATTTGCTCGATGAATGATTCTGACGTATAGTGTGATATCCGACCTTATGCTTCTGAGCTCTAGATATATGGTACTGATTGGTTTTTGAATTATTTTTTTATTTAAGACTCCTTGCACACAGTTGGATAGCGGCGGACTTATACCGAATTACTGACTTTAGGCTGATGCTTAGATTTTGCTCGAGAGGACATTTTTGCCCGACCTGGGAATCGAACATGCAACCTCTAGTTAGGGTCGAACTTATTATAGCTAGCCCAATAAGGCAGTCGGTGTATTAATGCACATAGTTAAAGTTTAGATTACTATGCCAGATAATGAACCGCGTTCAAACTCCTCACTCCATTACTAAGTCTTTTTCATAACATGCGTTGAGCTTTGAGTTTGTACCTATACAAACTCAAAACTGCAATCATTAATCAATCGCAGTGCGCCATCTTCATCATTATCAGTAGATCGTATAACGTCCACTGCTGAACATGGGCCTTCTCCCGAGGGAGGGTTTTGCCATAGTCACCAGGCTCTTGACAGGCGGGTTGGTGACCACAGTATTACGTTGTACCACACAAGGAATCGCTGCTGTCCGTTCCTTGTTATAGATGATGTTATAACACCCGGGACCAACGGCTTAACGTGCTTTCTGAGGCACTGAGGGTAGTCCCTCAACCAACCAGACACGGAAAAAAATCTCAGAAATTACTCAATTTTTTGTCCGGCGTGGGGATCGACCCCACGACCTCCAAGATGTAAAGCGAGCATAATACCGCTACGCTACGGAGGTTGTCTTACTCATAACTTAGGTACAAACTCAAAACTGCAGTCATCAATCAATAGCAGTGCGTGCGAAGATCATATTTATTATCCCCCCTTCAAGGGGGTAATTAACCGGGTTGCCTGCAGTTGCCCTTCCGACGTTACTTCCTGCAAGTTCCGAGTTCTAGTCGGACAGTTTGTAGTTAGAAAATATAGTTTATTTTGTATTCTATATTTGTATTTATCATACAGAGGAAACGCGGTTGACTTGTCCTATGCTAATGTCAGCTTAGTTGCGGATGTCTGTTTACTTTAAGTTTTTACTGGATATTGATTAATTGTTGGATTATTGGGTGAATGGGCATGGTGGGTTGCTTAATCGTGTAGCTTGTGGTTGCCTGCTCATTTGAATTAATAGGTAGTTTTAGATAAGTAAAATCGATTTCGATTTAATGTATCATTCCCTTTACTTTATTTTTTAATTTTGTTACATGAATAAAATAGGTTAGAGTAGTAGTATTTTATAAGTCAGTTTTATTTTAAACTAGCGACCCGCCCCGGCTTCGCACGGGTGTAATGCTGAGTTAGGGGCATTATTATACATATAAACATTCCTCGTAAATCACTCTATCTATTAAAAACAACCGCATCAAAATCCCTTGCGTAGTTTTAAAGATTTAAGCATACATAGGGATATAGAAACAGAGAAAGCGACTTTGTTTTATACTATGTAGTGATGATTAGCTACTTTTAGTTGTATATGTATATGTATTTTATTGATGTAATAGTTTTAGATTGGATGTAAAAAATATATAATAGGCTAGTTGACACTTTTTTGAAATTATTTTCATATGGTCACGAATGGTTTAACCAGATCAAGAAAAAAATATGGCATTTATTTGAGATCTAGCAAGCACTAAAATAAATATTTCAAAATTGGTTTGACATTTGAAGACGAAAACGATGTCATAAATGTTGATCTATATAGATTATCTGTGTTCAAGAGGAATGACGTCATGACTCAGAAAGTGTAATAGAAAAGGATCGCGTTCATGTTTATTAACAAGATGTATGACGTCACAAAATGGCTGATAGCGTTTTCGGAAGTTAAAGACATAGACAAAATAAATAATTTCCATATTGAGTTTATACAAACATATTCAAGGTTTATAAACAGAAATTATTATATTTAGGTTCCATATGACAAATACTTTTAGAAATAAACATCATTGTAACATAATATCATATGTGTCAACTAGCCTATTGAATGGATTTTGCCAACGGATTCTGGATAATTTGTTAACATGATAAAAAGAGAAAACACGCATAAAACAGCATCAGATGATTAGTAGGATATAAACAGATACCTACAATAAAATATATAGAATAGAATAGAATAAGTTTTTATTTCTTTCAAAAAGGTATAATTTGGTATATAATAAATAGTATATATAAATAGTATCTGAACAAAAATCTAATCTTATTCCATTCTATTCTAGAATAAAATATATGGCAACTATAAAAAATATGTTATTTTATAAGATCTAACATACGTACGGTAGCGGTAATTGCCATGATTTGAAATGCAAATCATGTGTAATTATTAAATTCCACTTCGGAGGCATAGTTTACCATATTATAATTCATTTAGAATATTAATTGACGACTAATTACAATGGTTACAAGGAAAATATTATAACATCCATTATACATTATTTATACATATGACTGCACTAGTGGTTAAAAGGTTAAAGGTAACGAGTGGTGACTTTCATGTTTTCGGTTTGATTCCGTAATCTTTAGTCGGTAGTTGAAATCGGGATATGATGCCGATTCAAATAAGTATAGTTAGTTAAGAGAGATAGAGCATAGCGGTGGAGGTTTTTTCCCAGTCGAGCATTTAATTGAGCGTAGTCAAAGTATTCTGATTAAACTCTTTGCGGGTCCCAAGGCAGTTTTAACTTTTTCTCGGGACTCGGTGAGCCTTGGTCCTTATTACCATTTCCAGTGTGTGTTGATTCTGGCTTACAGGAGTTGCAGAGGCGGGAGTGTGAGTGCAATTAGTCCCACAAAAAAAGATTTCATTATGAATTAAAATTCCACAGCCAAATAACAGTATTGATTAATGTTGTGTGTCTGTGTGTAATTAAGGTCGTCATCTCATGGGAGGGAAGGGGAATGTGCCGGCAAGATACCTTAATGTGGATAGTGCTGTACATGTCTACTGTACTGGCACTAGCTGTCGTTGTGTTTCAACCCCTACGCCACTTAACATCGAAAGATAGGGTTATTTGTCCGGGCAGGAATTAAAAAAAACATGTAATTGAAAGCACAAGCAAGAAATGTTTCAGGGCGTACATCAGCGCACATGGTATAATTGCAATGTAATCAATGAGATTTTGTTAACAAGCTTTTTTTTAAAAAAAGAAGAGACTAAAACACAACAAAAGATGACGAAAAAGAACAACCCCGGAGTTTCTTTCTTCCTTTCTTCTCCGGGTCGTCCACTTAGGTAGCTAGTGAAAGGTTGCAGGTTAGCTAGGGTAGGATTCTCGCCGGCGAGGACCGCGTTGCGCCCCTACCCCTGCCCTGTGATTGAGCGCCTGTAGTCGGTGCTGGTGATCACATCCTCTTTATATATCTACCTTTTGACTTCAGTGGCACCCTGGGTCGTGGTCCTAAACCCCATAAGGGTGCCCTCAGGTGTGTGCCACTTAGATATAATGTGACCACTTGCAATTTGGATGCGGTTTTAATTTCTTCTTATAATAATAATAATAATTGGTTAATTGCAATAAATATCACAGGACAGACGGACGGACTTTGCAGTCTGTAGATTTGTATGATTTGCTACTACTGTTAATTACTTAGTCGGATATCTTATAGAGTAAGAATTATTTGTTAGTTATAATTATTTATTATTTTATCTTCTTACATTGTAATTCTGACAAGTACAAGTGTATGTAAATACCTAAGTGCTGAATAAAATTCATTATTTCATTATTTCACGGTAAGACGTTGTTCTCAGTTGTTTAAATTTCATATATGACAATTACGTACGAGTAATCTTTAAATTTAACTACGAACTTGGCAATAATACTTCGGTCGTCCAATTATCTCCATATTATTATTGTGATGGTAATAAGGGCAATGATTATCTCTTCCCAAAATAAAACTGCGAATCCCGCCAAAAATGGAGCAAAACTCCCCAATCAGACCGACCGATTGACATACTCATTATTACTGTTGAAATCGGTAACATAACCCAATTTGCTCGCTTCAGCTGCAATGGAAGAAAAACGGTGCGCAAACGCATCCTATATAATTTTGCGCCATAAAGGTGCCCGCGTGATGACAGCCCAGTCATCGCAGACTGCGAAAATTACCAATTTTATGATCCCAAATTATACGTAGACTTCATTTAGATTCACCTATGAAAATTTACTTTGTTTAAATTTGGACGTTATTTAGTATTGGATAAGGACTATGTGGTTATCCTTTGAGAGTGAAGGAAGGTCTGCGTGTTGTTATATATGGTGAGTCCCTTGACTGATTGCTTTGATTGACGGCTTGACGGCTACTCTTGTTTGTCTGTTTGTGTGTCTGGTGTCAGATTGCTTGTAGATTACTTGATTTTAGGTCCGATGCAGATGTATTTATTTTATTTGCCAGGTTTGGTTTCATTATGAAGAGTGTTTATCCCAAAGATTGCTTTAAAAGTGAAGTCGTATAATTTGTTCTTGTAATTTGAGATGTTCTAGAAATTAAACTATAATAACCTACTGATTCCAGGATGTCAACTTTTAATTCGTGTACCTGTCTTTATTGGCTACCATATTAATTCCTTTTATGAGCGTAAATAAGTATCTAAAAAGAGATATATCAATGTGATCAAAGCTCGAAATCAAGAACTGAGTTATTCTAGCATTCTCTATGTACGACACTTTAGCTCATAGGTTCTCAAAAGGACCGATACCGTCCTCTAGTAGGCACTGGGACTTTTCGTGGGGGTTATATGGGGGTCCAAAAGCAAACGACTTATTGATTTTTAACTTAATGACGCTGTGATTATAGATTTCGATTTATTTTGGCGTAGATGTTGATTGAAGTCTGGATACTGCGAATCGACTTATAAAATTAATAAGTAATTATAATATTAAAGGGGGTGATTTTTTCTTTCTAGTAAAGGGTTCCTTGCTTTTATTTTTCTTTCGAAGGCAACGGTGGTTATAAGTATCTGAACGCAATCAATTTGCGCTGATACCACATTCGTAGGTGTTAGAAAGACCATCAAAATTTGATCTTCGGAAGTGATTTTACGACGCCATAAACCCTTTTATTTTAGCTTTATTGTAGTTGTGGGTGTTATATTTATTCATTTGCAAAAAATAATAAATATTTGATTGGTTTTTAGAATATAAAGAGAGCTCGTAAAATTAATATGGTTGCGAACAAACTTTTAACGTTAACTTTATTTATAATATTTTACGTTTCATGAGTCGTTTCTATTTGGATAGGTGGGTTAGTTGTTTATCTGAATGAGATGTGCATTTTGTCAGCAGTTTTATGGTAAGTATGTCGATAACTTACAGTTGCGTCGTCCAAATCATGATGGCTTTAGTGACCTTAGGATTTGAGAACTTAAGTACATAGTATGTGGCTGTAGTAAACTTACTAAGTTATGTATTTTAAATCTTTGTCTGTATTTCAAATTCCTTCACATACATGTTACATGAGTTATATTCAAATGCATACCTATACCCAGCTTTTGGTCCAGTGGATATATGGTAAACCCTGATTTCGAGGTCCAATGGAGGACGGGATAAATATGTGATATGGCGAGCATGACTGTCTGCTATATACATACCTATATCAATAATAGGTACTGGATCAAACTTTCCTAGGTGGCAGCTGGCTTTTCCTCCCCTCCTCACCTAGAGAGCCCTAGAGCCTGATCATCATACTTTTAGGTACTAATATGAATTTGTCAAAGTTTGTATTTCACACACACTATAATGGCGCGGTAGCGGTGGGATATGTGGGACTCGCCATCTCCATAGCGTGGTATGCTAACCTCTTACCACGAGGAGAGGACCCTACACCACTAAAACCCCCCGGACACTCTATCGATCCGCCATTGGCAGGGGCCGAGCACGCATAAGCAATCCGGCCACGATAATTACAGCTGTCCTGACTTACATTCAATTTACCTCGCATATTTAAGGCTGAAAATTATACCTACCTGTGAAATCGTCACATGGACTAGGAACCTATATAAAACGAACCGTATCAAATAAAATAAAAAATTGTGCTTGGAAATGTAACAGTGGCAAAGAGAAAGGTCGGTGCGTTACAGAGTTATGTATCTACAATACGTACATACAGATAGAATGAACAGCTCAAACTGAACTGACTACGTTGAGGTAGGTCGGTAACCGGTTAGTTAAGAGACGACATCATGATATGGACAAGTGTGGATTGAAATAGATACCAAAATGAGATAGGAGTTTACTAGCATTCCATTGTGGTTCTAACTGCGAAGACCAATGAAGTAATCACAACTGAAAAGTGGATGAAAAAAGAGCGGCCCTCAAAAGACGGCAATGATAAATGCACATGGCAAAATGAGATGTAGTACCTTACAATAGAATATAATCTGGGTTGTACGAATGGGCGCAGGTTTTAAGTATTTTCAATACAATTGAAAAAGTATATATGGTACAGTCAAAACTTATAATCGGTCAAAATCACTTTTGACTGCTTTAATTAATAATTTGTATGGAATTTGGTGCCGTGTGGTTTCCGGCTTAGAGTAGACCACCCCATGTCCTCCCATGGGTGTCGTAAAAGGCGACTAAGGGACATATGGCTGATGGATGGGCAGCAGCATCTATTAGCTCAAGGTTAACATCTTACTGCGATCACCAATCCGTCTGCCAAGCGTGGTGATTATGGCAATATCCCTCAACGATTCTGGCTTGCCAGGTTCTGTTAAGAGGAGGCCCATGTTCAGCAGTGGACGTAAACGGGCTGTTGATGATGATGGAATTTGGATCTGGCGTTGTGGTCACAGTTCTAGCCTAACCTAACCTACAAAAGTTGGAATCCTGGTGTTTTTTTTTAACATTCGACCAAAAATAATAGCATCTCTTTTCTGGAATTTTATGTGAGCCAATATGGACCCGTCAAAACTACTTTTGCCTGATTTTTGCAGTCAAAAGTGGTTTTGACCGATTATAAGGTTTGACTGTAACATATATACAGATCGTACTACCAAAAAAAAATACATTTTGCTGAGTATTTGCAACGATTTAAAATCGCGATGTACATATTATAAGCCGAACTAACATAAAATAGGTGTAGATATCAGCAGTTTAGTTTGATTCCCTGATCCCGTTATTGATGCTGGACCCGTGCTCGCCTTTATGTCCGGTTAAGTAGCAAAAGAGTCCTGGTTAACTACATAATGTCTGTCCGAGAAAAAAACTTATCCCGGTACTCCTAAAGAATAGGGTTGGTACTTAGTAGTACCTAAAGGCCTGGTTCTTATGGTGATATTTTCCTATGGAGTGTGTTGAATACAGACTCTGGGTTGGTAAAGGTTATTCTTGGGAGGAAGACATAAGTATTTATTTTTTATTGGCTGTCGATGTTAAATAAATAAAATAAAATAATAAATAAAAATAATTAAAGTAATAAATAATTAAAGTAATAAAAATACTAAATAATTAAAGTAACTGGACCAAAACTTCTTGGACATGCCCATCTTAGTATGTTTCGCTGGATCGTCTCTATGAGGCCGCGCTGAAACCAGCAGTAGAATAACCCTACTGAGTTTGTTTCGCCGGGTCTTCTCAGTTTTGGCGTATTGGATCCGGTGGTAGCACTAAGGCGCGTTCGTCGAGATACTTATGGTCCGTCGAAATAATAACAGACTCAAAGGACAGCACTTAGATTTAATCAAAGATATAAAGTAATCAAATAATGTTATATTGTCATACCTGACAGCTTTTGGGCTTAAGCTAGGTATATAAAGTTTAATAATAAGAAGCAATAAACTTAATGAATTTAACACAATAAATTGATAAGCCAAAATATGTTTTGACTATTTACAAATACCTACCTGTAATAGGTTTACGTGACTAAAAACTTTTTTTATTTATTATTTATTTATATTTACTCTGCGAAATAATTACCTGTGTTAACGTCCCTTACTAATAAAATCAATTAATTTCATATAAGTTGCTGAATCGTCGAACCCATAACACATTTCACACAAATTTATATTAGCAAAAACACGATTTTTAAAGGCGTTAAGATTTTTAGATTACATTCTACCGTCATCATCACTAATATTAAGTTTTTCATAAAGTTTAACTTTGCATGTCTCCCGCAGAGATTTCTCTGTCGCCTTAAAGGACATTATATGAATTAAATATAATAATTATGATATGTTGAAAAAATCACATGTTATGGTTAATAATAAAGATGTTTTATGGTGATACGACGTTAATTGGTCTGTGGTCGTTCTCAGTTGATGAACTTAGGAAGGATTAAGGGTATAAATAAGTTTATACTGGCATTTTTGTTTATTAATTCAAATTATAAGAATTTATAACATCTCAACGTAGATATGATAGTCTACATTTAGGTCCGCATCGGTGGTTTTTTTTTTCGGACGGACATTTAGTTAGTCACGAGGATTTTGGTACTTTACCGGGCATAAAGGGGAGCAGAGCTTGATCGGTGGCTCAGTGTTAGGGTCAGGTCTCGTTGCTTTAGAGAGCTCATATTCTGGCCAATTCTGGGTTCAATTTCCTCACGGGACAAGAGAACCACTTGCCATTTTGTTTGTTCTGAGTGTGTTTCCTGCGACACAAGGATCAATTTTCCTAGTACGGGAATTGTCTTTTAAAAAGATAAAAATATATACATCATCATCATCATCAACAGCCCGTTTACGTCCACTGCTGAACATGGGCCTCCTCTTAACAGATCTTGGTAAGTCAGGATCGTTGAGGGATATTGCCATAATCACCACGCTTGGCAGACGGATTGGTGATCGCAATCACATTTATCTGTATTTTGTTTAATTAGCTTACGCGTAATATCTAGGTCCTCATTAATCGATTGAACTCATTCAAGATGTAGGGTGATCACAACTTCACAGAATAATTTACTTTGGATTTGGGACTAGGTTTGAACCTTAATGGGCATTAACATGCTCTTGACTCAAGGTAACTAAATTGGTGGATAGAATGTGTCCCTCTACATTTAATACGATTGCGGGATATTACCGTAATCACTTCTTGAAAGGCGGATTGCTAAGATGGTAGTCATCATCATCATCAACAGCCCGTTTACGTCCACTGCTGAACATGGGCCTTGGATATTGCCATAATCACCACGCTTGGCAGACGGATTGGTGATCGCAGTGAGATGTAAACCTTGAGCTAATAGATGCTGCTGCCCATCCATCAGCCATATATCCCTTAGTCGCTTCTTACGACTCCCGTGGGAAGACATGGGGTGGTCTATTCAAGCCGGAAACCACACGGCAAATCTTTGAGGTATTCCTCGAAGCGCTACCATTTTGAGGCGCTCCTAATGAGGCGCTCCTGTTTTATTCCTCGGAACGCTCCTTTTAGTAGCGCCTCCCGATAGTAATTAAAAATATTAAAATTGAAGAAAACCTTAAGCCCACCCACGTTTATTGTGCTGATAGATGCTGCTGCCTATCCATCGGTTGTATGTCCCTTAGTCATCTCTTGCGACACCCATCGCATGATTTGGGGTGGTCTATTCTAAGCCGGCGATAATAGGCAATGTACTAACGTATTTGATACTAATATTATAAAGAGGAAAAATGATGAGGAGAGATCCGCAGGAGAACGAAGGTCACTGTCATAGCTCAACGGATTAGCAAGCTGAAGTGGCAATGGGCAGGACACATAGCTCGAAGAACTGACGGCCGATGGAGCAGAAAGGCTTCTGATGCCCTCGTAGACCCGAAGTCCGAGAGGCCCGCGAACTGTAAAGTAGAGCGACAGTTGCACAAAACTCCCCTAAAGAAACTAAAAGCCATAATCCCTCAATCTCCCCGTCAGCGACCGCCCTGAGCCGAGGTCCAAGTCCCACAGGGGACGCTCTCTTGCGCAGGTTGCTTAGTTTGTAGTGTTTAAACCATTTATCAAGGCTGGAGCTCTGCTCTTTATGCCCGGTGAAGTAGCAAAAGCCTCCTGGCTAACTACATATGTCCATCCGAAAAAAAAAGCTCCGAAGATAACTGACCGATTTAGAAAATCCTTCTCCATTGGGAAGCTACACTATCCCTAGATGACATAGGTTATATTTAATTATGAAAATCCCACGAGAAAGGGAATGCTACGCGGGTGAAACCGAACGCGGGAAGCTAGTCCTACTAATATTATAAACGCGAAAGTTTTTAAGTATGGATGGATGGATGTTTGTTACTCTTTCACGCCAAAACTATTGAACGGAATTGGCTGAAATTTTGCACCGGGATAGGTTATACGCTGTATTAACATATAGGCTACAAAACATTACGCTCCGACCCAGTGGAGCAGAGTAACGCGGGCAAAACCGCGGGGCGCAGGTAGTATTTAATAAATCTGCTTAGATACTTGTATTTCGTAAAGTGAACAGGTAGTATTCGCGTACTGTCGAAGTTGTAGCGACCTTTCCCTGCCTTGTTTCAGCACACCTTAAACCGGTTGCTCCGATTGTCACAACATGAATTGTGATATAGCCGTTATATGAATTATTGTGTGGTTTTGTTAGAACTTACCCACTGAAATGGAGGAAAAGGGTCATATTTATATATTTAAACTTAAGCACAAATTAAAATATACCTGCCAGTCAACCTTAGGGTGGTGAAGAGACAATGTGGTAGGTGCTCTATTAATATGACAAATTAATTAGCATATTGGAGGATTGCATCTACGTGATATTAACATCATTGAAAAAAAACATCGAAACATACAAGTGGCCGTAGAGCAATGGCTAGGGCGTCGATATCATGTGGCCGGTTCGATCTCCACCCGATGTGAACCCGAGCGTAACACAATCAGTTAAGCTTAGCACGAGAGGTTATACGAACACTAGAAGTGTGCAAAAACTGAATTAGTATGTTATGGGGCCTGATAGTTAAATAATATGTCGACAAAACAGAAATGTTCAACCGATCTACGTCTCGTCTATGTATGGCGATACGGGTTACTAGATAAACGTTTCATTCGATCAGAATGCGGAACTCTGGAACGGCTAAGCAGACAGCTTTAAAGAATCTACTTCTAGTTGTTCCTTCGTCGTATTGACTGCCTCGATGGCCTATCGGTACTAAACTCGACCGTCATTGACGCTGTTCCGGGTTCTAATCGCTGATTGGGTAAAAAAGTGTTATGAAAAATTTTCTCTCTAGAAATAAGATGATGAAATCATAGATTCAGTCGTTCAATGAAGAGAATTGCTCACTGGTCATGTTGGTAGAACCGTTGCACACACATTTGTGCACTATAGGTAATATTGTCCTACGTAGATGGACAATCTCCATAGAGATCGGCCACCATAATTGAATTCGGTCGGAAGCCTTGTATAAATACGTTTAACTCAAGTATTGTATGTCTAACTTACTTAGCTTCTACAAAACTCTAAATGTAAGGAGATCGTTAATATATAAGTACCTTTTATTGTTATGAATCATATTTTAGGTAGAGAGACGGCTACTTACTCGTATCTAACGCATGAATTTTACCCTTAAACTCGTAAAAGTGAACATAATAAAAATATAATTAAATAATTCTCATAATTAAATATCAAGTAACATATTATTATATAAATATCGTGTGTCCATAGCGAAGTGCAGTCGTAAATGTATTTCAAAAGTAATTATTGGGACTTGATGGTAATATGACTTTAAAAGGATTTTTATTTATTCTTATATGTCGCACATAGCGGCCGAGTTTACTGAGATGAAAGGAGCGAGATAACCGCTAATGAAATATTAAAATCACTAGTGCGTCCTTCGGTTTTGCACGCGTTTAACTACCATTTTCGAGTTACTACGTAATGAAAAAAAAAACAACAAGTCACGATCTTTTTACCCCTCCGTCAGCGACCGTCCATCCTACCGACCTTTAGTTTGCAAAGAACCATCCGATGCCCTCGCAGACCCGAAGTCCGAGAGGCCCGCGAACTGTAAAGTAGAGCGACCGTTGTACAATACCCCCTAAAATACTAAAAATCATAATCCCTCAATCTCATCGCCAGCGACCGCACTAAGGTCCAAGCCCCACAGGGGGCGCAGGTTGCTTACTTTGTAGTTTTCTAAACCATTGATTAAGGCTGGAGTTCTACTCGCCTTTATGCCCGGTGAAGTAGCAAAACCCTCGTGGCTAAATACGTATGTCCGAAAAAAAGAAAAACAACATCAGCGACAGTTTCGGGCTGAGCTCCAAGTCCCACAGAGTACATCCTCTTGCGCAGGTTGCTTAGTTAGTAGTTTTTTTTTATCCATTAATTAAAGCTGGAGCTCTCCTCAACTTGAGGCTTACTATATAAATGTCCATACGCAACAAAATTAGGTATAGAGGAGTATCAAGCTCCAGTTGGGATGGCCGGGGGTAGTGTTTAATAAAAAGACTTGACTTTTCAATAGGCCTTCTGTTGATATTAAATAAATAGCTGATTATCCAGAAGATGAGAGAGATGCGTGTGCTGGTAATGCGAATATTTGAGCTATCCAGACGCCCGGTGGAGGAATCGGGTGACCAAAGGACCCGATCTTACCTCGGCCAGCGAAGAAGCTTGGTTATCCAGCGGGGTAATGTAGCCTGTAGCGTTTTGGGCACCCTGCCCTAAAAAACTTTCGTTAGCCCACCTACTGTAGGTGGGCTAACTGGAGTAGACTGGATGCGGAAAACGGATGACCTGAGTGATGATGGTCCTGATGAACACAGTGCTATTATATACCTAGATAGAGTTTACTGACAATCAAATTTCGCTGAAAATAATCAATTTATTAAAATGATAATGTACACGAACCTATGTAGGTACATAAAACCTTTAAGTATACCTAGGTGCCGGTATCAATTTTACTACATAAATATTAGCTACGTTACGATACACTATTAATAATAAAAATCGAGTGCAAAAAAAAAAAATCCCTACTTCAATTACTTATTAGGTATAGGTAGGTACTTAAAATAACTTTATTTGACAAAATAATGAAAAAATAGTTTTAAAAAAATTACCCTAATGTTTTGAATTATATAAAATAAATGTGTACCTAAACAAAAAAAAATCTAAAACCCTTTGGTTAAAATAATTAAGAGTCTAACCTTAACTTTAGTTTCTGATTTTATTGCTTTGATATTAAAAGTATTAGGTATTTAAAAAAAAATACAGTCAACTTATTGTGTCTTGTTTAAAAATCACTTGAAATAAACGGAATTACCCTACGACACTTGAAGTCAAAATAATTACTTTTAATCTACCGAGCAAATACCTAGTTGTTTAAAATATTTTAATTAACTACTAAAATATATAAACACATTTTAGCATTAACAATAATTAAACAAAATAAAAAAAAAATCAACAATCGCAGTAAAAGTACGATAGGTACAACTATCGTCGAAAGTGACTTAACAGTCGGCAGAAGGCGGCGCGGTGAGGTGGGCGGGAGGGGGCGGGGCCAGCACCGCCCGCCGCGAGCGGGACAACGACACTGCACGCGCACCCGCCCGCGTGCAAGGTCACGTCACTACTGCTGACTTTTTGCTATGTTTTGACATGATATGGACAACGTTTTTACGTGTTTTTTGAATGTTCGAATGCTATGCTTTTTTTTTATTTCAGCTTAAGTTTTTGGGGATTTTTAAGGATATGATGAAATTTGAAAGTATAGATATTTTGAAGAAGACTCATTTGTAATAAAATTGTTTTAGAAAGTTGTTTGCACACTTTAATAGTTACATATAAAATAATTAAAGTCTGAGTTTCGGATACTTTTGTTCATTCTCTTAAAATAAACTTAATATCATTACAAATTACAAAAAAATAATATACCTACACAAACAAGTACGTCTAACGTATAAGGTATTCAATAAACAAACTGTATTACTAAACCACACACGACCGAGCGAATATTTAAAATCGATCATAATTAAGAATGCAGCGCAATTGCAAAAATAAAACAGTTGCATCTTATCACGGTTGGACATTTGATTGAGTGCGCTAGTTCCGCGGCGGGCCGCATGGCGCTGTCGTCGGCGGGTGGCCGGCTCGCGCGTCATTCCGGCCGCGGAGCGCGACGCAACCGCATCGCGACTCGCGCTCGCTCTCGCCCGCGTAAACACACCACGATACTCGCGCTAAACTACTAACACGTTCACGTGCTGTGCCAAATATTGTGTCCGGTTAACTTAGTGCCACTTGTTTGTGTGAAGTGAACATCGCTCTGTGAGACCGCTGACCGTCGTTTGCGTGTTTGCTCGTCTGAGACACCGTCGCGACACATCTGTTTAAATACGGTTGATTTGTTTAAGTTTACTATTGATGGATTGGAAAGAGGTTCAACGACATCGTACATGGTGTTTGATGTGCTGAGGAATTCGTTTCACGTATTTCGAAAACAAATAGAAGTTTGAAAAACAATGGTCTTATGAGGAGGTCTCGAGTGGCATTGCTTGCTTAGGTGCTCGTTGTGACAGGTAGAGCGGCGTTCTTATTGTCTGTCAAATAAGAATATTCATTGGAAATACGGAGGTGAGCATACTTTAAATGTACGTGTCAAACAAATAGTTAAATAGTAAAAAGTGGCGTGTTTTATCATTTTTTTAGTTATAGTTATCGCTTTTTAACAATGTTTGAGGCCTTTTTTAAACGCTTTGTTGTGAAATTTGTGTAGAATTTAATATATTTAGAAAGAGTGTATAGTTTGACGTAGTGTTGCTAAGTTTGACAATGCGTAGTGGGCTCTGAAAACTTTGTGATGGCAACTGAATTCAGTGAGGATGCGGCGACGGCCCGCGACGGTACTGTGCCGGCACTTCGCACGATAAATTATATGTTTTATGGTATTACAATATAAATTATGTATGAATGTTGAAAAGTGAGTGTAATATAGTTGCATTACCAAGTAATATTCACTTAATAGTATTGTGTTAGTTTAAAAGTGTAAAAAAAGTTTATACCTAGTTGCTTTTTGATATTGAATTGGAATAAAAACATACAAAATTTAAATCGATTGGCAACTAAACTACCATAGTACCTATATTATTGTACCGAACTTTTAGTATGTGGAACTAATTATCAAAGTTTAAAAATGCAAGTTTCAAAACAAATTTAAAACTCATAAGCACTTGAATACGTACCTATACAATAAATAATTAGTGTTTTATTAAACTAGAATATGTACATTAGATGTTTGGTAAACAAAAAATAACATTTATCTTTTAGTCAAAACTCTTAATTGTTATTAAGATGACTAATTGTATTAATGAACAATTACAATAGTGCTCAAACTGTCACGCTCATTCACAAAACCTAGAACCCCTATTAAACTTCCCAAAACTGAAATCGCCCGTTCACGGAAAGTTAACTTTATGCGCTCCCATAAACTTACATAACTTTACAACCGCAAACTTTATTACCTCTAAAGATTCATACAAGTAACAAAGCAGAGTCCACTATTTTCGCATCCTTCGGCATCCTTTTCCTCAGTCGGCCATCTTTATTTTTGTATAAAGCAATGCACACAGTCGTCATTTTAAATAGTCGAGCGCCCGGAGCGTCTGCACCGCGTCTATCGGGAGCGAAGGGGGGTGGGGGAGGGGCGGTGGGGAAGGGGGGCGTGTCGCCAGAGAGGGACGCCGCACATCGTAAACATTGAGTACATAAAGACGTTTTGGAAAACGCATTGTACGCCTCTATGCGAATTTGTGTTCGAAATTTGAATAAGAGAATTAGAATTAGAATTAGTATATTATAGTTGGTTAGGATTTTTTTTCGTTTAATTGCATTTTTGTATCATCTTCAATTGCATTTTAATTTAATTTATGAAAAGTTTTATTAACGTATTTAGCTTTTGGGTTCAAGATTACATTTCGCTTTGGGTGCCAAGATTAAGAAGACAAGTTAAAATTAGTAAAAATATCATAATAGGTATAACCAACACATATGAATTAGAAATTATCACATAGGTACATAGTCCGATTATATGATTAGCAAAATGCCTTTTTTGTAACTTTTTATAGTTGAAACATAATTAATTATTTAATTAAGAAGAGTTTAAAATAAACTTATTTATTAAAAATATGAAAGCCTAACTAAAGCTTTCATATTTTTATAAAAATGAGTGGTAATGTAATCAGATCTCCGTACTCAGCCTTGTGTCTGTAGCTGATAGGTATAATAATATCATAGAATATTACTGAAAACTATTAATTAAAATTCTATTATTATACGTATGTTCTAAACGAGATAAAAATTCATTGGTACCGCGCGGTTCTTAAGCAATCTTTCTATTTATTTATTTTTTTGTATATTTTATTTAATAATCTTATAATTTAATTTATGCTTTTTTAATTCGATCACATAACAATTTAACACTTTCTTTTAAATGAAAACGTATACATTTAAGTATATAGTTTATTTTGCATAGATATACCTAGATAGTTTGTGTCTTATGCGATATATAGGTATTAAATAATTTATTATATAGGTACGTAGGTACCTACCTACTAGTATTTACGTGCTGTGCGTCAATTAGTATGTACATCAATTAAATTTGCTAACTACATAGGTATAGGTATATTTATTACACACTAGCTTCCCTTGTAACTCCCATTCCCGTGGGAACTTCATAAATAAATATAGCCAATTTCAAAAATTATTTATTATTATCATCATTGGAGAGCTTTATTCACCCTGAGTGACATATCAGTCAGGGTGAATAAAGCTCTCCAATGATGATAATAATAAATAATTTTTGAAATCGGCACTGAAGTTTTTGAGTTTGTTCATTACAAACATAAACACAAAAATACTAATATTTATAATACTAGTATTTATAACTAATACCTAATATGAAACTACTAACTCTATATAGGTATAATATATAAAAATTAATCTCTATATTTACCTTGGTCACGGCCGCGGCATTACGCGTGAACGCCCGGACAGTTTTCGCTAATGAATTGTTTGTTGTGTTTATGATTGTCAGGAGTTTTATAAAAAAAAATTGAACGGAAAATTCGAAATTTAAAAAAATACTTAACATCCATATAAAATTTTCTAATGATAACGCTTTTGACAATATAAACATTTTTTATGTGACCGTATGGCGTTTGACATAACATTGACAGAATGCGTGCTGCTCTTAGTGCACATCACGGTTAGTTCAGAGCTATCACGCATAATATTAAATGTTTAATTTAATATAGAGTTTTAGTTAAGACACCACAGCGTCTATCGGGTCAGGATAAATAGTTATTCTTAATTATTTCCTAGGTCTCGATTGTTGTAACAACATAATCATGGAATATACCATCTAATATACTTAGAAAGTAATCGTACCTATATCTGCAGGCTAAAATATAATAATGCGATCACCAATCCGTTAACAAAGCGCGAAACTAAGGCAACACCGCCTCGGAATTAGCGCATGTTCAACAGTGGACGTTGTACAGTCTGATGATAATAAAAGAATTGAATGAATCTATGGTTGATTTTTTCAAAGATTTTATAACTAAAGATATAGAGATAAAACGTACCTATATGTATATATTATAATAACATACCAAAGTAAATAATTTTCTACATAATATGATAAAAATTAATTATTTAATAAAAATCATATCTACATAATATATCATCCTTCAAACATCACATTTAATGAGCTCAAGTTACCCATAGAACAATGGAAAAATATGTTACTACGGTTACTTGAGTATAAAGAAATGTTTTATGATGTATTCTGTCGAGTTTGTTCTACAAATATAATATATTTACAAGTTTTATTTATTGTACATATCTAGTTTAATGTGTAATAACAACGGAGATTATAATATCTGTTTGTGTATAAATAATTGTCTAAATTAGTAGGTTCCTATTCAATGAAATTAACACCTATTAGTATAGGCTTTTATTTTTAAAAATGGAACAAATAAAAAAACTAAAAAAAATGTTTAAAATGGAATTCTAATATTATGTCAAATAGGATTTTATTGTTAAATCAGTTCGGTTTGAAAATTATGTTTATAAATATAGCTAAACAATATGTTATGAAATTATTTATTATTATTAATACTAATTAACAATATATTTGATATATGTTAAATTTATACTATATCATGTTTACTTATATTTAACATATATTATTGGGCATAATTATAGTAGGTTGTAGGTACAGAACATCACTTTTGACAAGAAGGATTAAGCATTGTCAGAGCACTTACTCAATGATATAATTTCTAAATAATAATATGTTTCTCTTTACCATATAAATATTGATAAGAATTATCATAGTTATTTGTGCCTATGTTTTTTAAAAGAATAAATTAGAAAAGACATTCATAATTTGTGATTTGGTAAATATTTACAGTTTATTATAATCATTTGTTATTGTATTATTAATTAATATTTATTTATTTAGGGCTACCAGTAACTGTGACGTTGTATCTTAAGTCTAAATATAGCACATACTCAGTATATTATTAATTAAAGCTTTTCATGGTGTCACAACTTGCACAGATTATTAACACTATAAACGATATTAGGCATTTCAGCATTTAGATGTTTACTTACTGGTACGTGTCAACAATTACCCAATGTTTATAAAAAAACTAGCTTCCCGCGCGCGGTTTCACCCGCGTAGCTCCCGTGCCCTTGGTAACTTCGTAATAAAATATAACCTATAACCTTCCTCGATAAATGGACTATCCAACACTGAATTTTTTTTTGAAATCTGGCCATTTGTTCCTTATATTAGCGCGTTCAAACAAACAAACAAACTCTGCAGCTTTATAATATTAGTGCAGATTTAAAATAGTTACCTAATTTGGTTTTAAATTGTGTATTTTGTATATACTTTAAAAATGAATGGCAGGTTTAATAAATATGATGAGCACCAAAAGAAGGAAATATACCTACTTATATCTAGAAAATAAAAATAACATAAAAAAAATGGTAAATCAAATTTATCGAAAACTATATTCCCGCGTGCGGCTTCACCCGCTTAACTCCCGTTCCCGTTGGAACATCATAATAAAATATAGCTTATATTACTCATAGATATCGTAACTTTCTTATGTTGAAAGGATTTTTTAAAGTTATCCAAAAAAAAAACAAACAGTCAAATATTTCCTCTTTATTATTTAGAGTAAAGACAATAATGTATGACTTTTTATATATAAAAAAATCAATACGGATAGTGTCACAGGGCAAACTAGTTAACAAACACAATAATGAGAACTCACACGAATGATCGTTGACATTCACGAAGACTCCACTCGACACACGATTGTCACATAAATAACAATAATAAAACATTATTATTAATAATTAAACACATAAATATAATTAATAGAGTATGCATGATGATGATAAATAGCTAATTGATAAATTAAATAGTGATTTTACAGATAATTATGCGTTACATGATTGGAATATTAATAACCAAAGAATATTTTTATATTGTTTGCTTCTATGTTTGAATAGGCGAGCAGTCCCAGTCTTAGTTACCTAGTCGGATATTTTATAGAGTAAGAATTATCTGTTAGTTATGGTTTTTTTATTATTTTTTATTAATTTATCTTCTTATATTGGAATTCTGACAAGTACAAATATATGTAAATACCTAAGGGCTGAATAAAATTCATTATTTCCCGTCTTAAAATATAGCCTACTAGCTATAATATAATTAAATATTGCCTATTCTACTCCTGATTAATGTAGGTTTAAAATGGTGAAAGAATTTTTAAAATCGGTCCGAGAAGTGGTTCTGGAGCCTGCAATGCGAACAAACAAACAAATCAAAACCTGTCCTCTTTGTAATATTTGTATTAGTGAATTTGAAAAATTATGTGGCATTCTATTATTACAAGAATTTTCGAAGTCGGTTCAGTAGATTAGGCCCTACAACCTGACAAATACATAAGCTTTACCACTTTAGGATAATATAAGATATAGATAATCCTACTAATAAAATATTATAAACGCGAAAGTTTGTAAGTATGGATGGATGTTTGTTACTCTTTCACGTTATATATATAAATTACTGAACGGATTTGGATGAAATTTTGCACCGGGATAGGTTATACGCTGGAATAACATATAGGCTATAAAATATCACGCGCTGACCCACTGGAGCACAGTGACGCAGGTAAAGCCGCGGGGCGCTAGTATACTATTTTTTGTCCACGAATTAGTCCGATTTTCATTTCACATTCGATTCCATAAAGACTTTCGTCCTCTATTTCATCCCATATAAATCGAAAAGTCTAAAAACGACAGAAAAAAGATTTATTTATCAAGTGCCAAAGTAGGTATATAACAGTTTTGTAATCTAAAACGATAAATTTTCATATTCTATTTCATCCCCTTGAAGTCTTTCTTCAAAGTTAGCCTATGTTCGTTCCTTAGGCGCTATTCCACATTTCATAAAAATCAGTTTAGTTATTTTATATTAACATTGATTATTTATTATTATAGCATTAATTTTACATAACATATGTTATATTGTTAATAATATTTAATGGTAATTAAAATATATACGCTGAACTAAAAAAAAAACTGTATTATTTGGAACAAGCTGTGTCCCGCAGTTTTACCCACGTTAATCTCCGTCAGTGGGTCGGAGCGTGATGTTTTGTAGCCTATATATTAATCCAGCGTATAACCTATCCCGGTGCAAAATTTCAGTCAATTCCGTTAAGTAGTTTTGGTGTGAAAGAGTAATAAACATCCATCCATACTTACAAACTTTCGTGTGTATAATATTAGTGGGATATAATTGTCCGACCTTATTCAGGTGGAGTAGCTAAAGCCTCCTGACTAAGACGGGCGCGGACACAACCTGAAATTTAAAAGAGGTCTCTAAATTAGACTTTATTGTACACAATTTTATTGCACTCATTACAACAATTGGAAATCTTCTATTTTTATTAACTTATCGGTTGATAATATTCTCAATTATCTTTGGATGAATAATTCCCGTCAGCCTCTCTTCTAATATGTTTGCCCTCAACAAAGTTCTGACTTGTACGATTTTGTACCTGTGAACCCTTCCCCCACTTCGGAGTGCGTATGTAACTACCGAAAAAAAAACACTGTCAAACATTTGTAAATGATCTATGGATTTCAAAAGAGAACACCACCACATTTTTTTTTAATTTAGAAACACAAGTTAAAAAAAATACAATAGTATTATACATAATATCATCTTCCCGCCAAACTGTTACGTTTAATGGCGGGATACGCGCTCATTACCCTGTAGATAAACTTACTACTAATTTAAATATTATAATATAAGGTTTATATTTATATGAAGGTATGTTTTTGTATATGTTTTGTTACATTATATTTTTGTTATTCAACTTATTACTTTAATATTATATTATGAGCTAGCACCGGGGAGATATAATGGGATTATTGCTAGTAAGTATAAAAGTTATAAATTATAATTGTAACAATTTTATATTTAAATTTAAGTACCTATATTGTTTATTCGATTACCATAGATACACACAATTTCCCTTCAAACTTAATTAAAACGAATCTATGACATAAAACACTCAGATATGGTTATATTAAACAATTTGAACCCAACGTTCCAAAGACAAGATAAATTTATCGATGCCATCTGACACGACATCTGCTAGATATACCATAACTTTGTGACTTGTTTATGGCTTTCATATATTATTATATTTATGGTATTTTTAGGGATACAATTATGATGACTATAATTTTTGTTATTTATTACTACTCGCCCCGCGGTTTTATCCATTTTTGATTGCTGCTGTACTCAAAAGGGTCGTAGCGTCATGTTTTATAATGTTTAGACGGAATACACGAGCAAACAAACAGACAGGCAATATAAAAAGTATATGAATAATAATCAAAGCCTATATTAAACCTTTTAAAATTAGCTATCTACCAGTGAAAGTCCTGTTAAAATCAGTCCAGTCATTGCTGACATAAGCGGTAACAAACAAATACACACACAGACAGACAGAATTTTAATAGTGTTTTGTTATTAGTACTCTTGTTTACTACAATATGCATTGGTTAATAACCTATTTTTTCAATACAAAGATACACTTCCATTTTAATTATTAGTAGCCAAGAGATTTCATCGAAGCCCGCCACTAGTTTTGCGTGAATGCGTGAAAACTATTCCGTCCCGCTTACTCCCATAACTAGTCTAGATTAATCAATTATACAGAAGAGGTAGTATTGTGCAAATGTCATTACGTTTACTTAACTTTTTATGGAATCCTGATGATTAAATTTGAACACAACTTTAACATAAGCTCCATTAATTTAATGGCAGTTAGCATGCGAGTTGTCTTGAATAATTCATTTTTTTTGTTTAACGACGAGACATCTGCTTGAGGTATTATTTAATAAGCTGTTATTTACGTTACCTTTAGTGTATAGAATAGTGTCATCACTTAAAATTTAACTTTTTGTATGTAGGCAGTTGAATTCAGAAATTTATTACTTTTAAGTAGGTTGGTTGAAGACCTCCGTAGCGTAGCGGTATTTGGCTCGTTTTAAGGTTTGGAGGGACACCGGACAGGAAATCTTTGTGTAAATTCTAAGATTTCTTTCAGAGTCTGGTTGGTTGAGGGACTACTCTCCGTGTCTCGGAAAGCACGTTAAGCCGTTGGTCCCGATTGTTATAACATCATCTATAATAATCGTATATCTAGGAATGGGCAGCAGCGTTTCCTTGTGTAGTACACCATAATACTGCGGTCACCAACCCGCCTGCCATGCGTAGTTACTATGGCAAATACCTCCCTCTGGAGGAGGCCCATGTTCAGCAGTGGACGTTTTACGGGCTGATGATGATGATGATGATGAAGTAGGTTGGAAGTCTCTAGGCTTACATGTCTAGAATCGTTTAATAATATGTTTTAACACACGTTTAAAAACTTATAGAAGTAGTAGAAGTATTAATGAAGAATGAAGAGAATGTGGTTTTTATTTACTTTAAGCTTCACTTTTACCCGCGTAGCTCCCGGTCCGGTGGGAACTTTATCAAAGTCAAAGTCAAAGTCAAAAATTCTTTATTCAAATAGACACATTTAAAATATTTTAAATCATGTTCTTATGATGCGTCCCATTCTTTTACTACCACCAGTTCTGGACGTGGCCACTCTGAGAAGAACTGGCAAGAAACTCAGAGGAATCCTTTTTTTTAAATAAATTATATTTTACAATGATTAATAAAGCAGTATTGTTTCAGAGCAACTCACTCCCAAGCAGTTTTGTCATTAACATAATCAGAAATTTTATAATAAGCCTTTTTACATAATTTATCTTTGACATATCGTTTAAACTTGTTTGTTGAAAGATCTCTAACATTATTAGGAAGTTTGTTGTAGAAGCGTATACATTGCCCCATAAAAGAATTGCTAATTTTGTGGAGACGTGTAGCATGTAAAACGAGATTATGCTTAGATCTAGTATTAACATTATGAGTGTCGCTTTTTTTCTTAAAACTATCTATATTCTTATGAACATATAAAAGGTTTTCATAGACATATTGTGATGCGACTGTAAGAATATTAGTCTCTTTGAATTTCTCCCGTAGGGAAACCCGCGGACCAAGTTTATATATAGACCTTACAGCTCGTTTCTGTAGTACAAAAATGGTGTCAATGTCCGCACAGTTTCCCCACAGAAGAATTCCATAAGACATTACGCTATGAAAATAACTAAAGTAAACCATTCTAGCAGTATCCAAATCAGTGAGTCGTCTCATAGTTTTAACAGCATAGGCCGCAGAGCTAAGTTTTCCTGATAGTTTCTCAATATGTGGGCCCCATTGCAATTTGGAGTCAATAGTTATTCCCAAAAAGACAGTTGACTCTACTGGCTCCAACCGAATACCATTTATTTGCACATTCGTATCAATTTGTTTCACATTAGGTGTAGAAAATTTAATAACTTTGGTTTTGTTTTCATTTAAAAGTAGATTATTAACATTAAACCAATGGACTACCTTCGAGATTGCATTGTTTACTTCGTCATAGCTGCGTAGCTGTCTACTTATTTTAAATGTCAAGGATGTATCGTCAGCAAACAATACTATCTCATGATTATTTCCTACATAGTAAGGTAAGTCGTTTATATACACCAAAAACAAAAACGGTCCCAGGATTGAGCCTTGCGGGACGCCCATGGATACAACAGAGCCTGGTGATATTTTGCCGTTTATATCAACCTTCTGAATTCTATTGCCCATGTAAGAAATCAGAAGATTGAGAGCCTGGTTCCTAATGCCATACCGGTGTAATTTCCTGACAAGAGTGTCATGGTGAACGCAATCAAATGCCTTTGACAGATCACAGAAAATACCTAAGGATTCCTGCGAATCTTCCCAGGCCGCGAATATCGTTTTTAACAATTCAGTTCCCGCATCTATGGTTGAGCAACCCCTCGTAAACCCAAACTGTTTTTTATGTAATAAGTTAAATTTATTAAAATGTCTGAGCAACTGGCTAAGAATTAATTTTTCAAAAATTTTGCTCAGAGTGGGCAATATAGAAACAGGTCGGAAATTCGAGGGATCAGTGCTATCACCGGATTTAAATAATGGTATAACCTTACTATGCTTCATCAAGTCAGGAAATACACCACAATCAACACAACTATTAAATATGTATGCTAGGTAAGGCGCTATTATTTCAATAATATTAGATACAAATTTAACAGAATGACCCCATAGGTCTTTAGTTTTTTATCATGGGACTACTTATGTTATACCTGGATGAAGTAGCTTTCTAATGATGAAAGAATTTGTGAAATCGTCCCAGTCGTTTCGGAGCCTGTTCAGTGCAAACAATCAAATCTTCATAATATTAGCATAAAAAATAATTATTATATTTTAGCTGGTAAAAGAAAGCATTTCAATATTTTTGTCATGATCAGAACTGAAAGAATATATTTTTTTTAATGGAATTTTCGGTTTTTGATCTTACACTATTCAATTGTCAAACAAACTATCTCACTGACTTTTGATAGTTGATGTATGCTTGTATTGCTTATGTTCTTTGCTTGTTAGATAAAGGCCTGACACTGGGAAGCACATTGTACCCCGTTTAAAAACTGAGGCGAGCTAGAAAACCAGCGCTGCCGCAATGATCTTTTAGATTTTTGATGTAGCTTAATGCTGACGGCAGTGCCCATCTATGGTGCACATAATTGTAATAGAAATTATCAATTTTTATGTTTTATTTCCTTGTATATAAGATAATATATACCTAAAAATCTATTTTAAATGTGTGTTCGCTTCAGTGTTGTGGTAAAAAAGTGGTTGGGATAAAAAAAAATGTTTAAAGTGTAAGTTTCTAAACAATTAATACTAAAATATTGCTACATATATTATTTTCTTTAACATTTTTTTTTATTGTTGGATTTCAATTATTTTAAGTGATTCTATTAAAATGAAGTAAACAATACAGACCAAAGTCTGTAATTATTTGTACCTAGTTGTTTTTTTTGTAAGTACAATAATTTCCAATTTTGTATCACTTGAACTTAAATTTTGACTAGTCAAATATTTTAGGATACTGAAATGGCATTGGTACATTTTTTGAAACCCAATGTGAGTAATTATCCCATATCTCTTTTTATTTTTCTGTATGAAAATAAAAAAACATAAAGCAAGTCCACAAGGTTCAGACATGAAGTCATTTACCACAGTGTAAAAAAAATGACAGTACCATTGAGTCGGCTTCTATAAATATCTGTTGCTGTCACTGCATAGCCCATGGCTACTCCAGCACACAACCAGATATTGTCATAATATTGATCTCACTTTTATATTCATTCTTTCTCTTTCGTACAATGACCGAAAGAAAATCGGAGCCTATTTGTTGAAATATGGAGGTGCATTCTCTACTTTTATAGTAAATTAAAAATGAGTGATTTTGATGTTAGGTATTACAGTATATATACCATAGAAAATAGTTAAATTAGATTATTAATAATATTACTGTGAAAAAGAAAATGGTTCATAAATATATATTATACTAGCTTCTCATGTGCGGTTTCACCCGGCTACATCCCGTTCCCGTGGGAACTTCATAATAAAATATAGCCTTGATAAATGATAGTCCATTTATCGAGCAACACTGTAAGAATTTTTCAAAGCGGACCAGTAGTTCCTAAGATTAGCGCGTTAAAGCAAACAAGCAAACATATAAAAGCTTTATTTATTAGTATATATTCAAGCATTTAAGACTAAAATTCATTATGGCGTAACAATAAGGTAAATAAACAATACATTTAATATACATACATTTAGCGTAGGTAAAGGTACTGAAAGAGATTTTTCCTTATGTTTGTTTGATTTTGATGCTTGGGGTCTAAGGTTTTAAAGTGAAGACTAATGAATTATTAAACCTATGCCAAAGGACTGGAATGCGCTGACCATTTGCCAACATGAAACTACACGTACTTTACTGTGCGTGACATAGAGCAGCTACATTCAGTAGGTCTATCGACACAATCTGTCAGTTGATAGAATTATTTGAAAGTTAAGATAACCGTTAAGCACAGCAAAATTAACCATTTTTATGTTAATGATTTTAATATGTCATAAAAGTTTTTGGTGACAGCTCTCGAATAGTTGATTTGCAGAAGTTATAAGATGGCAGCCTATCATTAATTATAAAATCATTCTTTCTAATCGTTTTTGTATAATTAATAAGAACCACATTCTTCGTCCTAATTAATTTAATAATTAAAAGGCGTTTCTATAATTTAATCATATTTACATATGAGCTAAACATGATTGGCCACCAACCTGAATGTCTGCTCAAATAATATAAAATTTAAATTTGTCTAGGTGTTGCCACTATATTCAAACATCCGTCCATAGATACAGATGCGTGACTGATTTAATGACAGACTGGCAATTAGCAGCCAAGATGGCCGCTGCGCCCGCGCAATGTCAATATCGCCATATATCATCCGCCATATTTATTTCGAATTGTTAAGTAATATTTATTTTTGTTCTTATATTTGGTTCACTAGCTCGTGTAGACTGGTTCCATTATAAATGTATGATGAAATAATAAAAAAAGCTTGTCTTTTTTACTTGATTTCTGTCATTGAAATTTATGATGATCTGTATATTTTCTATGGATACGGGTCTGAAGCTATATTAATAAATTAAAGATATACACACGGCTTCACAGTCCAATGTATTATTAACAAACGGATATTATGATTCCCAATATGATTATTAACTATTGAAATGAGCTTTCTAGTTTAGCCATAATTTATATTACGTTATTTATATTATTTTTATGATGTTGATTCACTAAATATGATTGAAATTATAAATTTATTAATAATAAGTTTTCACTAATTCTTTGTAATTGTTTAAACGATATTTTAATAAATAATTTTCGCGAACGTTTTTATATATGATCTACATTAATGTATTCATTTTATATTCGGTTATAATAATTAAGAAAGACAAATTAATAAATAACAATTTTATGCCACATATTTAAACTAATTTACTATATTTTTAAATGGATTAATTTTAGTAATTAGTATTGAAAGTAATAACTATTATTACTTTCAATAAAATACTGGTATTGATTAGTGAAATTAGTTTTACAATGTATAAGATATAAAACTATTACATTTGTTTGTTCTGCAAACATTTCAAAGTCTCTTATTAAATTATAACCCAAGAATGGTCATTCGTTCAATCAATCAATCAAGTATGCACATGACGTCACACACAAGCACTAATTTAACTCAATTGATATTTAAAACTGGACTTACTCAGGTCGTATCCTGCCTGTATCTTTTTGTGTTTGACCAAAAACGTCCATCAGACGTCCATTAACATAAATACGACATTAAACTGGAGTTAATTGACACATTTCACGATTTATAAGATAAGTTACCTAGATGTGAAATCACTAGGAATTTTAGTGGAAGCCATAAATATTACTCGTTTTTTTTTCTAATGGCCTCCTGTCAAATTGGGTGTAGGCAAGGACGGTTCAGTAGTGTGCATTCTAGATACTTGTATTGGGTTCGTGACTGGATCGAGGTAAAATAAAAAGAATTATGTTAAAATGGTGGATCTTTAACGTTATTATTAAAATTTTAGAGCTTTCATTGTGTTTTTTTTTATTAAGTATCTGATGGAGACATTTTGTTTGTTTCTTTTCATTCGTTGTCAACTGTAAATTATCAGTTCCATATAAAACACTAATTAGCTCACTAAAGTATTGCTTATTATTGATCTTCAATTTATAAATTTAGAAATACTTACTATAGCATAATCTGATTTTAGCGGGTATAAGCTAGTCTCTGTTAATGACCATTTATGTACCTATTAGTGAATTTATTGACACTCCAAGTGATATGAATAATACAATTTCACGTATCGACTACACAATGACGAGTCCATTACAATCAGAATCAGCCACTGAACATCCTAAGGCAATCCAGATTACTATCAACATCAGTATAATAACATATTATAGAAGCAGTAATCAGTGGCACAAAGACATAGTTACCGACCACAGTCTCTGAGCATTGCTCAGTCGGTGCACGCCTCAATGATCTGTCATTCGGCCAATATTGGGATGTCCGATGCGTAATTGTATCGACAAAGCTACCATACATAATGCCATAAGCTGATGCCAATAACGTAACATTTACTATTAACCCTTTTAAAAGACTAATTAATAGTTTCAATGTACAATAGTGTGAATTCCGAAGTCTTGTTTAGTAATTTGTATGCGAGGTGTCGACTTAACATTTGTTAACTATATCAATTGTAATATCTGAAAGAGGAAAGTAATGGTGTTGTTATCGACTTTATTTTTAATTTGTTACTTAAAATAATTGTATTAGTAGCTATTAATATGTCTTTGATAATAATTTCATCACTGCAGTATATTTTAGCAACTCTAATAAATTTCAAGATATAAAAGAAGCGTATTGCGGCCGGATACATGGATTATAATCACGCACGATCATAGACAAAGACATTTCGTTAGTTCAGGTGTAAGATTTTACTAGCGATCGTGTAAACAAATTGTTCAGATATTTGTAAAAACGTATTAATCTTTCACACATCAAGGATGAATCGATGCAGCCGTTTGATCGAGCACCAATCATCAGATCATCAGGACCATCTGAAACATAACATAAGGAATTAAAAATTCTGAACAATAAAAATCAAGAACTTACAGTTGAAAAAAATGGAAGTGCAACCACGTGATTGTTGGCGCAAGAAAAAACAAGGCACCCAATTTGAATCCGTGGTCATCAAGCCAATCTTACATACAAAACTACACCTTAATATCACATATTAAGAAGCTAAAGATACCCAAACGAATGTTACAGATATTTTTGTGAAGCGACTTTGATCTCGGCTCGTAAATTCGTTCAATAATGTTTGTTGAATCGAATCATCTGTTTAAGAATGGCAAGTAAATGTTTGTTTTCTATCATCCGTCGGCCAAATGTTGTTCGATTTCGCTAGTTAGCGTTGTTTTGACAGTCTCAATCGTTGCAACGCGGCAATATTACTGTCTTCACTTCATTCAAGTCCGCGTGTGGGCTTCGTGTATGTGTACGCAAAGAATTATGTGTGAGAATATGATTTAAATTAGTACTATCACGTTTGATTTTCGTCAATTTTCGAATAATGTTTGTTATGTTATATACATTTTTGATACGTTATTGAAATATTGATTGTTATGAATGGAATTAATAAAAGAATAAATGAATTTGCTTTAGTTGTTGTGAGATGAACGAAAATTAAAGTAGGTTATTGCATTTGTCGGTATGAAGATTTTGATACTGGTATAAATTGATTAATTTCTTTACTGAATGCAAGATTTTACGAGCGACTTTTTACGCGTGGAATAGTTATGCGGCAGCTTTCTCTATAAAAGTTAGCCCATATCCTTCCCAAAGTCTAGTCGATCTATCTCTGTACCAAATTTCATCAAATTCAGTTCAGTGGTTTTAATTAAACTTTAAAATACTGTTCGTATTTTATTCTATCTTTACATAGGTCTCTAAAGAATTTCTAACTTCAGCTTCACTTCCTTGTTACACTTACTGCGGCGAACTATCAAAACATCATAATTCATGTGTTTTATAACAAACTGCTACATAGTTACCAACATAATTAAGTACTACGCAACCCGATAGCGTCAATCCAAACAATTTTAATTTTTCCCCTCTGTGAAAACTGGCAAGGCGTAGGTACTCACGGGACTAAATCAATATGATATGACAGTTACGGTCAATTTATGGCTCTCAGTTAATTACAAACGGGCGGGCGAAGGGAGAAAGGGAGGAGGGTGGCGTCTAATGACTTGTAAAGATGCTGTTGCGCGCCATTATTGAGTATGTGTGTGATTGTTTGTGAGACTCGCCGTCAGGATGCTGGCGGCAGATTCATCTGGGCTCAGTCTAACAAACTGGAATTCGGTTTTTAAAGAAATAGGAAGTTGAATTGCTTCAATCAGTGATGTTGCTTACATATACAATAAACTACAATAGAGTTGTAGCAAAGTAAATGATATTATACGAAATTTAGCAGAGAGATCGTATTGTTATTGCACATGATTGCAATAACGATGTATTGTATTGATTAAAGAATAAATGTATACTTGTGATACTTTATGAAAATATAATATATTTAGTCGAAAACTCAATGCTTCTTGAAGAATATTGGGTAATATTCTTAAAAGGAGAATTGAATGAATTTTGAAATTTACATGAAAACAAAAGTCTACAGGATCTTAAGTTTGAGATACATAATCTTAACAAGCTTAATTAGTTTATTATAAAGTTGTCTAGATAGTCAGATTATATTAAAAATATTTGTTGGAATACCTTAGATCTATGCTCTGCAGCTATAACAATTTAATTTTATACTTCAGTAATTGACATTTATCAAAAGTCAGATCTTGACTTTTCGATTAAACTTCGAATAGAGGTTAGATTCAACAACAATAATGATTGATGACACAATCGATAAAACATATAATTTTCGTATATTTGTCAATACCTAAATTAATTGGAAATGTCAAAGTTACTTTAAAGTTTGAATTACCGCAAATTACTTATCAGAGGAATGTGAAATAAATGTTAAAACATAATAAAATATAACTGTATCGGTGTGCGGTATTGAGCGAAATATTCTTTGATACTAAAAGGAATGTGTCATATGTTCTGTCGTTAACAGCGAACCCATGGAATAATGTGCAGATAAAATAAAACTAGTTTTTGAACGGCTGTTAAAATTCCATAAATTCTTTTTTTATTCGATATTTTATTTGCTTCTACTTCTTCAATACAGTAGGAAAGTTGTCGTATGCTAGTAGCTAAGCTACCACAATATTATTTAAATATGTATTAAAACATTTTGAAGAACATTATTTGGTATACGCCTATTTTGTATATTTTCAATAAATGAATGAAGTAAACAGGTATATAGAAAATCTGTCTTCACTAAGATTATTAACTGGAAAGACTTATTATTATAAATTTTTGATTGTTTATGATTTTTTTTTTAATCTCGCATAATTAGATTATTTTTCGTCGAGATTTTAAGGAATACAAATACGTGGATCCGTGTGTGAATCTGACCACGTACGTTTTACCTGGACTGCTAGTTATGGGTCCTCATAATATTTCTAGTGATGAACAAGATGACTGTATCCAAAACACTCACTCAATGTTAAACAATCTTAATAAACATTATTAAATCTAAACTCTCACCAATTTAACTAGCCAAATATAATAACACAAAAAATATTTCAATTTGTAGGTAGTTCGCGAGCCTATTTACTGGGCTATTACATCGGCTCTGCGGCTGTCACGTGCCAATCAATCAGTCTATCAATCAGCCAGAATGAATGCAGCCGAGTGTAAGCATTTATATTTGTATTAAATAATATTGATGCAGGCTTTAGTCGACCGTTGATTGGAATTGGATTAGTTGTTTGGTAAAGGCAACTAAATAATGCTTTGTTTAGGTTATAGTGGGCTTAGCCTTGATATTAATAATACAACGGCCTGGCCTCACACTCGTGCTCCCGACCCTTAGTTTGTAACGAACCATTCGATGCCCTCGTAGATCTGAAATCTGAGACGCCCGCAAACTTTAAAGTAGAGCGACAGTTGCACAAAACCCCCTAAAATACTAAAAGTCATAATCCCTGAATCTCATCGCCAGCGACCGCCCTGAGCCGAGGTCCAAGCCCCACAGGTGGCGACCTCTTGCGCAGGTGGCTTAGTTTGTAGTTTTTAAACCATTTATTAGGGCTGGAGCTCTGCTCGCCTGAAGTAGCAAAAGCCTCGTGGCTAATTACGCAACTCCATCCGCAAAAAATAAATAAAAAAAGGCTTGGCCTAACACGGATCGTAAGGGATAAAAATGACAAAAAACTTTGACAAAATCCGTTTATTAGTTAATTCAGACAGACGCAGCAATGGACTTAGTTTATTATATCATTTATAATTGTTATTCTAAGTCTAGGCATTTCATTAGGATGTGTCACTTTGATAATTATTAATGCTCTGGAAATGAACATCGTAGAAATGTCAAGTAATTGTTTTTATAATTTTATCTTTATCTATCAATCAGCCAGAAAAGCTTGTGTAATGTAACCTAGTTTTAAACATTTATAATGGTTAAAAGAAATATATTATTATGTAGATACTATTTTCATCATCATCATCAACAGCCCGTTTACGTCCACAGCTGAACATGGGCCTCCTCTTAACAGACCTTGGCAAGCCAGGATCGTTGAGAGATATTGCTATAATCACCACGCTTGGCAGACGGATTAGTGATCGCAGTAAGATGTAATCCTTGAGCTAATAGATGCTGCTGCCCATCCATCAGCCATATGTCCCTTAGTCGCCTTTTACGACACCCATGGGTCTATTCTAAGCCAGAAACCACACGACACACGGCTATTGTCATAGACATAAGTATTAGATTATTAGGTAAAATTGCGGGGATAGAGAATGTGATTCCTTCGTTTCTTCTAGGAAAAGGTACTGTATAATGCAGGTTTGCTTGCTTGTCGCCATATCCATACATCGAATATTTGTAACTAACAAACCGAAAACATTAAGTATGCCTGAATTAACTGGGATCTCAGGACCTAGTGTTACTCGTGTGCCATTCTATGTAGGTAGTATGATCATCAAAGTATTAGATTCCATCCATCCATCAACCTATATCAGACCCATCTGGACATATGCCTCTTCTTATTTGCGCTATATATGACTCACTATCTGCGCCCCGCGGTTTTACCCACGTAACTCTGCTCCAGTGGGTGGTAGCGTGATTTTTAGTAGCCTACATGTTGATCGAGCTTATTAACTATCCCCGTGCAAGTTTAAGCCAAATCCGATCAGTAGTTTTTGCGTGGAAGAGTATCAAACATCCATCGATCCATACTTACAAACTTTCGCGTCTATAATATTAGTAAGATCTAGTCTCCTCAAAGGGTAGCCTGAGGGTAGACTCGGTTACCAATCAACCTTTTCAATTTATTGCCCCTTCCTTACCGGGGGCGTCCTATCTTACGTTTTCCCAGACGCGGTCTCCTCTTTAGGACGCGTCTGCTCCAACTGCTGTCAGTCTTTCTGCAGATATTTTGAGTACTGCACCAAGTCAAGCTTTACTATTTAAGAATTAGAGCACTGTATTTATTACAAGGTTCTTGTTTATACTTACAATATAAACTCAGATCATCCTTCGATTGTAATTTCCAATGATTTTTCCAATACATCTTCAAGCTATTGAAATTTCAACCTTAAGTCGTCACCATAAGATCATAACTCGAGTGTATTCAACAATCAATTGTTTATTAACAAAATATGCATCGTAATTATATCCAATCAGCCTGTCTGTCAGTCTGTCAGTCAAACGTCAAGGTGGCATGAGATCTGGATCAGCAATGAGATTGGTAGCGATGCCAATAAAATGATTTCGAGCAAAAGTTATTATTTTTTTAATTGTTTTAGTTTGAATGTGTTGTTCGTGTCGATGTTATGTTGTATCGTGTTATTGTCTGTAAACTATCAATAAAGTTAAGTTTGAGACTTCAATAAATAGACTAACTAATAAACATGTTATTTTCTTATAATATTGTAATTTAATAATGGATTTTATGATTATCTATATACATAAAAATCAATTGCTGTTCGTTAGTCTCGCTAAAGCTCGCGAATGGCTGGACCGATTTGGCAGTAATCATCGCTTTAACATAGGGAAGGTTTAAACGCAGAGAAAAAAAGGGTAGGTAGGGGTTAAGTAGGTGTAAGGGTAGGTGTAGGTTAGGGTAGGGTAGGGGTAGGATAAGGGTAGGGTAGGGGTAGGGTAGGGTTAGGGTAGGAGTAGGGTAGGGTAGGGTAGGGGAAGGGTAGGGTAGGGGTAGGGTATAAAAGTCCACCCGTGCGAAGGCGGGGCAGGCCGCTAGTTCCATATAAATGTAACCATTTTTATAGGATAAATGATTCAGAACATTTGAACTTTGAAATTTGGATTTATGGACTATGAAAGGGATCGATAAACATAATCATATACTACTTTACCTTTAACAAGAAACTGTATAATGGGCCGTGATGACATTTATTGAATAAGTATGTCGATACGTTTTTTTTTAATTACGTTAAAATACATCATAATATAAATAAATTACCATTTTAATCTAATACTTCTTTAAAATTAGAAATATGCCTATTATTGTTTAGTTCTATTGTTATACTACTAAATACAGTGTAAGTTAGAATTATTACCTAATTACAATGTTATTACACGAAACGTACATGTTTTGACTTTTTAATTTTTCCACAGTGTAGTAAATAGTAGTAGAACAATGTTTAGATTATTGTCAGTCAGACAATCTCATGAATAATTCCGTTTAGGGTTGCCGGCGCGGGACCGACACGATTTTCAGTTTTAGAATTTATTACCGATTTACGTTGCGTGTTTAGGTTACTTAATTGTTTATGTGAAGTAAACACATGTTTTATGTCTCAGTCGAGATACCGAGGAAGTGAATAAAGTGTACAACCTCCGTAGCGTTGCGGTATTTGGCTCGCTTTAAGTTTCGGAGGTCGTGGATTCGATCCCCACACCGGACAAGAAATCTTTGTGTAAATTCTAAGATTTCTTTCCGGGTCTGGTTGGTTGAGGGACTACCCTCCGTGTCTTGATTGTTATAACATCATCTATAATAATCGTATATCAAGGAACGGGCAGCAGCGTTTCCTTGTGTGGTACAACATAATACTGCAGTCGCCAATCCGCCTGCCAAGCGTAGTGACTATGGCAAATACCCTCCCCCGGGAGGAGGCCCATGTTCAGTAGTGGACGTTATACGGGCTGATGATGATGATGAATAAAGTGTCCATTAAAAGCTTCACTTACGTACGAAAAAAAGAACAAAAATAACTACATACTTGCTAATTAATGGCAGTAACCTTATTAAGTTAATTTGTTAATTTAAGTAGAATATTTTGATATGACAACATGCACTTTCCAACAACTTGTCCAACAAAACATAATTCATCATTATTTATTAGTAGATAGCTCAAACAGGGTCAGATTTTTATAGGAATTATCTACAATTTAATGACTTTAAACAACGTTGACGTTTTAAACAAGACTTATTATTCAGATCAATACTAATATATAAAGCTGAAGAGTTTCACGATATCACCCGTCCCCGTAGGTACTATATTTTTTTTGGGACTAATCCCTCCCACACTCTCGCCACTCTAACTCCTGTAAGCCAGGATCAACAGGGGCACACACGAAAGAGGCTCTAAGCTGTTAGGCTTAGGCTGGTCCCGGGACACCTCAATATCTTGCTTCCCGCTTCGAATTTAATCAGAAAGTTTATAGGAGGAGTTGGAAAGTAAATTTCCACTTCCCTCCAGCGCAAAGTGGGAGACATATTTAACCTTCTGATGCCCTCGTAGACCCGAAGTCCGAGAGGCCCGCGAACTATAAAGTAGAAAGACAGTTGCACAAAACTCCCCTAAAGAAACTAAAAGCCATAATCCCTCAATCTCCCGGTCAGCGACCGCTCTGAGCCGAGGTCCAAGTCCCACAGGGGACGCCCTCTTGCGCAGGTTGCTTAGTTTGTAGTGTTTAAACCATTTATCTAGGCTGGAGTTCTGCTCGCCTTTATGCCCGGTGAAGTAGCAAAAGCCTCAGGGCTAACTAAATATGTCTGTCCGAAAAAAAAAACAAAAAAAAAAAGCGGTAGACATAAATGAACGAATGAGATGAGATATTTAACCTCAGGAAGAGACACTTACAATTGGATAAGCCAATTTCAAAGCACCACGGACATTGTGTTTTTTTTATAAAGTTTCTTATTTTTATGTGAGCTGAAGGAACTATATAATTAAATATAGCCTATGTCATCCGGGGATAGTGTAGCTTTCCAACGGCAAAATATTTTTTCAAATCGATCAAGGAGTTTCGTAACCTGTTCAATACATAGAAACAAAACCTTCCGCTTCATAATGTTGGTATACACAACTCCATCCACTTTCCAATCGTAAACTAACTACCAACCTAACCGATTGGTTTCAATGTTTATCAACAGTGTAATTGCATTGTTAACCTTTGTCGATATGCAAATAATGACCCCCATTGAATATTAATGTACTATTTCTGAAGTTGAAGCCTTCGTGACGAGAATTCAATAAAAACTTGGCAATTTATGAAGGAACATTGTTTTTACACCTGGTTACACTATCTTCTATCTTTTAAATATATTAGTTAATGATAAAGGAATGTCAACTTTGAATCGATGAGGCTAAGGTCCGTTTTAGATTGTAGGTATTCTTAATAGGCCTATTCAAATATCCTGTAAGTGGTTCCTAATGAATTTTTATACAAAAAAAGTTATAACAATTTATGTACATAATTGAAATTATTTTATTCTTAACACAAAGTGATAATTAAAGGTTAAAAAGGATATCTGAGGTATTTTTATAGTGTCACAGTTTAAATTAAATTAATTCTTTATTTGAGACTAGTTGCGCCCCGCGATTTTACCCGAGTCACTATGCTCCGGTGGGTCGGAGCGTGATATATTGTAGCCTATATGTTAATCCAGCTTATAAACTATCCACGTGAAAACTTTTAGCCAAATCCATTCAGTAGTTTTTGCGTGAAAGAGTAACAAACATACATACATCCACACATACAAACTTTCGCATTTATAATATTAGTAGCTTAGGAAAATAATATTGAAAAAAACAAACAAACCTGTAGGTATAATTGAAAATGTAGTTTAACCTGTTACATTCAGTCAAATAGATCTTTTTGTCAATATATTTGTCACAATATTCAGTCGTGTTAATAGAGAGTGCACCAGTGTTTTTGCACTGTAATATGTCCTGCACAGATGACCAGTGGCGTAACTAGGTGGGCAAGGGCCGGTGCATAGCTTCTAGCGAGTTGGCTGACTCGCTCTTTTCAAAGCTTAGGTTAGAGGGCCCCTCTGAGGTCCGGGGTCCTGGTGCACTGCACCACCTGGCCCTACGATAGCTAAGCCACTGCAGATGACTCTTTAGACAGTTACGGCCATTACAGAAAACGGTTGGAAGGACTATTGTTACTTATGATAAACTAACTTCCCGCGCACGGTTTCACCCGCGTAACTTCCGTTCCCGTAGCAACTCCATAATTTAATATAGCTTATAGCCTTCCTCTATAATCGGGCTATCTAACATTAAAAGATTTTTCCAAATCGGAACAGTAGTTCCTGAGATAAACGCGTTCATACAAAGTCTTCAGCTTTAGGTATATATAGTTTAGATTGATATATTCCGCAAGCCATTGTAAGCGCTTGTATTGTTAACTTCTAAATATTCAATCACTGTATACTAAAACATTTCTAAACAAATGTATTTGACACGTCATATCAGTTGGGAAAATTGAATATTTTTCAGTAAACCCGACAGCGCTGATAGTTATGACGGGCGCCGGACGTACAATCGACTGACAGTCATGTTTCAATAACATCGCTAGTAGTGTTAGCATCCACGCAATTTCGACGCACAGTATACCTATAAAAGATATTCCGTTTTTTTTTTCTTTATGTATACCACAACCTCCGTAGCTTAGCGGTATTTGGCTCGCTTTAATCTCGGAGGAGGAGGTGGATTCGATCACGACGCCGGACAGAAAATCTTTGCGTAAATTCTAAGATTTTTATCCGGGTCTGGTTGGTTGAAGGAATACCCTCTGTGCTTAGGAAGCACGTTAAGCCGTTGGTCCCGATTGTTATAACCTCATCTATAATAATCGTATATCAAGGAACGGGCAGCAGCGTTTCCTTGTGTGGTACAACATAATACTGCGGTCACCAATCCGCCTGCTAAACGTGGTGACTATGGCAAATACCCTTCCCCGGGAGATGATGGCCCTTGTTTAGCAGTGGACGTTAAACGGGCTGATGATGATGATGTATAGGTTACAGTGCATAAACAGCAAGGTATACGTAGTGATTTTTTGATCGTTACTAATAACTGGCAGTGCGATTTTCCATCAGTACAACTAGCGAAAAATTACATTAAAATTTTAAAATAGACATAATATGTCTTTTACAAAAGAAAAAAATCTTCATGGAGTGAATAATGATAAATTTACACGTGACAAAATGCGGTAATACAAAATAATCTAAGTGCGAAGAAATTTTATTTTTTTCAAAAGTAAATCGATTGATTTGACTTCCAAAAATAAATAGTATCTCTGAGTATTAGCAATTACTAAATAATCACTATTTATAGATCGGCATCAATACCATATTAAATAAAATTATTAAGACAAATTAACATGCCGCAGACACATGTTAAACTATTGCGGCATTTCCTCTACAGCATAGCTTCCCAATGACAGGTAATCTAATAGGTACATCTTTAGCCTTAAAACCTGTAAAAACGGGTTATCGCGAATTCGCGTCGCGTCGCGTCTATACATCGTCGAGTGGAAAGCATTAATCGCGGCGTTAAGTCCAACAGGTTGACGGAAGCGACTGACCTCGGCTCGCTTAGGGTTGAAAGTGACAGCTGATTTATTTTTAATTTTTTTGACGTTTGATAGTCTGCTTTATGGATACTTTTGGCATTTGAGATCTTTTTACAAAATGAACATACTATGGATAAATCTAAGTTAATTATGTAAAGAGTATATCGATTCCCATTAAAATATGTGTGGATCTTTAATTATTTTTTTGTTGTTTAATTTGTTTATGTACATCGTGGAGTGGAAAGTATGAATCGTGGCGTTAAGTCCAACAGGTTGAAGAAAACGAGTGACCTCGCGCGACTCGCTTAGGGTTGGAAGTGACAGTTGATTTGTTTTTAATTTTTTTGACGTTTGATAGGCTTTAAGATATTTATTTTATTTTATTGGATATGTAGTATAATTGTACATACATCGTGGAGTGAAAAGCATTAATCGCGGAGTTAAGTCCAACAGGTTGACGGAAGCGAGTGACCTCGCGCGCCTCGCTTAGGGATAGAAGTGGCAGCTAATTTAATTTAATTTTTTTGACGTTTGATAGACTCTGCGTTATGGAATCTTTTTGCATTTGTGTCAGCAAGGTTTATTAATACGTGAGGAAATGATCGTACTATGGATAAAACTAAGTTTAAGGCAATAAATTCATTCTTACTAAAATATCGAACGTGAACTATTTTTTTTAATTTTGTTGGATTTATAGTATAGTTGTACTTACATCATTGAGTAAAAACCATTATTCGCGGCGTAAGTCCAACAGGTACGCAAGCGACTGACCTAGGGATGGGAGTGACAGATGATTTCTCTTTTTTTTTGACGCTTGATGGTCTCTGCTTTATGTAATATTTTTATCGTAGTGGGAGGGTTATTTTTACGCGAGGAATCGATCATACCTACAATGGATGAAATTGAATATAAGGATGTAAGTTAAATAACTAAAAGATTGAAAATTTAGATATGCAATATAGTGTTGTATTATATTTTAATAGTCACGGTGTTAAGTACAACAGGATGACGGAATCGAATGACCTCGCGTGACTTCTCTCGGGAAAGGAGCAACATTTGATTTCTTTAATTTTTTTAATATTTGACGCTTGTCTCATAAAATATTTCAATCATACAAGAGACACAACTAAATATAAGTTTAAAATCTATTTCCAAAATAAACAAAGTTACATTGATCGATATCAATATCGATCTGCCTGACTGCTTGTCTCGTCTAAATAAAAATATTCTCCTCTTTACTGTTTTCATCTTCTAGCTCATTTATATGGTAAAAAAGAGGGTGAATGTTAAATTTGATGCCATGAAGCACACGTTTAAAAGGCACGTATTAAAATTACCTTACCTTAGTTATTATTTCTAATTATTTAGAAAACTATAGAATATCTTCAATATGAGATAACCCTTACTATACAAGATGTCTGTTTCAAAGCATCAGTCGATTTCACTTCTTATTTACAATAATTTATAACTGCCATATAAATATTAATACTTTTACCAGATATAAAATATAAATAAATTCACATCTACAGTGACTGATTTATACATTACAACTGGTGCCCTGCTCGCTTTTATAACCGGTGAAGTAGCGAAAGCCTTGTGGCTCATAACATACCGCTGATTTTATTTAATTGTAGCTCAAAATCAAATATAGTTTTTGATAAAGAGTTTTAGGCACATAATATTATTCATTTCCAACAGACCGTTTAGGTTCACGGCTGAAGATGGGCCTCATCTCATCAGAACAGACATGGTGATAGATAGTTACCACGCTTGGCTGGCGGATTAATGATCACATTTAGATAAAAGCAGTTTTTTTTTCTTATCCAAATCCTATGATTTGAAAAAACTTATTTCTTTTTTGTTTTATAAAAAGATAGCTACTCCCGCGCGCGGTTTCACCCGCGTAACTCCCGTTCCCGTGGGAACTTCATAATTATATATATATGTCATCCGGGGATAGTGTAGCTTTACGACGGTGAAAGATTTTTTCAAAACGGTCCAGTAGTTTAGGAGCTTATTCAATACAAACAAGCAAACAATCAAATATTTCCTCTTTATAATATTAGTATAGAAGTATAGATAACTCCAGCACTAGGGAAAGTAATCCCTGTATCTTTACAAACACTCAATTTACGGATACAAAGCACGTCCGACTCAGAACAACTATCTCTGTTTCGCACAATTAATTGTCCCAGGTGGGAATCGAACCAAGAACACCAGATCTCAGAAGCAACTACCATAACCGTTGAGCCACCGGTGCTTCAGTTTTATAATTACGTTATATATCTGCCATCACTACGTTTTCTTACTTTGTTCAGGAGTCGAATACGGAATACGAATATCGTAGTTGATCGTAATGCTACCGAGGTAGTTAGCATTTGGTAATTAATAATTGACAAATGTTAATTTTATTCCTAATTCGTGGCAATCAACAAAATATATTTTGACATAAATTTTAAACGTACGAACCAAAAATTACGTTTCTTGTTCAAAGAATCCGATTTTTATTGCTAAAACAACTTAGTAAATTTAAATGTGTATTTTTATTTGTATTGATTGTATATTAATACTCGAATCGAAAAATATCATATTTCCATAGCTTCTAGATTCTATTGAAGTGTGCCGATATCTTTCTTATTATTTATATATTTGGACGAACTACTGTGTTATGTAGCCATTAAAATACTCAATCAGAAAACTATTTCTAATAATATGTTAAATTCCCTATAAATTTATCATACTAATATTATAAACGCGACAGTCTGTAGTATGCCAAAACTACTGACCGGAATTGGCAGAAATTTTGCACCGGGATATGTTATACGCTGGATTAACATATAGGCAAAACATCACGCTCCGAACCACTGGAGCAGAGTAACGCAGGTAAAACCGGTTTTACCGGATTAGAAACTGGAAGCTATGGAAATATGATATTTTTCGTTTTGAGTATTAGTGCAGCTAGTCTGTAATAAATTTCGCGATGGAACGATATTTTTCATTAAGTTATTACAATGTAGCCAATGTATTTTGATTATTCAATCCAAATCTTTCTATAATTTTTTACACCATTAAAAAAAAGTTTCTTTCAGTACAGCTACTTTCATAGAAAACCCTGAATACAAAATATGAATTGGATTAACGCCTCTTATTAATGAAATATAGCATATATTTTTCCTACACTTCTTCAGGACATTAACGGACTGTAAAGGTGATAGTCCGTTTAGATCCATTGCTGAACATGGGCTTCCTCTTAAGACTTGCTCGATTTGTTGAAGGATATTGCCATATTCACCACGCTTGGCAGGCATATTGGTGATCGCAGTAAGATGGTAGGTAACCTTGAGCTTATAGATGCTGCGGCCAATCCACCAACTGTATATCCCTTAATCGCCTCATACGACACGCATGGGAAGATATAGGATCGTCTATTCTAAGCCAGAAAAAAAAAACATTTATTAGCACTTTTTCGTCACGATAAAATGCTTCAACGAAACAAAACATTTTACACTTCCCATAAACAAGGCGACCCCAAACTACTCTCTTTCAATCAACAATATATCGATTAAAATAATTGTAGCCCTTACAGTATCAAAACACCGGGGTGTTCCCCTACGGTGACTCAGCGCATTCCGGCGTCTGTAGCGCCTGTGCCGTCTGTAATGTTGGCAACGGTGTTGATGAGTGACAAATTCTTTTGCGATATCTAATGGTTTGTGTTAATGGCAATAATTGATTTCATCGAATACAATATTGGCTTGAAAAGCTGACGTCATACGAAATGATTTAACCTTGAGTTTGTTTGAAGATTAGTTTGATATGAGGTAGTATGCCAAACTGTTTTGTATTTCATCATTTGTAAGAAGGAATGGTTATAGAAAGTATGAAGATGACTTTTCTGAAACTAGCGTTCAATTTAGTTACTGACTTAAATTCCCAAACTTATGATTATTATGATCAGTTTAGATTAACAAAACTATGGAGTATTACGTTCATTAAGAAATTATTACTGACACGAAAGACGGCATTTGCCAGAGCAAAGAACAACGATATTTGTTCAAAGAATATAAATCACCCCGGTACATATCCAATAAGCAATAAGTCTTCCTTGACATCTACATATGCCTAATTAAAGACCAAAGTTGATTGCGAACTCGATTTAATTATAAACATTTTGAAAGAAAGCCGACCGTAAAACGGCTGTAAAATATGATGGATTTATGTGAGTCGACGGTCTAATTTATTTTAAGTCTATTTAAACGAAAATATAGTCTTATGTTTGTTGATGCGATAGTTGTCTAGATCTTAAATGCTAATTAAAAGATAGCTATGTCAACAGTATCAATTAACCGAAACATTTTTTTGGATATATAAGTAGAAGGAGTACACGATAACAATTACGTTAAGATAACTCTTTAGTTCTTACACAAGCCATATTGTATATTCTTAACACTAGCACATGGGATTTAGATAAAATAATAAATCAAAATAAATCTTAAGACAGCGCAGCGTTTCTACAGATAGCGCTTATAGGTTGCCTTACATCAATACTTTCGTATCGTTTATGTATTGAATAGTCTATTTAAAAAGACATCAACCTTTTGAACTCATTGACACTACAGCATTCTTCAAATCCTCATTCTCAAAGAGACGAAGACGAAGAATATCAAAGACATCGATCAAATCACAAAAGCTCTAACCGTACAATTTTTGAGCAAATCCGTTCTTTTAATTACCAATAGTCGTGAGTTCATAAAAGATAAATTTGTTGTGTACAGATAAGGTTTCCGTGAGGTTAACAAAGCGTTTTGGTATCAAATCACACAATTAGAAGTGATCGGTCTATGGTTCGGCGGCTGCTTTGTCGGCTTAGTTGGGTGGTTCTACTTGGGTCTGTTATTGGATGATTTTCGTCTAGTCTCGTTGCTGAAACATCACAATTTCCTTAAAAGGGAATGCCAGGAAAATGCCTAAAATGGACAGCAATTCCCAATAGTGATAAATTCTATTTCGAATAAAATACAACTCATCAATTTATTCTTCAGTTCGTTTAAGTAGGGTATAAAGGTGATTATTATTTCAGTATTTATTTCGATTTCCGTTGTACAGTTCTTCAATGACATTCAAGAACACTCATATTTGACATTACCACTATTTAGTCTGTGGTCTTTGTTAGACCATCCATCAACAATCAATCAGCAAACCGTAAAGTAGCTTCATAATTAATTATAATAACATATTTTATAAATCTCACAATCTAAGTATGCCAATCAAAATACATAAAATCAAATTATTTTTTAAAACTACAAAAAAGAAAATAACCTAGGCAGTATGAGATGTGTCCTTTGCCTTTACCGTTTGACAAAACCTTGTGACAATGATATGACGTTTAATTTTTTCATCATTATATTTCATTGTTTTGTTTGTGTTACGTTGAGTTATTACGATACTGTGTTTTATATTTATGATATTTTACGACGACTTTGGCCATATTTTAAGGATTTTGATGTTCCATCTGTAATAAAATGATTTGTGTTGAATTATTTTTTCAATCCTTTAGTAACCTTGAGACATAACCTATCTTTTAGCAAAAATATTCTAAACAATGTACTTCCTAGTTTTAGATAATTATTGAAATTGTCATTGAGTTTCGTTCGATTTGAAGGATAATTTGGCGTAGATTTCATTCTTGTCTATTTCAGGCATTTTTTTGTATGGGAGATGGGCATTCCCCTTTCGATTTAGTACAAAAATATTATCATGTGGTCCTGACCACACTAGGTGGTTTAAACCTTATAATTTTGTATGTACTTAATGTGTTTAAATTTGTAAATTGCATTTGTTATAACAAATGACGGGTTAAGGTAAGGTAAGGTTCTGAAATGTGACTCATTTCATCTTGATTATCTGCTAGTTGAAATACTAAAACAGAAACGATAATTAGATTTAACTTTTTTTTGTAAATTATCGTTCTTATTTTGATCCAAATATGCGACATAGGTACGACTACGCAGAAAGCAGAAAAGACTGTAGAAGGAACCGAGCTATTGGTCCCAAGTGAACCCCACCGTCGGTGTTTGCGTCACTAGACTCCGACAAGTCAACAATCACTGTGATCCGTCTGTCATGACGCTGCACTTCTCTGTCGGCCCTTTAACAATAACCATCACAGTTTTGGACAAATATAGTTTTTTTTCAACGAATTGCAACTAATTTGAAACATTGGAACATCGAGATAAAAATATTTTTTAGGCTTTCTCTGTTTATTTAGCCGTCGAATAGAGTTTTTTTTACATATTAATCTAAGTTTTCTTGTCATGAATTTGGAAAAAAGAAATATAACAGACCAGTCAAATCTGTCTATCCTGTTTTGTTTTGGAGGCACATATGAAGTTAGCAACAAGGGATTTTGCTACTTCACCGGGCATAAAAGCATCCAGGGATCCAGCCTTTTTAAATAGTTTAAAACTTGCTAATCCGTGAGCATAAAGCTTCATATAAAACTCAATCATTACGAACAATAAAAAATAAACAACTAAAACGCAATCACATCATCTTTTCTCCTCTCATGACCAAATGATTGTCATTTTCAAGTCGTCAATCAAACTATCGATTCACAATTGAAATTTTTAATTGGTGTTCATTCATTTCTGTACTTTTATTACGATCCCTAACATGAGTTGCAAATTTAACGATTGATTATTTTGATCCACGGTCGTTAAGAATATGGGTGGCTTTGATTTCAAAGTGTTTTTGAAGTTGATTTAGTTATTTTATTAACTTATCGTTGAAATATAATTTAGCTGTTAAAGTGTTTAGTAATTTATACAAATCTGTCTAAATATATTTATTTCTTTTACTTTTGATTGTATTGTATCTAACTTAAGTTATATTTGCAATCTTAATTTTATTATACTATGAATTATAGCTACATAAACGCAGCATACATCAACAAAATTCAAGTGTAATAGTGTAAACTAATATTGAATGACAGTGAAAACTATAAGTGAAGCCTATCATACGTTCATCAAATGTCTAAGTAATTTATCTCATTGCGAAGTCCTCGTAAAAGTCCTGTGTAGAGAAAAAATCTGCTTTTTAAAAACATGTCTACTTCTGTCGAATATATCCAATGTTTTCTGACCAGAATCTATTATCAATCAATCTTTTTGGAACCAATATGACCAAAAATGGTTCGTAATAATTTTGATGATTGCCGACAGAAACAGATGTTCGTCGACAATACAAGATCATAGCTACGGAATATCACGAGTCATCATGTTAATCGTTATATAAGAAAGCATAGCGTGCGAAATATTTACTATAGCGATATTAACAAATGAATAGTTTCGAAGAAAAGGAACGCGTTCAGTATCCATTCTTTGTAAGGTCTTCTCTGTTTCGCCACAAAATATGTTGTATTAATAAAAGTCGAAATCATTTCAATCAAGTTTTTGATTTGCGAAGAACAAAACGTTAAGACTGTAGTAACAGGAGTTTAGGTTACTGACCTTTAGTTTAAGATTGAAATTTGTTTTAATATAAACTTAATTTGGTATGTACTTCAATAAAGATAACTTCGCTATTAGCATCACATGCCAATTCAAAATTTTTATCAGATGCATCTGATTGAGTTTATGGGACATTTTTATTTGAATTATGTCCTTCGCGTCCCTAAATATTTTAACCAATTTGGGGGCATGAAAGGGGCAAACAGATTACATTTCTATTAATTTATGATTTTAACGTTCCATTTCATTTCAAAACATCTGTGTATAATAGTTATCTGTTGGCTCAGAAAATATTGCACAAATATCATAAATAACATGGAAAGAATTTGCTTTCAGTACAGCGATGGAGTTTATAAGTAGCACTATTTTTATATAGAAACACTTTAATTTTATTTATTGGTTTTGATTGCTTTGTCAAGCACACATGTGCTTAAGTAGCCAATCGCTGAAAAAAATACTATTTATTACTATACGGAGCAGATTGTGAATTTACTCGAGCGCGTCAGACTTAGGTAAGGTAAGTATGATTACATGCAAATAAGTGTATATTTTAATAACCGGACGATTTTTAAGAGGTTTTTTAATCGTCGGAATAAAAAATACGTAAGTACAACTCGGATCGTAAATCTCTTATCTTACTACTAGCTTCCCGCGCGCGGTTTCACCCGCGTAACTCCCGTTCCCGTAGAAACGTCATAGTTAAATATAGCCCATAGTCCGCCTTGATAAACAGGCTATGTTACAGTGAAATATAGTTTCAAATAGGAATAGTAGTTGCTGAGATTAGCGGGTGTAAGCAAACAAATAACCTCTTCAGCGTTATATATTTATAGCTTGGCACGGTTTCACCCACTTAACTCCCGATCACGTAGGAACTTTATAATTAAATATACCTAGCTATCTAATTCTGAAAGAATATTTCAAATTGGACTAAGAAGATCTTGAGATAAGTGCGTTCAAACAAACAAACTCTTCAGCTTTATATATTAGTATAGATAGATTATATTTTACAGTTAACTTACTGAACACTACAAATACTCACAGAACTAGCACTCAAAAGGCACTCAAGTCAAATCTCATCTCCCATCTTTCTTCATCTGATCAAAAAGGTGATGTCATGTGACATGAATAGGCTCTCTTCACTCCAGCCTTTTGATAACATTCTCGAGGCCTTTTAAGCAAACAACATCATTTGTTATCCGTTATACTTTTCTGTGCTATTCGATTCTAGTTAATAAAATCGCACTTCATTCGATTTTGTGGATCATCGTCACTTAGGGGGTTGCTTTTGAACGATCCGTGACGGGTGAATAGTGTATAGATATATTAATGATAGGCAGCGGATGGTAAAAACGTGGGTAACTAAGGAATTGAAAATGGGCTTTTGTTGACGGTAATTTTGTTTTGTTCACATGTAACTTGGCCTAACTTGGGTAAGGTACCAAGTGGCGCTTAGATTTGTCTATATATATTTTATCATCTTTAAAAAGTGGCGTAGCTGTGAAAGTATCGGAGGTCGTGGGTTTGATGACGCCGGATAGAACATCCTAGTGTATAATCTTAGATTTCTTTCCGGGTCTGGTTGGTTGACAGACTGCCCTCCGTGCTTCGGAAAGCACGGTAAGCCATTGGTTCCAATTGTTATTGTTACATCAGGGAACGTGTAACAGCGTTCCTCGAGTGTAACAACATAATACTGCGGTCACCTCGCCTGCAAAGCGTGGTGACTATGGTAAAACCCTCCCTCACGAGGAGGCCCATGTTGAGCAGTGGACGTTATACGAGCTGATGATGATGAAAAAGTTCGAGTAAAAATACCACTCATATTCGTGCTGGTATTTACTTTACACATCAGATCAGCATTGTCATTCAACGAGTAATGCTGTCAGCATTCTGGGGACCTTGCCAAGTAGTAAATATAGATTTGGAATTGTTAGTATTTTATAAGTTCGTTTTAGTTCAAATTAGCTATAATTTCCATCATATTTTAGTAGATTCTCTTAACTTTTATTTAGTCGAAGAGCAGAACATAACCTTTTTACTACTGCGTTAGGTACTACCAAATGTCCCGGAAACAAATCTAGATATTGAGCTGATACTTAACTCTTAAAACTCACTAGAATAATAAATAACATGTTTTATTAAATTCTTTTTCATACAAAAAATAAAAGGTACAATTTGGATTACAAATAAATAAATAAAAATATATTGATTTGCACTGAACTAGGTATGCCTGTGTTTCAGGCTATATCTTTCTAGAGAAGCATCTCAATATAAAAAGTAATACCATAGTAGAATAATTATCTTGATGTACATTGAACAAAAAAGATAGGCTAACACATTGTAAAACGCATTTTAATTTAATATGTTCACGTTTATGAGAAGAGTCGACTGTTATTTGAGTATATTTGTACACAGCTCGCTCTTTGCCCATAAGAAAACACCGGGTATCGCAGTGACAAAAATATATTTATTTACAATTTTGATACTGACGGTGTGAACCTATTTCTTTTGTTGACTGTACATATGCTAGTAATCGAAACATGCCTCCAAGCAGCCATCTTCATTTAATACTTATTATAGTATTGAACCATCAAAGCCACATGGCAGTAGTTAAACATACCGATGGAATAATTTACTAAGATATTAATGCGTAATAGCTTGGCTCCTAATGGGCCACTAGTAAATAACGTATAAAGAGTTCCTAACTATTTATTTTATATATATTACATGAGTGTAAAATACATAGCATACCCACAACAAGAACAGTACAAGTCTATTAAATGTAATTTTCTTCTTTCATTTTTATCGAATGCTTTTCTTGTTTTAATCTTGACATACTTATAACAATGTAGACATACATTAGCCGTGTAGTTTCTGGCTTAGAATAGACCTCGCCATATCTTCCTATGGGTGCCGTAAGAGGCGATTAAGGGATGTAATGCTGATGGATGGGCAGCAGAATCTATCAGCTCATAGTTTTTTACTCACTGTGTGGTGTTTATGGCAATATACCTCAACGACCATGGCTTTCCCAGGCCCATGTCCAGCAGTGAACGTGAACGGGCTGCTGAACGGAACAGACATACATGTTAAATCAGTTTATGCGTACATAGATATGTTTACGAGTGCTAAGGTGATTTACAAAGCGCTTGCGTGCGCGCCGGTGATAAAACGTTACTTTATAAGCGGTTGGGATTATTGTATTAATTTGAATGTGAGTGATGAAGCGTAGAATGCCTTGTTTATGATTTTCGTGTTAGAATACTATTCTGTTAGACAGAGATAGACTGGACATGAAAATTATGGTGTTAGCTTTCAGCAGGTATTTTACGTGCGGACTTACATCGGACATTGTAAATTCTTTGACTATATTTTAGGGGGATTATATAGACAGTAGTATAATTATTCCACCGATAAATATGTATGAATTAATAATGATGACTTATAGTCAGTTTAATTGTTCAATTATTTTTATTCATCATAAGTTATTGGAAATTTAAAATAGAAGAATACAGAATGTGTATTTTATTTAATTTTCTATATGACTGATAATTATTACGATGCATCTGATCTTAATTAATTGTAATAGATTTTAGTTTAAAAATACTAATGTTTTTAAATATTTTTGTTTCAGATATGTGTGCTGTAACAGTTATGGTGTAGATAGGTGGAACAACGTAAGTCTTAATTGGATCCCAAATATTTTTTTTTATTTATTCTCTAGGTAGCCTGATTATAGTATATTTAAACAACTATGAATATATTAAATAACTATAAAAGCTATTGTAGAAACTAAGCAACAATAACGTAAATACAACTATATCTATACCTAACAATAATGAATTACAAATCTACAAGTAAAATATACTACTTAGTTAATATGAATTTAATATAATAGTATAATAATTAATTTAATAGTGCCAAATTAACTACCCATAACTTTATGTATAGAAATACTATAAAAGAAACAAGACATCTAAATTATCTTCGCCATTTTAAAATGGTGAATTGTAGTCACCCTTTCATAACTCTCAACAACATTTCCCAGTATTTGATGCGCGACATATGCGAATTCTAGCGTAGATCTATAAGTGGCGCTTTGATCGACAGCGCGGCGCGTGCGCAGACTAGTGCCACTGATCTATCACGATGTGTTATGAGCTTGAGATTTATTGGGACTGTGAAATGTTGTGTCTATGTTTAAGGAGATGTGATAAACTTGTATATTGGATATCTGAGGTATTTGAAAGTAGATATAATATCAATGTGTCTTATAAACAAGTCGTAACTACCTGTAGTGTGTGCTTATTCTAAATATCATGCATTTTAAAATCATTCGTTCAGAAATTGAAAATTCATTTTTCTAAGTCTTAATATTCTTATGATGGACCGAGTATTGAGCGATTTCTCTTGTTCAATTTTACAACGCAATGTTGACACAATAAGCTAGTTTGAATATTTATAGAAGATTAAAGTAATCAATTTCCTTCTTATAGTTGTAATAAACATTTAAAATGAGTATTGGCTCATCTTTGTGGTCTTAATTTTAGCTAAATACCCTGTCATTAGTTGACCTTTTCAAGCTTGCTAATTGCAGGTGGTCTACGATCAGTTCTAAGAAGACAGATTTATTGTTTAGATAGATTCTGTCCAAGCTACCGAGTTACAATATACTATAATAAATGATAGGATTTAAACCTTTAAATAGATAAGACATTTAAACTGCATTGTTACTGTAGACATTATTTTGTCATTTCTGACTTATCCCATTCTGCTTTATGAGTACTATCAACTAGGATTTAGAAATTATTTTTGAGATTGAGATACGTTATTGGTTATTAGATATAATTCGTCGAAAATCAAAACATGCCATCATTTATAATACGGGTGGTATTATGTTTGATGGCATGTTTTGATTTTCGACAATACAGTGTTGATGTATGTGAAAACCAGGCCTAAATCTGGATGACCAAACATTGCACTTGACTGCTAATATCTCTCTCAGACCAGTACACATCAGCGACATTGTCAATTATTCTTGCGACCCGTTCTTACGTCTATTCTCGCGTGTACTGTGATGGACTGGACCCAGGTGTCGATGTATGGTGACAAAGGAATAGACTTACATAGGTATATCATATATATAATATATGATTATTATGTAATAGAAATAGCTTGTTTCAGCTTGAACTGTGGAAATACTATAAGCATCATGGTCGTTTTCTGTAATTATTTTTGTTAATAGTATCTAAGGATCAGATTCTACTAAATAGAATAGGTATCTATGAAGACAAGTTGTTAAAAAAAAAAAGCTGGATGCATTAGTGGTTTGGGATTAACTTTTTTTTTAAATTTCTTTTCAACTGGGAATGAAGAAAGTATTGTAGAATGATCAGCTGTAATTAACATTTCATTCTTTTGAAAATCAATTAATCTATATATTAATACGTAAAGTAGAAACTTTGCATCCTTTTTATAGTTTATATCGAGATGGAGTGCAGAATGCTAATATTTTTTAAATGATGGTTGAATTTCGACCATTGGGCAACTACTAGTACTATTAAATGCTGTTATACCTACTCCATGAATTCATCGTCCGCACATCTCCAAAATTAGTTCCTAACCATCTATATTTAACTGTCATGTTATCTCAGGCCATCCCTGGCCTAGCTCAAGCTCAGTAAATAGGATCAGACACTATACTATTCCCGTTAAGCTAATCGTCGTCTGTGGTTACAGCGCCATCTATGTCCAAGCTGAGCCAATTAGCCGTCGGTCCGTCTTGTGGACACAGACAGACAGACAGCACTCTAATATTCATGCTACATGTCTTCTGCACCTGTAATCAGACAATTCGGGAATTCGATTCTGTGTAGTGGACTTTCAGATTGAGTATAGATTCCGGTACAAAATAGTGTGAGTAATTTTAATGTTTAGGGTTCCGTACCCGAAGGGTAACAACGGGACCTTATTACTAAGACTTCGCGGTCTGTCTGTCACCAAGCTGTATCTCAAGAACCGCGATAGCTAGACAAGTGACATTTTCACAGATGATGTATTTCTATTGCCGCTATAACAACAAATACAAAATATGAAATAAGATATTTTTTTAAGGGGGGCTCCCACAAACTTTTTACAAACTTTTTTATTTTTTTGCGCTTTTTTGCTCGATGTCAATAACGTCAACAGATAGGCACTTGAAAATGGTACGAAACCCTGCGCGGGTCCGACTCTCACTTGGCTGGTTTTTTTTAAATATCTCAGCTGTCTATTATCAAGTTCATTTTAATATGCACGATGTCATTTCATTAATGTATTTATAATTGGAATACCTCCTTAGCGTAAAAAGGTCGCCTCACTGTTTCAGCGACTTCGATTTCCTCACCAAGATTTTGTGAAATATTAGCTTGCCGTGGTTTCAATCACATCACCCCCGTTCCCGTAGGAACTTCATAATTAAATCTAGCTTATGTTAGTCTTGGATAACGTAGCTTTATAGTGGTGAGAGAGTGTGTGAAATCGTAATTCCGGCGCCCATTCAATGCAAAGAATATAGTATGTTTATAGATAAACAGTTTGAGATTATGGTTAACATGACAATCGTACGTTAGGCCGATCCTTAAAGCAATATTTATCTACATATATATCTGAGTGCCATATTGCAGTCACTAGCATGCACTAGACCAGGGATTCCCAAAGTGGTCGATATCGACCCCCTGGGGTCGATATCGTTTTTTGACCTAAGTCAGAATGAAAAATAACACACGGTAGCAGCTGTTTTAAGTTAGCGGACCATTATGAATAAGGGGGTTGATCTTAAAAGTAGGTAATTTGGCCATGGGGGGTCTGAGGCAACAGTTCGTTTTGGAAAAGGGGTCACTTGTCCAAAATAGTTTGGGGATCCCTGCTCTAGACCTAGACTCTTCCATGTTCATACGACCTGTCGTACCGCATTCCGTTATTTGACTGTGATGGTTACACTTTTTGTGTTCTCGTTATTATTGTATAATTAGTCATGTGTATCTCCAATAACATCTTCATTCAGTAAAATAAATGTGCAAAGCACTCAGACATAATGTTCCGTTAACCCAGGAAATAATTCGCGAATAAGACCACTAAATCACACGTAATGTTGCATCACATCAAAAGGTTACAACCACCATCATAAACCACGATACGACGACTCGACTTTACGACTTACCGAGAACGAATCAAAAACAAAATGGTTGCTTATAAATCAATTTAATCTGTTCTCCAAAGACAATTGGTACTACTCATTATGATAAATCACTTAACAAACCAATATCAACCCAAGAATTTTGTATTAGAACTCAATTTTGGATGGTTGCATTTTTGGAGTTATGGCAGTTTTGTTGTCTGCGCTCGCGCATGAATCAAGTTGGACGTCGCGTTACAAACGGCAGAGTTGAGTTAATGCCTAATACTCGTGTAATCGTCCTTTGACTTTTATAGTTGTATAGAAACATTCGGGTTACTAAGTGCAAACTGCAATCACTCATGTTTAAATGTTGTATGCCTGATTGATATAAGGTTAGTTTTATATCGGCGTGGTTTAAGCTACCAAAATATACACAAGATCTCATATTGAACGATTAAATTATAGCATTGCAATCGTCGGGAACGTCGGGAGGACGTGGGGGGTCACCACGTCCTCCCGACGTTTTTTAAAGAACCTTTCGATGCCCTCGTAGATTCGACTTCCGAAAGTCCTGCAAATTTTGAAGTAGAGTGACGGCTACATAAAATTCTCTCTTTAAATCTTAAAGTCCTAGTTTCTCAGTCCCTCGGCTAACGACCTCACTGAGCAGAGCTCCTCGTTTTCCTACAGGAGTCGCCCTCTCGCGCAATTAGTTAAGTTATTTTAAACCGTTTAATAAGGCTAGAATCCAGCACGCCTTTAAGATCTATGAAATCGCATAAGCCTCGTGGCCAGCTAAATGTCGCTTTCTGTGCTTATACCAAACTTATTAGGGAACAAACATCAGTGGCAAATTTTTTTTTAGTGGAACTATAAAATCCGCAATGTGCATCAAATATAGTAAATTTGTGTTTTTATAAATTCTGTTTCTCTCCGTAAGAAGTTTCCTCCAAGTTACATGAAACCCTGAATAATATGGTTATAAATCATAGAGTACATAATTGTACAAATAGGTCGCCAGACGTTATTTGTTCGTGTGTCGATGCGACAGACGAGCGAGAGGTATGTTCTCTTAGAGAAATTATTCCGAAGATTATTAATAGCATTGCTATTCGAGTTAATCTAACTTCTTCCTTGATAGGAACATAAAATCAAGTATAGTATGTGAAGGAATTTAAAATTTCTTGTGTTTTCCGCGAATGCGACGCGCCCCCCCCCCCTTAGTTTGCAAAGAATTTGGATTTGATTGAGATTTTGAGTTACTCAGACTACTACTACATTATGTTGTATAGTCAAATTAGCCAGGTAAAGACACAAGTGGCAACATATATAGCAAATCCTGTCAAATGTTTTCTAAGAATCTTACAAAGAAAATATTTCATTGAATTCTTGTACTGATAATGATAATTTAAAAGTCAAAACAGAGTCTGCTAACCTAAATACCACCTCCGTAGCGTAGCGGTATTTGACTAGCTTTAAGTCTCGGAGAACGTGGGTTCGATCCCCACACGAACAAGAAATCTTTGTGTAAATTCTAAGATTTCTTTCCGGGTCTGGTTTGTTGAGGGACCTCCGTGCTTCGGAAAGCACGTTAAGCCGTTGGTCCCGATTGTTTTAACACCATCTATAACAAGCGTATACCAGGGAACAGGCAGCAGTGTTTCCCTGTGTATTACAACATAAAACTGCGGTCACCATTCCGCCTGCCAAGCATGGTGACTATGGCAGAACCCTCCCTCGGGAGGAGGCCCATGTTCGGTAGTGAACGTTGTAGGGGCTGATGATGAAGCTAAATACCTCACTAATTTTAGACTTGCGATACTACGTTTCGTGGTTATGACTTGAAAGTGATAGAAACCCATATAGACTTTAGAATTCGTCACAAACTACTATGTCAGCAGATATTTTCTTATAAGGTGATATACAAATTAATATTGTGAAATCATCAGTATCGTCACTACCAAATATGATTTCGTCATAAAACTTAAATTAATTTGATATAACATTCGCGTTTATTTGTATAGCCTTAATTAGTAAAGTTTACAGTGTGATATGACAAATGACTCATTAGAAACTGCTTTTATGATCTCCACATTTGGTTTGCAGAACTGTTATTCAATATAAACTAACTCAGGTCCGCGTGGTTTTTCCCATATTGTAATGCTTCTCGGTTCTATTGGGTTTTCTAGCTTTGCTTCATGTTATAAACACATTGAATACTAAGTTTAACTTAGTAATCAAGATTCTTATCCATACTTACAAACTTTTTAAAGGATATTTTCTTTGCCTCATGTTGAACAGCAGGGCTTACGATTACCGACAGCATTAGTCTTTTCAGTATCTAAGACATCGTCGCTGTCAATTGTTAAATTAAACCCTAATTCTAGCTTTATAACGTGTTTTGATGAATAAAACAATGTTCAACTCCCCAAATTATCATTATTTATCTTTTACAGCACGCGTGTGGTGAATAGGTATGTATTACCAATTTGATCGTGCGCACTCCTCGAAATAAGTCATATGGATACTTGCCCTTGTCTGTTTACTTAAATGTCGATAGTGGCAGAATTACAGTTCGTACAATAGAAGCCAATATTTAAAAAATAAAGGAGAACAATAGGTCGAAACTCGAAAAAAAATTAAAGGAATGAATTATTGAACAAAAACAAATCTTCAATCAAAATTCAATCAGTGGAAATCAAAACTACAAAGCGGCATCATAACAAAATGTTGATAAAACGTAAATTGAGAAAAATGCAAAATCGTTGACCCGCCATTGTGCGATGACAAAGAAGGCGTTAATCGTCCAGAGATACGACTCAGAATTGAAAAATTTGTAGAAGTGACAATTTTTGTACAATGTATTACTGTTTATCAGAATATTGCATCATAAAAATATAATTTAAAGCATTTCAACTAACCATCGCTAGAAGATTCACAATTAGTAGTTTGATCCGCGATATTTAGCTTTAATCTATACAAATATGTAAAATTGAATTGTCTGTTTGTAATATTGAAATAAACCGCTTTTTAGGATTCCGTAGCCAAATGGCAAAAAACGGAACCCTTATAGATTCGTCATGTCTGTCTGTCCGTCTGTCTGTCTGTCTGTCTGTCTGTCCGTCCGTATGTCACAGCCACTTTTTTCCGAACCTATTAGAACTATGATGTTGAAACTTGGCAAGTAGATGTATGTTGTGAACCGCATTAAGATTTTCATACAAAAATCGAAAAAAAAACAAAAAATATTGGTGTTCTCCACACTTACAACAAAAACAAAAAAAAAAAAAAACATCAAATCCATACGTGTGGGGTATTTATGGATAGGTCTTCAAAAATGATATTGAGGTTTCTAATGTCATTTTTTTCTAAACTGAATAGTTTGCGCGAGAGACACTTCCAAAGTGGTAAAATGTGTGTCACCCCCCTAGTAACTTCTAAAATAAGAGAATGATAAAACTAAAAAAAATATATGATGTACATAACCATAGAAACTTCTACTGAAAATTGGTTTGAACGAGATCAAGTAAGTAGTTTTTTTTTAATACGTCATAAACCGTAAAACGAAATTTACGTTTCATTCAATCAAAGTTACAACGAACTACAAGAACTTTTATATTATGTTACTTGTTGTATTCTTGATATCAAAAATAGGTAGGCACTTGCAACTAGTACGGAATCCTTCGTGCGAGAGTCCAACTCGCACTTGGCCGGTTTTTTATACATAGGAATGTGTTTTTACAATTTTGTCTGTCTGTATATTTCTCGGCTCGACCTATTTTGACTAGACTTTCACTGGCAGATAGCTTATGTAATAACAAGTAACTCTTCGTCCGCATGGAGTTTAACATAAAAAGGTTTTTGTACTTTTTTGTTACATTCCACGCGGATGAAGTCGCGAGCTCAGCTTGTTTGACATAAGAGACGTTTCTCCATTTCACGCCTGACTTTAGCAGAATTGTCGTCACCCTGCTATTCTTTCGGACAGACATTAGTCTGCCCCGAGGCGTTTCCTACTACACAGCTCATAACTTACGTAGAACATAAAACTCGCGAACTGACGTAAAGTATATTTACATATATCATTATAAAAACCTTATCAGTGAGATTGGCTTGTCATGTCTATTCTATAAAATAAAGCTCTGTGGCCAAGGTAAACGTTTGATTTGAATCCGTCTTTTGTCCCGGACTATTGTCGGACGCGAAACGCAACGAACTCATTATCAAGGGATCCATTCTGGATTTTTGATTGAGTTACGCACTTGTCTGAAAAATCTTGGCGTTTTTTGGACGTTCCTGAAAAATTTATTGAATGACTTATAAACTACTTACTATTAGCTTTTGGTAATTAGAAATTTGTAGCAAAAGACGTTTATTAACATTATTGTTTCAGTGCTGCGTTAGGTATAATTTCTTGATTTAATGATTACCTAGTGGCACACACATCACGACGTTAATTATTTATTATTTTTACTAAATAACCAACGTCGATTATCGAAGTAGAGCATTGTCCAAGTATTCGCATTTTTTTTAAAGATTACTATCAGAGTTATTGCTTGCTACTAGTATTGTTGTTTACCTCTAGTGTTATGCTAAAATGCTTGTTTCCAGTGGGTTCGGTAGTGCAATTGGTGGGGATCAAACTGGTAAATACATGATCGCAAGTCTGACGCCCTTCACTTAACAATTAATATTTCCATTACAGTTATTATCATTGTCATTTAGGACTTTACACCAAAAATATTATTTCCTTTTCATATTAAATTCTAGAAATAAAAAACGCTGCGTCTAAACGCCAGTTCCTCGCTCAGTGCGGCGATGTCTCATTGAAGTGTTACCTAAGTTGATCTGATAATGATCCGATAGCCAAGTATTGTGCCTTTGTCCGTGTGTTTGACGGAGCTATTGAGAATTGATCCGATGACTGTGATGATGCGATGTTTTTTTCCTTTTCTCTCATTGTTGTGGAATTCGTGAGGCGACTTCATTAGCAGGGATTCCATTATTTTGTTTCTGGTGTGGTGATGCTTGGTTTTCCTTGATTGAGAATCTTATATTGTTTTTGTATTGAAGCATGCTGTACCCGGAAATGTGAGCTTATTGTCAGTGCCAATCATTTAGTTTGCATTTCAGCCATGAGTTTTTTTTTTAATTACTGTCTGTGTTTTGCGGTCTATTAGTCTCTAACTCTTGTTAAGCCCTTATGCTAAGCTAAAATGCTTGTGTTACGAGTGGGTTCACGTCGGTAGTGCAATGGGTGGGGTTTGAACCGGCGACCTCAAGATCACAAGTCCGACGCCCTAGCCATTAGGCTACTATACATTTTTATGCCATTGAAATGATCTACCTTACAGTTCGCGGGCCTCTCGGCCTTTGGGGTCTACGAGGGCATCTGAAGGTTCTTTGCAAACTAAGGGTCGGGAGGGGCTGTAAGTTTTCAAAAACATTTACTCAATCACTCAAATAGTCTTATGCATATGTATGAAACATGTTCAAACAAAGAATGAATCATCAACAGCCCTTTGACGTCCACTGCTGAACATGGGCCTCCTCTTAACAGAAATTGGCAAGCCAGGATCGTAGAGGGATTTTGCCATAATCACCACGCTTGGCAGACGGATTGGTGATCGCAGTAAGATGTAAACCTTGGGCTAATAGATGCTGCTGCCCATCCATCAGGCATATGTCCTTTAGTCGCCTTTTACGACACCCATGGGAGGACATGGGGTGGTCTATTCTAAGCCGGAAACCACACGGCATGAATAAATGAATGAAAATTCTCGCACTAACCCAAAAAAAGTAGCATAAATATGTGAAGAACAGATAATAAACCAACATTTTTCATCTGATAAACTTAGTAAGTAGATACAAACGCGAAGTAATATCTCCGGTGTGACGTGCGCCGCGTCACGTCCGTGTCGCGTCGGCGTCGTGTCGCGCCGATGTCGTGTCGTGGCACGTCACTCCGTCGCAAGTCCAATAACGCGATGCACTTCTCATTTTGCTACTTGAGATATTGTGAGAATGTACGGAAAATACGATTTCAACTTGTTTGTGTTAATGTCGTTTTGAAGATAACAGTGTTGGACTAGGAAGTTATAATGTTTTGTAACTGTAGTAGAAACACCGTAGTATTATAGATCGTGATTATGTTTTCTCATTTTTTTTAAAATGTTTTTTACACTTTATGAAAACATTTACCTTATACTATATTTCAAAATTGAGATTAATAAAATTCGACCACCGACAGGATTCGAACCTGCATCTTAGGTAAAGCCCCTAATGCCTTAACCAATTAGGCTACGGTGAAACACAGTCGGTCATCCGGGTAGCCTTATTGGTTAAAACATTAGGGGCTTTACCTAAGATGCAGGTTCGAATCCTGACGGTGGTCGAATTTTAATAATCTCAATTTTGATATATTATGTAGTCGTTGCTTATACTCGGCGGAAATTTATATTTTTGTTAATACAATCAATCTATCTATGTACAAAATATCTACATACTTTTTTAAAAGCATTAATAATTACTGGCTTTTTTTGTTTTAGTTGTATATATGTATCTCTTTATTTTGCCCTTTTTTGCTCGATGTATATAAAGGCAACAGGTAGACGCTTGTAAATGGTACGGAACCCTTCGTGCGCGAGTCCGACTTGCACTTGACCAGTTTTTTGTATCCACGTCTGTCTAGCTGAGTCTGACTAGCGTGAGCCAGACTACGTTACTATAACTAACATTACACGGAGTGGAGATCGATCATGCGTACTTTACGATTACTAATTACAACAACACAGATAATTGGAGCTAATCGGTATGCGCCATATTGGTAGACTGTACTGTAAATGAAACGACAAGGAATAGTATTACGATTATTTAATTCTTTTTTTTTTTTTTTTTTTATTGAAAAAAGACAACTCCCGCACTAGGGAAATAAATCCCTGTGTCGCGGGGGACTTTACAAACATTCATTTCACGGACACAAAGAACACCCAGACTCAGAACAACTATTTGTGGTTCACACAAATAATTGTCCCGGGTGGGAATCGAACCCAGAACACCAGGTCTCAGAAGCAACTTCCGTAACCACTGAGCCACCGGTGCAGTCTTTGACATTGTGTTAGAAATATATTGTATAAAATGCAGTGCCCTAACGGGGTTCATGTTTGGTTCTGTTCCTTTAATATAAAATCTTGTAAAACCCATGAAAGCAATAAATAAATAAATAAAAATATAAAAAATTTGGTACCACATTCATCTTTACAAATAATTAATTAAAACTAAAGTCCATGTTTGTAATGAAAAAAAAAGGCAATTAGTAAATGCATATGAATGTATATAGGGTGCTTATAACATGAATAGAATTAAGTAAATGTTGATCTGTCTGTCTGTTTGTTCGCCTTACCTGCAATCTTAGTAGCGGCTGTACTTGTACTGTTGACGGGATTTTTTAATTTTAGCAATTTTTTATTTTTACTGTCTGCTTGTTTGTCCGTGTATTGCACTAATCTCCAGCAGTACCGATTTGGACGGGACTTTCATTGTTAGATAGCTTAAAAAGTCCCGGGCAGCAGATCACTTTATTCTTTGACATAATCAACATTTTCAATATTTCAAATGAGATATTCATGTATGAGCATTCAAATTAACGCGTAATTAAATTAAATCTTTCAGCTTTTTAAAGCACCAATTAAGGAACACTTATGTCTCTGAGATCATGCGATGATCCGTCAGTCAAACCAGAGAAAGCTCAAACTAATATAGATAGATAAAGTCATCATCAGCCCGTACAACGTCCACCGCTAAACAAAGTCCTCCTCCCGAGGAGGGTTTATGCCATAGTCACCACGCGTACGCGGGCACGGGCAGGCGGGTTGGTGACCGCAGTATTATGTTTTAACATACAAGGAAACGCTGCTGCCCGTTCCTTGTTATAAGTTCTTACAAATGATTCTCCTTGTCATAAATAAATGTGCACCTACTCTTCTTCTTTTCTCTGTACCACCTTTAGGTTGACTGGTAGAAAATGCATTTGGCATTAAGTCCGCCTCTGTACGCTTAGTTTTAACGTGCATAAAGATTAAATAAATAAATAAATATCATAATAGTCGGGACCAATGGCTTAACGTTCTTTCCGAGGCACGGAGGTAGTCGGAGAAAGAAATTTTAGAATCTACACAAAGATCTCGTGTCATCTGCTTGGGGATCGAACCCTTGTCCTCCGAGATTTAAAGCGAGCCAAATACCGCTACGCTACGGAGGCTGTCCTGGAGATAAAGTAGACTCATACTATTATGTTATAGGACTAGTAAGTTTATAATACTGTTGGATCTCATAGTATAATGACAGGAGGGCTGTCGATACAGACCGTGGATCAGTAGTGGAGCGGTCGTGTTGTGTTGTGTATGTGTTTGTGTACGCGCTTATGAGTAGCCGCTGGACACGGTGGAAGCGATAAGCGATCGCGATTATTCAAATAAATGAATAATCGCCATCGCTTATTAATTTATTTCTTTATGTAGTGTTCTTGCTAGCTACAGACTATGAAACGTAATGTTTATGAATGATCGTGAAAATATTTTGGGTAAGAAAAATGAAATACATATATTATAATGAATACTAATTAATGATCATTGCATGTTAAACAATATTTTATTGAATGGTAACCTCAGGTAAAGCTTAGTCACGCAAATCAACTTGTGTGGCTTTTAAATGTAATACAATTTAAGTTTTTTTTTTATTGTTAACCCCCCGTTCTAAGGGAATAGGGTCCACATTGAAAAGAATTTGTAATAATACCACCTAAAAACACTGTGGAATGCAATAAACGATTGAGTATTGAGTATTGAATCACAGCATGATCTTGGTACATATGAGAATATTTTCCAAGTATGTCCACATTGTTATATGTGCCAAGATCTAAAGCGCGCTATGATTTTCTGGCCTTTATACTATTAATAATTTCCATATAAAACTAGTATCTTTTTTATTATGATAACAAAAACAGAGTGAAATGTAATAAAATAAAATCATATAACGCTACTAATAACAAATTCATGCTCTTTTACGAGTTTTACTTTTCTAACCGAGCCCGCCCCGCTACCGCCCGTAATTTAATTCGGTGCACTAATAGACCGCTGTCCACCAACGCACAGGCCTGTTGTTAAGGCCGGCGTACACGATCCGATCGCAATATTAACATATTCGACGTATTTAAATGTCTTCATCGACCAGTGGAGTTGCCGAAACGTAGGCGTTTACGACTATCCGTGCTGTAGGCTCGGTTTTAGGACGCAGTTTCGGGGTGTGGAGTCGTTTAGACCAATTTATGTGTTTCATTGCGTGGATGTGTGAAGTTTTTATTATTTTAGATGTACTTGATTAGAATGTGATCTTAAATCAAACTTGTATATTCCAAACATCTAGCATACCTAAAACAAATTTAGTTAAACTTATTTGTTGTGACTTAGCGTTCAAAGAGACAGACAAGGCAAGACTTGTAGTCTTGTCTTAAATTGGTCGGGTCGCGGGTATGAACAAACAGTAAAGTTAAAGTTTATGTCTGAAATCGAATATTTAAATCTGTTTTATCTGGTCTTATTGAGAATTGTTGGAACATAATTTATGACAATCGTATGACAGGAAATGGACAGCAGCACCTGTGTTCTATTTCAAAGTAGACCTAAGGTTCAACAGTGAACGTCATACGGGCTGATGATGAAACTTTTTGTTACACCTTTTATACACAAGTAAGAAGAGAGTAAAGTATTTTATTATATAATTACCCACACGCTGTAAGGTAAACGTCCAAAGATACTATCACACTATCGTATCATTAATTAAGTAGAGATGGCATCGTGATGCACGCACTTTATCAAATTAAAACGGCATCTTTCCTTAATTAATATTATTATTTACAAGCCACCTAATTTTTCACGTCTAGCTTCAAATAATAAGCACTATTCTATAATACTGGCGGTCAGTTAAACGTAACATTTTTCAAGAATTTAACATATATTTTCAATTATTTATCGGTTTTTTGGAATAATTTATCGTATTCTTGTCGAATAAAACCGTCGGAGGCATCCAATCGCCGGTGGTCCGATATTAGCATTCGGGCACACGCGATCCAAATGTCGCGCTTTTATGTACTCAGCCTTACGTCGATGACTCGTCATTTGCTATTTATTTGTACTTCGTACTTTGACTTTAAAGTATTTTGTACGATTACCTTTACATGAGGTTGAAAATATATGATTGTATTTTTTTGAATATGCTTTTAATACTGAGGAGTGTAATAAATAAGAGTAGGTATAGTGTATTTACATAGTATATTTTCGCGCAGGTGACAATAGAAAATTAATTCGATTCTGTGTTGCAGGGGACTCAAAATAATTCTTTATTTTTAAATTCTATTTGCAAAAGTCGATCGTTACTATTCTTAGTAAAATATTTGTACCTAGTGACTTTAACACAATGAAATAGAGGTATTATTGTCAATTGTAATTTTAATCATTTATTTATTTAGAGAATGCAATTGTGTTATTTTTATCAAATTAAGATTATTACAAATATGTATCTTAGAATCTATTGATTGACAAGATAAGTGTCGCCTGGTTATTTGTTTAAGCGAATTCATCTGTCTACTCTCAACGTCCAGTCTTTATACTTTTGGTAAATAAGAAGCCGATGACCTGTCATACGAGCATGTTTCTTAAGTAGGTTAGTAGGTACTGAATTCGTATCACGTAGGTATTTCAGCCAAAGCATTTTCAAATAAAAAAAGTAAAAATGCAAAATCAGGAGCCATGGACGGATGTGGCGCAGTCGGTCTGTCTGTCCACCATGTCATCCCAATTAAACTAAATCTCATCAAAACCGATTACTAAGACAATACAGACCGGTCCAAGTGAGTGGCGCGCGGCGATTCAAACGTAAGGTGTGGGTGTTACAATTTGCATAGCTTCATTAGGGCCCGACCGCACTGGCCGATATGCGCGTTATCGACCCCGCCGCTGAATCGCGCCTTTACATACCTTCTTTTTTTAAATCGACAGCCGTTAATTAAGCGTGTGTGAGGTCCTACGCCTTAATTATAATTGCGCTCAGATACCGAATTAGCTTCGTTTTAACGAACCCTACATTAATGTGGAAGAAATAAAGGAAAAAATAGGGAATACTTGACTAACCTATTCGTTTTTATGTGGTTTTTTTATTGAGATAAGCTTCTGTGTAGGTAGTTTTAATTGTAGATAGGGTTATCTGTTGGCTACTGGCCGTGATCGATAGTTTTATAGATAGTGAGGTTACATAGATTGCGTTCAACAAACATAGCGAACAGTTAATAGCATTTAAAAACTTATTTATGTACTGGAATGATAGACTAATCTGAAAAAAAGCCTTACTCCTTACTAATATTATAAGTGCGAAAGTTACTCTGTCTGTCTGTCTGTCGGCCTTTCACGCAAAAATACTGAAACGATTTAAATCAAATTTGGTACACAGAATAGTGTAGAAACTAAGAAAGGACACATGCTAAGTTTTAATAGCAAACAAAGGTTCTAGTTAAAATAATTAAAACTGTTACTAAATGTCACTATTCCACGCGGACGATGTCGCGGGCACGGCTAGTTTTATTTTAATGGAATAGTAAATGTTACCTATTTATAATTAAGTAATTTTGAATTTTGTATTCATTATAACATTTTTGACAAGCACGTAACACAAACGTATGTAAATATGTTTATTTCATTTAGTGATGATTTTATTCAAATATTTAATTGGTTAATTGTTGTTTATTTCATAACTTTAAATTAAATACCATATCATCTATAGGTACTACACATTACACTTGACGTGAAGTTAATCTGCCAATTTAAAATGACAATATTAAATTGTATGTAATTACTTGATACAATCTTTCTTTTCTAATATTTATTTCTATAATTTCGCATTACAGTTACCTATCTTATTACAATAATGCGTCCCACATTGCTTTATATGTATAATCACTACATAGTATAAAACAAAGTTGCTTCCCGCTGTCTGTGCCTATGTTTGCTTTAATCTTTAAAACTTCGCAACGGATTTTGATGCGCTTTATTTTCAAAGATAAAGTGACTCAAAAGGAAGTTCTATACGTATACTATATCAGTATTGCACGTGCGTAGCCAGGGCAGGTCGCTAGTAATTAATAATACATATTTTTTTCTACGTTTAACAATCAAGCGGCCGTAGCTCAATGGCTAGGGTGTAGGGCTTACGATCTTGTGGTCGCCGCCGGTTCGATCGCCATCCATTGCACTACCGATGTGAAGCCACTAGTAACACATGCAGTTTAGTTTAGCACGAGGGGTTAACAACAATACTAGTAGTGAGGAATAATTTTGCAAGATAAAAAATAAAATTAAAGTAATTGCCCATAGTAATGTATATCTGTGTCTTGTTCCAACTTCGCAAATCCCGCTGTAATAAAGTAACATACACAAGCAGACTCCTCGAACATTCCTATTCATCATCTTCACAAAACCTCGACGAATCGATACAACACAAAGAGTACAAAAAACGCGACAAAATGTAGGAACAAAACGTCGACAGAGTACACAGTACCAACTGAGAGTGCGGCTTCGTTTTTCCGAATGCTATCTTCATATCCGGACGTATGTAGGCTCGGAGCCGGGGTGCCAAGTTGTGGCAGTGTTTGATGGTGTTTTTAAAGTTTGAGGCAGTTAAATGTTACGAAGTTAGTGTAGACATGGTTTGGTGTTGTTTTTTTAATGTCGTGTGTAAGTAGCTCACGTTAATTTATGCGTAGTATTTAAATCACGCATTCTGAGAAGCGTGACTTGAATGATGAATCAATAAAATTAACATTATAATTATTTTAAATAATACATTTATGAGTATAAAATATAAAATGGCCATGTAAATTCGGTTAGCTTTACCGGCTAATTTCAATACTTACAACAATTTTTATTAGAATTTATAAAACTAAACCAGTTTTCAAAAAAAATAGGTTAAATGCCTAATATTTGTAGTATTGCTCGTTCCATTTGAGTTGTTTAATCGTTGTCTAATTGTTGTTACACAAAAATAAATATAGGTTTTTTTTAAGAAATTAGTTTTTTTCTATAAATTTCGGTGTAGTTTAAAGCCAAATCTTATTTATCATATCACCTTGCTAATCTTACCTCCCATTTCTTACTCAGTTGAAATAATAAAAGCACGTCACGATTCCCCAGCTCCTAGGCTGCATCCAAACAATCTACGCCGTTATCTGAGGCGTCTTGACAGTTGCGTCTGCGACTCGCGAAAACTCATGAAGCGCAGGAAAAAAGTCGTGTCGTGTCGCGACTCGTTTTATTTTTATGTCGTGTGATGTTATAGGACTTTGAATGTATTCTTTGTATGTATGGGATGAAATTACGCTTAATGAGAAAACTTCCTTTTTAGTTTAAAGGGAACATAAGGCCTTGAGAAGGTTTTACTAAGTAACAACTTATGGCACACCTTTGGGCCATTTTCTATGGATTATAAAATGGAGGCACTCCTTTTGCAAACGAACGCTGCTCACGTAATTGGCAGTACTATCGGTAATACAGTTTGTTTTAATTAAGTGTCACTAGATGGCGTTCTTAAGAAAAGTTAGAAGTCGCTATAGAGATTCTGCGTCAGTTAATGACCTTGTCGTATGTTTTTTTTTGTATTATGACCATTTGAGAGAACCTTTAGAGCGAACCTCATTCAGTTAAATAGAGTTTTTATATATCCTTCTTGGACTTTATCTAGTACCAAGTAGGTATATAACCTCTACTACTATACTTCCCGACTAGGGACTTAGACCAAACGCTATGTTTTACTAGTGATTGTTTCATCATCAACAGCCCGTTTACGTCCACTGTTGAACAAAGGCCTCCTCTTAACAGACCTTGGCAAGCTAGGATCGTAGAGGGATATTGCCATAATCACCACGCTTGGCAGACGGCTTGGTGATCGCAGTAAGAAGTAAACTTTGAGCTAACAGATGCTGCTGCCCATCCATCAGCCACATGTCCCTTAGTCGCCTTTTACGACACCCATGGGAGGACATGGGGTGGTCTATTCTAAGCCGGAAACCACACGGCAAGGAGTGATTGTTTAAGACCTACGATTACAATACCTATCTTATGATATGACGAATATGTTTTAATCACTACATAGTATAAAACAAAGTTGCTTTCTCTGTCCCTATATCTCTATATGTATGCTTAAATCTTTAAAACTACGCAACGGATTTTGATGCGGTTTTTTTTAATGGATAGAGATTCAAGAGGAAGGTTTATATGTATGATACATGAGCATTGTACTCGTGCGGAGCCGGGGCGGGTCGCTAGTATTATATAATTTATAAATCTCGTTACAAATTATCTTACGTTATCATCGAAATAATTCGTCACAACGGTTTATGTATGGATTTTTACTTATCATATTTCAGTATAAGTCAGCTAGACAGCTTATCTAACATTTGGAATTGCATTAGAAATCTGGGGAAGACCTTATCGTTATCGCACCTGTATCGATTTGAACGACAATCGAGATCGGATTTAGACAGAATCGAGTCGTAGACTAGTGGTTTTTTTAGTTGAATAGATTTTACCCCTTTTAGACGTAGACATGAAGACGTAGTTCCAATAATAATAATGAGAACTTTTAAGTTACCGTTCTATGTTACTACATTTTAAATTTAATATGATTTTTCAAAAGGAGACACATTCTTTCTCCGTAGCCGGATGGCTTATCAAATTGGTTGGTATTTATTGTTTAAACTTCAAAAACAAGTACGCATTTAAGATTTAGCAAAACAAAGTAATTCTTAAGTAAAATACTATTTCCTTACATAAATAAGGCCTTCTTTGTATTTTTATGATATATTTATATTATTTTTTTATGATTAAAATACGCAACTTTCCCGTTATATAATGGGTGGCCTTTCGTGGCGGTGTCATAAAGGTCTATGCGCATTAATACAGGAATAAGGTTATAAAGTACTACTAATTTTAGTTCGTTAGTGCTAAGATAAACAGTGCCCTAATTAATACTGTATCCATTTATTTACATTAAGTATTAAAATTATGAACCTACTGTGTAGGTACTTAGTAATTTCCTTCATTTCTGCAGTATCGTAAAAAGTTCTTGGCAGCATAATTATTATTTACATTCGAGTTATAAACTTCGATAATTTCTAGTTAAAGTACGGAATTACTTGTATATTATCGTCATAATTAAATTAAGTATAGCTGTACCATAAAATATTTACATGTTGATTTGACAGATAAAAATCTTATATTGATTGCAGTTAGTGGTACACTGGTTAAATAATTATAATGTTACTATTGGTATAATCTTCAGTAGTTAAAACACAGTGAGTTAAGACAGAGATTAGAAATAAGTTAATTTATTATAAGTAAATACAGTAATACCCCGGACTTACGCGATAGGTGGGACCACGGGATAGCCGTGTAAGTCGAATTCGCGTAAGTCGGGGTTCAACTTTCCCTATAAATACATACAATGTTTGTGTAATCGGGACCAGAGTCTAAAAAAAACAATAGATCAGAAAGAACATGTTTAATAATACGTTAAATTATAATTGATCTTAACATTATCACAGCATAATTCTAACATGGTTTCCATCTAAGGGATAATACCGTGACGTCTGAATTAAAATAGAAAGATTTTCATTTATTATTTGGTTCGATCAAATATCTTTGCTAATTCCTTATTTTTATTTTATATTCAAAGTCCTCTTAAGATTATAATGATAATATTTAGTTTACACTCCAAAAGACAGTGTTTCTTCATTCCATGTTAGGTTAGGTTAGCAGTTAGCAGTTTAACTTGCAGTAAACCGAACGGCGGCGTGTTCGGTTTACTGCAAGATATGCGCGTGGTGATAAACAATAAAAACCGCGTATCTCCGAATTCGCGTAAGTCGGGGTAGCGTAAGTCGAGGTATTACTGTATATTAAATATTTTTTCTCCCAACGACTTTTCGACGGAAAAACTTGTCTCGACACGAGCGGGGTATTATAGCTTGTAGTTTGAGTAAAAAAAAAGTATTTGATAATATTTAAAAGCGTTTTATAGAAATAGAAATATTTTATTGTCATAAAGTGTGGTACAAAAGATGTGATGTTTGCATGAAATTATATGATCCAATACACTTTGTCAATACAGCAGTTAGTTAAGATTGAATAACATTGTCCAATTATTATTATTATTTAAACATTATTATTAGCATTATTTATTTAAAATTGTATTAACATTTATTTATTGATTTCATTCTTTGCAAATTTAAAGTTCATCAACTGAATATAATATTTTATTTAAAAGCCATTTCCGCAATTCACGATTAAATCGTTGAATGGGTAAATGTTTTATGTCATTCGGAATTCTATTGTTAATTTTTACACACATTGCATAGCAATTTTTTGTAAATAGAGTTGTCCTGGGAGCGGTTTCTTATACAAGTCTATCTCAAAAATATTCTTCTATATTGTAATGTCGCAACTGTCGCGGTAGCATTACTTATTTGGTACCATTTTTTGAACAAGCGTAATAAGTTAGTTACTTAGTTAGACGCGAGACTTGCGCAGTGTTCTCCGGGTGGTTATGTGGTACCGCAATGCTAGTCTGCCACTACCTTTACCAACAGGACGGCAGTCGAGCCATCTGATCCTATATTGACATTAAACATTTTTATAAATAACACTTGTATTATTAAAGAAACAAAACTGTTTTTTATGTTAATAACAAATTTATGTATACTTCCATATAAAAGCATACATTATGCTGATGAAATGTTATTTAGCGATAAGATGGCTGCACCTGACATTCCTTCTACACAACCTTTACGACGGTTATAATATCGATATAAACCTGTACAATTTACGACGTAAACTCCTTTTTTATCGTAATTCATATAGATTTTTCAATATTCCCTTATTTGTTCGTAGTTTTTTGCGGATAGTGGCAACGCCTATAATAGCAAAAGCTCTTAATACTTTGGTTGTAAGTAAGACATACTATTATACTATAAAGCATTTGCAAAGTACTTACACTCGACTGAGGATTTAGTCAAAGTCAAAGTCAAAAATTCTTTATTCGTATAGACACATTTAAAATATTTTAAATCATGTTCTTATGATGCGTCCCATTCTTTTACTACCACCAGTTCTGGACGTGGCAACTATGAGAAGAACTGGCAAGAAACTCAGAGGAATCCTTTCTTTAAATAAATTATATTTTAAAATGATTAATAAAGCAGTATTGTTTCAGAGCAACTCACTTTTGCCCAAGCAGTTTTGTCATTAACATAATCAGAAATTTTATAATAAGCCTTTTTACATAATTTATCTTTGACATATCGTTTAAACTTGTTTGTTGAAAGATCTCTTACATTATTAGGAAGTTTGTTGTAGAAGCGTATACATTGCCTCATAAAAAAAGGAGATTATGCTTAGATCTAGTATTAACATTATGAGTGTCGCTTTTTTTCTTAAAACTATCTATATTCTTATGAACATATAAAAGGTTTTCATAGACAGATATGGAAACTGAAGAGGCGTAAATCATTTGGAATAAAAAAACAAGTCTAGTATCAATTAGGCTTCATAAATAAAACACTGCAGACTTTATACTTAATTTTGCAATGCAGCAAAAAACGACCATATCGAGAGTATAATAGCAATCAAATTAGTCGGTGTCTTAGTTTTTTTTTAAACGGACATCTGTAGTTTGCCATGAAGCTAATTTTACGGCACTGGGCAAATAGGCGAGCAGCAGTTTTATTAGAACTTCAAACAAAGCAACTAGCGCAAGAAGGTGTCCTCTGTGGGACTTAGACCTCGGCTTAGGACGGTCGCTAGCGGGGGGATTGAGGAATAATGATTTTTTTTTACGAATTCTGTGGGACTATCGCTGTGTATTACATTAGTAGATGACGTGAGCAATACAATGGATCATATATCTCCACAAAAAGATTATAGATAATTAAGTAGACCATACAAGAAGCCGACAGGGCCCTTCCAAGTGCATCGACCCCCCATAAAACCCACATTGAACGTTCGTACATTTTCGTTAAGTCGAATAAAACTTGCATCTGCATTAACGCTCGATCACATCAGGAGAAGCCTATAAAAGTTTTACTGACCAATAACTTGCGCACGAGTTGCACGTTTTGCGCATGCGCACCCGCCAGCCAATCACATTCGTCCGTCAGTAAGTGACATTAGCCGGTTAATTTATGATAGAGGCTGGATATTTTTCGCATTCGCCGGTATTTTAAAGTGAGATAAAATCTCATGGCTTTTATTACGGATTCTTTTATAGGTGATTTGTAAGGTATGTTGGATTAACGTTATGTATTGAGGTTTGATGGCTGCTGGCTGAATTAATTGGGTATCAGGTTTTGGAGCTTCGTCAGAATTGTAAGTCAGCGATGGAGACAATAAAATAAGTGACCCTCAGTCACATATCAGGTTTAGGGATTAAGGAATATTTTATGGCAAAAATAGTAGGTACAGTCAGATTCAAAATGTTAAAATCTTTATCTTCACTATTACTGCTACTTATGGCAAATATTCTAAATTGTGCCATATGACATGTATTATATTTCTTTAACATTTGCGCACAATTGTACATTATGGACTTAATGCTTGGGGAATTTTTTGCTTGTCATCCACAGAGGAATTGTGGTATATGCAAATATTAAGCATAATATATATTTAAAGTTTCACGATTTGTTCACGTAATGTAATACTACCTAGACCGCGATTGGCTCAGTGTCTACTATAAATATAATGCTTAGATTAAGTACATCATTATGATGCTTAGAGTTGAAATTAACACTGTACTTTTCTAATAGTACATGGATAAATATTAATATGCGTATGTTGTCCTTTACCAATTAAAATTGAGTGCTAACCATAAGTTAAAACTATTTAAGAAATTGTTTAATTTCATACAACAAGGTGTGAAAACGCAAACTAATACTTTCCACACAAGCATGTATGCCTGAGTATTGCGTGACACCAGTAATTATGTTTATTAATTAGCTTTATATTTAATACAACGATACAAAATATTTTCAGCTAATTTTATAGAAGTGTAAAATAGCCATCTGTTTGTAACACCTGCTCGGTAAACTTATAAATTGATAAAAATCTATTGTTATTCGACATATTAACTGTAGGTAAGGTGTTGTATGAGTAATATTTTTGATTGTAGATTTTTTTAGAGTAGATTAGTTATGAAAAACTATATTTGTACTAACTGTAAGTATACAGAACTAAAATATACGCGCTTGTAAAAGAATAATATATCCAATTAACAGAATGTTGTTGTAACTTATATACTTATTAAAATTCTTTTATATCATTGTAGTATTTAAAATTGATTTAACGATGCCAAAAGTTAATAATCTAGCATTTATTTATATATTTATTTCTAATGCTGCTACAGATGAAATAGTCTCATGGTAAGAACTAAAAGTACAGTCGATATCAAAAACGTTAAGATATTCCTTTATCTTCCAAATCTACTTTTTAACACCATGCATCCTAAAAAAACTAAAATAATTTCTCAATCCTCCGCCATTGATCGCTTTGAGTCTAGGTACTAGTCCCACAGTAGACGACTCTTGCGCAAGTTGTTTACTTTGTAGTTTTTAAACCATTTCATAAGGCTAAAGTCTTGCTTGCCTTCATACCTATAGGCCCGGTGAAGTAGTATGTTTTTTAAAATATACGTGCGTTAAATAAAATAACTATGGGTAAAGGGTATCAGAACTACTGAAAATAATTTAATAGCCCAGTCTGCAGTCATCAACATCATCGTGACATAAAGCATCAGCAATCAAGAGTGACAGCGACCTATCAATACAACTATGACAAACTGACGTACACTTGCTCGTTTATTAGAGATCGCATGAATCAGGCCCTTACTTCGACCATGAATCTCAATTGTGCAAACGATTGTTGACGGGCCATTCGACTTTGTCAGTTTTTTGCTTCGCATCTGTCTTGGATGGGATTTTGATTGTCAATATGCAGAAGGAAATATCTATTCTAAGATACAATGCCTTTAAAACTAGGTGAAAGCTCATGGTGATTAGTAGACTTTGGTGTTTTTAACACTGAAAAATTAATAAGACAACTATTTCCTTTTATGAGTACCTAATGAAATAATGAAATTTATTCAGCCCTTAGGTATTTACATACACTTGTACTTGTCAAAATTACACTGTATATAATATATATTATTATAGTACTTGTTTGAATTGTGTGTTTTAAGTAATTTTGGAGGTTAAAACAATACCTAAGACAGAGTTACCACTCGTGCCCCTCTCTGTACCTACTTCTGAGTGTTACTTAATTTTTTTTTCATTTGCCCAAGATATTACTGGTCGTATAACTAAATACTCTCTCCATTTTTATTATAAAACGGTCAAGTGCGAGTTGGACTTCTTTTGGATTATCTGTAAAACAGTATTCTCTGTATTATTTTAAGATTTTTAGATTAAAGATCATTTCAAGCGTCTACGTGTTGCCGTTATTAATATCGAGCAAAACATCAGGTTTGTTGTATGTCTACGTTTGTCTACATATCACGGTTCATGAGATATCTACAACTTTGTGACAGACAGTAAAGTTTTTTTTTTTTCGGACGGACTTATTTAGTTAGCCCTGAAGCTTTTACTATTTCACCGGGCATAAGACTGTTAAGTCCTAGTTATAGCGGGTTCCGTCTATACCCTCTAGTTGCAGAACCCTAAGAAAGAAATATCCAATCCCCAGTTAATGGTCATTTGATATATTAATCGTCCAATTTTACTGCCCACCTCATACTGATCGCTACTAATAAAACAGAAGTGACACTTCTGATATTAAAATCTGCCGCTGAAATGATATATCAGTTACCATAAATACATCATAAGCTGCAGAATAGTTGCGGACGGATGATCCCGTTGCCAAATGCTAGCGGCTCGCCAATTTGTCTGTCTGTCTGTGTGATTTGTGTAGCGTAATACTCGCGTAGGTATATAATTGGAGGCGATCGATGTCGATGTGCGCACGAGTCATAGATCAACGGGCAGATAGTTAAGATGCCATCGATTTATGTGTGAACGTTGTGGCTCATGATTAATTGTAATTAAGTGGTAAGGAAAGCCATCTGCAGTCATATTACTAAGTTGTTAGCAATTTGTCCTTAAAGCTTCAAGTGGTCGTAGCCCAATGGTTAGGGTAGGGTATCCCGGTTTCGAGCGTCATGTCCCGGTGTCCCGGCAAATAAGGCAAGGCTCCCGGTGGGCGCGCTAACCAAAAAAAAAAAAGAACCTTGCTTCGTTCGCAATACGCGCTCCTGTTTGTCGTATCGACTTGCGTGCGCAATTGGAGAACCCCTAACATTTATGGCGACCCTAGGTCAGGGGCGTCAGACTTGTGATCTTGTGGTCGCCGGTTCGAACCCACCTATTGCACTACCGACGTGAATCCACTTGTAACACTTTGCCAAGAATACTGGTAGACTACAAAAATCTGCTAGTATTCTTGTTTTTTTAAGTACATAGGTGCTTTACTTAGAGTTGTCTTCATTTCACTTCAACAGGCCGTTTGCGTCCACTGCTGTGCATGGGACCTATCTTATCAGACCTTGGCAAGGCTTGAGAGAAATTGTCATAATCAGCCCGATTCGGTGATCGCCGTAAGATGATGACCCTGAGCTAATAGATGCTGCTGCCCATACATCAGGTTTATGTCCCTTAGTTGCCTCTTACGGACACCCATTTGAAGATATAGGGTACCACATGACATAATAATATCTAGGTAATTGTATAGTAAAAGTCGCATATAAAGAAAAATCAACCGGAATTCCATGTTTTGATGACAAGCAATGCCTTGCTTGCAAGCAAGCCCTCCTTTGTTTAGTTTTTTGTGTAGGGGGAAATGCATTTACGCATTCCCATTGCCGCTGCAGCGTATCTGCGCGCTGGCGGCGGGATATGTGGGGCTTGCCCTCTCCATAGCGGTAGTATGCTTACTCGCTTACCTACTCATACCACAAGGAGAGGACCCTACATCACTAAAACCCCCCCGAAACTCCTTAGATCCATCGTTGGCGGGGGCCGGGTACGCACGAAGCAATCCGGCCCCCCGACATCCGCGGCCAATATGGCGCCAAGGGATCTCGTGGGCCACACTGACTGCGGCCCATTTGCCCAGTTATAGGGACGGCCTCGAAGGAAGCGCGGCTCTTAGCCCCACTCCCCAAGGCCAAGCCTAGGGCGGTAGGATGCTGACCTGCTGAAACATATTCAGTCTTGAATTTCTATGTTACCCCTGGATAACGTAGATTTCTCATGGTAAAAGAATCATTGAAGTCGGTCCAGTAGTCCCGGAGCCTATTCAATGGAAACTATCAAATCATACCTCTTTATAATAAACAATAGGTAGTACGATTCTGCCTTGTTGGGTACTTACCTAATGAAAAGAACCTTCAAGTATGATTAGGTGTTGAGGTTACGATGAGCTCTCAAACGATCTTGTACGTAATTCTAACATCGTAAATGCCCTTTTTATTAGAAAAAACTTCTTTCTAACCTCCGTGGCGTAGCGCTATAAGTCTCGCTTTGAGTTTAGGAGGTCGTGGGTTTGATCCTCACACCGGACAAATAATCTTTGTATACATTCTAAATTTTCTTTCAGGGTATGGTTGGAAAGCACGTAAAACCGTTGGTCCCAATGTTATTCCAGGCAACAGCCGTTACCCTGTGTATTGCAAAAAAATATTGCGGTTTCCAACCCGCCTGCCTTAACTCAGGACTTAGTGACTATGGCAAAAACTTACCTCCATTCCTCGGGAGGAGGCTCATGTTCAGCAGAGGGCTGATGATGACGTTCTTTCTAAATGTTTTGCTGTTTATCAACCAAAAAAACCATTTGAAATTCAAGATATATTTATATCTCTCACGACAACTTTATCTACGTATTTTGTCGCTGCGTATGCGCATCTTATGGACATCAAATCCCTTCAATTTGCCTCAAGTTAATTAATTCAAACATTATTAGGTGTCCTGCGGTGGGTTCAGCGAATTAAAACTGCAACTTGAGATTAAAGATGTTTCCACACTGTGGTACTTTTAGCATCCGCTTTGACTGCAAAATTGATAACTTACAATAAAACTTAATATCCCTCATATTTATATTAATTTGATAAAAGCAATTTTAATACTTACTTATCTTTTTTTTAAGACGACTCCCGCACTAGGGAAAATTATCCCTGTGTGGGGATTAAAACACACAATCGACGGACACAAAGCGGACTCAAAACAACGGGTGGAAATCGAACCTAGAACACCAGATCTCACAAGCGACGATGGTAACGAATGAACCACCGGTTATCATCATTCAAAATAATATAGACAATATGCTATCCGACAACCTCCGTAGCGTTCGCGGTATTTAGCTCGCTTTAAATCTCGGAGGTCTAAAGATTTCTTTCCGGGTCTGGTAGGTTGAGGGACTTCCCTCCGTGCCTCGGAGAGCACGTTAAGCCGTTGGTCCCGATTGTTATAACATCATCTATGATAATAGTATATCCAGGAACGGGCAGCAGCGTTTCCTTGTGTGGTACAACATAATAATGCGGTCACCAATCTGCCTGCCAAGCCAGGTGACTACGGGAAAAATACCCTCCCCCGGGACGAGGCCTATGTTCAGCAGTGGACGTCATTCGTGCTGATGATGATGATAGACAATATGCAATTTTTGGTATAAAAATATATTTTTTGTCGTTAAATTATTTCGTGCTGTTCGGATATCTAAATATACCTAAGTAGCCGGATGTAGCCACTATTAATATTTGTCATTTATAATTTGAAAAAGTGTTATTTTTACTATGAATAGCTAAGTGACTTGAAACATCTATTTGATTTAAATCCAGATAATGCGCTAGTTTGTTCAAATATTCGGGTAAATGAAGTAGTCGACAGATAAAGTCAACTTTCTGCTTACTTAGCATAAATCTCCTTCATTTCAACATGTTAATAGAATCGAAACCTTATCTTTACATAATGTTAATTTGTTGGACATTCCCAATGCGATCAATGCCGTTATACCAGCTAATTATATTTGACAAACATCTGATTTGTCAATCTGCAAAATTTGCGCAATATTAAAACTAGATTATACTACAAAGTTGCAGTTTAGTATCTTTGTATGTAAATGACCTAAGACTTGTCGCGTTGTACTTGCGTTCATGTCATATTGGGATTGATTTCTGACTCGAATCACAAACTATTCTCATCTCTATTGTAACACGTTAGAGTACAAAATCAAACGTATACGCAATAGAATCAGGTCTTATTAACTGAGTAACGAGGCATCAGTATCCATCATAATTTCGCCTCATTTTGTAATGCAGGCGCGATGCGATATTTTCATATTCAAAGCAAGTTTATGTGTGCGGGCTCCATGACTTTTATTGTTCAGGACTTAAGGTTTAATTTGGTTTGATAAATGGTTGGTTAAGTTTGTTTTTTTAGTGCGTAGGTTGTACAGTTAGTTGCAGAAGTGAGAATATAAAGCGTGGATGCAAATGTTAGCGTGTATCGTATAACTGAAGAGGTGGTGGACCCATTGATTAGACAACGGTTCTCGATTACGTTAGTCGTTATGGAGGAGGTTTTATTAAGACCAAGGGTATGGGAATCAAATTTTTCCCACCAATTTGAAAAAAAAAATATTACATTATGACTTTGTGTCTATAACCTGGTACAATTAGAAGAATCCGCGGAAATACTTTACCAGACGTGGTCACCGCTCGGAGGCATTGGGGTGCTGATCACGGGGGGTTTTAGTGGGTAAACCCTATCCTCGTGGTATGACTTGTATGTAGGGTTGCCAGGTCCCCCATCCTAAAAGCCGGACAGACCAGCCATTTTGGCCGGACATTTAGGCAAAGAGGCCGGACACCTTATTGAGGATTTTTAGTGTCATTATTAATGGGTACGAATAAAAAAATGCAAAAGCAAAAGCTTAGCAAAAGGCTTTGTAAAAAGCCTAACAAAAACCGGAAAACGATTATTTTGGCCGGACACCCTACCAAAAAGCCTAACTATGTCCGGCTTTATCCGGACGCCTGGCAACGCTACTTGTATGCCATCGCAATCAAAAATAGGAGTTTTACAAACCTATTCTTGTATGCATGCTGGGATAACAAAAAAATATAAATACAGTAGGTACTAGAACAAATATAAAAAATTTACAAACATTTGATTTTCGAATACTTTTCCAGCGTTAACTATTCAAACAGATACATCGTCATTCAAGTTCTTAAACCACGTAAGTAATTTTTTTTTGTGGATTTTGATGCCATTTGCTACAGAATACGAATACATGTTGTTAAGTTCAAGAAATCCAATAGAAACTCGTCAAATAAAGTATTATGCGAACTTGTATTTTCTGGTGTCTATATAATTGTACAGTTATTACGCCTCCTGAAAATATACTTTTTCTGATATACGTGGTGTTAGATTTTTATCATTTTAGCCATAGGACGTCCACTGCTGTACATAGGCCTCCCTCATAGATTTCCAGTTGCTACGGCTGGAGGCGAACGGTTAGAACTTTAGTGTTGATATACTTCTGTGTTGCACGGTACCTTGTCGCCTGGCGTGAAAGTTGTTGACGGTCAGGATTCGGTCGGCTAATCCGTCGGTTTCTCTCGCAAACACTCTGAATGTGTCAGCCTAATTACCATGGCCTTTTATGGTGTGCTTGAAATATTGTGGGATATTTAAAAACTTGGGTAGAATAAGATGGAACTTTACTGGATAAAGTTAAGGATGAATGGCGAATATACTTGGTTAAATCAATAAGTAATTTTTTTAAATATATATTTTTCAAATTAATGTAGTTTGCATGTTAGGTATTTAACGGACAATTCGACAACATATTTTTTAAACATCAAGAAAATAAAATACAATGTGTTAAATATTATGTATTTATTTTACAAGTGGCAAAAAGGCTATAATTAACATATTTTTAGTTACAATTCAGTCAAAAACTTGGAAAAGTTCTGTGAATATCTCGTCTTAAATACGGCAATAACTTTTAGAAAGTACACAGGACAAAGACTTTCATTGAGGTATATTCGCAAAATAATTGTCCTTGATTTTTTAATTTTTTTTCCCTTATTTGTCTCGTACGCTTTGAGAACATTTGTAAAACCCCGTCGTATTTGGTTTTTTGTGTAAAACATTGCTTAATTTACTGTGTCGACAATATTTTTTTTAGTTTCACAAGTTTAACCAGCTAAATAATTCATAAATTATCATTAGGCCTCACCTTATTTCAAATACTGTCGATTTATTAAATAATATTCAATAGTTAAAATTAATCATATTTTAAAATGTCTTTAAAATTAGCAAAAATAGAACTATAATTGGATCGCAAGATTAATTAAACGGAAGTCGTAAATAATCATGTTATTTAAAAGATTTATGCTTATATCTCATTGTTCACGCGGCCAACTTATAATTTATAATATTATGATTTTGGATTATCATTAAATTATTAGTATCGTCATTATGATTATATGCCAATAGATTCAGTATACTTTACTGATATGACTTTTGGCTTATATTTATGCTAGCTAAATGTGGTCTGGATCTGAAGTTATCGAGTAGTATTTATAATTAGATTCCCGCGCGCGGTTTCACCCGCGTAACTCCCGTTCCCGTGGGAACTTCATAATTAAATATCCTATGTCATTCAGGTTGAATGTAGCTTTCCAATGGTGAAAGAATTCTTGAAATCGGCACAGTAGTTTTTGAGTTCATACATTACAAACATACACACAAAATACAAATTAGTATACTTAGATAGAATAGAAGATAGATTTAAGCCTAGGATAAATTAAATTTAATAAGTTTATTTTAAACGTTATCATTACTTCGAGGAGTTCGCGGTGATGTATCTGTATGAGATGTTAGGGGATTAAAAAAATCTCTACCTGGAGGTTTATTTTCAATGTCTTATCATCATAAATGCAAAAATTTCTCATCATCATCATTTAAATCATCATTAAAAAAAATCGTGAGACCTCGTATTGACATAACCTGTATATATGTTTCAATCAAATTCACTGACCATTTCCAATCGCAACATTTCACAGAGGCACTAACGCCCTTTCTCCCCTGAACACACACCGGCATAATTTTTTGCGAGTCCCGCTCACAAATCACTCAAGATCGCATTCATAATTTAAGTTGGGTGTCAAATTTGACAGATTTATGACATTTCTTTCATACTGTCTGTGCGACGTTTTGGAAACACGACACGCTTGACGTATAAGAAGCGGTACCCAGTTGTTTACGAAGTACGTTACGTGACCGACTGTACAAGAATTGGAGTTGTCCTATTTATTCGTGTTATGTGTAGCGAGATGTTGGATAGTATGCGACTGTACTGGTTGTTCAGTGATTACTATGGTAGTTTCTATGGAGATCTAGTTGGGTTCGATTCACGCTCGAGACATCTGAGTCTGTGTGTGCAATGCGACCCTGAAATCGTCTTAAAAATGGGAGATTATTTTTTTATAGAGCCATTTAAAGCAGTGATTTTCTGTAGTACATTAAATTGTTATTGGTTGCTAAATAATAGGGTGGAGGAAGTTATTCACATTGAAATGTCACCAGCTATATATGAAAGTCGCCGGTTCGATCCCCACTCATACACTACCGACGTGATCACTAACTCGTAATACAAGCATTTCAGCTTAGCACGAGGCGACTGCAAAACTCTGCTAGTAAACTTTATAAAAAAAAAAGTTAATTTATCACGCATTCCAAGGGTCAAGTTTAGTACCTACCACATATCTATACTAATATTATGAAGAGGAAAGATTAGATACTTTGTTCGTTTGCATGGAATATGGCGCAACTTCTTGACCAATTTCAAAAATTATTTTACCGTTAGAAAGTTACGATATCTAGGAATAACATAATCTATATTTCATGATAAAGTTCTTACGGAAACAAGAGTTATGCGGATAAAACCGCGCGCGGAAACCTAGTTATAAATATACGTAACACCTAGCGAACCCATCATCAACATACACCCCTCGAATTCACAACAATAAATCACCAACAAACACGCTTAAAAATATTCATCAGTATTAATCTCATTTTGTTTAAAGTCAACAGTCAATAGTGCGATAAAAGTAAATCCTTTATATTTAACGGACGAGTGACGTCACCGCCGCCATTTTGATCGCACATAATTTGACGTGGCGACGGCTTTGACAGAGGACATTTAATTACCGACCCCTCATTACCTTGATATCGGTTATTGATATGGAGGATTTATAGAATACGATACGACTTTTATGAACGGTCCGATTTAAATATATGGAAGGATTTATTAAGGTTAAGTGTTAGATTTATTTTAAAGTTACTAAATACTATGACTTTGTTAAAGATGTATTCGCTACTCGGCTACAATATTTTAAATATGTCAATGAATAAAGTTAATATTTTTGGAATGATTTATTAAGGTTAAGTGTTAGATTTATTTTAAAGTTACTAAATACCTTTGATAAAATGTCTACACTACTCGGCTACAATATTTCAAATATGTCACTGAATTAAGTTAATTTAATAACTATAATATAGCATTACAATAAACCTACATTTATATGGTTAGCCACTAAGTTTTTGCTTCTTCACAGGCGAGTAGAGCTCCAGCCTTAATAAACGGTTTAAAAACTACAAACTAAGAAACCTGCGCAAGGGGGCGCCGTATGTGGGACTTGGACCTCGGCTCAGGGCGGTCGCTGACGGGGGGATAGAGGAATTATTGACTCTTAGACAAATGTACACAATAATACAACTGATGCTATAATCTCTACAACTAAACACAACAAATAAGCTAATTTCAATTGTAAATGGATACGTTATAAAGATTTTTTTTGTCGATAAATTTTCATAGATTGTTTTGCAAATGTTTGTACCTACCTGGTTAAATAACTCAGGTCGTTTTCACATCGTATCATCTAAATAGCACGTTAATATACGAATTTTCGTTAAAAACGTACAGTTTATTTGGTTCAATGGAGTTTATTAATAAAGTTTTAATTAAGATATGAATGACGTCACAGATTAATTTGAATGATCATCGGATAAACAGGGATAATTAAAAATATGTCATGTGTATGAACCGACGCTGAAAGCTTTCGTTCGTATTCGTTTCTTCTATATCTTTACTAATATTGTACAGAGGGTAAACTAATTGCCATGCAAAGGCATGATGAGGGAAATATTTTTTAGTTTAAAATACATATCAATCAATCAGCCTATGTCTGTACAATACTGGACAATGGACATAAACCCCTAATTTTTGTCATAACACCTCGGATATAATCCTCCGCATCCAGTGTATTCCAGCTACCCTTTTAGGCCATCGGTCCATCTTGCTAGCGTCCTGCCTTCTTACGTTTTCATTAAAAAACATGTCTATTTTTAATTGTTAATGGTAAAATTAGTGAACTTTCTTGACAAGTAGGTACAAGTGTAGTTAAATACCTAAGTGCTGAATAAATATCGTTTAATTAGTTGAAGGTTTCAAATTTTCCTTATTTTCTCAATACTTATATTCAAACTCAGGGTGCTAAGGCTTCGGACTTGCGATCATGTGGTCGCCGGTTCGATCCCTAACCATTGCGCTACTGACGCGAATCCATTCGTAACAAAAACTTTTAGCTTCACGAGGGGTTAACTACAATACTAGACGCACACTACTACAGAAACTCTGCTGTGGTAATCTTTATAAAAAACAATATGTATCTGATAAGTTGATTAAGTTCCGTGCCACTCATATTGTTAAATTTAAAATAAAAAATAAAATAAAATAAAAATCATTTTTATTTACGTAAACCTATTACAGGCACTTGCAAATAGTCAAAACAATAATTTAGTATTAAGTATTATTTAGATAATATCATATTTTATAATATTATTATTATTAATTATCATATTTTATAAATTTTCAAATTAAACAAGTATTTAAGTTATTATTTTAATAATATTTTAGTCTTAACGTCTTAGTTTATTATTTAACTATATTGTGTCAAATAGCTTGTTCTGTCTATAGTAGGTTAGAACAATTGTCATTATTTAGGTGGACCATGAGTATATAACGACGGACGCGCTTTAATGCTACCACCGGATCCAATACGCCCCAACTGAGAAGATCCGGCGAAACAAACTCAGTGGGTTATTCTACTGCCGGTTTTAACACGACCCACATGAGACGGTCCGGCGAAACATACTCAAATGGGCAGAACGTAGGTTTTGGTCCAGTTACTTTAACTATTTATTGGCATACACATTTTTTGCCCAAACGGTTGTCTTTGAAATATATTATCTCTTTTTAAATGTAATTATTAATAATTTTGTACAAATATTCAAAAAACGCCGGGCGGTCACTTATCCCTGGGACACATTGTATTATGCCCCTCATTAATATTATTAGTTAATCGTACCTATTTCCACAATCACGTCATTTTTATTCGAGTGTCATCGTATTAATGATGGCCGCCGCGATTACCTGCAATGACATCTGTAACTGACGTGTAGTGTCATTAGTGCCCCTCATTGTCATTATATCACTAATATTTTGTTCTCGTTTAGATTTTCAATAGTTTTTCACGTACCTACGTGTTTGTTTGGTTTGGGGCGGTGATTTATCATTGTGACGCAATGGTTTTGATGACGAAAATGTATTAATTTATTCAGTATTAACATGAAATACAATCATTGTCTATTTATAGGCTCTGGTAATGTGACGCACTCTATTAGGATGTTAGAGATAAGGTTAAAAGAATCAGATTTTGTCATGTAATATGTGCCCCTAACTAAATAGTTTCCTAGCTATTAAAGTATTAAAAAAGTTAAATTATTATTTGCAATTTGCTGTTTGCGGTCGCCGTAGCCTTATATAGCCTTCCTCGATTAAAAGGGCTATCTAGCACTAACAGGATTTTACAACAATACAATCGGACCAGTAGTTCCTGAGATTAGCGCGTTTAAACAAACAAACTATTCAGCTTTATACATTGATATAGATTTTGATTACACTAACATAAGATAGCTCGATATGGCATTTTAGTTAATTTAATTAATAAAAGTAATTATATTTTTGCCTTTTTAATTTCGCCGAAAGAAACGAAGGCTGCCGGTACAGAGGTAATCCCGTGTAACGATTTATGCGTTCTCCTCGACTCCATTAAAGTACTAAATGTTTAATTAAAGAAAACGTCCAGTCATCGTAAATCACGCTGAATTATTTACCTAAATTAGATGTGATGATGGATATTGTTAGGGTTTCCGCACCTCAAATTGACAAAACGTAACCCTTTTGACAGACAGACGGACAACGCAGTGATTTTCTTACTTGTTTCCATAGAAAATTCATCATTAAATAGCCTATGTTTAAATATTTTTTGTAATCGGTCCAGCAGTTGCGAATCATCATCATCAGCCTGTTGTAGTCCACTGCTGAATATAAGCCTCCCCCATCGATTTATAGCGTGTTTTTTTGTAGCTTATATATTAATCGAGCTTATTAACTGTCCCCGTTTCAGCCAAATCCAATCTGTAGTTTTTGCTGCGTGAAAGAGTAACAAACATCCATCCATCCATCCATCCATCCATACTCACTAACTTTCGCGTTTATAATATTAGAAAGGATGCTATATTTGCAACAATTAAATGAACTGTATTGGGTCTAAATATTTTCATACCAACTATGTAACATACTTACCTACATAGTTTCATATTGCTGGTTTTAATTTGGGCTATCTGTATTGCTAGTTTCATACTTTATGCTTAAAAGGTTTGTAAAACCCGTCCAATTCGACTAGATTTCGTTTAACGAGGTGATATAATTCAAATCACAAGTATAGTTGTATTCCATTGCTTTTATCATGTTTCTATTCTAATATTCCAATTGTCCAATAAATAAGCAATACCAATAATTCTTCGGTAGCGAGGAATTAGATGGGATCGACTGGACCTCATATTTATAACACTTATTTGTGTAACTGGTTCCCGATAGTAATATCTACGGAGGTTAACACTTGTTTACGACTAATCCCGCTCCCGGCTACGCTTGACTTTATGTATTTTTAACTACGTGAGATATGTTTTGACCGCCGACGCCGCCCACAGTTTTAATTTTATTACCCATATATTTAATCACGGTAAGATAACTAAACGATTAAATACCGATGATCAACCATTAGCAGCGGTATTAGAATTTCACTGAAACGCCATTTTGAAATTGATCGGCGTTCGATATTTGAATCTTGGAACGTTGATAACGGTTTTAGAATTCTTAATTCGAAATTACAAACTTTAAAAATGGGTTTTATTTATGAATTAAGTTTGAAAAAAGAACAATAAAGAGACTTTCGTATTCATCTCAAAGACAAAGCACAGTGGGATATGATTTGCGAATGATGGACAAAAAATATGAATAGTTTTTGTTTACTAAACGTGTACAATTTGCACAATTTTAGACAACAGCGCTATAAATTATGGCCTTGCCGCTCGGGACTTTTGTAACAATAATTTTAGAAATACGTCGAAATGCACAATGGAACAATATGCAAGGACTTTTACTGAAAACTTTCATTGTGAATGTCGTATATTTTTGCATTAAAATATTGACATGGCTAGCGCTGAGTTGAGTTGACGCAAGGGGATACCTTTGGAGTTTGTTCATTTTACTAATATCACGATAAGTAGTTTTGATGTTTAGTGCAGTCGCAGTCAATACCTACCTATTTATCTCACTGAAAATGTATTCGTGAGTTTCTCATTGTCTTTATTTTCTTAGTAAACAAGTAAAATTTAAAGATTTTTTTTAGCAATTTAAGGTTTTTGTGCTTTTGAATTCTTATTAGAGATACTATTAGTACTATGATTTGTATGTATACGTATGTACATTGTAAATATGTATTTACTTTTTAAACAGGACGTAAAAATAAATATAATACATACAGGGTTATTTTTAAAACACCAACAACCTTTCAGGGGGTGAAAGTACTGATGATTATAAACAACTTTTACTATGGGAACAACCTTGAAATCGCGAAAAAAAAAATAAGATGTTCCATACATTTGTGTTCACTTACCTCGACAAAATGTATACTTAGAATACCCTGTATACTTAGAACTTTTGACCTGCTCACTACAACATTCTAATTCTTATTCTTTGTTGCCAAAACCGATTCACAATCCCACCGCATTACATAACTCAATATTCCCGCACAAAAGCCAGAGATCCTTTAAATAAACCTCGCAAAAGTCCCTGATTCTATCTCAAGCTAGCCTAACAGAACTATTCTACAAAACATTCGTTCGCTTTTTACGGAATGGTGGCAACACGTTATCTAAAGGTACAGTGGGCCCGCCGCATCTGTCCGTACATAAATCTGTCGTATATGAAAAGAATTAAAACGTTCCCTATTGTAGACGGCTGAATAAATCTTAGAGATATCTTTGTGAGGGACGCACGACGCCCGCGGCTGCGACGAGGAACGGCGATATTTTACAAGTTTTTGACAGCCGATATGGCTTTCCTAAACGGCACCTGCCCACTGTGCACTGATGGGGCCGATCGCCAATACACACGAACCAATGTTTGGGTTTAAGACTAATTAGTGCTATTAGTGTTTAGTTATTTTGAGATTGAGGCATTACTGAAAATGTAAAGTCGAGTTTAATAGTCTCAGTGACGTAATACCTCGATTAGAAGTGATATATACTTTTGTATAGTTACCAAAAGTTATTAATTCAATATTAGAGTCACAAGTTTTATGACAACATAAGACAAGTTTTATAATTACATATACATAGGTAATTCCTACATTACATATTTATATTAATAAAACACTTTGTACTCAATAACTGACTGACTGATGGGACACATAGCATTAACAGCTGGTCGTAGAGACAAAAAACTTGAAGGATATATTCTCAAGACGGAGCCATCCGATAAGAAAATATTTTTCAAAATTTTAGTATGGAGATATCGAAATCTACACGGACGAAGTCGTGGGCAACAGCTAGATAAAGTATTTATAAAAATTACATATCAAACTTTAATGAGCCTGAAAGTATTTTCCTCGCACAACTAGATGGCGCTGTGCGTTACACACACACATTCGATCAAAAACTTAACAGCTACTGTCAAGTTAAATACCTTCTACGAAATAAAATATTACAAACATTACTATAAATAAATCAGGTAGATAATAAAAATTAAAAACGTATAAATTCAAAAAGTATGAAATTAAATTCCTTTGAACTATTTAACTACCCACAAATGTGTTTACGACCAATTAATACATACTCAAATCGAATAAGTATAATCAAAGAAAGAGAAAATGCGATCACCGTGGAACCACTTAATAAATTGTCTGGGACTCGTATGGAGAAAAAAAAACTATATAAATCGAGTCACCCATAACATTATAGTGTGGAGTTTATGGCAATAGCCTTGAGTTGTTATCGGGCGACGATTCTTTATTGACACTATAATGTGGGAACATACGGGGCGGTTTTATTGCCGGCCTAGCTGGAATGTTTTAGCAGACCAATGTACTAATGAACAATGGAGACGAAAGAGATATTATATATCAATATATATAGAGTAGAAGTGAGATGCAATATTGTGATCCGTTCGATTTTGGCTACAATTCAGAAGCTTCAAGACAAAAAATATGACGTTTTTGATATTTTGTCATGAAAAATTGTACTATATATTGCACTGAAATATGTATATGTATATATAAATATGTTACATTAACAGACTTAGAGTAAACACAGCTAGTAACACTGATATCTAAACCAGGGTTTTAACCTGTATCTTAGAAGTCGTGCCTCCCGTACATTTTTGCCAAAAGACAAACGTGAATGATTTGATTTATAATCTTTAGATTTTGCCAATAAAATGAAAGAGTCTGTTTGTAAGGGAACAATTACAGGTTTTTACTTAATGCACATGAATGTATATGGGGTACTTGTATCAAAAACATATATTATATTAAAAATAAATGTCTGTCTCTTTGATTGTTAGAATATTCCGCTTTATCTCCAAAACGGTGATACCGATTTATACGGAACTTTTGTTGTTAGATAACCTTAAAATCCTTATTTTAATCTTGTAGCAGCAGTCTGGTCTAGACATTAAATTAGAACATAATATTTGTTGATAGATTATATTATAGTTCTATGATGTTTTTCTGAAAATTTACATTTTGAGCAATGTAGTGAAACAATGGCTAAAGTTGTTTTAGTTATGTTGTTTGTGAGACAGAAGGAATATGGTGATGGAGATGAAACGTTTATTGAATAGGTACTATGAGAATAAAATTTTATGGAACATTTTATTTTTCAGTAAAACTTTGCCGTAAGTTATTATTATATATTCTTAAGAAGTTAAAAAAGCTTAATAAAACAATCAATAACAAAGTTTTCTTCGATAATAATGAATTAAGTCTATGAATACGATCTTAAAGAAAATATTGGAAACTGATAGAATCTAATAGCAAATCAATATATCTAACTTTCAAGAATTGATAAACATACAATCGAATGAAATATACAATTAAACGGCTCAATGGCTAAGGCTTGTAATCTGGTCGCGGTTCGATCCCCACCGCATTACCGACGTGAACCCACTCGTAACACAAGCATTTTAGCTTAGCATGGTGGGTTAAGGCGCTGTACTTAGTCAAAATAGGCTTCACAAAACAGTTTTTTAGCCAAATGTTTACATTTTAGAGCAGCTAAAAAAATATATGTTAATCTTGATCATATTTATGGGGGGACCTTTGTGTTCAAAACACGTTTTCGGTAAATTTTCTCGATAAAAAAAACCCATAAAATAACCATTTAAATTGAAATTGTAGCAATTGTAACTGTATTATTTATAAACAAATCTTGATAATATTAATAACAGTGATGTAATATGTATATAATAATAAAGGGAACTGTTGTTTTTATTTATCGATTGGAATAAGATATTTGCAAGGATTAATGTATTAAATAACTCGAACGAGTCGAACGAAACGTTGCGCCATCGCGGCGTCTCTTCGCTTCTCTTTCATTTCAACGCGGAGCAACAGTGACAAAACTAATACGTAAAAGTCGTCTATTCACCGCGCCTTAATACTAGTAGACAGCAAAACTCTCCTAGTAATCTTTACAAAAACAAAACAAATAGAATCTAATAGAACATCGAGATATCAAACTTTCAAGAATTAATATACATACAATCGAAATAAAACATTCAAATTCAAATGAAAGTTTTACTTAAAGCTTTAAAAATAAATTCTGCTAATACGTTTGATCCTTTGCTTAATAAAGTTAAACTTCAAACCGGACCGCCAACTTAAGTCGGTCCCGCACCTTATCCACTCCCGTATATCGCCATCATTACCCTGACTGATTTACAAGGCTTGAGCAGAATGTCCGCCCTATACCACGTCCCAGCCACTGGCTCAATAATCGTTAAGACAAGATGCGTTAATACTTTATAAGATTAAAAGTATATAATCCATATACTCGTATTGATGGCTTTTCAATTGGTATATGAGGTCGGTGTCTTGATATTTGGATGACTTGAAGGCAATTTTGAGAAGGTATTTGGATTTGGGGATGTTTGTGATTATTTGTCTTCTTGCATTGAAAGGAAGTTTGACTAGTTATTTGGGTTTGGTGTCGTTTGTGATTCTTGTTCAGTTTCTGCAGTAGATCTGTTTCTATAGAATACATTTACATTTAGCATATTTTTAAAATTAAGTTATTTAATACACACTACTATCATATCAGATTACTACCTAATAGAATAGAGCGTTTCAAACTACTCTTATCTACACTAAAAGAGGAAAGATTTGATTGCTTGTTGGTTTGTTTGTTTGAATTGAATAAGATCTGAACCCCACCGAATATGTATTTAAAAAAAACCTTATCAAAATACGTTGCGTAGTTTTAAAGATCTAAGCATACATAGGGATAGAACGACAGCGGGAAGCGACTTTGTTTTATATTTTGTAGTGTTGCATTGTTTTTTTAAGGATTATTAGTATCGTGAACTGTTTCATTTTACTTTATTAACATAATATGAAGTTTTTAATAACATTCGATTCAGCTGCCATGTTTCTTGCCATGTAACTTTATTAATAAAAACAGATTACAAAAATAGAATAATGAAAACATATTTTATTGAGCGGTTTGTACATCTAGATGTGTAGTAAGGTTTTGAGGTTTAAAATTGATGTTTTAATTTTCAAGTTTCTGTAATATAACATCATTAATTATCAATGAATATTTATAATGTTTTAAGTCATAGTTATTTCTTTATTTAACAATGATGGTCAGTCATGAAAATTCACACTCACCCACTTGGAAATGCATAATGATGTACACACATAAAATTCTTAAAGAACTAATTTACTAACTGCAGTTATCACTTAACATTATTATTCATCTGATCTTTATCTCTATCAAGCAAGAGGCACTTTACATTTTGAATTATTACCATACAAGTGATAACTTTAATAAACGACGTGAAACAACTTCTTCATACAATTATGTGATTCCATGCAATTCATTCATACATACAAGTTTATAAATTACCGCAAACGATTTTATTGTTTGTGTGTTTTGCATTGAGTAGACTCCGAAAATACTGAACGGATTTTCATAATTCTTTCATTATTAGAAAACTGTGTTATTCAGGAGTAACATAATCTTTGTTTAATGATGAAGTTTCTCATTTCTCATTCTCATTAAGAAGGTTCTCATTATAATTGTCTTTCATACATAACAAGTTTGGCTTTAGTAATGTGCGTTAACATTTCCCTGGTACATATCAACATGGATAATTTTTAAGTACTCTTTCTTAAAGTCTCGATCGTAGGTTCGAACCTCTCGCCTGATAAGTAATTTTGTGTAAAATCTAAGATTTCTTTACGGGTCTAGCTGGTCGAGGGTACTCCGTGCCTCGGAATGCACGTTAAGCCGTTGGTCCCGACTGTCATATCATCTATGACAATTGTATAACAGGTAGGTAATGGACAGCAGCGTTTACCTGCTATACATAATACTGCGGTACTATAACCACTTGCTAGTATGGTAAACCACTCCCTCGGGGGGAGGCCCTTGTTCAGTAGTGGACGTTACACGGGCTGATGAAGATGATGAAGACAGTGACAGTATCTACGTTTTAAAATGTTTCGTCATGATCATTTTTAGTAATATAATAAAAGTATATTATATATAATACATCATTGAGACGCGCAACAGAAATCAGTGAGTGGGTTCCCTCCTACGCATATCCGACACATCACAACTTATTATATCCGTGCGTGTGCATATCTTGTTAAACAAAACTAAATTAATCAAAAATCCAACAATGGTAATCGAGAGACAGTGTCCGTCATAAATCCAGAGGCCCTATCACGGCATCGCACATCACTGTATCGCATTACGACAATGTCTGTTTGATATCGAATTTATTACGAGAGGCTTATTTGAATCACTCGGAACACGTCAGCCATCGCTCGACTCTCATAAATTGTGTGACATATCGTTCGAGTTCCGAGATTTTTCTGTATAAAACTGTCAACATTCTTATACGCTCCGATTAAAGAACTCGCGACCGTAATAATGTAGAATTAAGGTCTAATTTTATTTTTATTGGCGGCTGTACGATTTTGTTTCTGCTATCTTGTCGTGTCTTGCCTCATATTAATGACGGTTCTTTTTTTAATTTATCGTGAATATTTTCGAATGTGTTTAGTGACTTGAGCCATCGGATTTTTGATGTTACTCATCGGTTTTGAGAAAAGGCAGAGATAATCTTTTAAAAGTCAATTAAGTAAATATGTAGGTACTAGGTACATAGGTAGTTGTTAACTACGTGGAATTTTATTCAGATGGTTTCCCGGTAGAGCTATGGCTTATATACTTTATTGTAAAACTATTTAAGTAATCTTAATTTATGGGTTTTTTTATTTCTTACGGACATTTAAGCAGTCAGCCCCATCGATACCTTTCATCATAGAGTATTTTGGACAGCTTGGCGTAACGATAAGTCTCAGAGGTTATGGGTTCGATCCATACACCCAACAAGAAATCTTTGTGTAATATCTAAGATTTCTTTCGAAGTCTAGTTGAGAGATTACCTTCCATGCTTCGGAAATCACGTTAAGCCGGTGCTTCCGATTGTTATAACATCATATTATTATATAAATCATGTAGCAGGGAATAGGCAGCACACTTCCCTGTGTTTTAAGTCTTTTAAGACATAATACTGCGGTCACCAACCCACCCTCTGGTGACTATAGCAAAAACCTCCTTCGGGAGGAGTCGCATGTTCAGATGATGAAGGGATATTTTTTTGATTTTAGCTTTGTTTATTAATATTGAAAATTGATTGGATTGCAGATGAGAGAGAGTGACCGGGGGGTACGGTGGAGCGAGCAGTAGAGATGCGCTCCAAGCAGCAGCCGAGGCCGTCGTACCGCTGGCTTAACACTAACGAAAACGGTAAGTTCTAGTTTGTATATAAAGTATTTAATACACAACATCAAATGTTGGTTGTTGTTCAACGGAATGCTTTATTTTTCTTAGTAAAATCGATCTATATGATACTTTTTCATTAACATTAAAAATTACATATTAAAATGACTTCGGACCTGTGTTACAGGCGCCGCCCGTTCATACAACTTTGTAACGTATTGTCTTATATCGGAAGGCACTAGGGCTCATTTCGCTATGTAGGCTTATCTTTGCTGTCTTCTTGAGGGACTTTTCGTAAAGAATATATTATATTGTTACCTTTAGATCGGCATACTGACTCATGACAAACTTATTCGCAACGTAACTTTTTTATACCATTAAACAGGCAGTAGGTATGTTTAGAATTGATTGGTTTTGATCTTTATTACAAGTAGGTACATAAAGTTCAAAATATGATATTTTCTATATTTCCTCTGCCCGTTTAAGAGTTAATCATCATCATCATCATCATCATCAACAGCCCGTTTACTTCCACAGCTGAACATGGGCCTCCTCTTAACAGACCTTGGCAATCCGGGATTGTAGAGGGTTTTTGCCATAATCACCACGATTGGCAGACGGATTGGTGATCGCAGTAAGATGTTCACCTTGAGCAAATAGATGCTGCTGCCCATCCATCAGCCATGTGTCCCTTAGTCGCCTTTTACGACCGACGCCCATGGTAAGACATGGGGTGGTCTATTCTAAGCCGGAAACCACGCGGCATGTTCGCAACTTAAGTATGTATGTTTAGAATTGATTGCTTTTGATCTTTATTACAAGTAGATAAAGTTCAAAATATGGTATGTTCTATATTTCCTCTGCCCGTTTAAGCGTTAATCATTGAAATTTAAAAAATCGTTTTAACTTTCCAGCGCTTCCTAACATTGCCATAATTTACTATTAACAATCTATTAATTTAGGAGATAAGAAAAGCCATAGTCGGTCATTTTGTTTGTTGAATAGGTACATAAAGGTCGTTTCACGTCAAAATTGAACTATTAATATCAAACACCTGAGTTAACTGTTAGTTAACTATGGATTACGGTAACTATAACAAGATTACTATTATTAGGATTAGGTTAATAGTTATTTGGATAATTAAACTTATGTTGAGCTCATTAAGCGACCCATTAAATGTTTAACCCAGGTAGTAGTAATTAGCCATGGATTAAGTTAGTTATAGATTACATTTGACCAATAATTCAACGGAGGGCTTTTTTTTAATCGTCAAATAAAAATTATTAGAAGTTGTAACCTTATGTAAATTTTGACAGAACCTTCATATAAAATCTGATTTTTTTTTATAATAGTGTTTTTTTTGGTACAATACAAAAAACCATCCAAATATTTTATTAATTTAATAGAAATACATACTTTAAAGTTGGTTGTTAAAAGGTAAAACTTATATTTGAATGATTAGGTACCTACATTTTAAATGTATAGTTTCATATCATCATCAGTTATAGAACTACTAGCGACCCGCCCCGGCACCGCACGGGTACAATGCTGATGTATTATACATATAAACCTTCCTCTTGAATCCCTCTATCTATAAAAAATCCGTTGCGTAGTTTTAAAGGTTTAAGCATACATAGGGACATAGGGATATAGGGACAGAGAAAGCGACTTTGTTTTATACTATGTAGTGATAAACACCAAGTCAGATAGTGTAGCTTTGTGCTACATGGTCATCCATCATTCATAACTGTTTAATACCAGCTGCGGTTTAACCTATGATGGTCTGCTCTGCTCCAATGGGTTAGCGCGTGATGTTTTGTAGCCTAAATATATTATCTACTGGCAAATATCAGCCAAATCTGTCAAGTAGTTTTCGCGTCCATACAAATTCGCGTTTATATTATGAATAGGCTTTTTATTTACGTTGTAGTTGTATTAAAAATATATAGGTAGGACTCTTAATCCCCATTAGACATCTCAATTAATATCTTAACATTTTCTCACACAAAAAGAACTAAGAAAGCAGTCGCTATCATCGATTCCACGGCTACTTAATCAGACCCTACCTATTAAGACATATAAAAGGCTCATTTTTATTAAAATCTTCGTACGACTATCTACTCT